>JAUPFV010000004.1:221382321-221982321 GCA_036936605.1 Limnanthes douglasii subsp. nivea
AATGGAGCCCCCAAACCCAAATTTGGTTCCGAAAAGATTGGTAGCACCTGATGGTAAGGTCACTCTACTTGTTCGAAACAGATATGAAAGCCATCTACCCACAAAAAAGGGAAAAAAAACGGTTAGTACATCTGGTGCTAGCCTTTTAGAAAATCTGAAGCCGTAGAAGAAGACAAAAAGAAAGGCAACTTAAACCAGTCTTCCTACAATTGAAGAAGGAACTGAGGCTGAAACTTCTTCAAAAAGAAAGAAAACTGTTGTTAAGATAGCATAAAAAATATAAAGAAGCTGTCTTAGAGGTGCATTTTGTCAAAGCTGAAGAAACTGCAGTAGAGGGTCATCGAGGAGAAACTTCAATGAAAAATAATCAAAGAGAAGCTGCAATAGAAGATCACCGAGGATATGACTACTTCTTTCCTGATGATCACATTAGTACCAAGAAGCTTCAAGACTTTTACAAAGATATGGATCTGAGGATCCAACAAGTCCAAAAATAGCTTCAACAAATTAGCCGCCACGTTACTGATCACATTCTAACTGAAAGACTAAATCCAGATCTTTATCTGGCATTGCGCTTATGCCTTTCAATAATCAAAGGTTCATACCTATCCGAAAGCCATCCAAAGAGGCTTTATTGCACTACAACCTTTTTCCAATCTTGAAACAGCTCAGGATAAATTCTTCTTGAAGCCATTTGGAAACCATGATTAAAGATATGGTCTGATATAAAAAAGATGTTGCTGCAGAGAAAAAGATGAGAGAAATATTTTGCAGAAAACTCGAGCAGCTATTTCATGTGTTCCAAGCTGACAGGTCACAATATATCAAAGGATCTATCAACCTCAAACGTCATCTACGCTCTATGCATGATCAACAAACAAAAGAGCTCAAGAATTCTCATCAGGCTGAGATTGATGAACTTTGAACTAAACATACAAGGGAGATATTCGAGGAACACAAAAAATACTCCTCTCTTCAAGAATCTATGAATAAGAGCGAATGAGAAAAGAAAAAGCTAACTGCTGATATGGTTGTACTCAAGACGACACTCAAAGAAGAAGAAAAAAGTTGTTGTGGAAAGTGCCAAATGGACACCTTAGTTGGACTAAAAATATCGATGAGCAACAAACTATCACTTTACTCCGCGAATTTCACGCAACGTTCCCAAAAGCAAATATATCAAGATTTTAGGAATTGATCCCCATAAATAAACATCCCAGTGAAGCCTTCGACCATGTTCCAACTTATTCTTCCGAAGATACAGAGTGAGAAGAAAATAAAAATACTAGTGAACAACAAGGAGATTCATCCGAAGAGAACTCTGAGGAGGATAATTAATTTCCATTTCTTTTTTTCTGTATTTTGAAGTCATTTGATTTTGTGTGGTGACTTATTTTTATGTGGTATTCAAAATATATTTTTGTAAGATCGGATTCTAACTTCAATAAAAAAATACTCTTCTTTTTTCCACATTCATTTGCCAAAGTTTAATTTTATGAACAAGTCATAATTGGTTTGGTTTATTTTGGGTTGGGGGTAATTTTGTAAAATGTTTTGTAAAGTATTTTGAGTATTAAGTGTTTGGTGTATAAAATAGTGAGAGATTTGAGCACCATGGTTGTATTAAATGTTCATTATCCTCGTTAATGAGAGTAGTTGGGGTATTTATACCCTTAATTAAGGACCCATGGGCTTACGGGTCAAGTTATGAAACCGGGTCAAGTTTAAGGACCCATTAATCTCTTAAGTAGATTAGCACATAGCTTAGTCAAAATATGTTTAAGTGATTTTACTTTTGTCCTGTTCGGATAGTTCAGTGGCATGTTATTGTCTGAATTACCCCTGTCCGGATAATGCAGTGGGCTGTGTCTGGATAATCCGAACTCATCAGTAGCCCCTTTTTTAGGCCTTGCCAAATATCTTTGGTAGGACTAAAAAATCCACTAAGCCAGTAATAATTTTGTCTGATCTGCTTGTGCGGTCCGTACTAGGAAGTTTATTATCATCATTAATTCATTTTGAAGTCTGTCCGAACTGATTTCTCTCTCCAAAATTCTAAGAGTTTTCTTCTTGGATTGTGGGACACGTGTCACTATCTGGTTCGACTTACCAGCCGTTATTTTTCCTAGATCAGCGCACCCACTGAGTCTCGAAAGTTGCCTATGCATTTAATCCTTCACACGTTTGCGAAGCCTTTAATCATTGCGAAAACCCTCTTCAACTTCTCCTAGGTAATCTAGTTACTTTTTTTACTGTTATATAAATTATATTTCACTGTTTCATTGTCTTCATCACTTAGAGCTTTTCTAGAGAGATTTTCACTCCTACCTTCAACTTATTCTTGAGGGGTTTAATGTTCACATCCAGAAATGCACTTGTTAAAGGTGGTTGGTTAAACTTATCAGAGTTAGAAAAGGAGAAAAAAAATATATATATATATATAGAGAGAGAGAGAGAGAGAGAGAGAGAGAATCACATTGTTGCTGGTCTCTCAGTTTCTCCACGTGAGAAATCTAGTGAACCGACTCAAGAAGCTGATCAAGGATCATCCTCTTCCAGAAACTCCAGGCCCATACAATTATTCAAACCTAGCTATTCACCTCTTTCTACAGGCTCTTTTGTTCAAGATTCTCAACCCTCTATCATGAAAGAAAAAGCTGTTTCGAGTATTAGAAAACCTTCTCCCTTCATAGCCATGGGTTCTGACACTGAGAAGTCTCCGGAGAAGTCAACCCCTCGCCGGACGACTCGTCTAACTAAAACCCAAACTACTGCTTCACTGCCAAAGCGCTCCGGATCGAAGGCATCTAAAGCAACCTCAAGAGATAAACCCTATGGATCGAAGGCATCTAAAGTAGCCCCAAGGGCCAAGCCCTCCGGATCCCAACCTCAACCGGACACCTGGCTTTAAAAAACAACAGGCGCTCATCCATCCGAACAACCTTTGGTGCCAGAAGCTGATCACCATCCATCCTAGGCAAACGATAAACCTTCCACGGCGATGGAAGAAATAATGGAAGACAATATCGAGGAGGCTCCCTTTAAAACTAAAGCATCAGGTCAAACCGGGGATGCAGCTTCTAACAGGAAGGGAAAAATCAAAGTCAAGGTCTGTTTGACTCATTCGGAGCTTCCGGAGTGTCTAGAGGGCAAGGTACTCCCTTGCTTTAAAAATGTAAGTGTTAAATACCATTTGGCTCTACAAAATATAAACTAAGTCTATGCCCATACTGCTGAGTTGGGCCGGTTCCGGACGAAATGGGGGATTCCAAAGTCAGTGAACGTAAGGATACATGTCACTCCGGAGACTCCTATAGACTGAAAACTTAACGAGGTGGTTATTTTCACTGAGGTGCTAAACTGGGGACTTCGGTTCCCATTGGACCCAGAAATCGTTAGGTATTTCCACCTGGTTAAACTCTGCCCAAGCCAGCTAAGCCCAACTGCCTGGTATTCCCTCCTTGCTTGCATAATGGCATCAAGGTTATCAAAAATCTCACTCCCAATGGAGCAATTTGCCATTCTGGAAAGTCTATGCAAGAATCACCAGATTCCATTCTACCATCATAATATGGGGAACAAATTCAAGGTGGTAGATGACTTGCTGGAGGCCGAGAAGAACTGGAGGACACAGTTTCTGTTCGCCAGTGGGACATGGGAGAACGGTAGGAAGATCAAGGCCAACACCAATCCTAGCAGATTACCTAGTAGGTGGAAGAGTACTGGTGAGTTTTTTCTATCTTTGTTTTTCATGCCTTTCTTTTTAAATCATAAGTATTCCCCTTCTGATTAATTTGTTACTCATTTTTCAGTGCTGCCGAAGGAGTTTACTGGACACCTAGAGGAGGGGCAAACAACCTGTGCCAAGCTTAACGCATGGGCTGCGGAGCACTGGTGGAATGCATTCCACAATTGCTTCACATCGGGCAATTTTGTGAGGTCTCATCTGTGGAACACCACAGGTTGGAGGGACCTCTCATGGGAAGAGCTAACTACACCGCCTTCTCCTGATGTAATTCTCAAACGAACAAAGGCCAAGGATGGTAAATTGGTCTTACCTTCCAAAGCAAAAGCTCCCAGCAAAATGAAAGGGAAGAAGAAGAAAGCTGCAATAGAGCTGGTTCAAGCAGCCACAGAGGGGACTGGTTTGGGGAACCAAGGGGGCATTGACGCTGCCCTACTCAAAGTTGTAGAGGCTGAAACTGTAAGGGAGGCGGGAGAGTCACAAAACCCACCAAAGCCTCTCAAAAAGGACCGGAAAAGAAGGGCCAGCAGTGACGAAAAGGCTGCCAAAAAGAAGCGAGTCACCGTAGGAGAAGAAATAATTCTTCTCCCTTCGATACTCTACCGCCACCAGCCCCTATTAATCCTACTTTACAAGAGAAGATCCTAACAGGTCTGCAGTCCGGAGAGGTAGTTGGGGGAGGTACTGAAGAAGTGGACATTAGTGCTCTTCAAGACATTGATTTATACGTTAATGATTCTGAGAGGGATGATTTCGCAGGTCCCTACCACCCCTCGAGTTCCGCTAACATGGTGACCTTTAATGGTAAGTCTTTCTCCGTCTCCAAAGAGTAAGATGTTCTAAGCCATTCTCTTCTCGGTCACATCCAGCCAGTGCTTGACTTGGAGAGACAAGTAAAAGCCATACCAATCTCATCAACTCCCTCCCCACTAATAAGGAATCTCTATCAACCAACCTTCTTAATGTCAATCAGAGTATAAAAATAACTGAAGAAGGAGATAGAAGCATTGAGGATGGACAAGGGAGATTTATCAACCAAGCTGGCCACTTCGGAGACTGCCCTACTGAGCTACAAACTAAGTAGTACGGTTTGGAAAAGGATCTCACAACATTAAAGGAGGACCTGAAGACCAAAGATGGTGTCATTCAAACCCTATTTGGTGAGAAGAATTCCTTAGAAGGTACTGTGTCAAAGATGGCCAAGGAGAAAGAGGATTTGGTGATGCAGTAGGAGCAAGCTATCCAGGAAGGTATTGATAAATATATCAACGAAGTGATAGATTCCCTTGAGAAAAGATACGATGAAGTCAGGTCTGACATGGTGCTGCTCTTCCATGAGTTTTTTCTGAAGAGGACCCTTGGTCTTTTATGGAAATATGTGGAATACGAAGACCTTCCTCATCACACAATGGCAGCTGGTGACAAGTACAACTACTCCAGTGGAATTGACTCCACTACTGATAATGAAGAGGGAACTGGTGAGAGTTCGAGTGCGGAGCTCAAAAGTCCCAAGAAAGGTGGTGGTGGTGAAGGGACATCCGAAGGGAACAAGCCCTAAGGATTAATCATATTTTTTATCTTTTCTGAATAGTTAAAGTCCTTGGATGGCCAAGGCATATTTTGTAATGTTATCCGGTCAGAGTTCGGATAAGTTTTTGAAATACTTAAAGTCGTTGGATGGTCAAGGCATGTTTTGTTCCTCCTATTCGGTTAAAGTCCGAATAGGTTTATTTATCAAATCTTCCTTTATTTAAAACTTTCTTTCCTTTAAGTTTTAATGTCTAATGTTTAAATATCCCCTAGTTTTTCAGAAGCATTATAGTGGGAGTGTTTAATAACTCCGATGACATGTATTTAATGGTCATCACTCAACCAGGTTTATCCGATCTATCAAAGATCCAAAGTGTTGAACCAATGATTTGTACTTGAATTGAATTGTAGTTAAATCTCACCGGATGTTTTAAGAAGGAATCACATTTTATTGAATGAAAAAACCGGACACCGCATTAAAACCTCCGTGCCACCAGGGTAGGAAAGAGTATGCCCCCTAATATTTACATTGATATCTAACAAGTAAATATTTACACACAACTTTTATTCTAAATATAACCTGAGATGTTCAATATTCCATGGGTGCTTCAAAACCCTTCCTTCTTTGTCCTGAAGCCTATATGTCCGAGGCTTAAGCTTTTCGGAAACCTCATAGGGGCCTTCCCAGTTTGGAGCCAACTTACCGAACTGCTTCTCTTTGGTGTGTAAGAAAACTTTTCTCAAAAATTTCTCTCCCAGTTTAAAATCTCTTCTCTTGACCTTGGAAGAAAACCTGCTCAAGCCTTGGTAGTGGGTTATTCTCAAGTGATCTTTAACCTTTCTTTCTTCTATTAAGTCCAACTGATTCCTAATTGCTATCTCATTAGCTTGTTCGGATTAGTTATGGACCCTATATGATGGTAGGGTAGCTTCAATGGGAGTAATGGAATCCATCCTATACACCAAAGCAAAAGGAGATTCTTGTGTAGCAGCCCGAGGAGTAGTTCGGTATGCCCACAACACTTCTCGCAGATAGCTTGGCCACTTCCCTGCAGCTCCCTCTAGATTCTTTTTTAATTCGGACAAAATGGTCCTGTTGGCAACTTCAACTTGGCTGTTTGCTTGTGGATGGAAATGAGAAGAGAAATAATGCTGAATGCCTCTAAAAGCACAAAAATTCTTCATATCCTTGTTATCAAATTGTGGCCCGTTATCTGTAGTAATCTTTTGAGAATCCCAAATCTGCAACATATACTGGACAAGATAAATTTAATGACAGTTTTCGAAGTGGGTCCTTCCAAAGGAGCTGCCTCTATCCATTTCGAGAAGTAATCAATAGCAACTATAATAGTCCTACACCCTCCGGACGCCATTGGCAGAGGCCCAACTAAATCCAATCCCCAACGAGGAAAAGGTATTGGCTTAGAAATAGACTCCATAGGTCCTGTTGGCACATGAATTTTGTTTCCATACCTTTGGCATGGATCACACTTCTTTACCATTTCTTTAGCATCTGCCATTATGGATGGCCAATAGTACACAACCAAAAATACCCTCCGGGTTAGTGCCCTGTAGCCACAATGCGTTGACCCTTCTTCATATTGTAGTTCAGATAAAACGACTTGAGATTCTTCAACCCCCAAACAATGCAGGAGAGGTCTACTAAAATATTTTTTATAGAGAAACTTCCCTTGTCATAAAAAAACCACGAGCCTTGTGTTTATTTTTCTTGCCATAGCTTTATCCGGAGGCAAAACCCCATCAAAAATCTATTGAAGAAGGGAAAATCTCCAATCTCTAGGTTGAAATACTTGTATACTCAAGATTTCCTCCTTTTCCTTGTTCTGATTTGATTGTATTGATGGGAATTCTTGTACATGAATCCAAGGGTATGACTCAGAATATGCTATGGTTGCCAAGGAATTTGCCAGTGTATTTTCTGATCTAGGAATATGCTTCTAACAAACACTTTTGAAGTTGGCTTCCACCTCTTTAAGGATGAGTAAGTATTTGATCAGCTGCTCCTTCTTGGCCTCATATTGACCTTGAACATGATGGATACGAAGTTGGGAATCACTCATCAACCTAACTATTTTATCCTCATATAGGAAAGCTAATTTGAGACAAGCTATAGTCGCTTCATATTCAGACTCGTTGTTAAAGGCCTTGAACCCAAAGTATATAGTCTGGTAAATTTTATCACCATACAGAGAGGTTAGGAAAATTCCAGCTCTACATCCCATTGTGCTTGATCCACCATCCGTCTAAACTACCCACTCTTTCTTGGTTTTTCTTTCTGAAATTTGTTTAGAACTCATATCCAAATGGAATTCTACCAGGAAATCAGCAACAAATAGAGATTTGATAGCAGTTCGTGGGGCAAAATCAATGTCATAATCACCCAATTCTACGGACCAATTGGTCATCCTGCTTGATATATTTTCCTTCTGAAGAACATTCTTCAATATGAAATATGTTCGGATAATGATGGAATAAGACTAAAAATACGGCCTCATTTTTCAAGCTTCAAATACCTCTTCTCAGCATATATCAGACTTTTGCTGATGTAGTATACCGGACGAGGGTAATTGTCCACCTCTCTTACCAATACTGCACTTACAGCATATTCTGACACAGCCAAGTATACATACAGTGTTTCTCCTTGTACGGGCTTAAAAGGGGTCTTTGGTGAAGATAAGTGTTTCTTTATTTCATCAAAAGCTTGACTGCATTGTGGAGACTAATTAAAGTCTTTAGCACTCTTCAAAGTTTTGAAAAATAGAGCACACTTGTCTGAAGACCTTGAAATAAAATGATTCAAGGCAGCCAACATTCTAGTAAGCCTTTGGACTTCCTTAATATTCCGAGAAGGATCCATTTATAATAGGGAATTCAACTAATCCAGATCGGGCTGTATGCCTTTCTCACTTATCACATACCCCAAAACATTTCCGCATCGAACCCCAAAAACAAATTTTTCTGGACTTAGTTTCAAATTCACCATTGTCAGATTGACAAAAGTTTCCCGAATGTCAATTATGTGCAAATCCTCCTCCAAGATTTTAACCATCATGTCATCTATGTACACCTCCATATTCCTGCAAATCTGATTAGCAAATGTTTTGTTTACCAACCTCTGGTAAGTAGCCCCAGCATTTTTTAACCCAAAAGGCATCACTTTAGAGCAATGGAGACGCCTGTCTGTAACAAATGTAGTATGATCTTGGTCCTTCAGATCCACCTGAATCTGGTTGTAACCAGAGAAAGCATCCATTAAGGACAGTAACTTGTTTCCAGACGTTGAGTCCACCAATTGATCTATCTGGGGGACTGGAAAAAGATCTTTTGGGCAAGCTTTGTTGAGGTCAGTCGAATCAATACACATACGCCATTTCCCGTTCCTTTTCTTGACTAAAACCGGATTGGCAGTCCATAAAGGATATTGGGACTCCTTTATGTGCCCCATCTTGGTAAGCCGATCAACTTCTTGGACTATTACATCAGCTTTCTCCTTAGAGAAGGCCCTTCTTTTCTGCACAACAGGTGCAACATCACTCCGAATTGATAGTTTGTATGAGATAACGCTTGCAGGTACTCCGGTTACATCACCATTGCACCAAGCGAAAACATGTTGATTGTTTGATCAAAAGGACAACAATTTCTTGTTTAACTCTGGCGGCATCTTGGAGCCAACCTTGATAATTCTACCATTTTCCAGGGAGTGGGTTTCAACCTCTTCCACTGGTATTATAACACTAGGGGCCTCTCTGGGGTCATCAATCTCACCTTTCCCCTCAGAAGGCCCCAGTAACTGCTAATCTTCATTAATTCGAACTGCTCCCAAAGTTTTAGGAGCAAGTGCAGTCGCATAGCACTCTCTTCCTATCTTTCGACTAGTTCGGACAACACCCACTTTCCCTTGAACCGCATACTTCAAACACTGATGGAGTGTTGATGCCACATCATGCATTCTGGAGATCCAGGACCTCCCAAATATTGCATTGTAAAATATGGGGCAATCTACCACAACAAATAACACTCTGACCAGCTTTTTAAAAGGTCCCTTGCCCAACAGCACCTCTTCCTCAAACTCCCCAATTACATCCGCAGAGCTCCCCGTGAAGCCCGCAATGGTTCTGTTTGACCGTTGAATAACGGCCGGATTTTTCATCTGGTTGTAGGAACTTAAGAAGAGGATGTTTGCCGAACTACCTGTGTCTATCAAAATTCGTCTGATATCATTGCCCCAATAGATGCTCCTATCACCACAGCATCCTCATGAGCCCATCAAAATTTCTTAAATCATTCTCATCGAAAACTATGAATAGAAAATATGTTTGACATTGATAAGAAGACATGCCTCCTTCCACCTGAGTAGCCAGACTATGAACATGCCTCTTTCTTGATAAAAGAGTTGTCATGGTATCCCTTCCGAATATAGTGAGTGACTCAAAGAAACTAATGAGTCCAGACACCATCTTAGTTTGCTCTGTTATGACCCCTATTCTATTCCGGGTTGGATCAGGATCCAGGTACTCCGAATCAACATCAAACATTTCAAGGATCACCATGGCCCCCTCCAGAGCAGATGTTCCTACTTCAGAGCAATGCAGTCTTGGGTGTTATGGCCAATATCATTATGATACTGGAAAAAACAAGTATTTCGACTGTCTTTGGGAGACTGCAGTGCTGCTGATTTCCGGAAATGGACTTCATCTTTGGTCTTGTCATAAATTGTGGTCATATTCTCTTTTAATTTTGCAAACCACTCCGGTTGAACCCAATGACCTCTCTTACTCCTTGACTGCTGGCTCTGAGATTGATTTTGGTTGGACTGAACCTGTTTAGCCCTGTCGGACCCTTGTTCGATCTCCTTAGCCTTATATTCTGACTAGTTTTGAGCTGTTGTGGTGGACCTCACCTGACGGTGCACCTTAGTTTTCTTGGTTTCATCGACATTAATATGCTTCCCCATCTGATTTAATAAGCCACCCCAAGTCATGGCCTTTCTCCTAGTCACTGAATCAGCCAGATTCCCACGGTTCAACCCTTGTCTCAAGGAAGCAATTTCCACATATTCGAAGCAATCAGCTAACCCGTTATTGGTATTTACGATCCGACTTATGTACTCCTTTAAGGACTCATTTGGATCTTGGGCACCATGGATAATAGTATATCCATTGCCCTTCACCTCATTACTTCCCACAAACTACCTTCGGAAGGAAATCCATAGTGTATCAAAGTTTTTGATACACCCATAGGGTAAGCTGTTGTACCACTTAAGAGTATTTCCCGTAAAATATTGGGAGAATGCTCTACACAGAAGTTTGTCATCATTATCAAAATTCATCACAAAGTTCTTGAACTGCTCCAGATGATTGTCTGGATCCTTACTTCCATCATACTTCTCCATTTTGGAGCTGTCAAACCTTTTGGGTAGGTTTCCGGACAGTATTTTGGCAGACAAAGGTGACTGTCTCCAATTCCTATTACGACTGAAGATAGTTTCTTCATTAGGTGTTGCGAAAATACCTGGTTCGGTTTGAAAAACAAAAGGAGCTATCAGCAACTGATCTAAATGCCTGTGACTGTGGCTGTGAGATGACCCTTTGCCAGATGTCTTTTAAGTTTCTCATTCCTATCTCTCTTTCTTGCATATTTTTTAACTAGGATCTGTTTATTCCTGGACCTTCCTTCATCACTGCTTCATGACAAAGACTCCTCAAGTTCAGCCTCGTTCGAAGAGCTGCTGGAGGACTCAGAATCTGAACTTTCAACCGGCTTAGACCGATCAGTCTTCTTAAAACTGACATTGGTCTTTCTTGAACTCAAATGAGTTTTTGCTAATGGATCGTTCTCTCAAGTATTGTCAATATGATGAATGGTTGACGCCCTTAACTTCTCCTTTATACCTTTTTCTGCTTGCTTTATGGCCCTTAACGCCTCTATTTCTGCTCTCAACTTATCTCACTCTTCGATAGTATATTCCTTGTTTTCCCCGACTACTTTTACAATAGGTGGTGGAGTTCCTTGCTCGTTCGGATCTATCCGAACTAGTATTTTCTACTGGTTGAATGCAAGATTCAGGAACCCTCGATCTCCCACTGTGGTCGCCAATTTGGTTTGGTTTATTTTGGGTTGGGGGTAATTTTCTTAAGTATTTTATAAATTATTTTGAGTATTAAGTGTTTGGTGTGTAAAATAATGAGAGATTTGAGCAGCCTGGTGTATTAAATGTTCATTACCCTCATTAATGAGAGTATTTGGAGTATTTATACCTTTAATCAAGGATCCATGGGCTTACGGGTCAAGTTATGAAATCGGGTCAATTTTAAGGACCCATTAATCTCTTAAGTAGATTAGCACATAGCTTAGTCAAAAGGTGTTTAAGAGTTTTTACTTTTGTGCTGTTCGGATAGTTCAGTAGCATATTATTGTCTGAATTACCCCTCTCTGGATAATGCAGTGGGTTGTGTCTGGCTAATCCAAACTCATCAATAATGACCTTGAATTCCAACATATGTCGCATATAAATTTGTAATTTGTCAAATAAAAATAGTTCCTTTAGAAAATGTTAGCACCTCGAATGCAACTGGTTTGCTTAAAAAATATTAACACCTTGAATATACTTGGTGCATTTAATGAGCGCAGCACCTCGAATATAATTAGTGTGTTTAGATAACGTAGCACCTCGAATGTATGCAGTATGTCTTAGGAACGTAACACCTCGAACATATGTTGTTCGTTTAGTGAACGTAGCATCTCAAATATATTTAGTGCGTTTAGAGAACATAGCACCTCGAATATGGTTGTTTTAGTAAGAATAATAAATGTATAACACCTCGAATCAAAATAGTTACTATTGGTCAACAACTTCAAAGATGATCAGTATTTGACTAGTTACCAAGATAATTTAAATACTTGAATTTAAAACAACCATTAGCCAAAAAATAAGTATATTAATATATTCGAATATATACATGACACCTTATTAAAATCTTCTTGGGCCAACAGGGTAGAAAAGAGTGTGTCAATTATTCAAAAAATTCTTAAAAAGACAAAATCAATCCCAATATAGTTTTAAATGTTATATATTCTAAGGATATTGAAGTATTATCCCCTGGTCATCACAAAGACGATACGTACTCGGATTTATTTTCTCCATCACCATATAAGGACCCTCCCAATTCTGGGTTATCTTTTCAAGTCGTTTGTCATTTGTATGAAGAAATACTTTCCTTAAAACATTGTCACCTACTTTAAAATGCCTCATTCTCACCTTCGAATTATATCGAATCATCGTCAAAGTCTGATAATGAGTCATATTCAAATGAGCTATAACTCATTTTTCTTCAATCAAATCTAGTTTTGTTCTTTTGGCCTCTTCATTTACCTCTTCGGAATATTGAAATACTTTATAAGAAGTTAAAGTAGACTCTGCAAATAGCATCTCTAGAAGTTATACGATAATCCCACAACACCTCTTGCAGATAGTTAGGCCATTTCCCTGCAGCACATGTTAAATTTTTCTTCAAAGTCTCCAAATATATCTATTAGTCACTTCCACTTGACCGTTTGCTTTGGGATGAAAAGGTGTGGAAAAATACTATGTTATTCCCCTCTAAGTGCAAAAAGAAGTCATTTCTCTGTTGTTGAATTGAGGACCATTATTTATGGTGATTTTCTGAGGCACTCCAAAGCGGCAACATATATTTTTCACAATGAACTTAATAGCATCCTTGGCTTTTGTACCAAATAATGTTTCAACTTCAGTCCACTTCGAAAAGTAATCAACCGCTACCATAATCATCTGAAGACCTCCAGAAGCCATAGGCAATGTTCATACAAAATCTATTCCCCGTCTATCAAAAGGAATAGCTTCGAATATAGAAATAATCAGTACAACCGGTTTGTGAATAGAATTGGAAAATTGTTGACAAGTATCACAACCTCGAACTAAGGTCGTAGCATCATTCATAACTGAAGGCCAATAATTATTTGCCAACAAAACCCAACGCGTCAAACACTTAAAACCACAATGAGTTGAACCTTCACCATCATGCAGCTCAGATAAAATCTGTTGAGATTCTTCCTTTGCTAAACAACGCAGTAATGGTCTACTTACATATTTATTGTATAACACTCCATCCAATACCACATAACCATCAGCCTTGTATCTTAAATTTTTAGACAGCTGTGCGTCTTGAGGTAACATACCTCTTAGTAAAAAACTAAGGATATCAAACCACCAATCACTTCGAATTATGTCTGGAGTGAAAAATACTTCCTCACCATATTTACATTGTTCTGATCGTGTCAAAATCGAAGGACGCTCCTGTAATAGTATCCATGGATATTCTTTTGTATAGGAAAAACTATCAAAGAATCAACAATTTTACTATCTCCTAGGTTAATATGCTCTACAATCACTTTGTCGAATAAAAAAATCGAATTTCGAAGCTCCTGTAGATACAAAATTAATTATTTTTCTTCGCTTTAGATACATTTGCCATGTGATTTGCTAATAGTTGTGAACCTGTTTCTAAATGAACTGTTGTTGCTCCATATATTTTCAAGCCTTAAACCAGCCAACGCAACCTCATATTCATCCTCAATATTCGATGCGTGAAAACCAAATCGAATAGCCTATTACATTGCCTCCTCAGGAGCAACTAATTGAACCCTTGCAGTACATCCCAATATGCTAGACCCACCATCTGTTCGAAGCACCCACATCGAAGTTTCTGGCAAGACCTCTTTATTTGTACCCTCATCTGATCATCTCGAATGAAATTCAACCATAAAATCAGCTAAAGCTTGAGATTTAGTAGCTGTTCGAGGAGAAAAAATGATGTCAAAATCTCTCAATTCTACTAACCATTTGGTCATTCTACCAGAAATGCCTGGTCGTTGTAACACATGTTTTCGTGAGAAAGAAATTCGAACCACAATGATGTAAGCTTGAAAATAAAGGCGCATTTTCCTAGCATCCACCACTAAAGCCAAAGCCAATTTTTCAAGTTTCAAATACATTTTCTCCGATGATAACAGACTTTTACTAACATAATAGAGTGGCTTCAAAACTCATTTATCTTCGCATATCAAAATAACAATCATAGCAAAATTAGAAACTGCTATATATAAAAACAACTGCTCTACAATTCGAGGCTTAGACAAAATCTTTAGTGATAACAAAAGTTCTTTAATTCTTGAAAAAAATACTTCATAATCTAGTGTTCATTCAAACTCTTTGGGTCTTCGTAATACTTGGAAAAAAAGAAAACATTTGTCAGAAAACCTTGAAATAAATTAATAAAGGGTAGCTAACCTTCCTGTAAAGACTTGCACTTCCTTTATAGTTCGAGGTGATGTCATCGAAACCCAAACCTTCAACTACTCAGGATCTGCTTCTATTCTTTTTCACTAATGATATACTCTAAAAAATTCCCTCTTCCGATACCAAAAGTACATTTCTCAGGATCAGCTTCAAATGAATGGCTCTCAAATTTAGAAAGGTCTCCTATAAATCTTTGAGGTGTTCACCATCGGTAGAGCTCTTAACCAACATATCATCAATGTATACCTCTATATTCCTTCCGATCGGATGAGCAAAAGCCTTGTTCACCAATTGTTGATATGTTGCTTCAGCATTCTTCAGCCCAAATGGCATGACCATATAACAATGTTGTCCTCGATTAGTGATAAATGTAGTATTATCCTGATCTTTTGAATCCATTTGAATCTGATTATACCCTGCAAAAGCATCCATCAAAGAAAGAATTTTATTAACTAAAGTAGAATCAACTAACTGATCTATTTGAAGGACATGGGATGGATCTTTAGGACTTGCACGATTCAAATCTGTGAAGTCAACACACATTTTCCACTTTCCATTCTTCTTTTTTACTAATACTGGTTTGTAGTCCATAAAGGATATTGTGCCTCCCTAATACACCCTAGAGAGACGATTCACTTCTTGAACAATAGCCACTGAATTTTCCACAGAGAAAGCTCGTCTTTTCTGAATAACATGCTTTATCCTCGGATTGATAGCTAGGCTATGACATATTATTTAAGATGGAATTCCTATCATATACTTCGTTTTCCAAGCTAAAATATCCAAACTATCAAAAAAAATTGTAACAATTGATCACGCAAATTAGATGACAAGAATGTTCTTATTTGTAAAGTCTTCACATTAGAAAAATTATGCTCTTCGATATCCTCACTCAATATTAAAGAACCCGAGGTTTCCCTCGGATCATTTATTCCCTCTTCATCTGAAGTTAACCTCTTTGGTTGTTATTCAGCCATCTGATCCTCAGAAGTAGAACCTCGAACCCTTAGTATTGTTGCATAACATTGCCTTGTCACTTTTTGGTCGCTTTGAACCACACCAACACGATCTTCAACGACATACTTGAAACATTGATGAATTGTAAAAGAAACAATATACATTCTTGAAAGCCAAGATCTCCAAAAAAAAATGGCATTATAACTGGTCGGACATTCAACCACTATATAAAAATTAGAACTTTATTTTTAAACGGGACTTTACCCAAACACACCTCATCTTCGAATTCCCTAATCACCCGAGCTGTTACCCCTGTAAACCCAATTATAGTACGATCAGATCGAAAAATTCAAGGCAGATTACGCATCCTATCATACATAGATTTGAATAACAAATTTTCTGAACTCCTTGTATCAATCAGAACACGTCGAATTTCAACTCCAGATATGTATGCCCTTATTACCACGACATCCTTATGAGGACCAATTATTTCCCTCAAATCATCTTCATCGAACAAAATAAAATGAGTATCATGTTTTCTATATATAATAGTAGACATCCTTCCATCTACTTGAGTTGTTAAACTAAAAACATGCCTTTTCCTGGAACTATTAGTATTACTAGGCATAGAATCTCCGGAAAAAAATGGCTAAAGATTCAAAATACTCACATAAGCTTCGAACACGTCCCTATTCTATTGGCTCATCTATATCCATCAAAATTAACCGAGCTGGATCAGTATCTAAATATTCTGATGCTGCATCAGAATCATCACATTTAGAATCTAAAATCATCAATAAAATTTCTTCCTTCGAATTCAAGTTAGCTGCTTTTTGTGTCAATGTTCTTGGAATTTTCCATTTACTACTTTTCCCTTTAACAAAAGCAGCAAACTTGTCATTCTCTACCAAAACATGTATCTCCTTCTTTGTAGAACTTGTTGTTGCGCTCTTCTCTTGGTCTGTTTATTGGAGCTAGATTTTTAAAACTTACATAACCTTTGGACTTTTCGTAAATTGCAACAACATTTTCAGTTAAATCAACATAATAATCTGGTTTTATCCACTGATTTGGCCTTGATATTTAAACTGATAACCTGTAGCTTGAGTTGGATACCCTCCAGTTCAAGGTGGCAAATTTTTGTTATTCTTTGGACGAGGTGGCTGATAATTTGAATAATATCCTTGATTATCTGACACGTGCCCTGAATTATTTTGAATCGGTCCAACCACTCATCAAACCCTTGTTGATTTCTCCACTTTAATTTGGTCCTCGACTTGAGCCATCAGTGCCCCAAAAGTCAAGGCTCTCTTTTTTGGTTTTTCATTTTCCAAATCACCAGCCAGGACACCCAACTCCTCACAATTATCCAATCCTGCTTTTGTTAACACAAAACATTTTGTATATTCCGTCGATTTCTCTCCCATAGCTTGCATATATTGTATTATCGTGTTATTGTTTGCTCGCATCTCTTTAATTCCCACAAATTATGGTCGAAACGTTGTATAGAAATCTCTAAAGTTGGTAATAGATCCCTCGGAATCCTATTATACCATTTTAATATTGTGCCATTGAAAGTTTGAGAAAAAAACTCTGCATACCAGTCTGTCATCATCTTCGAAGTTCATCATATAGTTCTTGTATTGTTCGATGTGATCATCAGGAACTTGTATCCCATCGAATTTTTCGATTTTAGAGATATCAACATATTTCGAAAGAGTAATAGACCTTATCTCAGTTGTTAAAGAAGAATTTCTCCTGTATACTTCTTATACATACTGGTCATCTCTTTATGTTCCCATAACAGAATACAAATTCTGATCATCTATACATGTGTATTGGTTAAATGTATTCCTTTCACACCATTCATTTTCCCTCAAACAATGAGGCACATTATCTCTCTTTGGTTTATATTCTTTATGCGATTTGCGAGACCGACCCCTTTCTCCTTTTAAAGATCCATGATACCTCTTTTGCTAGATTATCCTTCCTCATATTCGGAGCTATCACATCTGTCATCACTAGATGTAATATACATGTGTTTGTTTTTATTTTCTTTTTGTGAGGTACGATTCTCTTTATCAGACTCAAAATGTGTTTTTTCGATCACTTTAAATCTAATGAGCTGTATATGATTGATCAGACTGATTTTCTAGCTCGCATTGCTCTTCAACTTGTCGTACCTCAAATTTTAGCCTTCCTGACTAAATATGATGTTCTATTTGAACATATTTTTTATTCAATGCTATTATTTTCTCCAATATTGATTCATTTGGACCTCAATATCTGAATGACCTTGTTGTACCGGAGTTTGATAATCTATCTACTTTCTTCCCTACGAACCATAGAATGACCTCAAAGTTTCAATTTCCCTTCGAACCGTTGGATCAGCGTCGTTTCCTGGTTTTATGTCGATCTAGAGTAATACAATTGAGCAAGAATTCTAAAATTTCTGGTTTTTTTATGTAAAATCAGGGTACCAATTGAATAGACCTCCCACTGTGCTCTCCAACTTGTTAAGTATGAATCTGATTTCTTTAGAGAGAAAGTAAAGAAAGTGTTTAGTTGTAGAGAGAGAAGGTAAAATAGAGAATAAGTTTTGTCTAATCAGAAAGCGTCACCCTCTATTCATTTACCTCAGCGCATTAGACTTAGTATAACAGAATTAGTTATACAAGGGGGTTAATTGCGTTACATCCCCCCATATTTACAAATAGTCTAAAACTTATCTAATAAGTATACAATTTATTATATATGATCTTAGTTTTATTACATGTATGCCCTCAATATTTTATATCCTTTTCAATGTAGACTATATCATGAACTACATATAAGAAAATAAGCAAAATCTATCGGATTATACGTGACACTTTTTCCAAACAAAGAACGATATGGAGTAATATAGTGAGGACGTTGCTTACGTGTCATTTATACAAATATGCCTGACAAGAAATTTGGTTGAAGATATGATGAAGAGAAGTTTTTTTCATTTGAGAACACTTTTGGCTCAGATGTAGTCACAAATTAAAAGGAAATCATGCATTTTTTGTTAGTTTTGAACAACTAGCCTTGATAGCTTTATCAACCTTCCGGTCTGATCCCCATTATTATTTTGGTAGTGTACTGACCAAAACAAGAGCAGCAGAAACATCATGAGACTACAAATCCCCTCCTCTTATCTTCTGTGCCACAAGCTAAAAATCAAAGTGTGCAAAGATAAGTTCAAATTGTTCCAATCTGAATGAAATGACCGAATGAATAAGACCAATAACTACACTGAGCTTACCAAGAGTGTAGCAACAATATTTTATAAGACCAAAAACTACATACAATATATGAAATATTTTCCAATAACTAAGCATTGAGAGGACATGAACAACATATTTTGCAAGTACCAAAATAACATCAGACATTGGACCATGGGTTATATTGCCTTGAAGGATGAGATCCAGAGTCTAATCGATAATGATAAGTTATTATAGTTTATGAAAAACAACAATAATAGTATTCAGATGAGTATCAGAAATGGTTCAGGATCCACCAGAACTGGAGGATCGAGGGCCCTGATGATCGTTCATAAGTAAGAAAATGCCAACATGGTAATAGTTGACCAATATGCTAAAAATTTTGATTTTTTTTGTGATAATATCTTGATCATGATACAAATTGGCACATAATGCGTACCATTTCAAGTATGGATGATTTAATTTCATCCTCTAGGATTCTTACCATTTTTGGACGTGATTATGTTTCAAGGATCACTATTTTTTTAGGGATAGACACGTGAGAAGTATATAAGTGTAGTTACAAGAAGTAACTTCACCATATTTTATTATAGTTCCTTACCCCGCTATTATTTCTGATAATAATGACTTTTGAGGCGTTGATGGTCCTCATGAGGATGCGGTTTTGATAACTGTTGATGTGGAGGATGAGGATATTTGAAGGGATTTGATCGGTGTTAAAAGCTATAAAAATATATTGTTTGTGAGACCAATCATAGGATGAAGAGTACCCCATTATTTTACATTTGGACATGACACTTATTGGATTCACCACGACATGTGTCATCGCTACTGGAGAATTTGAATAAGATTTCATATTGAGAAGAGGCGATTAAATGGTTTAAGTGCTTTTTATGGTGGTAGATAACCATACCTCTTATAATGTGATCTTTAGTAGGTCATGGTTTGATCAGATGCATATCATCATTTCAATTTTTAATCAATGCTTTTGGTATGTTGTGGGGTACAAGGTATGGATCCGGATTAATAAAAATGGCTAGAGAATACTACTCAGCATCTTTGGTACTAATGAAAGAAAGATAACAGTTTTAGGGTCTCACAAAATGGTCGAGGCTGTCGACGATCCTAAGGATGCCCTCAGTTTTGTTATTCACTAAGAGAACGATGAGGCCTTTTTTTTAAGGAAAATCCTTGAGCATCCACACATTCTTTTCAGGAGATTTGAGAAAGAAATTAATGTTGTTTATATTAAATAAAATTAGAAAAAATTTTCATGATCTACCAAAGATATAACTGGAGTTCCAACTGATATTATTATTAAAACATTATCGGTTAACCTGAACATGAGTCCAATATCATAAAAAATATCATGTTCCATTGAAAGGCTTACGAACATAGTCGTCGAGATCGATAGATTATCAAGTATGGGACACACCAGAGAGTCCCAGTATGTTATATAGACGACCGGACATATTTTAGTGACAAAAAAGAATAAAATTTGAAGGATATGTGATGACTTCACATATTTAAGCATAGCACGTTTGAAGGACCTTTTACCTATCATGAGGGTAGATCAATTGGTGGATTCAACTTCAAAGGATAAAATTTTATCTTTCATAGATCTATACTTCATGTACAATTAGATCCAGTTGCACTTATCAGACAAAGAAAGTACAACATTTGCTATTGATCCAGGCTTATATTATTACAAAGTCATGCCATTTGGCTTGAAAAATATTGGGACAACTCACCAAAGATTGGTCAACAAGGATTTTGCTTCTCATATTGGTAAGAATGTCAAGTATACATTGATGACATTTTGGGAAAAGATGATAAAGGTTCCAAACATATCACTGATCTAGTGAATACCTTTGAAAGTTTGAGGGTTATTAACCTTAAACTCAATCCGGAAAAGTATAATTGCAGACTAGAGTCTGGTAAATTTCTTCGTTATTGAATTAATAAGAAATAAATTAAAATCAACCTCACGTAGGTAGATACCCTGGTTTCAATACAACCACCTTAGACACTCAAGGAATAACAGGTCTTAACAAGTAAGTTTAGTGCATTTAATAGATAAATGTGTTTTAAGTCTTGAGAAAAACTAGTATCTTCTAGTGAATAAAAAAGTGTGACAAAACTTTTAATAAGATAAAGTAACACTATCCAAATTACCACTATCCAACCTATCCAAACCTACACATGGGAGAATATATTTATTTATTTAAATATACTTGACTACACTATGGGTGTCATTCTGATAAGAGTGGAGGGTAATTATCCAAATTCAGTTTACTATGTAAGTAAAATTTTATTGTAAATAGAAATTGAGTATTTTTAGCTTTAAAAATTAACTTTGACAGTAATTGTCACTGCAAGAAAAATGAAGCCTTACTTTCAAAAAAATTATTATTTGTTTGAACGTGTTTTATGCTTCATAACATTCTTCAGAAGCTTGATATCTCAAGAAGGTTAACCTGATACTGGGTAGAATTGGGGGACTTTGACATAACGTAAGAGTCGATGGTATCCATATAAGATCAGGCTTTGCCTGCTGTTTTAAAAATGTTTTATAATGAAGGCTCCAACTGTCAATTGATAGCTCGATACCAGAGTGGTAGGTCTAGACTAACGAGGGGGACTTAAACCGTCCTATTTTATGATGATTTGGCCCTGAAGAATCTCTTGTAATTTTGAAAGATCCTCACTAGTTCAACTTACTATGGTTTTAAAAATATTGATGCAAAAAGTGTTGTTATTTTGATTTTACTGGCTAATGATCATGGTTGATGTCAATGAATTGGTAAAGAAATGTGATCCTTACTAGCGATTTGCGAAGACAATTCTCTACATTATTGTGTCTGAAGCTTTTTATTTTTAAAAATTAGGGTATTGACCTGGTCGGTCCTTTGCAGAGACAATTCTCTACCTGATTGTGTCTGAAGGCTGACATCGTATCATAGTTGATGCAAACTATTAATCAAAATAAATATAGGGTGAACCACTCTCTATGATGATGGGTAATAATGTGATAAATTTCATCTTGACTAACATTTGTCATAGGTTCGAGATGTATAAG
Organism: Limnanthes douglasii subsp. nivea; assembly: GCA_036936605.1. NCBI lineage: Eukaryota > Viridiplantae > Streptophyta > Magnoliopsida > Brassicales > Limnanthaceae > Limnanthes > Limnanthes douglasii. The sequence continues at coordinate 221,404,215 of JAUPFV010000004.1, forward strand.
TCAATCACCATGAATAATGTCCTTCAATTTCAAAACGCATTGGTCACAACTTTCTGTTAAACTAATGGTATTGAGCAACATTTATCGACTCATTTCCACCCTCGGGAAAATAAGTAAGTAGAGGTTACCAACATAAACATCTTAGAGGGTTTGATAAAGAACCTAATATAGGCCGCTAGAAAGTGCCAAACTTTATTTAAGAGATATTGTGGGCATACATGAAAACCTCTCAGACAGCCATAGGTGACACCCCTTTTGATTTTGTGTACGGCATAGATGCTCTTATCCTAGCGTAAACCGCGTTACCTTCATTTAAGGTGTCCAATTATTCCCAAAGAGGGGAATGAGTAAGGAATAAGAGTTGAACTGGATTTTATTGAAGAATAAAGAATAACAACTCACCTAAAAATCTAGCACTGCCAGACATTTATGAGGATTAGGTAAGCGTCAAAGGTCCAAGAATGTGAATTTAAGTTAAGGGACAAGGTCTTAAGAAAATAATTCATGGAGATTAGAGACCAAAGGCTCGACAAGTCTGGTCTAAACTAGAAATGACCATATATAATGTCTGAAAGGGTCAAACTAGTGGATGAAGAAGAGATGGGACTTAAACATCTGTGGAATATAAACAATCTCATGATATATCATGTGTAAATATGTAATTAATTCAAAATTTACTTCAAACTAAATTATTTTTAATTTTAAAATGATTGATGGCATACTTTTTCTTACTTTGGTTGAACATGAAAGTTTTAATAAGGTGTCTACGTAGCGAGCGTATTAAATAAATTTTACCAATTTAATATATGCAACGATCTGAAGCCTTTGTAAAGTGTTCAACCTTAGTGGGTTAGAAATTAATTCGTATTTTAAAATGTTTAAGGTGTTTGCAAAATGTTCCAACCCTAGTTGGTTATAAAATAGTATGATGTTCTAACAATTTTGACTCTTGTCTGTTCGAAGAATTTGTATAATGCTTCAAACCTAGTTGTTTGAAGCACTGATTTTGTAAGATGATAAATCAAAATATTAGAAAATACATATGCCCGACCAAAGGTTGATCACCTTTAGCTTAGGTCGAGCCAAAGCACAATAGAAAAAAACAAAGTAAGATAAAAAAAGTACCTTGGTATTTTAAAAAACTCGAAATGGTCTAAAGCGTAAAAATAATATACTACAAATTCTTTAGTTATCGATAGACTTTAGTTATATATTAAAAAAATTGTGATCGACTAAGGAATTTGGTTTTGATGAAATATAGAAATAAATTATAGCACAAAAAATATATCTTTGTATTCGAGAACCATCAGAATTGGTAAACAAAAAATTGAAGCGAAGGAAAAAAACAACAAACTAACAACTATAGTCACTTCATTTGAGTAATATCACCCTCTTTGACTTTGGTAGTAGCATCAGTGGGTAACATCTTCCCGACTTTGGTTTTTTCCTTGTCACCTTCCATGGTTGCATCCTCCATTTCATTATCGATATCTTCATAAATTATTTGACTTTGGTTTTTTCCTTGTCACCTTCCATGGTTGCATCGTCCATTTCATTATCGATATCTTCATAAATTATTTGGCTGGTCTCTGAGCGACTGGGACCATCTGCCACAGCGACCCTAGGTGAAGGTTAGGATACTTCTAGTTAAGGCCAATTACCATCTTAGAATTAGAGTGTCAACTTGCTTAGTGGAAACGGCTAAGATATCTTTGTTTTATTCAATAAGACCTTCGGTCTTCAGTTAATCAGCTGCAGTTAAATTATTAACCCTTTTTATGTTCAATGTGATAGACCGTGGGTACACAGAGAAAGTGTATGTCGCCCTACAAATCTATTATCCCTTTTGAGAAAGTGAAACTGTGGTTCTTCTTCATTAATCAAATGCAGCGTACAAAGGAAATAAATAGGCAATAAACGAGGTGGGAGTTACAAAATAAGATCCACTAATCCCACTTCTCTCTTCACTTAATGCCCGTTACGTAACTCCTACACCCACGTAAAACTCTAAGACTCAGTTTAATACTAACGGTTACTATAACTTAAATAAATAAATAAAACATGTTTAGATTAAATACATAAAATGCAACATGTCCCCCCCCTAATCTCAACATGTTTTTCAAACCTCGACTTCAGCTTCCCGAGCTCGCAGTAAGATCCTCAACCCCTATTGCCTTCCTCATTTCTTCAAATTTAACCTTCCCCAATGCCTTAGTTAAGATGTCTGCCCTCTGTTCTTGAGTCACCACGTGCTTAATGATCAACTCACCCCTTTCAATACACTCTCGAATAAAATGAAACCGTACGTCGATATGTTTGCTCCTCCCGTGTAGTACCGGATTCTTCATTAACTCGATGGCTGACCTGTTATCTATGTGGAGTATCACTGGTCCAACCGATTGTCCCGAGATTTCCTTTAGTAGTCCACGAAGCCATATGCTCTGACAAGCTGCTGTCGTGGCGGCCATGTACTCCGCCTCGCACGAAGATAGAGCAACCACTTTCTGTTTCTGCGATGTCCAAGATATTAAGCTCCTGTTAAGGTAGAAACACATGCCCCCAGTACTTCTCCTGTCGATAACATCTCCAGCAAGATCACTATCTGTAAACCCATACAACATCCTACTACTCTTCTCGTTTGCATAAACCAGCCCATACTCAATTGTCCCTCGAATGTACCTCAAGATATGTTTCACAGCTTGTTGGTGCTTCACTGTGGGTTTCTCCATGAATCTGCTCACCACTCCCACAGCGTATGAAATATCTGGACGAGTGTGAGTTAGATATCGCAGACTTCCAACGATACATCTGTACTCAGTGGCATCAACAATTACTCCTTCTTCATCTCTGTCCAACTGTAACTTATGCTCCATAGGAAATTTGGACGCGTTACAATTCATCATTCCAGATTTTTCCAGTAACTTCTTGGCATATGATGACTGCTTCAGTGTAGTACGCATCTCTCCTTGGTTTACTTCTATTCCAAGATAAAACGACAATAAACCCAGATCACTCATCTCAAACCGTTTGTTCATTTGCTGCTTGAATGTTTCGATTTCCTGCTTGTCTGAACCTGTCACCAATAAATCGTCAACATACACACCCACTATGAGTATACTCCCTTCTTTGTACTTCATGTACACCGCTTGCTCGTGTAAGCATCTGTCAATTCCCAACTCTTTCAAGCATCTGTCTAGCTTCGCATTCCACGCTCTAGGAGCTTGACGCAGCCCGTACAAAGCCTTCACCAGTCTATACACCATCTGTTCCTGTCCTTTCTTGACGAACCCCTCAGGTTGGATGACATAAACTTCTTCAATGAGCTCTCCGTTTAAAAACGCTGATTTTACATCAAGATGATAAACTTCCCAAACTTCTTTCGCTGAAAGTTCTAGCAAGAGTCGAACTGTGTCAAGACGTGCTACGGGAGCGAAAACTTCATCATAATCTATTCCTTTCCTTTGAACGTATCCCTTTGCGACGAGCCGTGCCTTATGTTTCACCACATTCCCATCTGGGTCCTTTTTTAACTTATATACCCACTTCAAACCTATTGGTTTATGCCCAGGTGGTAAACTTGTGAGTACCCAGGTTTCGTTCTTCTCTATTGTCTCGAACTCCGTCTTCATAGAATCTTGCCAATCCTTCTCTTTTATGGCTTCGAAATATGACGTTGGTTCCTCAGCCTTTAATAACATCAGCTCATCAATCAGCTCAATGACCTCAGTGTCATTATAAATATCTGCCAAAGGCCTGAACCTCTTAGGTTCACTGCTCGTGGTAGATGATGTTCCAACAGTTTCAGTTGTTTTGGTCGTCGTAGTTTGTTGTGACGATGCCGATGACTGTGAAGTCATGGATTGCAGAGGAGTTGTGGGTTCATAATCTGCATCCACACTGTCCCAAGTTTTCGTGTTCTCGGTTACCTCAACATAGCTCCCAGGGAAAGTTACTTCACCACCTGTTTCTTGTTGCCATGACCAGAAGGCTTCCTCTTGAAATACCACGTCCCTACTGACGTGTACAGTCCCTGTTTGTGGGTCAAATAAGCGACTCCCTTTTGTTCTTGGCTCCTTACCGAGATACACCACCCTCTTACTACGATCATCCAGTTTCTTGACATGTATCGAAGGTATCTTCATAAATGCAATACACCCAAACACTCTTAAGTGTGTCAGGTCCGGCTTAGTCCCACTCCATGCTTCATATGGTGTTCTTCCGTTTAAACTTCAAGTTGGTAGTCGATTGAGAACATAGATCGAATGACGCACCGCTTCACCCCAGAGATACGCAGGTAGGTTTGCTCCCCTTAGAAAACTTCTTGCCATAGCAGCCACAGTCCTATTCCTTTGTTCCACCACCCCGTTTTGCTGCGGAGTGTATGGTGCTGTGTAATGCCTCAAAATACCAGCCTTCTCACAATACAAGGTGAATTCCTTGGAACAAAATTCACCACCTCTATCTGTCCTCAAGATCTTTATGTTTTTCTCGCTCCCCTTTTCAACTAAAGCTTTAAAATTTTTAAACATCTCGAAAGCATTACTTTTCTCCTTTAACATGTAGACCCACATTTTCTTACTGAAATCATCAACAAATAGAAGGAAATAACGATTACCTCCAGTTGTCGTTGGTGTGATAGGGCCACAAATATCAGCATGAATTATCTCGAGTGCTTTCCTCGACACAGAGCTAGTTTGATGTGGGAAGGATTTTCTGGATTGCTTCGTCATTAAACAACCTTCGCACCTTTTAAGTGGTTGAGTCATGCTTGGAATCCCGTATGCCATCTTCTCTCGCGACATTAATTCCAAAGCTTGGAAATTTACGTGCCCAAGACGAGCATGCCACAACCAAGTATCTTCTTTGGCCTTGTTAAACAAACATGTTGCTCTACTTTCTTCAAGACTGATCTTATATAGTCGATTCTCTGTCCTTTTCACCTTCATCAATAGTCTTCCACTCGCCTCGTGAATCCACAAATAATCCCCATCAAGTACGACTTTATTCCCTGCCTCAGAAAGTTGTCCCAAGCTTATAATATTATTACAGAGATTTGGGATATAGTATACCTCTTCAAGCATCCTTTCTTCACCATTCTTGCACTGGAACGCCACTGTTCCCTTTCCCTTGATACACACGGTCGATCCATCGCCAAACTTCACTTTCCCGGAGACACGCTCATCCAAGCTTTTGAATTTTCCACGTTGCCCAGTCATGTGATTGCTGGCGCCGTTATCCAAGTACCACACCTGTGACTCCTTTTGTTCACCTGCGTTTGTTCGTAGCTTTGGAACCACTCCATCCTCCTTCAGAAGCATAGATTCGATATCCATTTGTCCGACCTCAACAACCAACAAGGGTGGCTCATCTTCTTGGATTTTCGAGAGATTTGCTTCTCTTGTCATGTCTTTCTCCTTCCTTGGTTTACGACAGTCCGCAGCAAAGTGTCCCAGTGCTTGACAGTTAAAGCACCTCACTCTACTTCTGTCTCGTACTCCACGAGTACTTCCTCCACCTCGAGTCCCTTATCTATTGGTTTTCCTTAACCATTCTTCTCGAGTCAACAAAAGCTGCCCCTCGCCGCTTTCTTTCTTCCTCCACTCATCTTCTGTCAGCAGCAATTGTCCCTGGTGTTTCTCCGTTGTCCCTCGCAATCTTTCCTCGTGGGCTTTCAAAGAACCAACGACTTCTTCTACCGACATCTCTTCCAGATCTCCGAATTGCTCAATAGCAGATGCAATCTGTAAGAATTTTGTGGGAACCGCTCTGAGAAGTTTCTTAACCACATATGTCTCTTCCACTTTCTCTCCCAACACTCGAATATTGGTAACCAGGCTGTTCAGCTTCAGATAGAATTCGTCTAATGGCTCATCGTCTTTCATGCTTAGAGCTTCGAATTCGCTCTTGAGGGTCTGGGCTCTAGCTGCTTTTACCTTGTCTGCTCCCAGGTACATGGTTTTGACAGCCTTCCACGCATCCTTGGCCGTCTTCTTTTCTGCAAGTGACATCAGGACATCTTCTGGAACTCCCTGGTAAATAACAGCGAGTGCCTTTTTGTCGACCTTGTCTTCCACAGGAGCATTAGGGTCCTTGGGTTCGATTGCCTCCCACACTCCGTGGGCTTGCATGAATACCGTCATTTTGAGAGCCCATGCAGTGTAGTTGGTTTTGCTCAACATCGGGTAGCTGAGACCAAAGGAGCTTTTGCTTGTCGTCTCCATCTGAAGTTATGAACACCTCCTGAAGCTCTGATACCAAGTATTAACCCTTTTTATGTTCAATGTGATAGACCGTGGGTACACAGAGAAAGTGTATGTCGCCCTACAAATCTATTATCCCTTTTGAGAAAGTGAAATTGTGGTTCTTCTTCATTAATCAAATGCAGCGTACAAAGGAAATAAATAGGCAATAAACGAGGTGGGAGTTACAAAATAAGATCCACTAATCTCACTTCTCTCTTCACTTAATGCCCGTTACGTAACTCCTACACCCACGTAAAACTCTAAGACTCAGTTTAATACTAACGGTTACTATAACTTAAATAAATAAATAAAACATGTTTAGATTAAATACATAAAATGCAACATAAATCACTATCCTATGAAATAGTAGCCTCGAATATCTGCCACTTCGGACGAGTCACTTGAGATTCCAGCGTCAGCACTATTTGGACCCCATACTTCACCTCAATATACTATTTTTGTAGCCTGGAATTCTCCTCTTTTAGCTTCGCAACCTCATCGGTGAAACCCTTTACCTTTTTCTCAATACATCCTGAGCATTTTCCTTATATACTTTTTTCAAGAGATATGTAAACTTCTAGTGTTTTATTATTGATTCATCTATGTCTCCATCATGAATATGCTTGATCGGGTTCCTCGTTAGAATGGAGAAATCATTAAAGGTTAGTTCGTTCTCGTCAGCAATATTTTAAACCACCTCAAAGAAAGTATTCATCAATTGAAAAAAAAATGTTTTAGTTGAGGTCATGGTCCAAGAAAAAATATAAGTGAGATACTTATCAGTAAAAGTGGCAGTCTTGCTAGTGATATTCGCGTAGTGAGCTGCCACTTTGCCGAATTCTTTGGCCTATAAGGGAGAAAATGTATCTCGACACCAATATAATTTTTTTATTCCTTGTTATCCACAACTTTGAATGAGAGAAATTGATGGTGGTGAAACAGTAGTGGAACCCTTTTTACCAATGTTCTTCGACTCTGACCCTAAGTTCTTGAGAGACCTATTTGGCATGGTAAACCGAAAATATAAAAAGTTTGTGATAATCTGAAATAAAGCTTCGGTTAATACATAGAAGAAAATAACATATGAAAATATAAATCCAATTGAATGTTAAATCCAAAGCTAGGGTGAGGTGTTTGACTTCGAGTTCTTACTATTTTTTTCTAGATGCTTTAGATGCGGCTAGGGCTAAGCTCGGTGATAGAACTGTCATTTTCCCAGTCATTAATAATGAAGGAAAAACGATTATTTCTCTCATTCTCAAACTCTAAGAGTTAATTTATGAATTTGTATTTGTTCAGTAAAGAAAGTTAGTAAAAAGATATGATCCCATCGGTAAAATAGAACACAAATACATAAGTTTGTCCATCGTAAATTTTATGTTCGATACCTTCGATGCAATAATGCATGAATTCAGAGTTTGCCAAGTACTAAGTTGGCTTAGCTAGGACGAAGGTTTTAAAAAACTGGAAGAAATTGACAAAGTCAGGGTGTGCGGGGACATAAGCCCTAAGCTAAGGAGTTCATGACATACAGTGAATGCATTCTCTCAGAAATAAAATTAAGTCTTTCCTAGAGTGGACAACCAAATATTCACATTTCTAGGGATACCCACTTGTGGGGCATGAAAGCTACTCTCTGGGGTCGTTGTAAACATGCAAAATAAAATATAAGGAAACCATGTGGAGTTTTTCTATCTCTTTGAAGATGGGAGAACCTATTAATGTAATTAAGCACTTACCGACCCCTGAAGGAGTCGGCCTCAAGGGTTGTCTAGGTAGTGTTATCAGTTTATACAAAATCTTGACTTATTATGGTACCTCCTGCTTGTGGATTGTCCCGATTGTCGAAGACAATCATGCAGAAAGCGTATTATCCCAAACTACATTTTCTTTGATACTTTGTTTGAGAATAAGATATTTCCAGTTCGATTTTATGTTTTCTATTCGCGTCGGGGTAGCAGATTCTTTGTGCGAGACACCCTCAACGGGAGAAATTTGAGTTTTCAGGATGGTGAATTCTCCATGAGAGGCAGTAAGAGGAAAGGCTTGAGTGGCTAATCCACCTTCTAAATATTTTTAGACTCATAGAATTTGTATTCTTCCCCCAACTCAGGAAAGGTAGAATGGGTCTTTTCATGGCTCTAGCTCCCGAGCTCCAAGGTGTCTCGCCATCATTTCAATGATTGAGACAACTCGCTGATGTTTATCAACCTTTACATTTTCTCATTCAACATTGTTCAGTTTCTCGTGTTATGTCTAGTGTCATTATGATCTTCACATAACTTCCCATTTATGTGCTTTCGATGATGAATCATTTGGGGATGCCTAAAACAAATATTTTCCTTTTTCTTTTGGTAAATGACATGCACGTTCTTAATAAATTCTATGTAATCCTCTAGTCTTACACATTTTCCCCATAAATTTTTTGGGCTCCTGCCTTCCATGATTCGATTCATAGTGAAATGAATTTGCATTTGAGTCGTTATCGATTTTTACAAGGCATTGGTAGGACATTACAATTAGTTCAATGGTTGATAATGTATCCAAATCTTTTGAGATACTCGTTGCTGCAGCAAAAGATCTCGGGAGGGTATACCCATTGTCGTGATATTTATAAGGGTTGTTGTTTGTTTGTTATCTAGAGTTCTCCGGTGGTATTTAATCTCTTCATAGCGAACATGTGCATCGACTTGCTCCAACAATTTGCAAAACGTTCGAAATTTCCTCCATGATATCCTCTTTGAGAAATGGATTACGTGGAATATGCCTGAAAGAAGCGATTACTATCTCTTCACGGTGCTCCTCAAGGTCGTATTTGACACGCACAAAACATTGTGTATAATCTCTCAAATTTTCCTCAGAGTGCTGCATGCAGAGTACTAAGTGGTCTCCATGACCCACTGTTATTCTACTCCTGCCAAACCGATGTCTAAAGAGCGCCCGAAAATTTCAAAACTCGTTATGCTCCATGGTTCTAGTTCAGAAAACCATTCTAGCTAATAGGTCCCAATGTTCATTTCAAAATATTTTTATCTCAAGGTCACCCTTCGGAAAACAAGACATAGCATCGACAAAATGCTTGATGCGGCGCTCGGGATCTCTGTTTCCATCGTATCTCTCAATCTTAATAAATGGGAACTTCGTGGCAATTCAAAAGCCATGATTTATATAACAAAAGGGTAATATAACCTTTTGATCCATTGCGCTCGACGAGTCTTGGTCGGGACCAAGCGAAAGTTAGATTCATCAAGCAGCATCCCACCTAAAACTGATGTTGACGTTGTGAATGCGAGCCCTGCCTCGAGATTCCGTACTAGTGTCAAACGAGGCTCTGCCCCATAGGTAGTGCCTCTTTCTATAATTCACGATTTGATAATCCGCTCGATGATACCTCCCATTAGTCGTCGTCCCCCAAGGAGAAAAATACATGGGTCCCCCAAGTTCTATGGCGGAAACTTCACCAAATGCTTTCTACTCTCGTTGCAGGGTCTGTGTCGGACCTTTCTTTAAGACCTTTGGTACCGAGTAATTCCACACAGTTTCCGCACTTTTTATATTTTTGTATTCTTATGTGGTGCCATTTGTTGTTAAGGGTGTAGGGCTTGTCAGAATCACTCATCAGTTGTGACGAATAACGTTCTAATGTATCATGGGTGGATGACACAATATGAGTCACTAGTCGCACTCTGGGTTGCGTGAAAACCACAACATCCCTCCAGACTTGGAGAATGGGGTTCTAGTCCTGAATTTGGTTCCGACCTTTGTCTCATTTTACGTCAATAGCGCAACACCGTGGGAGTCTCAAACCATAACCTTTGCTCTTCTAACAGAGTTTACACCAAGACCAGGCATGTCATGTTGTTGGGAATATGGGGTCTGGTCCGCATATTCCTCCTCCGTATATAAGTAAGAACACAACCGATCTCAACACTAGTATGATATTGTCCGCTTTGGCACTCGAAGGGCCTCACGGCTTTGCATTTGGTCCACTACCAAAAGGCCTCATACTAGTTGAGATATGTTCTCACTTATATACCATTGATCCTTCCCATGTTTTACCGATGTGGGATGTGGAACTTTGGTTGCTACCCTAACAAATCCTCCTCTCGAACAAAGTACCACTTTAGCCTCCTCTCAATTGACATCCATCCGCTCACTCTAATTAGGTTGGGGCTGCCTGATCTCTAGAGCCTTTACAGCGGATTGATCTCGACCATCCTGCCTTGTTCCTTAGCGCCACTCCAAACAAGTACCACCGTCTTGATACACTCCAATCAAGCCACACTGCTTGATGAGCAACGGGCACTCCAAACGAGGATCTCTCCAATCAAGCTACAATGCTTGATGAGCCTCAAATCAAGCCACACTGCTTGATAAGCCACGGGCACTCCAAACAAGGATCTTGAGCATGGCTACTAATTCATCATGTTCGACTAATGAGAATTTCACCCACAAAGTACCACTTTAGCCTCCTCTCGAACAAAGTACCACTTTAGCCTCCTCTCAATTGACATCCATCCGCTCACTCTAATTAGGTTGGGGCTGTCTGATCTCTAGAGCCTTTACAGCGGATCGATCTCGACCATCCTGCCTTGTTCCTTAGCGCCACTCCAAACAAGTACCACCGTCTTGATATACTCCAATCAAGCCACACTGCTTGATGAGCAACGGGCACTCCAAACGAGGATCTCTCCAATCAAGCTACAATGCTTGATGAGCCTCAAATCAAGCCATACTGCTTGATAAGCCACGGGCACTCCAAACAAGGATCTTGAGCATGACTACTAATTCATCATGTTCGACTAATGAGAATTTCACCCACATCACCCACCACATCGCGTACTGTCTGGGCCTGGAGCTCTGATACCACATGTTGGGAATATGGGGTTTGCTCCTCATATTCCGCCTCCGTATATAAGTAAGAACACAACCGATCTCAACACTAGTATGATATTGTCCGCTTTGGCACCCGAAGGCCCTCACGGCTTTGCATTTGGTCTACTACCAAAAGGCTTCATACTAGTTGAGATATGTTCTCACTTATATACCATTGATCCTTCCCATGTTTTACCGATGTGGGATGTGGAACTTTGGTCGCTACCCTAACACATGCTACTTGTTTTTCATCGTTCGACCTCCATCCCCAAGGTGAGAGTCGTAACGATTTCTTCTAGAATTTTCATGTTGTAATAGTTTGGATATCTGGTTTTGAAAATATCTTTCAGATATCAGTTCAAAAAAACCTCTCATTATGGTCACCGTTGATGATTCTTGATTTCGGGGGTTGTGCTTCGGGTGACGTAGCCGAAAGTTTTTGGGTTAGTGAGAAACACTTCAGAATATTGCTAGGTACTTCTGACTAATGCGGGACCACACCACCATAATATAAATATGTAGGACTAGAGAATAGATCTATATAAAGAGAAAGTAGTTAACATGATATTATGAATAGTAAAAAATTAATAATCTCCCCAAGTGAGGTGACATGGACTATTTATAGTGACCATTTTTGCATTTGTAGCTTTATTGGTCTAAAATGTATTAAGTCCTCTTTTCGTAATAATAAACACTAATTTGATTAGACCACTAGTCAACCCAATAATTTACCAAATTATCTTTTATCAAGATATTTTACTGAAATATATATCGGGATATAGTGTATCATGTTCAAAACGTGGCCCGCAATTGAGTCTGAACCGATGTAACAAGTTTGTTGGAGCTTTTTAAATAGGACCAACTAACCCAAAAAAGGTTGAATAAACGGAGTAGTTGAAATTATTGGGAGATAGTTTATGATGGTCGGAACTTTGAACTCATGTTTCCACTCTCTTTTCATTACAAAGATGTATCACGTCAAGATCCGTTGCTCAAATCGAATCACGCCAACATTATGGAAGTTCTTGGATCGTGTGAAATAAGAGTAGTACCAAAGGTACTCTATAATTTCATAATCAAAAAAGGAAAATTGGCTATGGAAATTCCGCGCGGTCATTAAATGGAAAAAGAAAGGAAAAATAATATCCCATGCTACCAATTCCAACATGGAAAGGATTAAAATAGAAGAACAAACAACCTCCATTTTTTTTTTATGATTTTCCCTCGATTATCCACTCAAAAAGAATAGTAGGCCTAGAATTAAGATACGCGCTAAAACAAATCCCGTAGAAAGCACTTAATCACAACAAATACCATTTCTCCTTCGCATCGCTCATCCTCCTCGATTAGGTCTCTTTCGATTCTCTCCGGACCACCTTTACCCCGAAAACCTTTCATTTTAATATAAAAGTGGTGAGCATTTATATCCATTTTCTCCCTCTAAATTCTCGGCCTCTAATACAGTGAAGAGAGATAGAAAATGGATCGAAGGTCTATCCTTCATTTTCTCTTCTTAATAATGTTGCAGATACGTCCGGCGTGAAAAATAAAGACTACTGTCGTACGCGATAGAGGCTACCTATCCTTTCAATCATAAAATCTAAAGAGTAAGAAATAGACACGTGGCAAATAGACATCAGGCACACAGAAAAAAAAAAGGCTCCACTTCAGTTTCTCATTCAGTTGGTCATGAGTTTTAGTTGTTTAAGACCTCAAAATAAAATTAAATAGATCGAACTTTTTGACATTTTTCAGAACGTTCTCATACACGCTTCGGACGCTTTAGTATTCTAACTTAAATATATGCCCGGGTCAGGACAACTCCCTGAGCGTACACGCAAAGACACGAACAAGTCCAATTTCGCTTGAATACTTGTTACATTCCTACGTCAGTAAGCTCGCCAGAAATATATGAATATTAATGAAAGGATTTTAGTTGTGCTTTAAAACCAAATTTGGAATGGTTTTAGCTGTATTTATTAACCATAAAAAATAAATCCAAAAAAAAAACTTTATATTTTTATACTATTATTGTTTAAATACTTAATTCTGTCCAATTAAATATAATTTGGTACACAATCTGGAGGCATTGACCATTATTATTTTACTTCAAATATTTTTAATATTTATATTTTAGTTAAAATATATTGAAGTATATTTTCCTATTTATTATAAAGTAACAGTAGAATAAAGGTAGATGAATGGTTGCACTAATTTAGGTATTAATTAGGTTTGACTGTATTGATTATAATTATAAATAGGATTGACTATATTGATTATAGTCATATTTAGCTCTAGCTAGTGTGTATATATAAGCAGTATTTTTATTGAAATAAAACATATCACTTTTCACTTTTTATCACTTTTCATTTTTCTAACATGGTATCAGAGCAAAGTGTGATTCTTACAAATCGGAGATCCAAACCACCAACTCCAAGGGTTTCGGATCAGGGACCAAAATTATCAATCCCTCACATCCCTTCTACATCCATCATTCAGACCAACCAGGCCATGTCTTGGTTACAATCAAATTAAACGGCGTCAATTATCAATCATGGAGCAAAACATTTATCCATGCCCTCACTGCAAAAAAGAAGATCGGTTTCATCGATGGTAGTGTCAAAGAACCATCACAAGAGGATGAACCTCTTATGTACGAGCAATGGAACCAATGCAATAACATGATAATTTCTTGGCTGACTCATGCTGTTGAATCAGACATCGCTGAAGGAGTTATCCATACCAAGACAGCACGTGAAGTATGGGTTGACTTGTGCGACCAATTCTCTCAAAAGAATGCTCCAGCCGTGTTTCAGATACAAAAATCAATCGCCACCATATCACAAGCTACAATGACAGTAGCTGCATATATTACAAAGATCAAGGCGTTGTGGGACAAGCTCGAGACATATCGTTCTCCACTGACCTGCAATCAACGTCAAGCACACCTCGAACAGAGAGAGGAAGATCATCTTATGCAATTTTTAATGGGATTACATGAATCTTACAAGGCAGTGAGGTCCAACATATTGATGATGTCACCTCTTCCCAAAGTTTGTCAAGCATACTCTTTGATAATCGAAGAATTGAAGCAACGACAGGTATCCTCTGAGCCAATTGAAAATTTCTCCATAGCAGCCGCAGTCTCGAGAAAAGAAGGAAATTCAAAGCAGAAAATATGTGAGCACTGTAACAGATCCGGACATACTATAGATGAATGTCGGACTCTTAGATATTATTGTACTTATTGCGATAAGAGGGGTCACACAGAGGATAGATGCCGATTGCAACATGGAAACAATCATAAGCCGGTACAATTCCGAACACAAAATTCTTCAGTTTGTGGCAATCAACCTTTGGCGAATGTGACAGAATCTCAAAACCTATCAGGTTCCAATACTTCTAGCATTGTTCAGGGATTCACTACCGAACAAATACAAAAATTAACCCACGTAATCAGTGCATTGAATCACAATAACTCTGGTAATGTTGATGCGTATGCGAATGCTGCAGGTTTGATTCCATCTACTATTGTGTCTGTTAATTCTAGTAGTACAAGTTCTTGGATTTTGGATATTGGCGCCATTGATCATATTGTCTCTCACATATTATATTTAACTGATCCCAAGCCTTTCGTTATTACCAATGTTAATTTACCAAATGGTGCAGCACCACAAATCACTCACACCGGCACAATTAGTTAAATTTAAATTTAACCCTTACAGATCTCTTTTGTGTACCAGCCTTTAATTTAAATTTGATTTCAGCTAGTAAACTCACTAAAGATCATAATTGTTGCATCATTTTCTTTCCTGACTATTGTATTTTGCAGGACTTGGTTTCGGGGAAGATGATTGGCTCGGGTAGAAAATGTGGTGGTCTATACTATATGCATCCAAATAAACCGTCTATCTATCTGGTGTCGCAATCATCTGACCTATGGCACTTACGCCTAGGTCATCCATCATTGTCTCGTTTTAAATTACTTTCACATTTCTTCCAAGTATTCACAAAGACTTAGGAAATAATTGTACAATTTTCCCACAAGCAAAACAAACACGTTTACCTTTTCCTAAAGGTTAAACACATACGAAATTTCCTTTCTCTTTATTACATTGTGATGTTTGGGTTCCTCATAAAGTTCCTTCAAATACTGGTTCACGTTTTTTTCTTATATTTTTTGATGATTTTACTCGATGCACGTGGACCTTTCTTATGCACGATAAAACAGAAACACAATCTTTATTAACTAATTTTGTGCATTTCGTCAAAACCCAATTTCAAACAGATATTCAAACAATAAGAGTGGATAATGGTAGTGAATTTCTTCATCTTCGTACTTTTTTTCAAAACAAAGGCATTGAACTTCAAAACTCGTGTGTCTACACCCCACAACAAAACGGAGTTGTTGAACAAAAACATCGACATATTTTAAATGTTCCTCGTTCTCTCATGTTTCAATCAAATGTAACACTTGAATTTTAGGGGGGTTGTGTTTTAACAGCCGTTTATTTAATCAATCGCATTCCAACTCATTTACTATCAAATAAATCTCAATTTGAGGTCTTATATAATCGTTCCCCATCACTCACTCACTTGCGTATTTTTGGTTGTGCATGTTATGTAACTAATGTTCATCCTAAACATAAATTTGATCCTCGTGCATCCATTTGTGTTTTTTTGGGTTATCCATATGGAAAAAAAGGATACAAAGTTATTGATTTACATACACATAAAGTTTTCATAAGTCGTGATGTCTATTTTAAGGAAAATTTATTTCCCTTCCAACATACCTCGACCTCTCCTTTTCCGAACCAATCATCCTCATCATTTTTCAATCAATCACATAACTCCTCGTTAGTTTCATTTCCCAATCCCACATCGTATGACTCAGAACCTCAACCTTTATCTATTTCATCTCCATCCAATCCTATATATCTCATACCTTTAACCTCTACATCTCATACATTCCTAGAATCAACTATAAGTTTATCACCCTCACTCTTAACTCCGTCATCACCACCAGCTCCACCAACACCTTCCGCTTCACCGTCACCCACAACCACACATACTCAAATGCCTAATGATATCTCGATTATTCATTTCACTCGCCACATCAATCCACATGTATGGCACAAAGACTACGACATGTCTACCGAGATCAATCAATCTTCAATGCAATCAAGTTCTCGTCAATCTACAAGGTATCATCTCTCCTCTCATATTTCTGTTTTACGTTTTTCCCCTAACCATCGCGCTTTCTTATCTTTGTTATTAGCACAAACAGAGCCTTCATCTTTTAAAAATGATGATCGTGATCCACTCTGGCGCCAAGCCATGTCCACTGAACTTAAGTCTCTAGAACATAACAACACTTGGCAGTTGGTTCCCCTTCCTCCTAGACACAAACCTATCGGATGTTATTGGGTTTATAAGATCAAATATAAATCTGATGGAACCATTGAGCAATATAAAGCTCGTTTAGTGGCAAAGGGCTACACAGAGGTTGAATGTATTGACTATCAGGAGACCTTCTCTCCAACTGCTAAACTCACCACTCTTTGATGTTTGTTAACTCTTGCAGTTTCCATAAATTGGTATATTCATCAACTTGATGTGCATAATGCCCTTCTTTATGGAAATCTAGATGAGGAGGTATATATGTCTCCACCTCCCGGTCTCCGCCGACAGGGGGAGAATTTGGTATGTCGGCTTCGCAAATCTATCTACGGTTTAAAACAAACATCTCGAAATTGGTTCTCTACCTTTTCAACTACTGTGAAAACTGCAGGTTACATACAGTCAAAAGTGGATTACTCATTTTCTACTAAATATCAAGGTAACAAGTTCACTGCTATTCTCATATATGTTGATGATATCCTATTGACTGGAAATGGCTTACATAAAATCAAATTGCTGAAGAATCATTTACTCCAATATTTTTACATTAAAGATCTCGGTGAGTTAAAATATTTTCTAGGTATCTAATTTTCTCGATTTAAGAGAGGAATCTATATGTCTCAAAGAAAATATGCATTAGATATTTTACAAGACACATGATTGTCAAGAGTAAAACCCGATAAATTCCCAATGGAGCAGAATTTGAAATTAACTAATGAAGACGGTGAGCTACTTCATGATTCGACTAGATATCGGAGACTTGTTGACAGGTTAATATATTTGACAGTAACCATGCCTGATATTGTGTATTCAGTGCGTACACTAAGCGAATTTAAGAGAGCACCTAGGAAGCCACACTGAGAAGCAGTGTTAAGAGTCCTCCGTTACATCAAAAAATCACCTGGTCAAGGTCTCTTTTTTTTATTAGAAAACAATCTAGACACTCAGTGCCTATTGTGATTCAGATTGGGGTGGATGTCGTATGTCAAGACGATTTGTTTCTGGTTATTGTGTTTTTCTTGGCTCATCACTCATATCATGGAAATCAAAGAAACAGACTAATGTTTCACGATCATCTACAGAAGCAGATTATAGAGCAATGGCGAATACTTGTTTGGAATTAACCTGGTTGAGCTACATATTTAAAGATATGAAGGTCAATTTGGATAAACCGGCATCATTGTTTTGTGATAATCAAGCAGCTTTATATATTGCGGCTAATTCAGTTTTTCACGAGCATACTAAGTATATTGAGATTGATTGTCATATAATTCGAGAAAAGCTTCAGGCTAGGATAATTCGTCTATGTTATATTTCCACAAAAATGAAATTGGCACACATATTTACTAAATCGCTCGGGAAAGATCGATTTGATTTTTTGTGCAGCAAGTTGGGAGTCTTTGATTTACACTCTCCAACTTAAGGGGGAGTATTAAAGTATATTTTTCTATTTATTAAAAAGTAACCGTATAATAAAGGTAGATGAATGGTTGCACTATTTTAGGCATTAATGTCGTAAGATTGACTCTACTAATTATAGTCATAATTAGGTTTGAATGTGTTGATTATAATCATAAGTAGGATTGAATATATTGATTATAGTCATAATTAGCTCTAGCTACTGTGTATATATAAGCGGTATTTTTATTGAAATAAAACACATCACTTTTCACTGTTTATTACTTTTCACGTTTCTGACAAAATAAGAATTTTGGTTGGCTATTGGAATTGGTCATGTGTATTGAAAATGTCATTGATATTTTTTGTATCAAAATTGTCATTTTTGTTGGTGTTGTTTTGCATCCGTATTCAGTCATTGGTGACCACAGATGCAAATCGAGACAAAAAAGACCAAATATGTAAAATGAGACCAACAAAATTGGTTGTTTTGATACCCAAAAAACATGAGTGGCTTTTTCGATACATATGACCAATTCAGGTGACTAACTAGGTTTCTTACTCATTTTATTTATATTATTTACCTTATTTATTAATGCATATGTTCTTATGAGACAGTTCATCTATTTATCAACCCATAAATCTAAACCACTCATATCAACATTTAATTTATGTTTTCTTCACAAAATCCATTTTAGAGAATATTGTTCGACTTACGGATAAATTGAAGTCGAGAATAATTTTAGACTGAAATTGTTTTGGTAGTTTTCCAAAATTTCAATCGCATAAAATTAGAGTATTTTACGTTTGAAGAAAAGAATGAAAATATATATTTTGTCTGAATTTTGAACCATCTTCATATCTTTTCAATTCAACCAACCAACAAAACCAAACAGTTTTAACTGTCCACGAAAACGAGTGATTAATTTTAAAAATAAACAAACAAAATCACAAATTTCAAATTTCAAATGATTCTTCATAATAGCCTCGGACCCTGTAAGGGGCTACGTCTCAAGACCCCTCTCGTTAATCACAACATATTCCTACAAGTGTGCATTTCGCATTTTCTGAATTTTTTGATAGAATATTATGACTATATTGGTCGACTAGTCAATTCAATCACATTAAAATATCTAACAATTCTCCCTTATTTTAATAAAATTCATGCTTAAATAAAACAAAATCATAAAAAAAATATGTATTAATGATATATTGTGACAGTTGATTTTGATATTAGTATACTACACATTTGAAATATTCTAATATTAAAGTATTACGGCTAAGAATCTTGGTTAGTCATCAAATTTTTTCATGTGTATCAAATATGCCATTGATGTTTTTTTTGTATCAAAACGATCACTTTTGTTGGCTTTTTGTTACATCCGTGGTCACTCACGGGTGACCAGAGATGCAAATCAAGACAAACAAAAGTGATCACATATGCAAAATGAAACCAACAAAAATGACGGTTTTGATAAAACAAACATCAGTGGCATTTTTTATACACCTGACAAATTCTGGTGACTAACCAAGGTTCTTAGCCAAAGTATTACTAAGGACTGAATATTTACTATTTATAATGAATACACGAAGACAATATAACCATAAATTTAACTTCTTAAATGTTCTTAGTGGACATTATCTTTTACTAGCATTGTTTCCTTATCCTTCTTAAGCATATCAAAGTCAAGTCCTAGCTTCTTGAAGAAGCTAAACTTCATGCTCAAATAGGTAGCTCTTTTATTCTTACATCTGCATATATATTTTTTCAAAAGAACTATTTAGAAGATAAACTTCAACCTCCACAACTTACAGGCCTGAACACATATCTTAGGATGATTCTGCAAATGTGTTTTAATCTCTAGATGTTAAGATTTCTATATTGAATTCATAATTTAATGTCATATTAGATGGGAATTGGGTATCTCAACAAGAGATATTTCAGATGGACTTCAATATCATCTCAATACTTGATTTGTGCATAAATTCTCTACTTAATCTTTTGGTTAAATGATCGACTAAATTATATTGAGTTTTGACAAACTCCACTAATATAACATCATGTGTGATATGTTCATGAATCATGTTATGTTTAACAACTAAGTGTATAAACATGTCTTTGTAAACTTGTTTATAGACATTGGCCAAGGTAGCTTCACTATCACACCTCATAAATATAGGTGATATCGGTTTGGGCCGTAATAAAATCTCATATATCAAATTTCTTAGCCACTCAACTTCTTTAACAGTTGTTGGTTATTCCAAAAACTTAAATTATATTGTTGAATCAATAATACAAGTTTGTTTCATGGATGCTTAAGAGATAACACATCTTCCAGGAAGGAATACTCATCCACTTGTGGAAGAATGATCTTCCATATTAAAAATATAACTCACATACGAATAACCTTCAAGAAGCAAAGGAAATCTTGTATAAGTCAAACTATAATCCAATATTATTTTCAAATACTTGAATACTCGGTTTAAAGCTTGCCAATGATGAGAAGTAGGATTGCTAGTATAACTACTAAGATTTCCAAATATTCAGCCTAGTTCTAGTCTTGGCATATATAAGACAACAAATGGCTCTTGAGTATTAAAGTTGAGATATTACAACATATTTATCAGCTAAAATCTTAAGATTATGATCCATAGGCGAGCTAACCGGAGAACAATCTTTAAAATTAAATTTATTTAATATTTTTTTAGTATAATGTGATTGAGAAATCGATATACAATTATTATTTTGTTTGATCTTTATATCAAGAATCATTGCACCTTCCTCCAAGTCCTTCATTTCAAAACTAGATGACAAGAATTACTTGGTTTTGTCAACTTGAGCTTGGTTAATACCAAAAATCAACATCTCATCCACATATAGACAAATTATAACTTCTTCACTAGAAGCATCAAATTTACTATATACAAATTTGTTTGCTTCATTGAGAATAAAACCATTAGACATACAACATTATCAAAAAAATTATGTCAATAATTTAGTGCTTGTTTCAGACCATACAAAGATTTATTCAACTTGCATACCTTTTTTTACAACCAGGTATAACAAACCTTTTTTATTTTCTCATATAAATATCCTCATTCAAATCATCATTCAAGAATGCAGTTTTCATCCATTTGATGAATTACCAAATTGTATAACGATGCAAGTGCTATCAGCAATCTAATAGCAGAAATCCTAAAAACATGAGTATATGTATGAAAAAATTCAGTCCATTTTCTTTGCCTAAAACCATGGGTAACAAATGGTGCCATCTATTTTCATTTTTCTTGCAAAAATCCATCTATTACCCAATAATTTGTAACCATGAGGTAAATCAGCCAATTATCATGTATTAATATGCATGATAGAATCTATCTCATCTTGGATAGCTTCTTTCTAGAATGCAACATCTCTTGATGTCATAGCTTCACTAAAGGTTTTTGGATCATCCTCGATAATAAAACAATATTGATATTGATAGTCAATCTTATCTCTTCACCCATCAACCCAATAAATATTAAATTAGATCCAAAAGACATAGCTTTTCTAGCTCTGGTGTTTCTCCTTGGTTTAGAAGGTTCAAGTACAGAAATAGTACCACATGATCCATCTTCATCTTGAACTGAGTTCCTATTGATCGAGTTCTGAATTATGTCTTTAGGTCTTAGTATAGATTTAAATCTTTCTTCATCAAATGTTATATCTCTTGACTCGATAATTGTGTTTACTGACACATATTTACTAGATTCTAACTCATGGAACCTATACACAATGGAATACTCAACATACCCGTTGAAGATACAATCTATACATTTTTCACCAAATTTTTTCTTTTTAGGTTCAGTGAGCCTTACAATTGCTATATAACCTGAGACTCTCAGATAACTCAATTTTGGACGATTTTTATACTAAAGATCATATGGGGATATCTTATTCCTTTTAGTAATAATTTTATTCAATGAGTAACATGTTGTTAACAAAGCCTCATCCTAAAATATTTCAGTCAAACCCGAATAAGATAACATGAAATTAACCATTTGTTTTAAACTCATATTTTTCCTTTCTGCCATATTATTTTGTTGTGGTGTATAATGATTTGTGGTTTGATGTATTATACCAATAGATTCAAAATATATGAGATCATAATATTCACCTCATCTATCCGTACGTAGATTTTGAATCAAATCAGATTTATGTATCACTACTTTTTACTTATAGATTTTAAATTTATCAAGAGTTTCATTCTTCACATGCAACAAATAAATGTAGCAATATCTAGATGTATCATCAATAAAAGTAATAAGATATTTTTTATTTCCCAGTGAATGTGTATCATTTAAATCACATAAATCACTACGTACTAGTTCTAATATTTTGGAAACTTTGTTGTCGTGATTGAAAGGTTTTATGGTTATCTTAGTTAACATTCAACTCTTACATTTATCACTATTTATATCAAAATGAGGTATAAGACTCATTTGTACATGTCTTTTACTCTTTTATGATGTACATGTCCTAGTCTAGCATGACATAATTTGGTTTTATTCAAATTTCTTTAAGTACTAGTGGAAGTCATGCAAATAGATTCATGTTTAGATGAAAAATTAACATTTAACATAAATATAACATTATATAAATATCCAAAGCCTATAAATACACAATGTTTTGACAAGATATACTTGCTGATAAGGGGAAAATATTTGGAAGAATAACTAATTGATTAAATAAAGGAGATAATTTTGCTTTACAAAAGTCTTGTAAAGAAACCCAAAAAATGTGTAAGATTAAAGGGACCTTATGTAATAAATAATAGTTATGGTTGAGATTAGTGAAGTAGTGGGGTGAGGTAACCATAGAAAGGGGTAATCGTGTAATTTATGGATCGACCCTTTATACTTTATAAAGTAATACTCCTTTTGGGGAAAATGGATCAATCGTTACTCAAATCATTGATTTATTATTCTTTTTGTCAATTTCTCTCTCTACATTTTCCATGTTTGTTTATCTTAATATCCACCTCCAAACATAGATTAGACAAATAATCCTTCTAAGAAATCTTTGAACTATCATTGACGTTGTCTGTGGGAATGATTGGTACTTGGAATCATTCTTCCAAAACCACTATGGAAGAAAGGGTTCAAAATGGCATATGGATAGCCATTGAACGTCTCGACAAAATAGAAGTTCAACGAGAGGAAGGAGATATCGGATCCGAGGAGCGATATAAGGTTGTTAATATTGCTAAGAGAGAGAAAGTTGCACCTTATATACAACTCCCTTTGGGAAGTCACAACCTTGAATATTGAGTGAGTAATCAATTCACATACCCGTCTGAATAAGGTTTGTATACTCCTGTAAATGAAGGACCTGGGGGCAGTATGTATAAGATAGATCGTAATTTGAGCTTTTCTATTCTCTCTGCAGAAATCATATTCTAACATATACCAAAACGCTTTGACATCTCGAAGCTAGAAAAGTTTGATGGGATACAAGATTGAAATATTCATATTGATCAGTTCAAGAAATTTTATGATTAATTATGATGACGATGATAAATTATTGTGCATGAAGTTTCCCAAAAAATTAAAGGCGCTGCTTCAAAATGGTAAAACTGTTTACCTCAGGGTTTTGTTAAGAATTTTGACATGTTTTGGTGCATCTTCTGCCAACACTTTATGGGGAGAAAAAGGTTTCAAGCGAATGGTGATACGATAATTTACTATAGATAGAAATTTCAGGGAGAGCTAGAAGAATTATATTAATCGTTTTATCAAAACCAAGATTGATGTGGAGGGTTACAAAGACCAAGTGGTTTTAGCATATTTTTGAATGGGACTTCTCTCCCGTATCTTGAAAGATAACATTACAAAAAATCATGTTATGACATTTGGGGGATTGTTAGATCAAGTTAAAAACATAATTTTGGTATAAGAACGGAAATGGCTTCTATGGCACAAATCAAACAAAATCAGTTCCAACAATCTTCGATGGTGGCGTATAATTCACCATCGCAAATTTCTTTGACTTATCATCCGGCTATAACTTTACGACCAAGAGCTTCGACCTAGTTACCTCCGATATCGCGGGTTAATTCGCAAGTGGAAAATGTGCAACAAAGTGTCAGGCTAATAACAAACAAGTTGGTTCGACCAGCTCATTTTGTTGAATTGACAGAATGTCTAGCAAAAAAATTTGAGAGAGCTTAAAGTCACATACAACTCCGCAAACCTACCTTAATACAAACTCCCACGGAAGGAAAAAGTGACAGATATTTCAAGTATCATAAAGATGTTGGGCATGATACAAAATATTGTGCAGTGTTGAAAAAAGAAATACAATTGTTAATTTAAAATAGGAAGGTGGCAAGATTTGTTAAGAAAAAATCTTTTATCGCTCCAAAGAGAGAAAATACTTTGATGATTTTGGAGCCTATCGATTCTTTTGATGTTTCTTCTAAGTATTTAGGTCCAAAACCGAGAAAGAATCAAATCATGTTGGTGGAGAAACCGGTTGTGAATGGAAAGATTAGTAAATTATGTGCTTTATTTAAATCACTAACAAGTTTTGGAGGTGACACTATTTCAGGAACATCAAATTATTCTCCGAAAAGGCATATTATAAGCTTAGAAACCCAGTTAGAGGTGGGCGCTTTGCCACATTTCTATAGGATTCAATCTCCATTACTTTGTTTTGAAGATTATGATATGAGAGAAGTGGCTGGCCCGCATGAGGATGTTATGGTGATTGTGGCAGAAATTGCTGAGGATAAGATACAAATAATTTTTAATAGACACTTACAATTGTGCAAATATAAAAACTCCCCCGATAATTCTTTGGTCCGATTGGAAAATTATAGGATTCACTAGGGTGACTGCCTAAGTGGTTTGGGAATTTGAAGGGAAAGTAAAGTTGGGTTGTGGGCCATTTAAGAAAGAGGTAACACTGTTGTCCATTATGGTAGATGCGCCAATGTCGTACAACACGATATTCAGAAGCTCTTTCCTATCTAGAATGCATGCAATGACATCAGTTGTTCATAATGTTTGATATATATGGTGGGAAATAATGTATAAATGATTAGGAGCAGCCAAAAAATGGCAAGAGAATGTTACCAAAAAGCTTTGGCCGCAAAGCAGATCAAATGGGGTGATCAAAGAAGGCAAAGAAGTTAGTGGGGTCTTTCTCGGGATCCGATCTTGTTGATGATCCGAGAGAGACCCTCGGGTTAGTGGTCCCTGAAGAAAGTTTTGAGGATCATGAATTTTCAAATAAAAAGAGTTTAAATATTGGTACAAAGTTATCCCTGGAGGTGAGGGGGAGGTTAATTCAGTTTTTGCCAACAAGGCTACATATGTTTGCATGGTATACTGAAGTGTAACGGGGGTACCCGCGGAAATCATCTATCATAAGTTAGCGATTCGAAACAGCGTGCACCCAATCATCCAAAAATATAGATCTTTTTCTCAAGAAAAATCTGAGGCCATCATGGATGTGGTAAATTGGTTATCCAAGGTTGGGCACATACGAGAATCACAGTACCCTTTGTGGAGAGCCAATCCAGTTTTAGTAAAAACGAAAAATGGTAAATGGCGAATATGCGTAGATTTACTAATTTAAATATAGCATGTCCAAAAGATCCTTTTCTGGCTCCTTTGATAGGTCCGTTAGTGGATTCTACCTCAGGAAATCGACTACTTTCATTCATGGACGCATATGTTCGGTACAATCAATCCAAGATGGATCTGAAGGATCAAGAAATCACTTCGTTTATCCTGCACTGTTATAAGGTTATGCCTTTTGAATTAAAAAAATGGTTAACGCAACTTACTAGTTCTTAGTAAACAAACTTTTGAGGATCTGATCAGACTGAAAAATTGAAGTGTATATTGATGATATGCTAGTGAAAAGCATAAGGGATGAGCACCACTTTGCATATTTAGAGGAAACTTTTGCCAACCTAAAGATGATAAACTTGAAGTTAAATCCAGAGAAGTGTACATTTGGGGTACGGTCTGGAACGTTTTTTGGGTATATAGTCAGTGAACATGGGATAGAGGCTAACCCTGATGAGATCGGATTTCTTTGACACTGACTATTGTATATATCCGGTGGGAATTTCAGACATATCCAGTCCCATGCCACACCGAACAGGACAAAAAAGTGGACTGTGACGCAGCTAGTTGCTAGTCATTTCTTATCTTAAGGCTATGGGTTTTTAAACTTGACTCAAGCCCATGATCCGACCCGGAAGGCCCACAACCTATTAAACAAGTATAAATACCCCAACTACTTTCATTTATGAAGGTGATAAAAATTTACTACTAATACACACCTCATTTATCTCTCTACTTCTCACTTAACATAAAAATTCCTGAAATACTTTCCTAAAATACCCTTTCTCTGAAATAATCCGCACCAAATTGGCGACCACATTGGGAGGCGACGGTGCCTGAATCACAAATTCAAAACCAGTAATAACAACCAGTTTGTATAGATCTGAATGCACAGAACAGTCTCGCCAGAGGTGGAAGGAGCAAAAGAAAATAATGAGTACACAGTTGAGGAGTGTGATCAGTTGAGGGTAAAAAATGAGGCTTTGAGGGTATTAAAACAAGCAGAGAAAGGAGTTTAAGAAAAATCTGGTGCGTCGACGCTTCACCATACTGATAATCCTGGTGAGAACGAGCAGTCCCTGAAGACTCATCTCAGCTCCAAGAAAATGGATCAATCCAAACATATGGAGAGTTCCACTTCAGCATCCTCCAACAACTCCTCTAATGATGCAGAGCTTGAGGAGTCAGTCTCATCCAGCAGTGACGAAGGATGGTAAAAAAAGAAAGTAAGTCTTACCGAAAAGCATTCAAGAAAAAAAGATAGACATGGCAGGTTCAAGAAGTATCAAGGGAAAATGAAAGGTTCGGGAGATCAACAGAATGACCGTTTGCTAATCGATCCCTTTGATTTCCAATCCGAACCATGTATTTTTGTTACTCCAAATGAGGATACTGTGTTTAGTCATAGCCAAAACTGGAGACAATCATATTTATCAGTAAAAATACTCTTCGGACACCTTTCTAAAAGATTTGACACTTCCAAGATGGAAAAGTACGATGGGAGTAAAGATCGAGACAACCATCTTGAGAAATTCAAGAACTTTATGATAAACTTTGACGATGACGACAGGTTGCTATATAGGTATTTCTCTCAAAACTTCAAGGGGATGCCCTCAAATAGTGTAATAGTCTCCCTCAAGGATCTATAAAAATTGACATATTTTGGGTTGCCTTCGAGAGGCAATTTGTTGGAATCAAAAATCTAAAAGGTAATGGAGATACCATTATACATTGCCCCCATGAGCCGAATGAGTCTTTAAAAAAATACATCAACGGTTCGTGAATACAAATAATGGATTAGCATATTCCTTTGAACAAGTTGCAATTGCTTCCCTCAGGCAGGGTTTGAATCCGGGCAACTTGGTTGATTCAGTGACCCGGAAGAAGGCTATGGCCTTTGGGGGGTTGTTAAATCAAGTAGGTAACAAATTAATATTTAGGAGACTAAGAAATCCAGAGTGCTCTGCAAGATTAGATCCACTACTACAGCATCAACACCTTAAGCAACTAATCAGTCCGGTTACAGATCGAAGGAAACTGGACCGGGATCTAACCGGCTCAGGCAGAATCAGTCCAACTAGAACCAGAATCAGCAAGTTAGAAATAAGAGGGGACCTTGGGTTCAACCTGAGTGGTTTGCTGAGTGGTTACAATATATGACAAAACTAAAAATGAAGTACACTTTAGAAAGCTAACAGCTTTACAACCTCCTAATGATACCCATGATTGCATATCTTTGAAGTAAGAGGTACAGAATCTCATTGAAAGGGGTAAATTGGGGGCATATGTTAAAAAATAAGGAGGGGGAGCAGGCCGGATAATACACAATCCAATGCTAATTCTCCCCGAACTACTCATTCGATCCTTCCTGGAACGTCTAGGCAGGAGGACATCATGGTAATCACTGAAATATTTCATGTGGATTCTGAGTACCTTGATCCAGATCCAAGTCAGAATTCGGTAAAGGTGATAAAAGATAGGACTGTCGCTGTTTCCGGTTTGGTTAAGTATTTTGAGTCTTTAACCATATTTGGGGGAGACACTATGACTGCACCTTCTAGTTCTTCAAGAAAGAGGCACGTCAACACCTTGACCACCCAATTGGATAGAAGGATGCCTACACATTTATACCAAATTTTTCAGCTTCTTTCATATTTTTTGATAAAGATGACCTAAGAGACATTGCAGGTTCTCACAAAGAAGCTATGGTGATATGGGCATCAATAGGATGAAATAATATACGTCGGATCCTGATTGACACAGGTAGTTCGGCAAACATATTTTTCTTAAGTTCCTATAAACATATGAGAAACCCCTCAGTTATTCAACGTTCAAACGGAACTATTATGGGATTCACAGGGAGTTCGGCAGATGTGATTGGAGAATTTGAGGAAGAAGTATTGCTGGGAAAAATCTTTTTCAAGAAAATGGTGAGGGTTTTGTTTGTTGTGCTGGACTTCCCAACATCTTATAATGCAATATTTAGGAGATCTTGGCTCTCCAAGATGCATGTTGTGGCCTATATTGTCCATCAGTGCTTAAAATGTGTTGTGGAGGGACAAAGGGGTGTTTCAAAGCAGTCAGAATGTAGCTAGAAAATATTATGCAATACCCCTTGCCTCTAAATCAGTGGAGGCAATCAAGGTTAATAAAGACTAGAAACTATTGGAGCCTTCCATGGTGAGAATGAAATTGATGATCTAAGGGAGGCTCCCAGTATCATAATACTTATAGAGGAAGTTGAAATTCATCCCCTAGTTAAGGGAAAAAGTGTTAAAATTGGTACCAAGTTGGCACCCGCTTTAAAACAAAGACTACTATCTTTTTTATCGGATAATCTACATGGATTTGCATAGTGTAATGATGATGTTACGAGAGTCCTTGTTGATGTAATTTGTCATAAATTGTCGGTACGAGCTGATGTTGGGCCAGTTGTACAAAGAAGAAGGTCCTTCTATAATTAAAAGGCAGATGGAATTGTTCAAGAAGTTGATCGCTTGACCAAAATGGCCCACATTAAAGAATCTCAATATCCATTATGGACTGCCAACTCTGTTTTGGTCAAGAAAAAGAATAGCAAGTGGCGCATGCGTATTGACTTCACAAATTTTTATAGGGCATGTCCCAAAGATCCTTATCATGTTCCTCGGATAGATCATTTAGTGGAATTTACCGCTAGAAACAAGTTGTTATCTTTCATGGATGCATTTTCAGGGTACAGACAAATAAAAGTAGATCTTAAAGATCAAGATCACACCACTTTTATTACAGATAAAGGTCTTCATTGTTATAAAGTGATGTCATTCGGATTAAAAAAATACTGGAGCCACCTATCAAAGGTTAGTGAATAAAGCTTTTGCTAGTCAGATTGGCAGGACTATAGAAGTTTACATAGATAACATGATGGTGAAAATACTTGAAGAAGATGCGCATATATTCGATCTTCAAGAAGCATTTTCTAACTTGGAAGCTATCAATTTAAAATTAAACCCTGAGAAGTGTATTTTTGGGGTCCTATCTGGAAATTTCTTGGGTTATGTTATAAGTGACAAATGGATTCAACATGATACGGATCAGCTTCATGCTTTATTAGCTATGAACATTCCTCGGAGCACTAAAGAAGTTCAAAAATTAACTAGATGCTTGGCTGTGTTGAACAAGTTTATTTTAAGACCGTCAGACAAGTGTGCTCCATTTTTTCAGGTATTAAGGAATGGCAAAGACTTCAACTAGTCTACACAGTGTGATCAAGCATTTCTTGAAATAAAAAATCATTTATCTTCACCCAAGACACTCTTTGAAACCTGTTCAGGGGGAGAAACTTTATACATATACTTAGTTGTGTCTGAGTATGCAGTAAGTGTTTTGCTAACAAGAGAAGTGAATAATTACCCCATCTGGTTTATTATATTAGCAAAAGTTTGTTGGATAGTGAAAGAAGATATTTGAAGTTAGTAAAGTTAGTTTTGTCATTAGTAATAGCAGCAAGAAAAATGAGACCATACTTCCAAGCTCATTCTATTGTCGTCTGAATGTCTTTTCCTCTGAAGAATGTTCTCCAAAAGGCTGATGTATCAAGCAGAATGACCAAGTGGTCAATTAATCTGGGTGATTATGACATTGATTTTGCATCCCAAACAGCAGTTAAAGCCCAATCAGTGGCTGATTTCCTGGTAGAGTTTCATGCTGATAGACCCCCCGGGCAAATGCAAAGAAAACTAGTCTAAAAAAAGAATAAGTAATCCGAACTGATGGCGGATCTAGTACCATGGGATGTCAGGCTGGAATTTATTTAACATCTCTTTATGGTGATACTATGTATCAAGCTATATGTTTTGGGTTAAGGGCCTCTAACAATGAATCTGAATATGAAGCATCTATAGTTGGTCTCAGACTATCCCTTATATGTGGAGCGAAAAGAGTCTGATTAATGAGTGACTCTCAACTACTTATTCATCATGCTCAGGGGTAATCTGAGGCAAAGAAGGAACAATTGATAAAATATTTGCTCATGTTGAGAGAAGTTGTTTTAAATTTCAAAAGTATCCAGTATGAACATATCCCTAGATTGGAGAATACTGTGGCAGGCTCATTGGTAACCATAGCCTATTTTGAGTCTTACCCATGGATTCTGATGCTTGAGTGTCCATCAATACAAACAGACCAAGAAAAAAGGTAAAGGGAATGAAGAGTTATGAGCATATTTGTCATTCAACCCAAAGACTGAAGGTATGATATCTTTCAGTTTATTTCCGATGGGAATTTACCTCCGGATAAAGCCCTGGCTAAGAAAATTAAATACAAAGCTCATGGTTTCATGGTATTAAAAGAAGCTTTTTATAAGAAATCATTTAGCAGAACTCTCTTGCGTTGTTTAGGATTTGAAGAATCCCAAAATGTTTTATCTGAACTACACGATGGAAAAGGTTTGCACATTGTGGCTATAAGGCCTTAATCAGAAGAATCGTATTAGCATGGTACTATTGGCCAACAATAATAGCAGAAGCCAAAGATATGGTCAAGAGGTGTGATCCTTTTCAAAAATATGGGAATGAAATCCATATACCAACAGTTCCTATGGAGTTCATATCTCAACCAATACCTTTTGATAGATGGGGGTTGGATTTGGTTGTGCCTCTTCATATGGAATCCGGTGGATATCGAACCATAATAGTTGTTATTGACTATTTCTCTAAGTAGATAGAGGCAGCTCCCTTAGCTGGAACCACTTCTAAGGTAGTTATAAAATTTATTTTATCCAACATGTGTTGCAGATTTTGGAGTTCCCTAGAAGATTATTACAAATAATGGGCCACAATTTGATAATAAAGACATAGAAATGTTTTGTTCTTCCAGAGAAATTTAACACTGTTTTTCTTCTTCATTCCACCCTCAAGCTAATGAACAAGTTGAAGTTGTTAACCGAACGATCATGTCCTGGCTAAAAAAGAATCCGGAATGAGTTGCAGGGAAATTTCCAAGTTATTTGTGGGCTTACCGAACTACTCCTTGGATTGCTACATAAGAATCCCCTTTTGCTCTCGTTTATGGGATGGATGCAATCACACCCATAGAAGCTACTTTACCATCTGTTAAAGTCCAAAGCTATTCCGAAC
Source organism: Limnanthes douglasii subsp. nivea (assembly GCA_036936605.1). Lineage (NCBI taxonomy): Eukaryota > Viridiplantae > Streptophyta > Magnoliopsida > Brassicales > Limnanthaceae > Limnanthes > Limnanthes douglasii. The sequence goes on from JAUPFV010000004.1 coordinate 221,435,860, forward strand.
AGACCAATTATATGGCAGTTTTGAACCAGTTGGACTTGCTTGAAGAAAGAAGAGTCAAAGCACATTTGAGAATAGCACACTATCAGGGTTTTATGAGGATCAGATTTGCTTTTAAAGTTAAAAGAATATATTTTCAATTGGGAGACAAAGTCTTGAGAAAAGTTTTTTTGCACACTAAACAAAAACAGTTTGGAAAACTGGCTTCGAACTGGGAAGGTCCCTATGTGATATGTGAAAAAAATCAAGCCATGGACATGTAGACTTCAAGACAAATAAAGTAGAACATTAAAGCACTCATGGAACGTTGAACACCTCAGGTTATATTTAGAATAGAATTCTCTTGTAAATATTTACCTTTTCATGTCTCAATGTAAATATTAGGGGGGCATACTCTTTCCTACACTGGTGGCGCAGGGAGGTTTTAATAAGGTGTCCGGGTTTTTCAATAACATCGGATGCCTTCTTCAAAATTCTTGTGCAAAATTTTTTACCATAGAATGAAGATATCGGATAAATTAAACACTTATTAAACACGTCGGCTCTCAAATGAAATATCTTTGAGGTGGCCGGATTTGTTAAACACTAAATCACATTTATTAAACACCTGTGACTGGAGTCATTAAATGCTTATTAAACCTCTATTAAACAGATCAGAAATATTGAAGACTACTTAGAATATTAACTGAAAGAAGACAATGGAGTTCATACAAAAGAAAGATGCAATATTTAACTTAATTGGAACAAGACCGATCCACAATTCATAAAATTCCTTGACCATTCAAGGAATTTGGTTTGTAAGACAAGAATTCAAAAAACACAACAAAATACCTTGGCCGTCTAATGACTTCAGTTTTTAAAAAAAAAACACACAAAATAACATCATGACCTTAGGGATTTTTCCCTTCGGTTTTTCGTCACTTTTACCTTTCTTTGGAATTCGGAGTTCAGCGCTTGAACTCTCACCGTTTCCTTTATCAGAGTCTTCTTGGCTTAAATAGTTGTTCTTACCACCATATTCCAAGGTATGGAAAGGAATCTCGTCGTAAGGTACATATTTCCACAAAGGACCAAGGGTCCTCTTCGGAAAAGTCTCATGGAATAGCAAAACCATGTCTGATTTAACCACATCATCTCTTTTCTCCAAAGAATCCACTATTCCAGTAGCATACTTCTCTATTCCTGCAATTATCTCTTGGGCTTGATTACTTATTAAAGAAACATTCTCATTTGTCTTCTCCTTTAGAAGTTTCCCCAAGTTAATTTTTTCTTCAGATAAAGTTGCGATAGTACTGGCACTAGCAGCTAGTTGTTCCTTAAAAGTTTTGATCTCGATAAAGGCAGAAGATTCCAGTCCGGAATACTTGGTCTGCAGATTTTTTTTAGCATCTTTTTATTGGCGCAGTACGGTAGCCAAGTCATTTTTCCTTCTTCAAGGCCTCTATACTTTTCTGAGCAGTGGAGAGATCATTCTTCAAACCCTGGTTTACTGTGGTTATGAAGATTATGGTCGTTGTTTGTTCTCTCACTTGCCTTTCTAGGTCAACTACCAGACGGATGTAACCCAAGAGGGCATGGCTCAGAGTATTTTTTTCACTTGATATCTCGTAGACTCACCATTGTGGGTAACAGAATTGGCTGCAGACGCATGAGGAAAAGTCTGTTCGAAATCATCTTTGTCCAAATTGCTAAAGTATTCATCTAGATTGACATCTCCTTCAGTAGTTGTATGTTCAACTGGCAGGGAGATTGGGTAAGGAGGGTTAGGTGGAATGTTTTCTTGTGGAGGAGGATCAGTAGGAATGGGAGGAGTAAGTTCGGAAGGACACAGAATTATCTCTGACCCTAAGCTACTTTTCTTTTTCTTTGCAGTTCTTTCGTCACTGCTCTCCTTGCGCCTCCCATGGTCTTTCTTTGAAATTTGGGGCGGATAATCCGATCCGCCAGTTTCTTTTACTGTGGCCTCAGCCGCTTCTAACAAATCAGTGTTGATTCCTCCTTGATTCTCCTAACCAACTTTTTCGGAGACTTGATGAGATGAGTCGATTTTTGTCTTCTTCTTCCTTTTGTTCTTGATTTTATCCAAGTGGATGGGGGCTTTGTTCCGGGAAGGCAAGTGAAGTTTACCATTCTTAGCCTCAGTCCTCTTTAAGATGACATCTTCTGGAGGAAGAGTGGTTAGTTGTTCCCAAGTAAGGTCCCTACTCCCCGTACTGTTCCATAGGTAAGACCCCATAAAGTTTCCAGAAGTAAAGCAGTTGTGGAAACCCAATCCCATCTCTCTGATGCCCATTTGTTTAGCTTGGTACTGGTAGTTTGGCCTACCTCTAGGTGATCTGAGAACGTTTTTTCCAATACTACAACAAAACGTAATAATCAGTTCGAAATATTAACATAGCATTTAGAAACCAATAAAAATACGAACATGTATTACTTGAACTTTTCCAGTGGCTGGTCAGCTGGCTTGGATTTGTGGTGAAGTTTATCTTTCTGCCATTCTCCCACGCTCCACTAATAAAAATGAATTGAGTCTTCTATGTCTTCTCGGACTCCAACAGATCGTTTATAACCTTGAAGTCATTGCCTATGTTGTAATGGTACAAAGGAATATGGTGGTTTCTGCATAGACCAACCACGACAGCAAATTGCTTCATGGGTAGAGGAATTTTTTACAGTGTAGACGCTATTATCCGGCCAGCAATGTATACCATGCGTTTGGGATCAGTTGACTTTGACATAAATTTATCAAGTGGAAATACCTTGCAATTTATGGGTCCAAAGAAAACCAAAGTCCCCAATTGAGCACCTCAGTATATACCACCAACTCGTGGGATTTACAGTCCATGGGGGTCTCCGGAGTGACTGGAATTCTCACTTTAACAAAATCAGGGAAGCCCCACTTTGTTCAGATCCGACCCAACTCATCAGTATGGGTGTATACATAAGAAATATTTTGGAGAGCTATCGAATACTTCACACTAACCTTTTGAAAGTTTGGCCCAACTTTCCCTTCAATACACTCCAGAAGTGAATCAGGATTGGATAAGCCCATTTTCACTCTGGTTGTCTGATCTGCTGCATCTTCTGTTTGTCCGGAAGTCTCGAAGGAGTGTCTTCCATATTGTCCTCCATAGTCTCCTCTATTATGTTTGAGTGTTGTTCGGATGTTTTAGTAACTGCTGGGGGCTTTATTGTCTCCAACTAGCAGGTTTCAAAGAAAATGGAGTACGTTTGGCTTTAGACAGACAAGTTACCCTACGAGGGGTATATTTCTAAGTATCTGAAACCACGGTTAAGAAAGGTGAAGGCTTCCTAACACTGGAAACTTCTTTTTCTTTAGGCAGAGGGTTTTGAGACTCTTGAACTGAAGACCCTGATTCTAAGGGAGACAGGATTGAGAGAAAGATGGTTTTCTAACTTTTGAGTCTTTGATGATGAGGACCTCTTGTCTGTGTTTGATTCTATTGACTGATTTCTCCACCAGGAGAGGCAGGGAGCCTAGCTGCAACTCTTGCGTCTCTTTAAGCTCTTTCTAAATCAGATAATTTTAGTCAACCTCCTTTCACCAATGCGTTTCTGGATGTGAACATATAATCTACCTAGATACAACTTTGAAATATTTTCAAGATTTCTCTCTTTGGAAATTCTTGTATATTAGAGAGATAAACAGTAAAACTCATCTAAATAGAGATGAAGTCGTGGGAGTTTCACTTAGGGGAATTTGAATCAATCAAAGTAATGATAGGGGCTAGGAAGTATGGGGATTACACCCTAAGTTAATTTTTATCCATGTACGTATAGGAATCTAGGAGAAAAAAAAATGAGAGGTCGAACTAAAACTCAACACGTGTCCAACGTTAGAAAAACTGGGTTTTAGAATTTATAAGTGCAAGTTAAGCTCTTCCATTCCGATCTAGATTCACATCAGACTTTACCATTGATACAAAATAAGTTTTATTTTTCAAATTAGCTCTTCCAAAGTATCTTTGCAAGACCTAAAGGGGCTATTTATGAGGTTGAATTTCTTTGACACTGACAATTGTATATATCCGGAGGGAAGTTCGGACATATCCAGTACCATGCCTTACCGAACATGACAAACAAGTGGACTGTGACTCAGCTAGGTGCTAGTCATTTATTATCTTAGGCCTATGGGTTTTTAAACTTGACCCAAGCCCATGATTCGACCCGGAAGGCCCACAACCCATTAAACAAGTATAAATACCCCAATTACTTTCATTTATGGAGGTCATAAAAATTTACTACTAGTACACACCTCTTTTATCTCTCTACTTCCTACTCAACATATTAAATTCCTAAAACTCATTCCTAAAATACCCTTTATTAGAAATAATACACACCAGACCCTGTACAGTTAAATGCTCTAAGCACTATGGCACCGTCTCAGACAATCAAGGAGGTATAAATCGTGACCGGTAGGCTGGCAACTTTAAACAGATTCATATCTCGTTATTTGGATAAATATGCTCCGTTTTTCCAATTGTTGAGAAAAAAATTGTTTTAACTCGACCAAAAAGTGTTTCAAAGCGTTTGTAAAAATTAAAAAAGTATTTATCCTCCATGTAAATCTTAATAAATCTTAATCCATGAGAAAAATTGTACATCTACGTAGCGGTATCGAATTATAGTGTGCCCGCGACCAGTTTACTACGAGAGTAAAAGTCTTTTGGATGTATAAAAGAGGTATTTGAAGTTAGAAACGTTAGCCCTTGTTTTGGTAACTGCAGCGAGAAAATGAGATATTACTTCCAGACTCACTTTATCATTTTCGAATATTTTTTCTACTAAAGCTCGTGTTACAAAGACCTGATGTATCGAGCAGAATGACTAAATGGTTTGTGGAGTAGGGTGACTTTGACAAAGATTTTGAGCCCTGAAATGCAATTAAAGCACAAGATTTAGTATATTTCTTAGTCGAGTTTCACTCTGATCGTTTAGAAATTTAAGTATATGAAGAAAGTATCAAGAACGAATAGAGTATATGATTTCATAAATCTTTTAACAGGCCTATGCTTCAATGCCTTGGAAAAATGAGTCACAAATGATATTATATGAGCTACACGATGGAGAAGTATCTGCATATTGTGGGTACAAGACTTTAATAAGAAGAGTTCTTTTGGTAGGTTACTATTGGCTTAAAATTTCTTCCATTGTTAAAGAATTGGTGAAAAGTGTGGCATTTTCCAAATATTTGCTAATACAATTCATGCGCCATAAGTACCTCTCGAGTCAATATCTGAGGCACTACCTTTTGACCGATGGAGTATTGATTTGGTCGAACCTCTGTCAACGAAATTTGGAGGACGAAAAATAATAATAGTTACAGTAGAAAATTTTATTAGGTGGGTAGAAGTCGAACCCATGGAGGAACAAAAGCTAGAAATGTGATCAAATTTATTCTTTCAAATATTTGTTGTTGTTTCGGTTTTCAAAGAAGAATAATGATGGACAATGGGCCACATCTTGAAATAAAGATATGAAGGCTTTTTGTTCTTCTAGAATAATACAAAAATGTTTCTCGGTGCATATTTCACCCATAAAAAATGGTCAGATTGAGATAACTAATCGGAAAATTCTTGATGGGCTCAAAAAGAGTTTTGAAGTTAAAGCTGCAAAGTGGCCAGATTATTTACAAGAAGTCCTATGGGCATATCAGACCACCCGCTGCACAGGAACTCAAGAATCTTCATTTGCACTAGTGTATAAAATGGATGTTGTTGTTCCATCTGAAGCAGTATCCTCCTCTTATTAAATCATTGAATATCTTGAGGAGGATAACAATAAAGGGAGGTGTGCAGAGTTAGATTTAGTCGAGGAAAAAATAAGACAAGCACAGTTGAATTATTTTCACTATAAAACTTTGATGATGAACATATATGCTTCTAAAGTGAGATGGCTAGAATTCAAGATCGGTGACAAAGTATTAAGGAAAGTGTTTTTGCATACGAAGGAAAATCGGTTTGGTAAATTATTACCTAATTGGGGAAGCCCATATATAGTAATGGAAAAGTTGAAACCGGGGATATATCGGCTCATAAATATGGATGGAAGAGACCTTCTTCACCCGCAAAATATTGAGCACCTTAAGTTGTATTTTGAATGAATGTAAAAGTATGTGTATATTTTTAAACTTGTGTAAAGATCGGTGTCATACTCTATCCTACCCTAGTGGCAAAGAAAGGTTTTAACAATGTGCCCTTATAGCCGATTTATATATAATATTAATTTTCCATTTTTAAATAATTTATATAATTTTTAAATCTTTTGGACATGAAGGGTCTTCCAAAGAATGTTGGTCAGTAATTTTTATATTTGGATCAGAAGGCTCTTCCAACGAATGTTAGTCAACAATCTTTTATTTATTTGACCGAAAGGGTCTTTCAACAAACGTTGGTCAACAATTATTTGTTTATCAATCAAGAGGGTCCTCCAATAAATGTTGGTTGATAACAACCTTTTAATAAGTAAAATTTTAATAAAAAAATTATCTGAAGAGGAACGTTTCTATTAATAAAACCTTCCAAGTACAAAATGCAACAAAACGATATGAGAACTTTGATATGGAAGTAGGGATTTAAGGACTAAAATTTAAATAATATAAGTTTAGTAGAATAATTTTGACTATGTAATTCTATTGAGGACTAAGCGTAATTTTATCCCTTTTATGTAACCGTTTTCAGTTTGAAGTTGAGTCTTAGCACCTCTATATAACGGGCAAGGCTGAACTAATAAAGAGGTTGAACACTTTTTGATGTAACACAATTGTGCTATGATTTTATATCTCTAAAAAACTCTCTCTCGCTCTCTCTAGAATTCACTTATTATTTTTTCCTAAAACAACTTTCTTAATAACTGAACTCACCGGATTGGCGACTTCACTGAGGGGATTAAGAATCAGTGACTTGTCTGTTTGAATTTTAATACAATCTTCTTGTTTTTCGTTTTAATTACATATAATGAATCCCGAAAACAATTTGTCACTTCGATCAGCGATGGAAACATTAAAAGATGATTTGCAAAGAAATGAAAACAGGCTGGATGGATCAACTCTGATCCAAACTCAATCAGACATTGAGATGTTCATGAATCAATTTTTAGAAAAAATAAATATGCTTAACGAAAAATATGAATAAAGAGAAAAGAAACTCACTCGACGAAGCTCAAATCCGAGGTGAGACAAGTAAACGAGAAAGCTGATATGGGACATCAATCTCATCGATCTTGTACTGGTAAGCATGCTAGAAGTGAACATAAGAAAATGTGTTTTGAATCTCTTAAAGAGCGTTATTCCTCTCATAAAGGGAAAAAAGATAAGCAAAAGTATGTAAACTCTAGTGATGAAGAGGTAGAAAGCTCTACTTCAGCCTTTAAGAGATATAGGAGTTCTTCGAAAGAGGAACCGGAAAAAGAAAAGTTGAGGACGCATAAACAGGAGCACAAACCGAAAAGGGACAACGTTCCTCGTTTTACGTGGTGTGAAGGGAGCACCTCAAATTAGTATGTTGAGACTGGTCAAAATTTGTATGCAGTAATGGGAACTGATGACCAGTTTGTGCAAAGTGTCGGAGGAACTCTCCATTGACAAGTGAGATTCGATGTATAACGCTTCCGAAGCATTTTGACATTGCTAAGGTGGAAAAGTTCGATGGGATGCAAGATCCCGATGACCACATCAAAAAATTTAAGAACTACATGATGAATTTTGAAGATGAAGACCGGCTGGTGTGTTGTGCATTTTTGCAGACTTTTAAAGGAACAGCTTTAAAGTGGTATAATCGGATTCTAAAGGGATCCATCTCAAATTTTAGGGATTTTTACACTACTTTTCGAAGGCATTTTGTGGGGAGTAAGGAAATGAGAGCGAATAGGGATACAATTATCCATTGCAAGCAGGAAGCTGGAGAGAAATCGAAAGATTATACGAAGAATGGGTTAGGCCAAAATATTATGTTGATTTGACAGAGAATGTGGTTGCAATCTTTGATAAGAACAAAAGCTTCGTCGATTTTAGGAAGCCAGGTCCAATAAGTAGGCCAATGGAGGAGCAGAATAATAAATATTGTAGGTATCATGAAAACATTGGATATGATACCAATGATTGCATTACATTAAAACATGAGGTTCAGATCTAGATCGAAAATGGGAAGCTCTTGACTTATGTGAAGTCACAAGGGACCGGTTCGAAAAATATAGTGTCAACTTCGAAGGCTAATCTAGCTACGCCGGCTGAAAATTTGATGATTTTAGATTTGAAAGCTGAAGAATTTGATGCTTCTTCGGAATATGTGGAGATATATCCAAACAGGTTGATTTTGATGGCAGTTGAAGAGCCAATAGAAAAGGGGCGTGTGCGAGATTTATGCAAAAAATTTGAGCCGTTAGGCATGTGTCAATTTGACAACTCAAATTGAAGGGAAAATTTCCACACATTTGTATGGAAAAAATGTCATTCATTTCATCATATTCGATGAGGATGATCTGTGGGGAACAGCAGGGCTGCATGAAGACGCAATGGTTATCCGTGTAGAGGTGGCTGGCAGCGAAATTTGACGTGCGCTTATTGACACTGGCAGTTCTGGTAATGTCCTCTTTAGATCAACATATGATAGAATGACAAATCCACCTCAAATTTCTCAATCAAAACAAACAATTAGAGGTGCTTTAGGCTTATCGGACAACTCCCACGGAAGCTACAAAAGACACTCCATTTGCCTTAGCATATGGAATGAATGCAGTTAGCCCCATAGAATCTATGATGTCATCGTTTAGAATAAATTAATATTCTAAAAAATTCAATGATGAAGCTAAAATAGCGAATTTAGATTCGATTGAGGAGAAAAGACTTTGAGCTCATTTAAATGTAATCCATTATCAGACTCTTATGAGGAACAGATATGATTCAAAGGTGAAATGAAAATAATTTAAAGAAGGCGATAAAGTGTTGAGGAACGTATTCTTGCATACAAAGGAGAAGAGCCTTGGAAAAATGGCTCCAAATTGGGAAGGGCCTTATATGGTTGTTGAGAGGATAAAAATATGGTCTTATCGCCTTTGCTATTTTCAAGGGAGGATGTTTCAACACCCGTGTAATATACAACATTTGAATCTGTATTGGGAATAGATTTGTCTTTGTATTTTGGATATTTTACTATTGAATGGTGCATTATTTCCTACCCTGTTGGCCTAGGAAGGTTTTAACGAGGCGTTATGTACATATTCAATATTATCAATAAATTTCGCTTTTGGCAAGTCGTTGTTTACAAGTGTTTATTAAAAACTATCTTACCAACTTATCAAAGACTAATCATCTTTGAGGTTGGTTAAAAGTAGCATGTTCCGAAGTGTTTATTACACTTTTCAAAGAAACAACCATTTTTGCAGTGCTACGTTCATTAAATGCACTGTGATTTTTTCTAAGTGCAATGCTCAACAATGCACTGTGTTTTTTCGAATTTCAACGTTCACCAGACGTGCTATGATTTTTCGAAGTGCAACGTTTAATGACCGCACTGCAGTATTCGAGGTGGTATATTTAAAATATGTAGTTATATATTGCAAATTTCGAAGTGCATTGTCGTATTTAAAGAATTATGTTTAAAAAATTATTATAACTATTTTAAGATTGTTAACATCGAATAATTCATATGGATGATAAAAATGAGAAATAAACAAACATTTGTCAGTTAAAATAATTCGATGATGTACAATAAGCAGGGTTCTAGTTTGACGAGTACAAAAAGGATAACAAAAGATTAAAGAACAATAAAGTTACTCAGACGACTCATTCTCGGATGATTACTCTGATGATGATGATGAGTCTGGGACGGGATCGAAGGCTTCACTAGGATGTCGTTCGATGGGAATGTCATTCCAAAAACTTGAGAGGTTAACTTTTGGATAAGTTTCATGAAGTTCTCAAAGAAGAGTGATGGCTGTCTCTTCTTTGCCACTGTTAATGGTAACAAACATATCTTTGGAACATTCAGTTTCTGCATCAACAAAAACACCAGCTTTTTATTTCTCAAAATCGCCTTTCAGTTTGGTTATCTCATCAGTTAACTCTTTATTTTTTGTTTCTTTAGAAGAAAGAGAAGCTTGGAAGCCTTCGAATTTTACCTTTTCAACATTAGTTCAACAGTATGTTTAGTTGTGAGCTTGTCCATATCCTCTTAATGTGAGGCAGTCAACTTTTCTTTCTCAGCAAAATGTTGTGTTTGCAAATGACTTTTGATGAAGAGCACTCCTCGAATAAGCTCAGACTTTGTTGCCTCGAACATATGGAATTTCTCGACCACCTTGCCTCAAAAAGTTTCCCTTAGTTTCTTTTCACCTTCGGCAATTCCTTTGCGGTGGACTATGTCTTTGGCAAGTTGTTTCAAATAATCTTGAGAATCCTCAACTTGTGAAGCAAGTGTCTTTGGTGCAGCATCGAGATCGGCAAATGGTTGGAGTGCAGCAAGGACTTCAGGATTGGGTAGAGAAGGAGAAAAATATGTTGGGCTAGGACGAGGAATCATGTCCGAAGTTTTAGTTCGAACAGAGGGGCAAATGATTTCTGGAGACGCTTCGACGGTTGTCGTTCTCCCAAAGTGGTACATATGAGTATGAATATCTTGGAGGACAGGATCGTCGTCTCCAGCAAGCTCATGTAACTTATTGAAATTAATAAAGCTGTCGGGATCGAAGTGGTCAGTGTTTTGATTGCCATCATCAGCATTATCCTCGATGATGATTGGAGCATCATTATTGGTTGTTTGCTCTTCAAGAGAAGGATTTTGTTGATTTCCAACAGTTGTGATTTCTTCCTCATCGGCCAATTTGTTATTAGTGATTTTGGATTGTTTCTCTTTCTTCCCATGAGGACTGGTGGAGGCGTTCTTTTTCTTTGAAGAAGGTTCTTGCTCTTTTTCTTCTTCGATGGGTGAAAAAGTCTGCTCTTCTGCTTCTTTTTTTCCTTCTGAGGTAGGTGACTTTCCGACTTGTTGTGGATAGGGAGGAATACCTTGCCATCAGGTTGAACTAATCTTTTGCAAGCGTGATAAGGATTAGGTTCATCCATTAAATTTTTAGGAGGCAAGGATCCCACTAAGATCGGAAAGAGATGACTGTTGAGGAAATTGATCGGTTGGAAGGTGGTGTGGAAAGCGTTGTTCCACTCTTTTTCGGCCCAAGCGGCAAGCTTTTTGAAAATGTCCTTCGCTGTTGGCTGACGAATATCATATCGCCTTGGAATTTCTGAAATAATTATACAAATAAATAATAAATGAGGAAGACAACAGATAATATTCATCTTAAAGTATATAATATTCGAATTACTTACGGTTACTTCTCCAGATTGGATTTAATTTTGATGGGTTTGCATCGGATATGTTGTTGCCGTTCTCCCATGATCCTGAGATAAAAATAAACTTTTTCTTCCAAATTTTATCCGCTTCCAGGAGACCATCGATGATTTTTAAGTCATCCACTAAAGTGAGATAGTAGAAGGGGAGCTCCGGACCTTTTGATAACTTGGTTAAGGAGATGAAATCCTTGATGCTGATCGGAATTTTGGACAACCGAGATGCCATAATCATAGATATGAGTGAACCATTGATTATGTGTCACTTTATTAGGGCATAGGTTGAGAAGTTCGAAGTACTCCACGATCATAGGATCCAGTGGGAACCGAAAACCCCAATTGATGATTTCGGGTAGACCATGAACTCATCGTCTTTACATTCTAAGGGATTTTCCCCTTTCTTAGGCAGTACAGTAATGTTCTCTCCTATTCCTCACTGTTTCTTTAAGTCCGACGCTTGACTTTCTTGGTAGTATATATATGGAACCTTTTTCAGCTCGATAATATAGTCAGCGTCAAGACCTCTAAAATTTCTACCAATAACAGCCCTCTCTTTATCGGAAACAAAACCCGATTCCTTCTTTTTTCGAGGCTTGCGAACTTTCTTTTCTACAGCAGTTTCTGAGTCCCTCTCACCGGATTCAGCTTCATTATCAGATCTTGTAGCTTCTGATGTTTCATCTCTTGTTTGGAGAGGATTTTGTTGAGGCATTGGAGCTTCGGCTTCCGATGAAGGATCTTTTGTTTGGGGAGGATTTCTGGATGGATTTTGTTCAAGCAATGGAGTTTCTTTGGTTATTTTTTTCTGAGGAGGAGACTGAGTAGCTGGATTCGAGGGGGGGGAGTTGGAGTAACGTTTGAATCGTATCTCATGGCTATGAAAGTTTTTCTCTTTTGAGTTGGTGGAGGATAAGTTGAGGAACGAATTATCGATATTTATTTTGAAAAAGATTCGTTTGATTCTTCACTAATCAGAGGTGAAGCTTTGATTTGAGAACAAGAGGCTCAAGGTGTTTTAGGAGTTTAAACTTTAGAAGAATGATACACTTCGGTTATAGGCGAAGGTGAAAAAGTAGGTACTTTAGTTGGATCAAAATTACCGTAATAAGTGGTTTTAATAGTTGTTCCAACGGGAGCGTTGTTGATTAATCAAGTAGCCTTATACTCCTCTGCTCTTTCAGTAATGCAAAAGTATTCGTATGATCCGAAGACTAGATTATCGTCAGGTTTTGGAGATATGGGTTTTTTTGGGTATGTTAGCTTTGGATCTTCTGGTTTTTTATATTTTTCATAAACTAGATGGAGATTGACCGGAGAATATAGGTTTTGATCGGAAAGTTTGAATTTTCTGATGAAAATGAAGAACACATCGAAGGTAGCCAAGGGTGTGTGTATTTTTTTCTCTCTTAAGGAATTTGGATTGTGAGAATGAAAAATGAGGCTACTAATGAATTTATAGGGGGATAAGAAGATGTGTAGAAGTTGAAATGACTCTATGATGATAGGACATAATACAAAAAAATGAAAAGCTTATGAGTTTGACATTGTTAGACTAGCTAGCTAGCTATGAACCTAGTAGCTATGCATTCATGGTGAATTTGAACGGTTGGATTTGTGAGCACCTTTAGAAAAATTCGAAGATTACCATTCTCCAATTTTAATTCGATGACTATGTTTTGAAACTACATTCAGAAAGATTCGAGGAGAAAGAGAAACGAATTATTAAACTTTTGACTTTAGTATTCTATTGAGTTTTAAGCTTCAAAATTTCTGTTATGGCTTGTGGTAGGATTCGAAGACATTTAGTTCTCATTCATTTACTGACATGAGAACTACAGGGGATACTGATATGGAAGTAGGAATTTAAGGAGTAAAATGTAAATAATATAAGTTTAGTAGAATAGTTATGACTATGTAATTTTATTGAGGACTAAGGGTTATTTTATCCCTTTTATGTAACCGTTTTCAGTTTAAAGTTGAGTCTTAGCGCCTCTATAAAGGGCAAGGCTGAACTAAGAAAAGGGGTTGAACATTTTTTGATCTAACTCAGTTGTGCTCTGATTTTCTATCTCTAAAAACTCTCTCTAGAATTCACATATTACTTTTTCCTAAAACAACATTCTTAAGAAACTGAACTCAACAAACTTTACAAAAAATGCACAAGGGAAAACCAATTCACACAAAAAAACCATACAAACCCAAACCAAGTATGTATTTACCTCGAATGGGTACTTTCATATTCATTTTCAGATGAACTTGATATAAGGGTTGTTCAATTCTTCGGAGTTGTTAGATAATTCTTTATCCTCCAAAAAAACACCCTATGGACGATACTTGTTGGGAACGAGTTCCCAAAGACTGTATAACCTTAAATCCAGGAAGAGTTCATGAAAATCCAACACCATGAAATATTTAATTTTTGCGTCTCGATAATCCAACTTAGAAACACAATCAGCTGTATACTTTTCGAGGCATACATCCTTATATTATTCATCTTGGTCTCTAAAACCTTGCTTCTCAGTATTAGCTTTTTCAAGATATTTGACAGCCGGTTTGAAGTAGTCTTTGGTTTTGTAATGGCCGTCGGTAAGAGTTTAGATTAGTGTATTCATATCAGTATCCCTAGCAATAAAGCGTTCTCGCTCATTGTCAAAAATATCCGACTCCAACTTTAACTAATCTTCTACCGCCTCGAGCTGTGTTAAACGTCCAGTAGTAACTTTTTTTGTGGGCAAGCTCTTCCGCCAATGTTTTCATAGTACATCATTTTTAAAGAGCCTCGTCCTTATAACAATTTTTTTGTTTAGCTTTCGTTTAAAGAAATGTCTCAGCTTGAAGCATCTTATGAAGTTAGAGGGCTAGTTAATCATCTTTATCAATATCGAAATCCACTGATGGAGAACCAGCTTCAAAGTTTCCAAGAACTTGTTCTTCATCACCTTGACCTTTCTGGTCATCAGTCGTCTTGTTTTCTTGAGGAGAAGTTTCTTCGGTTGATACCCGAGTAGAACCTGAGTCAATGACAATGAATTTCTCTAGAGAAGGAAAGTTAAGATCAAATGTCTCATTAACCCAAAGAGAAATATTTTTTGTTGCCTCTTAACCATCCTCTTCGACAACTTGACATTTTCATTTGTCTTTCGACGAGTATTTTTTTCAATGGCCTATTCGAGCCACCTACCTTAGTGGGATTAACCTCTTCGGTCTCAATTTTAACATTGTCTTCCTCTTCGGCCTCAGTTCCATCTTCAATATTTTATTCTCCAACACATCTTGTTTAGGGTTCCACTGGCTTGGATCCCTAACTCTTGCAAGAAGTTAGACGAGAACGTTTGTGGCTTCCAACCGTTCAAGTATGTTGCCTTGTGTGGGAAGCAACATGATCTCTTCCAAAAACATAGCCCTCATCAAATCAACCTTCAAAATATAGGTTCTAGCCAGATTAGACCGAGTGAAGCATCGGTAGAATTCATTGGACTAGGAAGTACTGGCCCAACTACTTAGTTGAGAAAAAATCCAACTAGCCTCCTCTAGACACCCCTCAAACGGTCTAGACACCCTTTAATTGTTGTCCCCCAATAAACGTTTGGTAACATAAATCAAGTAAACAAAGCGAAAATAAATTTGAGTAAGGAAAAACTTGGTACCTCTGTTAGTCCACCTCAAAGTGAGCCGATGTGGTCTTTCTGCAGACTCTTTGAGTCTTGTCTGACACAAATCAAAGATGAAGAAAATTCTTTGTTTTTATTTCTTGTCGGCTTTTAGAAGATCATCCATTATCTTGATTTTACTCCCAAAATTCAGGGAATAAAAGACAAAGTGGAGATTTTTGGCAACTACGGTCAGCATAACAAACTGTTCCACAAAAAACTGACCACATATATCCGAGAAGCCATTATGCAGGCCATCAAGGTGAAACATATGTTCGGACCAGCTAAAGTCGGGCATAAATTTATCAACTCAAAGTATTTTACCATAGTGGGATCCAACGAGAACCTAAGACCCCAGTTTATAATCTTCGAATATACAATCAACTCATTATCCCAAACAGAGGAGTCTCTCGGGCTTCAGAAACTCGCATGTTTATGGAGTTCGGAATTCCCCATCAGTCTTGAAGTTTTGCCTCCTCAAAAGGTTGATAGTACTTGTACTTGATTTTTTATAGATGCAATTGATGATTTCCTCAACCTCTCGCAAGTTGTTTCCTAAGATAGCCCTGATGTTCGAGGGCAGTTCGACAACATCTTTTTCGTCTTTTTTTACTTGGTTTTCTTTTGAACAAGTGAACTTGCGTTAGCTCTATCCTTGAGGGATGGCACCAGGATCTGCATAAATTTTTTTACCCGAAATCGAGGAAACAATTGTTTTGATAGGTTGAGCATCCACAATAGCTACTTCATCATCCTGACCGTCTTTAGGTTTGTCAACCAAGTGCATTCTATGATCTCTTTAATGAGTTTGATGGGCTGCATTCCTGTGGATTTTGTTATAAAAGAAATAGTTTTTGCTGATCTCGACCGAGGGGATGCTTTTGGAGGTTTTTGTGAAGGCTTTTGAGGACTAACTTTGAGAGTGGTTGCGGGGTTCCTGAGGAGTATTTAAAGGAGTAGAAGCAACAAATAAAATTTTAATTTTTGCATACTTTTCCCTACGGGCATGGGAAATCGTTTCCTCTTCGAACCACTACCCTTTATTTTCTCAATTCTCTTCTCTTCGTCACCCATCAGAATATATGTTGATGTAGAGTCTGGATTTTTTTAGGGGTCTAGATCACCCTTTTCGGATATCGAACAAGTGCGACCGGGGGCTTAGTGGTAGTAGGATTGGTCGAAGTACAAGTTTTTGAAGTCCCTGCCACATCGAAATGTTTTTTTATTGGAGGCCACCGACCATAGTAGGTAGTTTTGATAATCTGCAGCGGCTTGGGCTCCTCATCTAAGTTGCCACCCAACGTTTACGAAAGCCTAAGTATGTGAAAGGTTTTCATTGGGTAACGAAGCAAATGAAAGATGAAGATTCGTGTAGTCGTTCCACCTATGATTTGAAGGGCACGCGTGTTGATAAGTATAAGAGTTTTCTGACGCACTTACTCACTCACAAGTCATTTTGGAAGGCCTGGATATTGTGTCGAAAACAATTGACACGTGGACCTGAAAAATACACGTGTCGTGAGTCAAAAATTGTTTTGACACGTAGACTGGAAGCGGTGTATGTGTCACCTGTCAAAAATCCTTTTAACACGTTGAGTAAAACAAAGTGTGTAGTGCATAGCTATGAAGTCAGCAATGCGACCAATGATGTCATAAATCCGACGAGAGACACAAGGGATAAGAGGTCTAAGATATTTGATGCAACTTCCTAGTCTAGTCGTTGCTCAAATATCTTCACAAGGACTAGGGGCTACTTATAGGAGGAACAAATATTTGGAAGAATAATTAAATTGATTAAATAAAGGATAAAATTTGGCTATATACAAGTCTTGTAAAGAAATCCAACGAATATGTAACATTGAGGGAGTCTTATGTAATAAATAATAAATATGGTTAAGATTAATAAAGTAGTGGGGCGAGGTGACCATAAAAGATAGTAATCATGTAAGTTATGGATCAACCCCTTGTACTATATAAAGCAACATATTTTTTGAGGAAATGGATCAATCATTACTTAGGCATTGCTTTATTATTCTTTTTGCCAGTTTCTCTCTCTACCTTTCATGTGTTTCTGTATCTAAATATTCACCTCCAAACATACTTTAGAAAGATAAATTCTCTAAGAAATCTTTAGAACTATCACTTGCCACTTTCATACACTTATTTGATAACATAATTGTTCAAGACAACACCAGATAATAGATACTTCCGAAACCAAGGGACATACAATATATTGTTTAATAATACATATTTTCTAGAAATAAATACTTGTTTAATATTTCTTAGTCATTTGATTGGCTTGGTTGCAACATTTCCCATTTTCAATGTAGATCAATCTTTAATTTGTTGAAAATCATTAAACCGTCGAAGATCTTTGCATACATGACTTGTTTCTCCAAAATCAATCCACCATGAAACATCATCATCCTGCACATAAAATGCTTCAGAAATTAGTGATACATAATTTGGACCAAAATTATAATTTTGAACTAAATCTTACCTTGTTTATATTATGGGTTCTTAGACCCACTTGGACCAAAAAATTTACCATTTGGACCACAATATTTTTGCATTTTCCGGCTCGGAAATCCTTCTCGAAGTGACCAGGTTTGTCGCACTTCCAACATGCCAACTTTGGATTTTTATTGGAATACACATTATTGTTTCCTTTGAAATTTATTTTATTTTCTATTCCAATGTTTGCATTCTTAGAGAATCCACTGTTTTCAACCATATTCACAGTAGGGTTTCCTACTCGGTTCTTTCCTTTAGGATTACTATTTTTTTTAGCTCTTAAAGACTCTTCAATCTTAAAATGACTACCAAGTTCAACCAGAATAATTTCTTCCTTAATATGTTTTAAAGTGTGTTTAAATTATCTCCACGAAAGTGGTAACTTGTCAATGACAATAAACACCAAAATACATTCATTTATTTTATGTAATGTTAAAAAACTGGCCCATAATTCTTAATAATTCATTGTACTTTTCCATTACCGTTTTAGAATCAACCATTTTGTAATTTATAAAATTACTAATCATTAATTTTTTTTGCTTGAAGCATCTTCGGCCATATATTTGAATTCAAGTGAATCTCATAGCTCTTTTACAGACTCAACATTCTGGTATACATCAAATAAAGAATCAAACGTATGTTTAAGATGTGGCAACAACATATGTAATCATCTTTCTCCTATTTGCAACGCCTCCTTGTTTGCTCTATCGTTTCCTTCTCAATGATATCTAGCATTGGAGTGCTTAAAACGTACACAATCTTCAGGGTGGTCATCAGGAAATGCATTTTTTTCTGCCACCTTTTGAAATCATAACCCTCATACTTGTCCAACTTAGCAAACTTGATTGTCGTGTCCTTGGCAAATTCTCAATTTGTCATTTCAACTTTCAAGATAATTTCAATCTTTTGTAAAGAATAGTATTTGATTCATGAATAACTCTTGAAGTCATACTAGAGGACAATTTCATATTTAAATCATTTAGATGATTTTAAAATTAAAGTATTTATGTTTGACCAAAAGAATGAAAAAACATCTTTTTCTTAACAAAACTAAACGGTTAACTATCCATAAAAATGCATAAATTTTTAATTTTAAAAATAAACTATCAATATAATATTATAAAGCTATTTAACCCTCTTCCTAATCGTAATATATTTTTACAAATACGTATTATATTTTCCAACTTATTTCACACAAAAATTTAACGGGCCCACTCGTCAACCCAGTTATACTAAAGTATCTAACAAATAATATAGTCTATAGGGCTAGTATAATTATATAGAATAATTGCTGACAAATAATATAGTCTATAGGGCTAGTATAATTATATAAAATAATTGCTGCAAAGGCTGCTGCGATATTGGCTGGTATAGAAAAATATGGAATATACCTTCTAGGCAACCATGGACGAATCTGGCTTTTTCATTAAATCCAAAAACATGATTGCGGTGAAAAATTGGCTTCTTGCTGTTTCAAAATAAAATAAATAAATTTAATTCAGTTTGCTTTTTTTTATGTTTTTATTTTTATGAGTATAAATCCGATCGAATAAAACCCATGGGTGTAGGATGATAATCCCTGAAAACCAGCGAACGTTTTGGATGTATTCTATAAATTATATTATAAGAAAGTGATTATATAGACCGATAAATATGTTTTATAAAAATTTCAAAATGGTCAAAGCTATTTCTTCCATGAAAATTATTATTTCTTCCATAATTTGAAATTTTTAAGACTAGTGAAACATGATTTTACTATTTCGACTTTGACAACTTAAATTAACTCTAAACTCCAAAAACATCAGTTTTATTAAAGATTGAACGCCGTTCGACCATAGAAAATCAAGAATCTCATTCCATGCAGGAGAACAGTAGTAAAGCACCAGATAAGGTATTTTAATGTCGTTTTTTTTACGTTTTAGAATACAGTAATTTGAGCACTTCCCAATTTCAGCATTCCCGATTCAAGAATCTCACATGAATTTTTTATTATGCACTGAGCATGTGATTCCGAGTGGACATCTCAGAATCACATGCTTTTTTTAAACCGAGCAACAACTGATTCCGAGAGGGCCACTCGGAATCAGCTGTTGCTCGGTTTAAAAAAAGCATGTGATTCCGAGTGGACCACTCGGAATCACATCCTTAGTGCATAAAAAAATTCAGAACCGTGATTTATCCCAAGGCGAACCCAAGTCGAAACCCTAATCGATTCTAACAAATAAATCAAACCCCAATCGACACCCTAATCGAATCTAACATAGAAATCTAACAACAATTGAAACCCTAATCGAATCTAACAAAGAAATCTAACAACAATCGAAACCCTAATCGAATCTAACAAAGATATCTAACTTCAAACCCTAATCGAAAAATGAAGAATGGGTTTTCTTCTCCAAGGTTTCTCTCTCTTCGAATATGTTTTGTAAGGTAGTGATAACGGTGAAAAATGGGTTTTCTTCTTTGTAAGGTAGTGATAATGGTGAAGAATGAGTTTTGTTGTACTGAATGAGTAATGGTATGTTAGGGTAATGGTTTTGTGAAGAAAAAATGGGTAAAAAGGCAAATTTATAATTTCCTTTATGGAAAAAATAACATCATGGAGATTTTCATGGAGGAAATAGCTTTGGCCTTTCAAAACAGTTTATATATATACTCATGTTTTTAATTATTATATACGTTTTTATTATTAAGCATAATTTAAATTTTATGAATTTACTAGAAAAAACAAATTAAATTTTCATTTCAAAATGTTAAATTAAATATATTTTTAATATAAAAATTATTCAAAAACTAATAAAATATTATATGATCATAGGTAAATAATTTACAAGTTCTTATTACTACATAAAAAAATTTATAATAAGTTCTTATTACTACATAAAAAAAATTATAATAAAAAAACTTATGTAACCTTATTTTATATGAAATACTTATGTAACCTTATTTTATATGAAATACTTAAGTATTTCGGGTTTTCACATGGTTCATTTTGTCACAATCATGTAATCCCAATTCCACATCATAATGGGGATCATATAGAATTTTTATAAACTTTTGCATAGTGCTCATAACACGAATTATGTAAATTTGTAAAAAAAATTAAATAGATCAAATTTGTAACTATAACAAAACAAAAAAATTACGAATTCTCATGTAATTTAAGGACATATAAATTTTTTAAATCTTTTATATAGTTTTCAACTAAATTTTTAAAAAACATATAACATATTTGATCTCATATTTTAAATTTTTTATTTAAGACGAGTATTTTAGTAGTTTTAGCAACTTACCTACAACATATCTCGGCATAACATTAAGTCCCAACAACAAAGCTACAAACTTCATACCGCTGCTTGAAAAGAAAAAAGAAAAGATAGAAAGCTGGAACAACAAAATATTATCAGTTGGAGGAAGACTAACCTTAATTAATTCAGTCCTTACACTTATCCCGCAAAACTGGTCCTAGAACAGTTGGCTACCAAACTTCATCATTATCAAGATTGAAAGGTTGTTCAAGAAATTCCTATGGGGATCAACAAATGAAGAAAACAAAATTCATTGTTGTTCCTCGCCAAATGTATGCAAGTCATATGGTGAGGGAGGTTTAAACGTGAGAAGAATCCAAGATGTTCATACTGCTTTTTCATGTAGGTTTTGAATAAGATTCAGGGAGAACAACTCCATATAGGCAAAACTTATGCACATCATCTACTGTAATGGTAAACACCATATACAAGTTAACTTCTCTAAATCTCAAACATGGAAGAGGCTATGCAATATTAAAGATTTTACTGAGGAAAATATCAAATGGAATCTGGGATAAGGTAAAGTCGACCTATGGTTAGACAACTGGTATGATAATCCCCCTCTAATTAAGCTTGAAATCAACTCAAACGATGACTGGTTTAAAGGTATCTCTGTACAAAATTTCTGGAAAAATTCTACATCGAATGTCTCTAAGTTAAAGAGATACTTAACAAACTCTAAAATTAAATTGGTGTTAAAGAGAGCAATTAATGAAAATGCTAAAGACTCCATATACTGGAGAATATCAAAGGATGGTAAGTTCAATGTTAAAGAAATACTGAACACCATTAGTCCTTCCCTTTTTAAATCTTCTTTGTTTGAAAAATGGAATAACGTCTCCCCAAGGAAATGTTCTTTCCTGGCCTGGAGATTATTACAAAACAAACTTCCTACTGATTCAACACTGCAATCAAAACATATTTGTACACCTCAAAATGTCAGTTCTATAGAAATATTGAAACAACCAGCCATGTATTCATCTCATGTAACTTTGTGTGGAGTATATAGACTTATTTTGCAGGTATTCTATCAGTAGACATAAGAAGATTTATGATAATAAAGCACTTATTCAGAGTCTGGTTCTGGTCATCCCCAACAAAGATTCACATAAAAACAATACTCCATTCTCTCATCAGTTGTCTATTTGGCAACAAAGGAACAAAATAAAAATGAAAGGAGAAACTTTCTCAGTCAAGGCAACTATCAAATACATCACGAACATGCTTATACAACTAGATCATTCAGGATTTTTCCTGAGGAAGCACTGGAAACATATTAAAGATAATGCTACAATATTAGGATGTGTGAATCATATCAAATCTAACCAAAAAGCGACTTACCTCAATTGGATCCCTCATTCACATGGAAGATACAAAATGAACACTGATGCATGCTGTCTCCAATCTAAAGAATCTAGTGGAGTAATATTAATCAGAAACAGCAAAAGAGAAATCGTAACTGGATATGCAAATAACTACAAAAAACTAACTCCGTTGAAAGCTGAGGCAATAGCGCTGAATGATGGACTCAAAACCTGCAGCATACTCAACTTAAGGGAAGTAGACGTTGAATTTGATTCCCAAGTCCTTATATCTATAATAAAATCAAGAAAATTTCCAACTTATCTAGCTCCAGTAATCAATAGTATTTTATCTTTGATTAGTGAAAATATGTCAGTTCATTTCATTTTTAGGGAACAAAACATAACTGTCGATTGGCTAGCTCGCTGGACCCTAAAGTGTAAAATGAAAATCGATTTTAAAAAATTTAGGCCACCAAAGGAATTACAATCAATTGTACTTTTAGAAAACTTACACATTGGTTATATCAGAATAGGCAACTAACTCTGTGTCACTATATAATGCTGTTTTTTACATTTGCAGCATCAGTGGAGCAGCAACATCGATGGAGTGAACAAGTAAACAACAAAACTCAAATGAAAAAGGAAGCAAGAAGACGAAGCAGATACCCCTCGACATTTGCAGCATCAATGAAGCAGCAACATCGATGGAGTGAACCCGTAAGCATCAAAACGAAGAAGGAAGAAAGAAGGCGAAGCATTGCTGCAATCCTGGACTGGAAAATGAAGAAGTGATAAGTCCACTGGAACTTCAATCTGATTGAAGAAAAAAAGAGCAGACTGAATGAAGAAAAAGAAGAAATCCCGCTGAATTTTCAATCTGAAAATTTGGGGCGTTTCTATCTTTAACCATAGGTCTAGATTTTATGTAATTTTCATTAAAGTCTAATATCTTTGTAGACTTTCAAATATACCACTAATCAATAAATCGTCTTGTCTGTTAAAAAACTTAATCTATAAAACATTAAATATATTATTTTAATAAAAATAAAAATAGTTTGGATTAGTCGATGAGATGCTTTAGAGGAGAAGAATGATAGTGTTGATATTTCAACACTAAAAAATTTAAATAAACAATTTTTTTATTTTCACATAAATTATAATTCATCATATTTTACTACTCATGCATATAAAATTTCTATAAGTTTCGTTTATTGTTAGTAATGTACACCAAATTAAATATAATCTATAAAATAAAAAAATATGTACACATAAATTGAAAAAATATGATAAATCAATCAACGAAAAAAACATAGTTGACCTCATTTTAAGTAGATTAGATTACTAGTTAAAGTTTGACTCATATAGACATCGTATATTTTTTAAATATTAGGATAAAAATTTGTTATCATTTTTTAAAATAAATTAAATATATAAGTTTAATTTTGACCAATTGAATAATATTTATTTTTCAACATTATTTTCAAAATAAAATATTATTAGTATAAAAATGATGATGGTGTCATAACAAATAATTTTAAAAGAGTAAGAAGTTATTAATAAATTATTATATTCTTTTTTATAAAAAATCTAAGTATTCGTGAATATAATATTCTTTTGCAAGTTCATTTATATTCACCTCATAATAGAGGTTAAGCCAAAATTTATATATATCTTTGTTGAAGACGAAATCTAGAATATTATATTTGTTATTCCAAATCTAGAAATCAATTAAGTTGGTGGACTAAGTGTCAACTTTTGTAACCACGCATGGTTTGTTGTAAAGGATGGTGTATGTGAGGCTTATAAACTAGGTGCGTTCTAACAAAACTCATAGGAGTAGAGTGTAAGATGAAATCAATATCGAGGATATCCATACCCTTGATTAATCCATGAACTTAATCCTTATACGTGGATATATAATAAAGAGTAATAAAAATATTTTATACTATTCAATATGTTCTTTTTTGTAATTGATGAGTCTACCACAGAAGTCTTAAAATAAAATTATTAGGAGACTGGACGCATGTTGGTGATAATTCTTCCAATAGGTAGGTGAGCAAAGCATTGAAATGATTCTGGAATGAGTATAAATTGATTTGCCTCATAATGGATTTTGAGAGAGAGAGAGAGCGAGAGAGAGAGAGAGAGAGAGAGAGAGAGAGAGAGAGAGAGCGGCGCGAGAGAGAGAGAGGGCGAGAGAGAGAGAGAGAGAGAGAGAGAGAGAGAGAGAGAGAGAGAGAGAGAGAGAGAGAGAGAGAGAGAGAGAGAGAGAGAGAGAGAGAGAGAGAGAGAGAGATAAATTATTCTCGTAATGAACTTAGGATTTCATTTGGGCTATTTATATGAAGAGAATCTTATTATCTTAATTGCACAATAGTCTCTAAATTAACCTCGTGTATTCAATTGACCCAAATTACACTAACAATATGATCAGAAACAACAATATATGTATAAAGTGTCTCATTTGGCATGGATGCGAGAGAACATTTGGAGAATACATGTACTTTTTTATCTTGTTAAAACCTTGATCACACTCTTCTGACTATTAGACATAACCATCTTTCATTAACACTTGAACATAATAAAAAACACTTATCCGGAGATCGAGATATGAACCTATTGGAGATAACTAATTTCATACTCAACACTTGGACTTCCTTCATTGATCGATGAGGAAGCATATATGTTAAGGGTGCTAGTTACACTGGGTCTTCCTCTATATATTTCTCACTGACCAAATAACGTAATAACTTACCTCACCGAACCATAAAGTCACACTTTTTTGGGTTCGAAGTCAAGTTTATGGCACTTAGGTTCTTGAATATCCATATTAAGCTAGTAATATGATAGGTTTAGGACTATTCACAAGCATACCATCGATATACACCTTATGTTTCGACTTATTTGGCTAGTAAAAGCTTTGCTCACATTTGTTTGGTATGTTTCTCCTAAAATAATTCAATCCAAAATTCATAACCCGATAAAAATGAAGACCTCAATTAATGATAAAGGTAGTTATATTTTGATTGGATGAGTTAATCTAAATTTGGTTTTAGCATGAGTAAGCGTCCACGGAGGACAATAGCTTGTTGTCAGATGTTGAATCTACCAATCGATCAACTCTTGGGAATGGGAAGATATCTTCTAGATAATCCTTATTCACATTAGTAAAGTCCATACACGTTCTAACTGATCAATCTTCTTTCGCAAAATAACCGAGTGCGTAGTCCTTATAGGGTACCTAGATCCGTGGATATGACCTAAACTTGCTAGCTGGTCAAATTGGCCACAATTGCTTATGCCTTTTCAATAGATAATTCCCAACTCTACTGTTTGATTGGCCAAACTTTTGGGTTGACCGAAATATTATGGATAATTATAGTAAATTCAAACCATGTCATGCTTTTAAACGTCCAAACAAAAACATCTAAATTGTTATTTTAAAAATACAATACTACAAGTGGAAAGTAGCCTGAAATATTTATTCCATTCTTCAAATACTTTCCATTGGAAAGCTCAAGAAATTATATATCCTCCTCGTGTGACACTAATAATTTGGGGTCTTGTAAGGGTTGTAACCTTCCTCAACTTCAAGCGAGCTCCTTTGAAATGATATTTCTTTAAAGACAGAGAGTTCGTGTAACATCCACAAGCGACATTCAGATTTTTCATGATAACCCCAACCTTGCTTCCCGCTGTATACTGAAGACACTGGTGCACGTTAGAGGTGATAACACATATCTTATCAAGCCATGGTCATCCCAAAATAGCATTTTAAATATAAAAGGAGTCAACCACCATGAAGAAGATACTTACAATCTTCTTAAACTCTCCCCTACCCAATGTAACCTCGGCTTCAAACTCGTAACAGCTATCGGGTGTTAATAAGCAAAAAAAGAGAAAAATAGATAAGAAGAAGAAATTGTTAAGAAGCGGCTAGGGTTTCTGTTTATTTAGAAAGCTTAAGAATTACATAGACCATATGCCCATATTTATAGATAAAATAATGAGCTAATGGGCTTGGGCCTTATATCTTTAGGACCATCTCTCAAACTCACAATGCAATAGTAATAATCACTGAGAATTTCTCACAAAAAAAAGAAAACTGCGTTGTGGACTGAGCCTTCATGAAAATATCAATAACCTGAAAAGCTGATGAAACATATGGAAGCGAGATGGTGTTGATCTGAAGATGATGTCGAGTGAGGTAACAATCTATTTTAATGTGCTTCATCCTCTCAAGATAAACATTATTCTTTATTATCTGTATGGTACTTTTTTATCACAATATAAATAAGTTGATTTAGTAACATTAACTCCCATATTTACAAGAAGCCATCGTAACCAAACAATCTCACATGCGGTCACGGCCATAGCACGGTACTCAGCTTCAATAGATGATCTACAGACAACATCTTGTTTTTTACCTTTCCATGAGATTAATGAATCTCCAAGAAAAATACAGAAATCAATAGTATATTTTCGGTCATGAGAATCACTATCCCAATCAGCATCGTTATAGGTACGCATTTAAGTGAAGATGTCAAATGAAACAAAATTTTCTAGAAATGAGTGTCACAAAGATATCTCAATATTCGAATAACAGCTCTCGAATGGACGGATATAGAAGCAGTAACAAACTGACTAACCACATGAACAATATAAGCTATATTTGGCCGAGTAACTGTAAGATAGACCAACCTTCTTACAAGAGTTCGATATAGAGTTGGGTCTGATAAAGGAACACCGTCAGTCGGGGAGAACCGAGCATTTATCAGAATATCACGCTCGCTCGAATAAATCATATATATATATATATATATATATATATATATATATATATATATATATTGTCTGAGAGAAAATATAACCTTTTGGATAGCGAGTCACCTCAATACCTAGAAAATAATGTAATAGTATTAAGTCCTTCATCGCAGAACGTTGAGACAAATCACATTTTTGAACCTCAGTGACATCAATATCATCATATATAATGATCAAATCATCTATATACAGGGATAAAATAAATTGTCATGCACGCGTACATCTGATAAACAAGGCTTACTCGTGATTATTAGCACATCTGATAAACAAGGCTTAATCATGATTATTAGCAAGGGTGGGAACATAGTAAGCATCAGATAGCGATATATGAGGGGTACAAATAGAGCCAATACCATCTAGTGACATTATTGTAAC
Source organism: Limnanthes douglasii subsp. nivea (assembly GCA_036936605.1). Taxonomy (NCBI): domain Eukaryota; kingdom Viridiplantae; phylum Streptophyta; class Magnoliopsida; order Brassicales; family Limnanthaceae; genus Limnanthes; species Limnanthes douglasii. The sequence continues at coordinate 221,463,194 of JAUPFV010000004.1, forward strand.
ACTATCAGACAAAACAGATATGGGTGAAACATGAGACAACAAAACAAAGTTCAACATGTGAGGTGACATATGATGAGACGCACCCGAATCCAAAATCTACAATGATGAATCAATACCTGAAGTGGAAAACGAGGACATACTTAAATGGTATGTAGATGTAGACATAACAAAGTTCTTCTCATTTAGTTTGGTACAAATATACTTTAGAAAATCATATTTTCCTATCATATTCGCAATAAGATCCACAATCTCTAATCGAACAAAATCAAACAATCAAGAGATACCAAATCCAAATTGGAAATTCAAATCAGAGTCTTAATCAAATCCAAAATCTAAAATAGTAATCAAACCAAGTCCAATTTCAAGATCTCAGTGGTCCAGCAAAATCAAATCGAATACTCAATCAAATCCAAATCCAAATCAAATTCAAATATTAATTTCTGTATAAAATCAGACCTCTTATACCAACCAAAAACACTGACTAGACCAACAGTTATTTGTCATAATCGTAGTACCAAATCATAATGCAACCAGCCAGATTGAAGGATTAGATGTTCTGAACACACCCTCTGAAATTCATAAAAAATGGGCATCATTTGCCTTTCGATCGGACCGTTTGATTGTGACTTCACACAACATATCCCAAAACCAAAAATTATATCTCTTCTGACGAAAAGTATACCAAAATTTCCAAAAAAAAATCAATTGAAAAACAAAAGAACAGATTTGAAGCCAACCAAAAATAGATCCAAAATAAACAAGAAGAAAAATCACACTCACCTGTCATGTAGAAGGGTCAAAACAAGAAGAACACCAAGCACAACAAGAAAAACAAGGCAGCAGCTGAAGCATAACATGAAGAGAAGAATAACCTATAGCTGAAGCACAACAAAAACATATTCAAACAACAAATCGAAATACCACGATGAAATCGAATAATTCAAACAACGAATCAAAATTGAATATGTAACAAAAAGTAAACAGTGAATCAAAATACCAAGATGAAATCGAATACCAATACTAATACAAAAGAAAATATCAATATTCAATCCAAATAGCAAATCAAAATCGAATACCTAGCAGAAACCAGATTCAAACAACGAATCGAAAATCGAATACATAGCATAAATTGAGAGGATCGCTACGCTTCCCCGATCACAATACTCAACGCTCTGATACCATGTTAATAAACAAAAAAGATAAAGTAAATAAGAATAAGAAGCCACTAAGAAGTGAATATAGTTTCTATTTATTTAGAAAGCGTAATAATTACATAGAGCATATGCCCATATTTATAGATAAAATAAAAAACTAACATGATTTGGCCTTATATCTTTAACAGAGCATTTTCACTTGTAAACCCATTCACTCTATATCTGGACGTCCTAAGAGTATGAGGGCTTCTAATTCTATCAAATGTTCCTTTAAACAAGATATTCATTGATTCACATGTATCGACAAGAACTCTCCTGATTTTAGCCAATGTAAAATTATAAGAACAAAATCCTTGTGAGGGTCGGTTACCACCCAAAGGTCGTCATCATCAAAGATAATTAGAAGGTAAGAGTTTGATATAAATGTACAAAAGTTAGGCCTTGGTACAGGAACTTAATATTAGCAGCATGCCTCTTTCTCGAGGACTTCATAACTCCTGAAATTGAGTCTTTTTAATCTATAATTCTAACGATATCATAGATAGGATCATGATTTATATAGTCTTTGGACTTGTCTTTGGACCTGTCTAGAAAAACGGAGGTATGTTTCCATTTTGGCAACATAACTAGAGCATTCATCCTCATAGTCATTGGTCTCACATAGACACTTTAGACTCAATGTTGATCTCTTTTTTCTCTATGGTAGCTTGGGTATTGACAAACTCAATGAGTGTCCCATCTTCACTAAAGATTTGAAGTTTTTTCTTAAATATAATTCAATTACGGATTATTACCCATAATATAGATTTACTAATAGGTACATGGGCCATACTTTGTAGCAAAAACACCCTCAGTTATACTAAAACATGAAACAAGTATACTTTCTCTTTCTGTATTTTTTATTTGTGAATGCTATTTTTTGAAGTTTGTCTCTTTGAAACTGTAGCTCAAAAAAGAATATTGGAAACTATCATTAGTTTTATTTTTGTAAGATGAACAAAACTACATCCGCAAGTCTAGTTAATCCTAGTTTTGCATTTAAGATTTCTCTTTTTCATTCACGGTTTCACATTTTGTATTTAGGAATTTATTGTTTCAAATTTAACCATGGTTTCACATTTGACATTCTGCATTTTTTTTAACTAGGGTTTCATATTTTTAGACTTTGGCAAAAACAATTAATCTTGGTTTTACATTTCACATATAAACAACAAACAAAAAACCAAATCTTGTATTTTTGTTTATCCGTAGTTTCGTATTTTGCACTTAGGTAAAAAAAACAAACAAAAATCAAATTTAACTCTGGTTTCGCATTTCATACCTTGGTAAAAAATAAAAGTTGATCTCGGTTTCGAATTTTGTATTTCATTTTACCTTGATTTTATATTCCTAACATAGGCAAAAAAGAATCAAATTTATCAATGGATTTCATATTTCATTTTATTCTGGTTTTGTATTTCATATTTCATTTTTATCTTCGTTTCGCATTTCATAACTGTAGATCATTATTTTTACATTTTCCATACTTAAGGTTTCATAATTCTATACTTAATTCTGCATTTCACATCTTGTATATCATGCATCATCTTTTTTGCATTTTTTATACCCAGGGGTTCAAAAACACAAAACATGTAATATATAAGATACAAAGTTTACGTTAAATTATATTGAAACTTTTGCAAAAAAAATGGTGTAATTAAATCAAACTATAACACTTACCAAGCTCACATAATTAAAACAATAGTTCATGGAATTGAATATATGAAGACCTTAAAATAATCATTGAAAAATATGATGATTACTTAAGATCATCAATTTCTTTCATCTTTATGTTTTTTATTAAACCAAGATCCACGCTAATAAAGGGAATGAGTGAGAAGAAAGAGTCGATTGTAATTTTAGATCGAAAGAAAGGATTTCAAGAAGACATAGTCAACTTCAGATCGACCTGGAAAAGAGAGTAGAGAGAAAACCAAAATAATAAAAAGAACAAAAAAATATTTGGTAAAATAAAACCCTTATACAGTTAGTAAGTATATTTGGAGTATTAAAAAAAGTTTAATAATATGTGGTAATTGGAAAAGTTAACTAGGTCTTAGGTATTAATACATAAAAAATCGGGCAATAAGTAGAGAATATGTTTGCTTTTGGATATTTATTGGTACTTAACCTTAGAAAAAAAAAATTGGCTCATCTTTTCTTAGGTAATTACTTTCATATATTCATAAAAACGTAACCTTATCATAGATAGCCGTTATAATATCGGTTAACTCAATGTAGTTGCAATCCCGACTTCACCTAGTATTGCAGTCAACTTGGCATTTTTTTGAAGAATCTCCTTGTTTGGGACTCGAGGGATTTGATTTAATAGGTGTTTGAGAAACAAATTTAAGGCAATAAGGTTGTTGGAAAAGAATATGAGGTGAATTATATGGTAACACTATCAATATAATAGTACGGTTTATATGGGTAAGAGATTAATGATTTCCAATGACTTGCATACACACTGTCTCGTCTACCTTAATCTATGATTCCACAAGAGCTATTAGGGTACCAAAAGTCGAGGTTTTTTCATTATATAGTCATCTAGGTAAGCGTGAAACAATTTATTACAAAAAGAATTGCATGTAATTTTTTTATCTCGACAAAACCCCTTGTATAATTCATTAAACTCGTATTCCATTATATCTTACAATGCATAATACAATCACCATCACCCTTGATTACTTTATTCCAAAACCTGATTCTTAAACAAGGATGACAAAATTTCCAAGTTTCAGACTGTTCCAGGGGTATCTGAGTAAGTCAAACTAAAAAAATTCACATAAAAGTTATAGAGAAAGCTCAAAATATTAGTCGATCATATCTGGTGAAACCAAACATCTCATTCATGAAAGTCTTAATATGATTCCATAGATCTCTTGACTTGTCATATGTATCTATCATGTACTAATTGAACTTAGGAGGTAAGTCCCTAACTAGAATTTATTGAGTAAAAAATACCTCCATGGGTTGTATTTTTGAAGGTAGGAAGATACATAAAGTAAGGATAGAAGATCTTGGTATGGCAGATATTAATTGGAACCTTGGAAGATCTCATGATAATAAGGGTTCGGAAATTAAAGATTCATATAGTAAGGAAGTTGACTAAAGGGATTCAAATGGAACTGCCAGCGCCAAGATCACTTATATAACTAGATTTAGAATTAGACAATGAGGTTGCATAAGTTACTTCATTCTTTGATGAGGAGGTCGTAAATGTTGTTGTTATGGCTGAGGAGCAGTTTATTAAAATACCTCTAGATTTCGGTCTTGGGATAGTTCTTCTGGTGCTCGGTCTTGGTATTTTTTTAATCTTCGGGTATGAGCCCTATTCAGATGGCACTAACTCTTAGCTTGGCTATAGTGACAGAGTATGAGAAATGATAGCCTTTTATTTTAAGAAACTTTGATTTCCAACCGATATCAGTAGACTTTTCACTGGATGAAAGATAAGAGCACCACTAGTGTCAAGACGAACGCCCACTCCTATATTCATCCTCCGTTCTGTCAGCTTGGAACCTTTGAAGTGATTCTAAAACTTTATATTGAGCTTCATTAGACTTTTATTTGATGTAAACATATCAAATCTCTAACCTCGACATCAGAGGTCTCAAACCTATGTTCTCAACTAAACCTCGAAGGCTGACAAAATTGGTTGTATGAGCATAATGGACTTTGTCAAGTTGTGCTTAAAATGAGACAAGATCAAAAAATCTATTATACGTATTTTAGATGATTATAGTTTTATCTGCAACATCGTCCATACCAAAATATTTAAATGTTTTAGATAGTATAATATGAGTAGGTTGCAACTTCTTCTAGTGGTTTTGGAAATACATTTCCGGATATCATTCTCTTTCTACAGATGACGTTGATAAGGGAATAATCCGCCAGAATTAATAGTAGAGAGTTAATTATAAATAGAAGTAAATTAATGTGGTTGTAATAGCATTTACAGCTTATTAAAGATTAATTTGTAAACAATGTATTTGGTGAAGGACTGAAATAGAAATAAACCTAGCCCACCAAAGACATTAATGGGTCCACCCTTCTTTACTATAAAAGGAGACCCATTATTCTTGGTAGGTGGGACATTACACATTATAATATTCTCTTTCACTTTCTCTCTCTACACTCTCTCTCTAGTCACATCAGGTCCAAGATCCAATATTCTGCCTAGTGATTTATTCTCTCATCATTGGCGCCGTATGTGGGAATCCGTGATACCAAAAAGGAATCTTTTCTTTGAAAATCGCGATCTGTTCTTGAAAGATGAATGACGAGGCTGTCGAGGAGAGGGTCGGGAGAGATGTGGTCCGGGCCGTTTCGTTATCTGAGGGTGAAGAAGGCCCGGTTCGGGAATGTTACGCCCAAGGTCGGGACAAACGTTCTACCCTTATCAGGACCAGAAGACAGCTCTTGGAAGACATTGTCAGACTGAACGCTGAAAGAGAGCGGGCATTAGACGAGAAAAAGGTTCGGGAAGGAAAAGGCAAAGAACTATTCATTGAAACCCGCAGCGGAGGCAACCTGACTGTGGGACATCGCATTGAGGCCCGACCTGTTAGATATTATCGAGAGCCCCGTCCTGAGGATGGGCAAAACACCAGAGAACAGCGATACCCAGAGGATCACCGCGGTGTCTCCGCCGATTATACCACTGATGATTCATCGGGAAGGGAATACCGACGACGGGAAAGGATGAGCAAGCGCGCGCAGAAAAATCATTCCCGACGGCACAGGGGACCCCGATCAGATTCTCCTAAGTACAAAAAAGGTAGCGCCGAAAAGTGAACGCCAGTGTCATTTGAAAAGGAAGAAATGTCAGCGGGCAGCAGGGAAGAGCGAGTCGCGCTGCCTCGGGTGCAATGGCAACCTTCAAACAGTCAGAACCAAGGGTACCGAACTAGCAACCAATTTATCAATCCCGGGGATGAGGGCCTATACGGGGTTCAGACAGAGGGGCTCGGAGGCGGAACATTCGGGTACGGGCTAAATTGGAGAGCTTCACCATTGTCTTATGAGATTTTGGTAGGGCAACTCCCGAAGAGATTTGACATCTCCAAATTGGAAAAATATGACGGGAAAAGGACTCGGATAACCACTTGGAAGCCTTCAAAAATTTCATGCTGAGTTTCGACAATGACGATAAACTTCTATGTAGGGCATTTTCGATGACCTTCCGGGATCAGGCATCCAAGTGGTACAACCGATTACCACAAGGTTGCATCAAAAATTTTGGGATGTTCTGGACAATGTTTAGACAGCATTTCGTCGGGAGCAAGAGTTTCCAAGCCAACGGAGACACCATTATGAATTGTAAGCAGCGGTTGGGAGAGAGCCTCAGGGAATATACCATGCGTTTTATTGACGCTAAGACCGACCTGGACCACTGCGAAGAAAAAGTGGCGTTAACCGCGTATCGTTTGGGTCTGCTCCCAGGACCAATGAAGCAGGCGGTAACAAAGAAGCAAGCATTCACTTTTTCCGCCCTTCTGGCTCAGATAGAAAAACAAATATTGATCGAGGAAACCGAGGCGTCCGAACTGGCTGCACAAATTCAGCAGAGCGCGCAAGCAGCGGACATGATAAGACAAGGGACCCAATCAAGTTATGCCCAACCAGCACAGCCGGTTAGCACAATACCCCCAACCCAGTCCTTACCAATCAAGTCCTCGGCTCCCCCGAGCCACAAAACAAAGCAGACAGGTCAAGTAGTTTCGCGATCCATGTCCAACAAGTGGATCCGACCTGCTTACTTCGCTAACCTGACAGAATGTGTATCATCGATCTACGAAAAAACTAAGAAGAGCGGAATGTACCGAAGACCTTTCCCCATTCTGACGCCTCGGGAACAGAGGAATAACCGTTATTGTCGCTATCACGAGGACGTGGGGCACGATACTAAGGACTTTATTGCCCTAAAAAAAAAGATACAGATGCTTATAGAGCATGGAAACCTTCTGGAATACGTAAAGAAGAAAGCTCAGCAGAACGCGACTTCTAAAGGGAATGGAACCCTCGGGAACAGTGGTGGCGATACCGAAGCCCAAAACCACCATGACCATTTCCGAGGTCATCGATCCTTTTGATGTTTCCATCGAGTACCTTGATCCCGAGGAAAATCAAAACATCATCGGGATCATAGAAGAAGAAGCTGCGGAAAGTATTGGTAATGTGAAAAACCTTTGTAAATTCTTTGAATCTTTGACTATCTTCGGTGGAGATTTTATGGCAGGTAACACGCACTCTTCCAGAAAAAGGCATATCGTGAATCTGACCACCCAATTGGAAGCTCAGACTTACCCCCACTCCAAAAGCGTCGCATCAACAATCCTATATTTTGACGATGACGATATGAGAGACATAGCCCGCCCTCACAAGGACGCCATTGTGATCGGGGCGGCCATTGCGGGGGAAGAAGTTCGTTGTATCTTGGTAGATACCGGTAGCTCGGCCAACATAATCTTCGCATCCACTTTCGCCAAATTTAGGACATCTCCGGTCATCACGCGGTCGGATCGCACTATTGTAGGGTTCACGGGGTCAGCAGCCGACGTGGTCGGAGAATTTGAGGGCGTGGTTCAGCTAGGCCGCGGCCCGTTTAAGAAGGAGGTCACTGTTTTATTCGTGGTAGTAGACGCATCGGCTTCCCATAATGCAATTTTCGGCAGATCATGGATATCTCTAATGCATGCGGTATCATCCACGGTCCATCAATGTTTGAAATACGTGATCGGAAACAACGTAGGCATAGTCCGAAGCAGCCAGAAAGCGACACGAGAATGTTACCGAGCGGCATTGGCACCCAAAAAGGATCAGGTCATTGATCAGGCACGGGAATAGCAGTTAAAGGGGCTCCCCCTGAGGTTACTGCCTGTTGATGATCCTAGGGAAGCTCCTAGCTATTTGACCACCGACAAAGATTGTGAACAGCACCCGTTTGCCGAAGGTAAAGTTCTGCAGATCAGGATTCGTCTGTCGCCGGTCTTCAGGGAACAGCTGTTATCTTTACTACGACAGAATTTAGACTTGTTCGCGTGGTACTCAAGGGATGTCACCGGAGTCCCAGAGTCTTGTGTAATTCACAAGCTAACTGTCAACAAAAACTTCAGACCCGTCTCTCAAAAGCGTCGGGCTTTCTCTTCAGAAAAGGCAGAAATTATTCTGCGCGAAGTCGAAAGAATGATCAGCGTCGGACACATAAAGGATTCAAGTTACTCGCTCTGGACCTCTAATCCCGTCCTGGTGAAGAAGAAAAACGGGAAGTGGAGGATGTGCGTGGATTTTACCGACCTCAATCGGGCGTGTCCGAAGGACCCCTTCTCGATGCCAATGATCGATCAGTTGGTAGACTCGACCTCGGGAAACAGACTACTATCGTTTATGGATGCGTATGCCGGCTATAATCAGATTAAGTTGCACCCAACAGATCAGGAAAGCACAACGTTTATCACGGGCCGAGGCTTGTATTGCTACAAGTTTATGCCATTCGGGCTAAAAAATATCGGGGCGACATACCAGAGGCTAGTTAATAAAACGTTCGATGACCAAATTGGGAGAAATATGGAGGTCTACATCGATGATATGTTAGTAAATACCATCTCGCCGATTTACAAGAAACTTTTGATAACCTCAGGAGTATAAACCTCAAACTCAACCCTGAAAAGTGCTCCTTCGGGGTAAGGTCGGGCAAGTACCTGGGTTTCTTTGTTAGCGAAAAGGGAATAGAAGCCGACCCTATCCAACTCTGAGCTCTGACTGACATGACCCCACCTAAGAACATCAAGGAAGTCCAGATACTAACTGGGCGTCTAGCTGCTTTAAATCGGTTTATCTCTCGTTCGTCTGGCAAGTGCGCTCTATTTTTTCAGGTCTTGAGAAACGCCAAGAATTTTGTGTGCACACCCGAATGTGAAGAAGCTTTCTTAGGGATTAAGCGATACCTATCATCCCCGAACCTCCTGACGAAGCCTCTGACGGGCGAGACCCTTTTTCTTTATATCGTGGTTACAGATTTTGTAGTTAGTGCGGCTTTGATAAGCGAGTCAGGACCGGCTCCTACCGCGGTCTATTTCGTAAGCAAAAGCTTACTGGATGCGGAAACGCGGTACTTGAGACTGGAGAAAATAGCCTTAGCCTTAATGACCGCAGCACGAAAAATGCGTCCGTATTTTCAAGCCCACCCCATCATCGTACGCACGTCATTTCCGCTCAAGTATGTCCTCCAACGACCGGACATGTCAGGAAGAATGTCTAAATGGTCGGTCGAATTGGGAGATTTCGACATCAACTTTGAACCCCGGACGGCCGTCAAAGGCCAAATTCTGGCTGATTTTTTAGTAGAGTTTCATTCCGACCGACCGGATCAAGAAGCATCATCTGGGGAAGCCAAACCAAATGAATGGGTCATCCGTACCGACGAGGGGGCAAACATCAGTGGTTGTAGAGCGGGCGTATAGATAGTTACCCCAACAGGCATCAGTATGCACCAAGCCATCCGATTCGGTTTTCCTGCCTCCAATAATGAAGCCGAGTTTGAAGCCGCCCTAGTCGATCTGCGATTAGCACAGGTGTGTGGAGCAAAGCAAGTACGCCTCGTTAGCGATTCCCAGCTTCTGATAAACCAAGCTTCGGGAGCTTCGGGAGCCAGGAAAGAGCATCTGGTTCAGTTCTTAGCGGCGTTAAGAGTGCTGGCCGCGTCATTTGTCAAGATCACGTATGAACACGTCCCGAGGAGTGAAAACATGGTGGCAGACTCCCTAGCATCGGCCTCCTGCTCGAGCAGTTACCCATGGGTAACTGAACAAGAAAATCCATCCATCATAAAGAGACAGGAGCTGGATAACCGACCGGAAATTGCTTGCCAGATATCTTCGGTAGCTATTTCTGATTGGCGACGCGATATCATAGCTTACCTAGCCGAAGGTCAACTACCAAGTGACGGCGCATCGGCTCGGAAGGTTCGTAACAAGGCCCGAGGCTATGTTTTATTGGGCGACATCTTATACAAAAAGTCTTTTAGTCGACCCTTGATGAGGTGTTTGGGGGCCCACGAGTCACAAATAATAGTATCTGAACTACATGACGGAGAGGGTGCGGCTCATTGCGGTTACAAAGCTCTAATTAGAAGAATCTTTCTCGCCGGATTTTATTGGCCAACGATAACAGCAGACATACAACAAATAGTAAAAACTTACGATACTTGTCAGAGATTCACGATAAACATACCTGCAGCTCTCTTAGAATCCATATCAGAAGGACTGCCCTTTGACCGATGGGGAATCGACCTTGTGGGACCGCTACCAATGGCATCTGGTGGAAGACAGACTATTGTGGTGGCTGTAGATTACTTTTCGAATTGGTTGAAGTCGAGCCATTGTCCGCCACAAAGACTAAAGACATCGTCAAATTTGTTTGGTCCAACATCTGTTGTAGGTTCGGGGTACCCCAGACGCTCACCATGGATAACGGACCGCAATTCGACAGCAGGGAGATGGAATCTTTTTGCACGAATCACAGGATTAGACAATGTTTCTCTGCTCCGTTCCACCCTCAAGCGAACGGACAAGTCGAAGTCACCAACCGAACCATTCTGGACTGGCTTAAAAAGAACCTTGAAGGAAAGGCTGGCAAATGGCCGGACTATCTACAAGAAGTATTATGGGCTTACCTAACCACCCCTCGAACGGCAACTCAGGAGTCACCTTATGCTCTGGTGTATGGCATGGACGCGGTCACTCCGGCAGAATCCATTTTTCCGTCTTTCAGGATCGGAACCTATGATGAAAACACCAATCAAGGTGACAGACGGCTAGCTCTCGACCTCATAGAAGAAAAACGGAGTCGCGCTCAGCCAAACTGTCTACACTATCAGACCCTAATGAGGAGTCGGTATGCATCTAAAGTACGCCGTCAAGAATTTAAGGTCGGCGATAAGGTTTTGAGACGCGTTTTTCTGCACAACAAAGATAAAAACCTCGGCAAGCTCGCCCCGAACTGGGAAAGGACCATATGTGGTAACAGAGAAAATTAAGAACGGGACATATCGTTTGTAAAACAAGCTCGGGCACTCGTTGAGACTGCCATGGAACATTGAACACTTGAAATTGTATTTAGAATAATTTCATATTCCTGTAATTTTCTAAGCATCGTGTAAGAATCTATCGGTCGGGGATGCACTCTTTCCTACCTCGGTGGCGCGAGAAGGTTTTAATAAGGCATCGTCAAACACCCGACCCTTTTTTCTTTAAGATTTAATCAAAATCTTCTTTCTGCCTTTCAATCTTTGAAGTATTACAAACTCTGTCAGCTGACGAGCTGGTCGACGCTTGTTTTGACTAATCTTGTTTGATCAACAGAACCTTTATTGGTTTTTCAGTTTTCGAACTGATCTACATCTTAAAATTCCCGACCCTAAGGGAAATTTTCAATACTACATTGATCTACAGAACCTTCATTGGTTTTTCAGTTCTCGAACTGATCTACATCTTAAAATTCCCGACTCTAAGGGAAATTTTCAATCCTGCATTGATCTACAGAACCTTCATTTGTTTTTCAGTTTTCGAACTGATCCACATCTTAAAATGCCCGACCCTAAGGGACATTTTCGATATCACATTAATCTATAACTTAAAATCCCGCACCTTATGTTCCGACCCCCACGAAACAAAAACATTCACGAACTTATAAAGAGAAATATGAGAATGTAAAAAAGAAGTGCGGTAATTGATTGTCAAAAGTCGTTTACAAAATAAGGTTATAGGGGACTCCGCAGCCCCCAAACATCCGCCAGTCATAAAACAATAAAATATGAAAATACAAAGCGAAAGACATCGGTCATCAAACATCTTATTCCTCCGACTCGGGCTCGTCTGACTCATCGTCCTCAAGAACAACACCGAGGGGGCGGTCACCCTCTGACACATCCAACCACATTGACCCGAGGGAAAGGTCAAGGAAGCGTTGGTGAAAAGATAGCACGTATGCGGCCTTGGCGTCTGCCGCCTCTTTCTCCATCCACTTCTTGCATTTTTCAGCGAAGAGTGTATTGGCTGCCTTCAGATCGGTGATCTCCCGCGTCAGGACCGCAACACGATCTTCCCCGGCTTTCCTTGCCTGCTCCAAAGCCTCCTCGGTTTCCTTAAGCTTTTTCTCGGCCGAATCCTGAGCTGCTTGGGCCTTCCGCACATCCTCTTGCAGACCAGTAACCTTCGCCTCCGCACCCGACAGCTGCCGACTCAGTTCCCTTACCCGACGTTCCTTCAGGGCCATGGGCACTACCATGTTGTACAGGGAAAGGGCCAGTCCGTCGGAAATCTGCAACGGAAACGTGTGTGGACTACCAGGCACCGATAGCATCGGAAGCTTCGTGCCACTTGACGAAGTCGCGGCGTTGGTAGGAGCCTTCGGGGGGCTAGCATCATCCGGGATCACCACCACAGGATCAGTCGCCAAGCCACCCTTGGCTCCCCCATACCGGTCAAACAACTCCAGAACGGTAGCATTGTCAGCACCAGCAGCCGACCCGCCCTCCTTCTTCGAGCGCTTAGACTTCTTAGTCTGAACTCCATCCGCATCGGCCCGACCTTTCCTTTTCTGCACTAGACCCTGGGCCCGATCCACCTCCCCGCCCTCAGCAGCATCTTCATCTTGCTGCGCCTCAGCCACCGCCTCCTCCACACCCGCATCGTTCTCCTCGACTTCCTCTTCGGGTTTGGGACGCTTGCTAGGCGCCTTGTTGCGTTGTAGAAGGAAAAGTTGGGCGTCGGGTGCTTCCGTTTTGGCGATCATGTCCTCCATACTTGGGGGCCGACGCAGTTGCTCAATGGTAAGCACCTCTGACGAGCAACGCCAGAGGTTGCTCATGATAAGGTTGGTGTTCTTGAAGGCCCAATGCATGGCCCGACCCCAGTGCTGCCGGGCATAGTCCTTCAACACTTGGAAGGTGACATTACCCGCTTTGAAGTGGTCTTTCTTCAGCCCCTGTAAGAAATCCTTCAACGCTACACAAAGGATCGATACAATTAAAAAACAAATGTGTGCTAGGGGCTCACCATCAGGGACCCAGGTCCGGAGCAGCTGCCTCGGGTTCTCCTTGCTATATGGGCGGCTGTTTTCCCAGCAGCCGCTAAGGAAGACGAAGCGATGCTTCCAACCTTTGTCACCTTCAAGGAAGTCGTTGACTATCTTCCAAGTGTTTGCCAGAGAAGAATAGAAGAACGGGGATTTGGAGGATTTCGATAGCCCGGACATGGCTATGTATTCTTCCATGGGCATGACCCAACCAAACAGGTGCGAGGCCATTATGCAAGACATCAGTGTGTACCATGCATTGGGTGTCAGCTGAGAAGGACAAATTTGGAGGGTCCGGAAGTACAGAGTAATCTCAGGGTCCAGGGGGAACCTGAGGCCCCAATTGAACAGTTCGGTGAAGACCACAATTTCTCGTGACCGAACGTGTACAGGAGTCTCTCCAGGGACGGGGAACCGAACGGTGATGCACTCTCGAATGCCCCAACGGGTCAGCAGCTCTTCTTGCTCATGAGCAGAGAAGTACAAGTACTTGCCCTCAAAAAGGGAGATAACGTTGCTTGCAGGTAGCCAACGGTGGTATCTGGTGGTTATGACCGCCTCGATCTCTTCAGGAAGCGGCTCCTCGGGAGGAGCAGCAGCATTGCCAGCAACAGCAATACCGACCTCCGCGGGCTTACCGTCTGCCTCCGATTCTTCGGTAGTTGCTACCGGAACTTTGTCGGAACTAAGGTTGGTGGCGGCATCCGGATCGGACGTTCGAACGTAAAGATCTTCATGACTGACGCTGCTGCCCGTTTGCGTCAAATGAGCTTCGTCTTGTTCCCGACGAGCCCGTTCAGGATCCAACTCTGCTGGCATCAGTCGCCGTTTATTAAGACCTAAAAAAGTCACAACAGTGTTAGTGCCGGTTCGGAACCCTCGTATGGAGGGAGTGAGTTGAACCATCTCAGGAGAATTACCTCCTGTTGGAGAAGCTGGAGAGCTGTTTTCGCCCATGGATAAAAATTTGGATTTACCGAAGCGTCGGGGCGGAAAAGGAAGCGGGGCAGTATAGGAGTTAACCGACGAAGGCGTCGGGAGGTTTGATCGAGCACGTGGGGGGCGAGAAGAGCTACTGCTACAAGTGATGGCGACGGGTTCGGGAGTCAGAGGGCGAGGCAGATCAGGCAAGGTAAAAGACTCCGCTGGGATCGGGTCAGCAAGAACAGGATCGTGGGAATGCGGTAAAGGTGTGAATGGCTTAGTATCGGAACTCCAAATCAGACCAGCATGTCGGTACTCTTCAGCACGGTCACCAATACTAGCCCAATCTACAAAACCGAACACGGGACCCTTTTTCTTCTTTTTTGGTTTCTGCTTCGGATGTCTATATCTTATAAAACAAGCATTCCCTCTCTAGAAAAACCTGGGCAGCACTTTCTCTCTCTAAAAAGCCTCTGAGAGAGATCTATATTTGTGAGGTACTTATAGGCGACCTCACCCAACCGTTTCATGACCGGAGAAGGCCAAGAGACGAAAAGCAGCGGGAAGTCGAAAAGGCTTCATGAGAAACTGTGCTGATGAACACGCGTTGAGTTAGAAGTCGGCACGTGTCGCTATCTTTCTGACACAAGCCAACCCTATACTAGCCTATTCGGGCAAATACTTTGGATGGGCGTCCATGACCCGATTCATCGCTCAACGCGGGCTCACCGGCCCAAGTCTGTGAAAAAACCGCCAAGAAGGTTCGAAGGCCGACCCGAGGTAATTCATGAGCCGAGTAAGGGAAATATCCGAACCTATCACCCAAGTAAGACCCAGAGGACTGAACAGCAGTTGGGGGAAAGTTTCTGCACCCGAACAGACTGATGGGTACCTCACAGTTCGGACATACTAGTAAAAAGGGATCTGGCGTTGGCAGACCTACCATCAGCCCAGAGGGTCGGGGTCAGCAGCGACCTAACTTGACACTTTTTACGAGTCTTCGTTCCCGTTGCTCTCGAAGACTAGGGGGCTACTGATAAAGGGAATAATCCTCCAGAATTAATAGTAGAGGGTTAATTATAAATATAAGTAAATTAATGTGGTTGTAATAGCATTTACACCTTATTAAGGATTAATTTGTAAACAGTGTATTTGGTGAAGGACTAAAATAGAAATAAACCTAGCCCACCAAGGACATTAATGGGTCCACCCTTCTTTACTATAAAAGGAGACCCATTATTCTTGGTAGGTGGGACATTACACATTATAATATTCTATTTCACTTTCTCTCTCTACACTTTCTCTAGTCACATCAGGTCCAAGATCCAATATTCTGCCTAGTCATTTATTCTCTCATCAGACGCCACTGATGAAGATCGAACATGTTAAACTACTAACTGAAATTAGTCGTTTTAACCACTCATAAGAGTAAATGTTTATAGAGAAAGTTGTAAAGCTATTGAATATGATAATATTTTTCACCTTTATTTAGTCAAAGACAATGCGAAACCTATTTATATGATATTAAATCAGTTTGTGGTTTATGAGTTCCATTAGTACACAATGCCTATATTTGACTTAGCTTAGACATTTTACTTGTGCATGATCAATTTTCAATCCAAAACCACGTGTCATTCCAACATATAATTCTCTTATTAGATTCAACGTATACACAAGTAAATATTGTTAATTGTAGTCGTTTTGAAATATAATTTTTAATTTTTGATAAAATTATCTTTAAATATTGTTATAGACTAAATAAAAATTTTAAAAATATAATTGTCGATTTAGTTAATGACAAAATAAATAACTTTAATTAATAAACATGACATTTTTCAACCTGACATACTATTTATTTTTTAAGTTTTGGATGGATCTATGTCCTTCCGTGTTTATGTTATAGATATTTTTGTTATTTTCTTTTTATGTATGACAAAAATCATTTACATTTAACATATAAAAACATACTATAAGAAAAATATTAAATCACTTATCAATCTTTTATTTATATTGAAACTTTCCCAAAACCTCTTAAACTTACGAACCAACATTATCTATTTCTTGCAAACTAAAGAAAATATCAACTAAATCTATTTTTTAATGTAGGTTTTATTTATCTATGTATTTCATTATATAATACTTTAACTTTAGTAAGATTTATGACTATTTAGACTTAAGAACAAATTTTTGAAAGCAACCATAAATAAAATCAAGCTTTAATAGTTTGTTGTTGTTTATATGTGCTCAAACTTATGTTTTTCTGTTATCGTTGACCATATATATATATATATATATTCAAACATTTAGGATATGATTTTAAATTGAATTTATCATGGATATTGTTGAGTTTTTTCTTGTCGCTCTAATTGAGATAAGGCCAATGTTGTTTAAAACATAAAACAATAGCTAATTTTGATTCATTCTGAAAGCATAACTATTTTTGCTCAATTTGGGGGAAGTATTCTGAAAAAATAACAATATTTTGTCATTGTGATGTTTTTCCTCTCTCGTTGTTTGTAGTTAGTAAGGATCATGTCTTTCTTTCTAGCATGATGAAACCCAAAATGTTGTGCATCTTTTACTTAGGTTCATCCTTGGTTATCAATGAGCATAACCATTAGAACGCTTAGAACATTCATCCAGATTGATTTGAGTGTCTACTCATAAATCTTCTCTGAATTCGGAACCGGAGCCGAGCTCAAGCATTAGATAGATTTGGTTGTTTTTATGTACTCCAATTTTTTTAGAATGTTGTTTTAATTAATTTTTTTTATATAGTTAGAATGAAGATGAACATTGTTTCAAATTGACGTTTCAGATATTTTGGATTGTTGTTTTAGTTTAACTTATATAAAAAAATGGAATGTTATTCTACCAAAATTTATCGTCTTTCTAGTTAAATGTTTTAGTATTTTTAGTTAGTTTTATAATTTGATGTTCACAACGCGCCAAAAAAACCAAATTATTATACATATTATGTTTATACCTGTTGTTAGGATATATTGGAAATCTGGCAACAGTAAAAACTCTTATTTTGTTCAAAATGAACAAAAGTTAAAAAATACGATTAAAAAACAAAAAAAAACTGGATTTTATGTTTAATGTTATACAATAATTATTATATTAAACATTTATTACAATTAAAAAAATAAGTAAATTTGTAAATATAATATTTTTTAAAAACAAACACTTCTATATTTGTTTTATTTGAACATATTTAGTTGTTTTTTGAAGGGTTAAAAAATGTAACTATTCTAGTTTGATGTAAACATTTAGAGGATATATATTTTAATAATTTTATTCTTGTATTTTAGTTGTCATATAAATTTTTTGCTGAAACAAAACAAAAATAAATACTTGTTAGTTAAAAAAATAGTTGTTGTTTTTATATAATAAAAAAAATTATATTCACTTATTTTAATAACAAAATAATTATTCATTAAAAAATCACCTAAAAACATCTATTTTGAATAAAATTTGTCTCTATTTACCCATGCCCCAACAGATCCATTTTACAAATAGATCCAATCCATTTAAAAAAAATTCAATTATCTATAAAAACAAAACAATTACATCCCCAAATTAAAATATTTAACCTCAATTTCAAAATCAATTCTTTCTCCTCAAACTTTCTTTGTCATATTATCAAATTCATTAAAGGTAAAATTGTATTTAAAATCTAAATTTGGACTAGTAGGTAAATAAAATCATATTTTGGTAGGTATTGGTAAAATCTATTTGAGACTGGACTTATTAGTAAATTGGATACGTTTTTGTACCCAATTGGTATAAACCCCTAAAAATATATAGTTCAGATTTTTTGAGTTTTTGACGTTGGTAAAATATATTTTAGATAAGCAGTGCATTAATTTGACGTTAGTAAAATATAAAAAATATATTAAAAAGTATTTATACGATTTTATAAAGGAGGATACTAACGTTTTAGCAACAATATAGCTCCACCCATGGAATTATTGTTACAAACAATAGATAACAATTTTAGCACGAGTTTTAGCCTAACCCAATCTACTGTCAAAACTCAAACTGGCAACATATAATCGACGGGATTTTGAAATTAAAAAAGATTATTATTTTCCATTTATATAAGGAGCAGGACATATTCCGTAACATAACATAAGAACACCGATTCGAATCCCTCCCTCAATCTCTAGCATAAGAAACCCAACAGGGGATGCAAGATGACGAGCACAGACATGGAAAAAAATCTGTTGTTTAAAGACGTAAACAGTTCAGACGGAGAAAGAAACAGCAGATTGTATGTTTACACTGCCGAAATAAAGAGACTTGGTTATCTAGCTGCTCCTATGGTCGTTGTCAATTCTTCTACGTATCTTTTACAAGTGATTTCGATTATGATGGTTGGTCATTTAGGCGAGCTTTCTCTCTCTAGCACCGCCATTGCCATCTCCTTCTGTGGTGTCTCCGGCTTCAGTCTTATAGTGAGTAATTTTATTACTTAAAGCTCCAAGCTTTATATTTCAGTTTTGACATAATCGTATTCTAGACTTCTTAATGTTCATACTTATCTTGATTGAGTTTCATAGATTTTGAATCGCTACTAGTCCCCTGATAATTAGGGTTTTAAGAAATTAGTCTCGGATTCCCATTGTTTATAAGGTCATTCTCTACACTGTATTTTTTTAGTATTTGTATAGTAGTCCCTGAACAAATTCCCAGTTGTTTGAATACTTGAATACTAAAGTGGTTTGAGACCAGACTTGAGTAGTCTGAAAAGTATTGCAAAATTTGAAGTGTTTTTAACAAAAAATCGTGAAAATAGTGAAACTTTGATTTGTTGAGGAACACTCAACTTAGTTCACTAACTATTTCGGAAAAAGCCTGAAAAGAAAAAGTATCTTCTTGAGTTTACGTTGGTACCACAGGAGTAACCTATGAACTAGTGTCTTTATTGTTGATTAAATTTATATGACCATATCTGTCCTATAAGATACAACTACAAGCATCTTCTTTGTTAATGACCGATCGAGTTTATGTTTTCTTAATGTAAGGGTATTTGTGTTGAATAGCTTAAAGTTTTAATCTTTGGTTCAGCTTGTAATGTAAATGCAATATTATATTCAAATAAAGAATGTATAAACTATTGATGATTCTTGGTGATATGACGTAAATCGTAGTTGTCGTGACGTCACCTAGTCTATATAAGTTAATTTTAACGAAAGGTTAGTGCGTACATAAGTGTATATATTGTAACTCGACTATAACAAAATATCAATAATATTTCAGTTAGACTCTAACATGTTATTTATAAAACAGTATGGGATGGCATGCGCGTTGGAAACTTTGTGCGGACAATCTTATGGAGCTAAACAATATGAAAAAGTTGGAAAACAAACTTACGCGGCCATAATTGCCCTTATTTTAGCCTCAATCCCGCTCGCCGTCGTTTGGACTTACATGAGTGAAATCCTCACTTTGATAAACCAAGATCCTTTAATCTCTCGCGAAGCTGGTAATATTGCGACTTGGCTGATTCCTTCTTTGTTCGCCTACGCAATTCATCAACCACTTGTACGGTTTTTTCAGGCTCAAAGTCTGATATACCCTTTACTTATAACTTCTTCGGTCACAATTTTTGTGCACATATTGCTTTCTTGGATGTTAGTATTTAAATCTGGACTTGGAAATATCGGAGCAGCATTGTCTATATGTATTTCTTATTGGTTGAGTGTGGCTTTGCTTGGTTTGTACATGATATATTCCTCAAGTTGTGAGAAAACTCGTGCCCCTATCACGGTCGAAGTATTTCAAGAAATTAGAGACTTTTTTCGGTTTGGAATTCCTTCTGGCCTCATGATTTGGTAAAATTTTGAAAGATATTTTTTCGTGTTTACTTTTGTGTGACAATTGTTGTTTGTTTTAATGGTTTTCTGTCTTTTTTGTAGTCTTGAATGGTGGTCGTTCGAGGTTATCGTTATGCTCTCAGGGATTTTACCAAATCCAAAGCTTGAAACTTCGGTTTTGTCTGTTTGGTATGTTCTGTCGTATATTAATCTCAAATATTTATTAATTTATATGGTATAAAGAATTAATCCTGTATTCTTTTTCCTTTGGTTTTCATAACAGTTTATCAACCATGTCGTTACTCTTCACTATAGCAGAGAGCCTAGGTGCGGCAGCAAGGTATTCTTCTGTCTGTTTTTCCAAGAATATTTTCTTTCATGCTTTAAAAGTCAACAGTTTTACAGTCTCCATAGAGTTTCATTCTATAAGACAGTTTTATTCAACAAGGTTATGGATATTATTATTTCTTACAAAGAAAGTTTACACTGGTGATTAAACTGCTTACGCTAACTTAATCAAGTTTTAAGCCATAGTTAAAGTATAGTGTTTCAATGTTTAAAACATAAGGTTGTGTTTGGAACCTTCCTATTAAAAATTTACACCAGTATTTAAACTGCTTTAAGTATACTTAATTGAGTTTAAAGTCACAGAAAGTTTTAATCTTTGAGACATTGAGTTGTGTTTAACCGACTTATGTATATTTTCCTTTTGTGCATGAAAATTTGCAATAATATCTAAACTGCTTTAACTAAACTTAATCGACATTTATATCAAAGTGAAAACAGAAAGTCTCAATCTTAAGAGTTAAGACAAATAAGGCTTTGTTTTTCATTCTATAGCACAAGGGTTTCAAATGAATTAGGAGCCGGAAATGCAAGCCAGGTTAGAGTAGCTGTTCGTGCCGCTATGATTGTAGCAGCAACAGAAGCATTAGTAGTGAGCACAACACTTTTCGTCAGCAGAAATGTTTTTGGTTTTCTATTCAGTAATGAAAAAGAGGTTGTCGATTATGTTACAGCCATGACTCCATTGTTATGTCTGTCTGTTATCGTCGACGGCTTGCTAGGAGTTCTATCAGGTTCGACACCCGAAACACATTTACTAAATTTAAATTGTTTTCTGGTATTCAAACGAAACCTTGAGTTTTAATATGTAAAATATTGCATATTTTATTACATAGACTTGCGAACAAGTAAATGTTAGCTTGATACGTATAATAGTGACCAGATTAGAATGTATTTGAGTATATCTAGTCCAATTCATGATGTAATGTCATTGGGTTAGTCTACCTTTTTGTGATTTATAAAAACGAACTTTTAAGCTTCTAACATTAAAAAGCCTGAAATAACTTTAAAAGCACGTAAATTTTCATTACAGGATTGATTAAGGGTTGTTTGATGCCATTAGGCTTTTCGGGTTTGAGGCTTTAGGTTTATACGAAACAAATTTGTTTAAGCTTAAAAAAAAGTTTTTAAGTTTACACAATATTTTATCATATCTTTCTAAGCCTATCTGGTTTTCCGAATATGTCCTAAGTGAGAGAACACGGTTTCTTTAAACAGGCATCGCTAGAGGATGCGGGTGGCAGGATATTGGCGCGTACGTCAACCTTGCGGCATATTATCTATGTGGTATTCCAGTTGCGATCGGATTAGGGTTTTGGTTGGAGTTAAGAGGGAAAGGACTATGGATAGGAATATTGACTGGTTCTTTCGTGCAAACACTTTTGCTGTCCATCATAACAACTTATTCTAATTGGGAACAACAGGTGTGTGAATATCTATATATATATATATATATATATATATATATATATATATATATATATGCTACCGCTACTATCTCTTCGACTTGTTCTTTTTGTTTTGCTTTCGGGACAAGTATGTGTTAGTCATATTCTCGTTTCTTCTAAAATTGCAGGTAAGAAATGCGAAGGAGAGATTGGATAATAGTTCTTCAGTAGATACTTTAAGTTGATCAGTTGTAATTCATATCATTGTATTTTGTGACAAATATTTAGATAAGAGTTAGATTTAGAAAAACGTTTTTGTTAATTAAAAGTTTTGAGTACTATAACTCGGAGAGTTCAGAATTAGTTTACGAGTTTTTTATTTTTCAGCCAAACAGCCAGTCTCAATTGGTGGTGGTAAAATCTTGTCTGATCATACAGATTTTGTCTCATTGAAAATTGTATGTGTAAAGTTTGATTGCGACAAAAAAAAATTGTCCAGTTCAAAGTATTAAAAATTCGGATAGGATTAAGTTTACTCTACCGGTCACATTTTGTATAATCCAACATACAATGATCAGCTATACTACGCAAATGACCGGTCATCCAATGACCATACTAACACGAAGACCGGTCATGTAACGACCGGTGCACTCCCAGACAGCCAGTCAGCCGTCTTTGTAGTTTAGCTAAAAGCATCGTGTGAAGACATTAAACACTTCTTTAGATATCCCATACATTTTCTATCTCAAGAAAATTCTGTAAATTCAAGCTTCCTAATATATATATAGAAAATCTACGGAATCTCATCCCTAACAGAGGTCCACAATTCAAACAATCTAATCACTATTGAGAATAAAATATAGAATAAGACCATGATACAATTTATTAACCATGACTGAGTTCTACATCCACGAGTAACAATCACAAAAAAGGACTAAGTGTAGGTTGATTTATATATTTTGACCTCCCAAATCCCTGCCAAATCTATACATATTTAGAGAACAAGTCAGCGACCAGTAAGTTTCACCATCCATGCACCGCCTAAGTAAAGTCCGAGAAGGGGACCAGCGAGAAGCATCTGAGTAAGAGGATCAGTTGATGGTGTAACTATAGCAGCAGCCACTACGGCCCCAACAACAACGTATCGCCATACTGATAGCATCTTATCTCCGGACACCAAACCTAGTTGCCCTAACAGAAACTGTATCACTGGAACCTGTAACATTGTGGAATCCAATTCGAATCAGGCAAGGGATTTAACAACTTTCATGCTAAATGAGCGGTGCAAGTAGAACTGGCTCAGAAAAAGGCGAGTGAGCCTGATAAATAGTTCGAATTTTATTTTAAGCCAAGCTAGAGCTCGCAAGGTGCTCGAAACAGATAAAGCGTCAATATATACAAAAATATTTATGCCTTTATAACTTACTTAGACTAGTTAATTTCGTAAAATTCAAAGTGAAATTGGATTCGACCCAAACCTAACATTGTGGAATTGAATTTAAATCAGGTGTTAACAACTTTTAAATTAGCAATGCAAGTAGGACTGGTTAAAACAAATTGAGCCAGCCTGATAAATAGTTTGAATTTCATTACAAGCCAAGCTCGAGCATAAAATTCAAAGTTTTAAGCCAAGTGGTTAAATTTAGTGGATCTATAATGATATAGCTAGGTCTTTTACTTTCTTTTAGTTGAATTAAAGTTCCAGTGTTCGAGCTAGCTGAAGTATTCAATTTTTCCCAAACCTAACTTGCGCCGAGCATTAAAAAGAAATTTTGAGCTCGAGCCTTCTTTTAGGTTCGCGCCAAACTCAAACTTTTCTAGGTATTACGTTCGGCTCAGCTTCAGCCTTAGGTGCAAGCAAATACAACATTCTACCAGGGTATTGTGAACATGGGGCACCTTTAAATTATTTTGCCATTTTTGAAAATTTCATAATATTTAGAAATCTATCTAATGGTGCTAATATCTAATGGTGCTAAGTTCTAGAAACAGCCAACTCCCAGTTAGTTCGAATGAGAATCATTACCTGAAATGATAAGCCGGTGCTGAACATAAGGACAAGCACAAACTCAAAGTACTGATCAATGGACCATAAAGATTCGACAACCCCTTCCGCATAAGTAACAAAGAAATTCAAGGCTGCTGGAGTCAGAACCCAGTAGGAGAAAGCAATACCAGTATAGAAAAGTATTGACGAACCAAAAACAATCGGCCCCAAGAATTTCCTCTCTGCTTTTGTTAAACCCGGAAGAACGAAAGCAATTATTTCATAGAGTATTATAGGGCTTCCAAGAAGCAGGCCACAGTATCCTGATACCTATACAACAAAGAAACTTAAGTGTTAAAAACTAGTTAACATTTTCATTTTCAATTCTTAAGAATCCGTTGCAGAGAAGTAAACAGGTCGCAAGAAAATTGTATAATGCGTAACTAAACGGTAGAGCAACATAACGATCCATATATCATGCACCCGATATCATAATTACCAAAGAATGGGCCAACTAACTACGATAAGTCTCTAAACACATATTAGACGAGAAAGCCTGCTGAATGGGGTGTCAGTGTCACCGAACAGACAAAGTATGTTAAGGGTGCACTTTTTGGTCAAGCAAAAAGAATAGAATTGAAAGACAAACTAGAATTTTTTTTCTCTTGAGAAAAAGAAAATAAGGAAAATAATTGGAACATATTCAGGGATTGTGATAGAAAAAAGTTAATTTCTTAGCAATGAAAAACAAAAAAAATACTTTTACATTTTACACATCTTTAGGGGTTGTTTAGTCTGTACCTTATAAAGTAAAAAAAAAAAATAAGCTGATAATTAGCAACTGTATAAAAAAAAATCATTATATCCAAGGGTAAAAACTAACTGTATGTATTGAAAATGAGAGCTAGTATAAGTCCATATGCACAGAGAAGAACTCTGTGAAAATGATATCATGGTAAAAAACACACCAAAACATAAATTCTTTTTAATCTTTTATTTTTTGTAGTTGTTGTATCTTATATGATAAAAAATTTAACTTTCTTACGCCTAAAAACCACATCAACTAAGCGATCTTTTTCTCAAAAGCCTAATGGTGCCAACCAACGCCTTAATACCGATTGTCTCGATAATTTCTTGATGAACATTTGACTTTAGATCAGTTGACAATTTAAAGTGAACAGTAATTCCTTCAACTACATTTCCTTTATCCAATCAAAATCTTATAAAAGTCAGGCACCACTATGTTGTTGAAACTGTGTAAAAACGAGTATCATGAAATCCATTGTACTATATCTAACCTTCGGACTGATTGCAAACATGCTTTTGATGATATAAGAAATACAAAATTCACACCTACCTTTACAGTTGTGAAGAAAAACTCCCCAGGAGCTAGTTGTAGAAACCGCACACCCTGTGTTTTAACAGGAGCTTCAAGAAACATTATTAGATCTTTTGAAATTGCAAAGCATCCTAAGATTGCAGCTCCAACCGCCAAAACCGAGACAAATAGTCGCTGACGAAGTTCTTCAAGATGATCAAATATACTCATCTCCTTGTCGTCTGGGAGGAGTTCACTACTAGGGTATAGAAAATCATAAAGTGAATTTTCTCCTTTAGGTAGATCAAAAGTTTCAAAAGATTCTTCCTTTGAGGTATCAGCAACATCTACAGCATTACCCAATTAACTGTATTAGCATAAATAATTAGGGAAGCACTCATATCTTGTACTTAGGAATAAAAATACGGTCAAGTACAGAGCTTACGGCCTAGAATATCCCAACAACTGTCCCAAGGTATCCAAATCAAAGGTTGTCAGTAGAAAGAATGTACATAAAACTTACATCCGCAAAATAACGATTATATGGGCTTAATATCATCATTAGTCCTCCGCCTATGGGATTTTAAGAAACTAGTCCCCCGATATCAAAAGTAGAATCAGTAGTCCACAGGGACCAATTTTTTGAAGGTTAACAGGACCAGCCGTGTGTGATATTAAGAACACAGACGCCTACTAGCATTTACGAATATGGCGTAAATCAAATTCACGAATCAAACAAAAGCTCGAACTAGATTCCCTAGGTTACTTCTATACCCACTACTGAAATAAAAATCGGCAACTACTACCATTTCAGGTACAACCGCATGGTAAATGGTCTTGCACTTAAGAGACTACCATTCCACGAGAATTCAAAAAACTATATGGAGAAGTCCTCAAATGTTACTTAAGATATTAACATGCAAATTATTTACACCTATAATGTCTTTGATTAGTTTCAATAGTCATAATCACCTTCACTTAAGATACTAATAGTCAAAAATCAAAACCATCAAATACACCTTCAGCTAAAGAAATCCAGTTTTTGCGATTTCTTAAACATCAACACATGTTCTGAAATTCAAAGCAATCCAAATTTTCTCTTATTTTCCTTTACAGAATCGAACAAACAATCTAATAAAGGCGAACAGAACCTACTGTAGTTTTGTCGATACGTTATCGAATTTTGGAACTTACCAGGTCTATCCTCAAGAGCTGAGACAACACTACTACCACTACCATTCAATTCTTGCATCGAATCATCATCTGGAGCGGCTAAACAAGCAATTCCATCGAAATCTCGTCTTCTTCGCGAGGCACTGAACCTGAGTTTTCTCGTCCATGTAGATTTCAAGTTTAGAGAGGTGAGTCGACATAGTCGGTTGGAGTCTAGGTTTTGTTTTAAGCAGCTAGTGGTTAACTGGAAATGGTTTATCGGAGCTCCACTGAAGCTCGTGCTCGCCATTGGAGCTCTTTCCTCTTTTGGCTCGATTGAGGATTTTGTAGCAGAAATTGGTAGTGTTTTCTTGTTGGTGTTTTTGTCAGAACAAAATATCTACAATTGCATCGGTGAGTGAACGACTGGCTCTTGTTCTCTCTCACCCTCGTTTGTTTATGTTTATGTTGTTGTAATAAAATCGACTTTATTTTCCGTTTCTAATACAGAAAATTAAAATAAGAATTTTTTATCATCAAAGTATAAATTATTTTCTTCAATGTCTTCATTCCTTTGTAAGGACTGAAGAATTGTCTTTTATATAAAAGATGAAAGAAATTATTATTTAACAATATTTTTCTAAATTAATATAAAATAACTTTTGTTTTTATTTTTTCTTAACGAGTTTCGAATTTTTTTATTTTTCTTTCTAAAACTATGAAGATGAGGAGTTCGCTAGCATTTTTCCTGTTTTTTTTTTCATCGTTCCTCTTATATCGTCAGAATGCAAGTGCAGAGCTGAAGAAGAATCCGGCAGCGGTGATTGTAATGGAGCGTTGAAATACAAAATCGATGCAATCATATTTGTGTTGTTCGCCGGAGCAGGAGGTGTTTGTTTTCCGGTTATCGGAAAATTCTTTCTGTTGATGAAACTGGAAATGAATTTGTTTAAATCGTGAAAGCATTCGCCGCCGGAGTGATCCTCTCGACGTGATTCATCCACGTGTTGTCAAAGGCATTTGAAGGCTTAACATCGTCGTGTTAGATAAAACATTGAGCAAATTTTCGTTCGCTAGATTTATATAGATGGTGTCGGCGATCGTTACTTTGATGGTCGAAACGACGGCGACGTCGTACTATAGCAAAGTTCACTTCAAAACAATATATGAATCGTATTAAATCGTGGATGCAGTTGAGGATCTCGAACACGACGGTCATGTTCATGTTTCATACTCGTATCAGTCATGGACATTCGCATATCTCAGTTGTATATTCGAGTTCTGATGAGTCTCACTTCTTAAACACCAAGTTATTTCTCAAGTACAGGAACTTACTCTTTTTAGAGAAACATAAATTAGTTCGATAAAGTGATGAGGATAACAATATATATATATATATATATATATATATATATATATATATATATATATATATATATATATATATATATTCTGGATAAAATAATCCAGTATTCATACCCAAAAAAAAAAGAAGAACTATTTAATATGAATTAAGGATCAATTGTTCTCGTCTAATGAGTCGAGGTTAAGAAGATTTGGAGTCGTCCCTTGTAGGAAATGAAGATTGAATAACATGAAAATATAAATTTGAAGTTAAATGAAAGATAAAAGAATAAAAGTATGTGTTGACTTTTCTAAAAAAAATAAATGAAGTAATCACTAAATCTTATGAAAAATATAGTTTTAAAAAAATAAAACCTAAACTACTTATTATACTTTTGTAAACATTATATATTACACATTCATTTTTATTCTATTTTGGGGTGTTTTACAAAAATGTGTTTTAATAAAAGCAATTATTTTTTATGATAAACATATTTAATTAAAATTTCCAATATTTTATAGTCCCAAAGAAAGTTAGAGAGGATTAGGAGGATAATCATATCCTAAACTATAAAAAACACATAAATAAGTTAAAGAAATAATATATATATATATATATATATATATATATATATATATATTATAAATATGTTCTACTATTCAATTTAAGGATTTATATGTTTAAATTCATAAGATGATATTGCCTCTATTTTTTAAGTTCTTATTATTTTTGTCGAATCATTTCGTCTCTAATTTTAATTTTTGTCTTTTATTCTAAAATCCGTAAATTTTCTCTAATCGTTTCCAAACCTCCTTCAACTGTATTTTTAAATTTTATGCTTAAAAATCCAATCATATCTTAAATCTTTTCTAATTGTTGGCTTTTTTTGCTTCAATTATAACTCATGTTCTTATATATTCAAAATATTTTGTGTTAGAAATAGTTATTCAAGTGCTTGTTGGGTTATGGTTGCTTATATTAAACAAATTTATATTTGTTTGTTTATATGTTGAATAATAGTTCGGGTTGAGCAAGAACTTTGATGTTTATTGTTGATTTAATTTCTCTTTGATATTCATTGTTTTTTTAGTTTGGATGATTGGATATTAATAATCCAAGTACTTCTAATTTAACATGGAATTATATGTTTACTCTTTAATAATAGTTATTTTTGTGATTCAATACTTTTAATGAGGAAATTATTTAGTTTACATGATGCTATAGTAATTAATACGATGAGGATATTGGTTTCAGACTATTGGTGATATAGGCACGATAGTGGTTTGGTTGTAGAAGTTATTTTTCGGAGAACACTCATAACTTTAAAAAATTCAGATGATATGTATGACGACCAATGAGGTGTTGGTTTGACTCGTTGTTGTTCAGAGAACACTCACAAATGAAATTAAATGGAAAGTGATGATAGATAGATGATGGATCGAGTTGCGCCACAAAGGTGATGGAAGTCTCCGATAAGCGGAACTCTAAACAAAATTTATCAAGGATAAAATTATAATGAAGGATCAACTAAACTCGTTTCTCATAAAAAATAGCTTAAAGATAAATCTGTCCTAGAAAAATATTTGAGTAAAAAAACTCATTTTTATTGAATGATTTTACTTGATTTATTTTTATTTCTTCAATGGAGATTACACCTATTTAAACGAAAAATACAACTGGAAATCCTAAAAACTAGACTAAAAGTGAAAATTAAAATTAAAAATATATCCTAAAAAACTAGCTAAAAGATAGATAATTAAGATAGATTTTAACAAACTAAAAATAACAACTAGTAAATTAAAAGTTATCATAACAAACTAACGAAAAGATTGAAAATTAAAAGATATTTTCACAACCTAACTAGTTTAATGATGTGGAGCTTCATTTTTGTATCTCTTGTTGACCAGATCTTCTAAAAGCATTTTTAAGTGCTTTATTGGGCTTTTGTTATGTAGGATATGGGCTCGACTTGATTAGTAGTTAAAATGTAATTTAGATCATGCTTCATTTGTCTTATAAGACTCTATACAATTTTGTTGAACTCTTCACGAATTTTTATTGCTCTTGAGCGTGTTATACGACCAGTTCTAATATTTGGTACTTTGATGGTGTCATGTGGTCTTCAATTGGATCTATTTGGATGTCCTAGTCATTATATTGGTCTTCAATCTGATTTGTTTGGATGAACTCATCATTCTCTCCTTCTTGAGAAGGTTTTATCCTCAAAACTGGTTCATCTGTTTCAAATGGAAATAAATCACAAACATTAAAACTTACATAAATGTTAATATCTCATGGAAGCTCCAATTTATAGGCATTATCATTGGCTTGCTCCATAACTTTGAATGAACCATCTCCACGAGGTAGAAGCTTATAGTCATTGACATTCCATGTAAACGCACTACTTATTTGAAGAATAAGTCTAATGTTTAAGAAACATCATTCACCTTAGCAGATGGTATAAAATGTGTCATTTTCGAGAATTTGTCAACCACAACAAAAATGAAGTCTTTATGTCTGATTTTTTGAAGTCCTAACACGAAATTCATAGATATACACACCCATGATACAGTGGAAATTAGAAATGGTAGATAAAAACCATGAAGATGAAATCTAGATTTTGCTTTTAAACAAATAATACAATGGTTGCAGAATTTCTCCACACCTTTCTACAAGTGAAGCCAAAAAATGTTCACCAACAACACCCAAG
The DNA here is from genome assembly GCA_036936605.1 of Limnanthes douglasii subsp. nivea. Lineage (NCBI taxonomy): Eukaryota > Viridiplantae > Streptophyta > Magnoliopsida > Brassicales > Limnanthaceae > Limnanthes > Limnanthes douglasii. The sequence goes on from JAUPFV010000004.1 coordinate 221,493,456, forward strand.
GTTTTATCTTTTCCTAAGTGACCCAAAAATACCTCCTCCATGTACTTATCTTAAGATAAGATCATGCATAGAACCTTGTGGAATACATAAACGTTTGTCTTTAAGTAATAACTTATCATGTTTCTAGAACAATCCAAATTTCCCTTTAGAACACTCCTTGTAAATATTTCCAAAGTATGGATCATCTTCATACAACCTTTTGACGTGCTCAAATACTATAATTTTTTCCTCCATTGTAGAGATTAATTCATGTCTCATTGATAACGCGTCTGCTACAATGTTTTTTTGTATTTGATGATGTAAGGGAATGTCTCAATAAATTATAATTACTTAACACGCCTTCTCTTGAGTTTGGTATGGCCTCTTAGATGCTTAAGAGTCTCATGATTTGTATGAATAACAAACTCTTTATATAGTTAATAATATTGTCATATAGTTACTAATTCATATAGCTCATTATCGTATGTTGCATAGTTGAGTGCTAGCCCACTGAATTTTTAACTAAAATAAGCTACGAGACGTCCTTCTTGAGTCAATACACCTCCAATACCTAGACTTAAAGCATCACACTCCATTTCAAATGTTTTGTTAAAATCCGTAAGAATCAAAACTGGTGCTTGAGTGAGGCTATCTTTGAGGCCTTGAAAAAACTTCTTTTGTGCTTCTTCCAACTCAAAAGACATATTTTTAAGGTGCTGAAATATTTAAGAAATCTTCTATAAAAACTATTCAATCCATGGAAATTTCACACATGTTCAATCATCGTTGGTGTTAGCCATTCTTAGATTGCTTTGATATTTTCTTGGTCAACTTTTATACCTTGAGAACTCACAATAAATCCAAGGGATACAAGCTGATTAGTACAAAATGTACACTTATTGAGATTAACATAAAGGCATTTTCGTCGTAGAGTTTGCAAAACCAGCTCAAGGTGCTCTAAATGCTCTCATATACTCTTGTTATAAATCAGTATGTCATCAAAGTATACAATGATAAACTTATATATATATATATATATATACTCTTAGAAACTAATTAGTCACATAATCTTTGACTTCAAAATCATTGGTGAAGGTCTCTCGATTGTTGATTTCAATAAATTTAGTCTCTAAAATGTGGGCTTTTCCATAAAACTCCCATTTGACACCAATGTTAGGAAAAATATATTATCATATAGTCCCTCAATTTTAATATGATTTTTATCCCTTAGAAATGTTGACATGGTATTTATTTATTTGTTTTCTTATTTTTCATTTTTTTATTTTTTTATTATCACTCTAAAATATGAATATTTATCTAGTTTCCACCAGTCTTGACATATTATGCTTTCATTTTTTATTTTCGATTTTCCTGAAATACAGTTAGTATATAAAAACTCTTACACAATGCAGGATTGTAAAAATTTAGATAAAACACAATTGATAAAAAATAGTTCGATAAATAGAATTGCAACAAGATGAACAAACCTTAGCCTTTTCCATCCATCATTGGAATAAACCGCGATTAGATTATTCTCATAGTTTATTATTGGTGAGTTTGATTACTTGGATCGCCTTAGTAAATAGAGTGAAGTCGGACTATAAAGAGAGAAATATATTTTACAAAGAGAAAATTAGAATGTTAAAATGATCTATCTTAAAAAGCCAGCCCATTTATTAGATCAACATTGGATTTTATATAGAGGCTCAAATACTTATCTCTTAATTGAAAACAGTTACATAAAAGTGATATTTACACGTTAGTACCTGACTAAAATACATAGTTCTAAATTCCTCCTCTAACTCTACAATCTGTTATAAGAGGTTTTATTCTTTAAATTTCAGTCCTCAAAGTTCAATTTCCTTATAAGTAGCCCCCTTAGTTCTCATATAAGTAAATGAATGAGAACTAACTAGCCACGGACATATTAGGAGGTGAAGAAAATCCCCTTATCCATAATCTGAAGTGCTTCGAATATGTTGTTTCACTTTAATTTTTGTCTTACACATCAATTTATTTTAATAAAAAAATATTTTCCTCATATCAAAATTTAAAGCAGAAATGAAGTACAAAGTGGATTTCTCAATGTTATAAAAACTTCTTTTTGAGGGTGCTTTTTAGAGGGAGAAAGTACTACTCAATGTAGAGAGAGAAAATAGTATTATATTAATCAACTAGATTTCTCAACTCGTGTGAGGTCCTTTTATAGTACAATAACGGGCCTCACACACTTAAATTCCTAATTATTACACATCTAGTGCATATATTTTTACCACTTATTCATAATTGATACTTTCATAATACATTTTACAATCTTTCCCCAATAAAAACACTTTTTTCCAATTTCCTCTTATGTCTTTTATTCTTCCTTATCAGTAGCCCCTCAGTCCTTGTAAAAATATTTTTACTAGGACTGCGATGACATCTTCGAATTTCTTCTCATCTTTTAATTCTCCTCGAAAAATGCTTCTTCGAATTTATTCTTATCTTTTAATTCTCCTCGAATTTCTTCCTCGCAAATTACTTTCTATCAAATATATGTTCTTCGAAAATTAACCTCCTCGACGATACTGATCAGTAGCCCCCCAATCCTTGCAATTTCTTAGCGAAGATTAGACCATAACTCAACATAAGAAATTTATATCTCAGAAACTCTCATCGGAAACAATTATATGGACATTTTGATACCTTCAAAGAGTCTTCTTCGAAAATAATCGTTTCAATACACATATTAATAGCCTTCCAGACTTGGCTAATTAATTGCAAGGATTAAGCTCATCGAACTTTTCAGTATCGGTTCTCATATCCCATTCAGCAATCTCCCGCCTTTTTTTAATGACGTCATTAGTCATAATTCCTTGTCACCAAATATTTTTAGAGATCTTATTACACTTCCCAACATTTTTCATCATTTGATCGCCTCTTCACATTCTTCCTCAGTTCTGGATTCAATTCAACTGTGCCTATGTTACCTATAACACCCCTATGAAAACAAAGGAAAATGTCCCCAAGCCTCTCTCACTTTAAAATCCCATCTACTTATATAAATACTTGCCCCTTTAATCTACACTCCAAACCTTTTGTTCTAAACTTTCTAGAGAAAGAAAGTTGGTTTATGCTCCCCAAGCCTCCTCGAATTCCAGAGTGACTGTTCATTAGCCAAAAATTCGAAAAGAAAGTTGTTGCCAGTACCGACGTTAAGCCTCAACCCCAACCTCCGGTTACCACTTTCTACGGTGCATGCCCCCCATCGGAAAATTCCTATGCCATCATACCCTTAGAAATTTCTTGTTTCAACCAACGTCCCAATCTCAAACCCCTCGAATCTATGGGTAAAGATAAACGTCACAAGCATTCGTCTGCAAAAAGAAAAATACATCACAAAGACAAAAGAGACTCTCAAGAATGCAAACGAGCAAGAGAAACTCCTTCGGAAACCCTATAGCCAAATTTGACTATAATACCTAACAATCCTCTGAAAACTGACTCCGCTGGATCAAGCCTTCCAGCCACCCCTTCGATAATGGGGCAAAGAAGTCCTCAATTATCCCCCTCAAGAACTACAATTACCGATGAAGATGTACAATCATTTCGAAACAAAACCTTGGAGAATAAGGGGAAAGTGATAGCCTCGGAAAACCATGAGACAGAGACACAACAAATTCCGATTGCAGAGAAAGGTAAATCCGATGGTCCTTCCTTGGATTCTTCTAGTCGAATATCTAAAACTCCTCTAGCAATTTCTGAAGAGCAAGCTCGAAGAATTGCCCCCAAATCCAATGGTGATATTACTCTTCCTTTAGAACTTGATGCTATTGTGTGGAATAACATCCGAGGAATAAAAAACAAACACCTAGTTGCACTCCACAATATCTCCTACAAATACTTCTCGCCTTCGGAAGAAACCATGCTAAGGACTCGATGGTGCATCCCCTCGTATATTGACATCAGATTCCCCTCAGAAGGTGAGACTCCTTTATCTGTTAAGGATAATGAGTTAGTTGTCTATACAAAGATCATGAACTAGGGGTTGAGATATCCCTTAGACCCATTCTTCATTGAATATTTTGCCAAGATCGATCTCTACCCATCCCAAGCTGGCCCAAACGTGTGGTTCACACTCATGGCATGTATTATGGCTTCAAGGATTTCTGGCAACGAATTTTCCTTAGAAGAACTCATTGGACTATCTGGCCTAGCAAAGAATCCGTTTTTCCCATTTTACTCACTGAACTTTGTTTGAGGTCAAAAAGTAGTGAAGGACTTACTGGAGGCTGATAAAAAATGGAGGCAACAATTCCTCTTCTTCTCCTGACATTGAGAGACGGGCTCTGAGTCAACCCCTCGAATCCACACAAGCTTTCTCTTGTGTGGACTAACAGATGTAAGTCTTTTCAACCCTCACTTTTATCTTCCTCGAATAATAGTTTAATAATTTACTGTTCGAACTTTTGCACAGCTATGACTGGGATTTCGAAGCCCTATGTTGACTATGTAGAAAGTTCCACCACGGTGTTTACTAAACTTAGTGAATGGGACAAGGAAAACTGGGAAAACAAATTACGCCTCTGTTTTATGAATAATAACTTGGCCAAAAGTCGACTTTGGAGGCTAACTCCCCTCGACAGGCTAACTATGAAGGAATTGATGACTCCTCCTTCTTAGCAAGAAGTCCTCGATCGAGTGGAAAAGAAATACATCATTATTTATCTTCTGAAGCGCTTCCGAGACAAAAGCCACTTAGACGATTTCGAAGAAGAAGTTTCAATCAAAGATCTTCAATCAGACTCCGAAGGATTAGCTGCTAACCAAGAGCCAATCTCTTCGTCAAATACTGTAGCACCCATCTTAGTTTCCCCTCCAAGAAAAACTGTCCATCCCTTCAAGAAAAAAGATGCCAAGAAAAAAGAATCCAAGAAGAAAGCTATTTTGGAGCCTATCCAAGAGACATCCGTGGACACTAGAGCACAATATGATGTCTAGGAAATCTCCGAGGGCACTGGAGCTCAAATTGTTGCAACTGAACACGAAAATGAAGCTAGAAGAGATTCAGCCAAAAACCCAACTCTCCACTCACCCAATCTTCAAGTCCATCTTCAACTGACAATCTCCAAAGATTAGCACCGCTCCCAATTCCCCGAAGCGATTCTCCTCAAAACGTTGATCCCATTATTCTAACTGGTGAGTCTTCGAATTTTGACTCCACAAAAATAGGTTCTCTCTCCTACTAGCTCCTTCGAAATTCCTCAGGGCGATGAATTTTCTTTAAGTGTTCGGAACTTACTGCATGACTCTGTCAACATGGGAAGAAAAATGCAACATCTTGAAGATCGGAAAAACCATTACAAGTTCAAGGCTTCCATTACTTCTGTACAGCTTGAAGAGATAAAGAAACAACACTTCATTCTAGAAGGACAAGCTGATGCAATTTTTGAAAAATTGTCTGCCTCAGAGAACTATGTCCTTGTCCTTGAAAAATGATATCAGGAAGAAATGGATCTCTACCAAAAGAAGACTGGAGCTCAAGAAAGACTTCTTACAGAATTCAAGAAAACTCACCAAATTGAAACAAATGGATTTATGGATTATCTTGCCGATTTCGAGTTTAATGTAGAGGAAAAGAAAAATATGTTAAAGACGATTGCAGATTTTCCCCAGTAGATAGAAACCGAAAAGGATGCAGCTATGAATGCTTATGCAGCAAAATGTGTGGACAAACTTAATGCCCGAGATGCTACTACCCGAGCAGGACTGATCACCCAAATTCACGCAGAGTACCCTGAGTATGACTTAGGCAGTTTTTGGAAGCTTCTCTCGTCCGAACTTTGTCCACCTAACATTGTTGTTAGTGATAGTGAAACATCAGATTCCGAGGAGAGCGACTCCTCGAAAAATTCTGAGTAACACTGACTTGGTATAATTTTTTGTATGTTTTTGTATAAGTTCTTGTCAACCTTCAAGGTAATTTTTGTAATGGTATCAACATGTTCCGAAGAACATCTATCTCGACTTTCCTTGTAGGCCATTGTGTGGAATACCAATATTATAATTTTTAACTTCACATTTGGTATGAAAATGATTGTAAGTCAACTTGCGTTGAATAAAATAATTGCTTTATGCCAACTTTAATTGGTCATAATAATCATTGTATGCTGCTTTAAGGCACACTTATAAAATGTCATAACTATTAACCTAATAGTCCAATCACACCTTGTAACTTAGAAAGAATAATTCAAGGAAAAAATTCAAATATATTGATCAGCTAATAATGCCTCGTTAAAACCTTCATGTGCCTAACAGGGTATGAAAGAGTATGCGTTCGCTATTTTTGTAAACCTGAAATAAAAAATAAAAAATAATCATTACATGCCAAATTCTTCATCCTCATTCCGGATACAACTTTAAATGCTCTATGTTCCACAGATGCTTAAGATATCTCCCTTCTTTATCTTTTAACTAATATGTTCCCTGCTTTATTTTTTCTGTTACTTCATAAAGGCCCTCCCAATTCGGTCCCAATTTTCCAAGGCTTTTCTCCTTGGTATGAAGAAAAAAATTCGTAATACCTTGTTCCCCACCTTGAAATTTCTCTGCTTTACTTGTGAAGCGTACCTGCTCCTCATTAATGTTTGATAATGTAAGGACTTCAATTGTGCACGTCGTCTTTTTTCCTCCACCAAATCTAACTCCATAGTGCTGCTTTGATCATTCAAATCCTCTACATAAGCTGCCACACGGTATGATGGGAAAACAATTTCCGAGGGGACAACCGCATCCATTCCGTACACCAAAGCAAATGGAGATGTTGCAGTTGAAGTTCGAGACGTTGTTTAATAAGCCCACAATACTTCATGTAAGTAATCTGGCCATTTTCCAACCTTGCCTTCCAAGTTCTTTTTTAATCCATCCAAAATCGTTCTATTGGTCACCTCCACCTGACCATTGGCTTGCGGATGAAACGGAGCATAAAAACATTGTTGTATGCCTCTGGAAATGCAAAAGCTCTTAAACTCCTTGTTATCGAATTGAAGTCCATTATCTGTTGTGATTTTTATCAGCACCCCAAAACGACAACAAATGTTTGAGACAACAAAATTAATAACATCTTTTGCTTTCGTCCCTGCTAAAGGTTTTGCTTCCACCCACTTGGAAAAATAGTCAACTGCTACTATGATCGTTTGCCTTCCACCGGATGCCATTCGTAAGGGTCCAACTAAATCAATACCCCACCTATCGAATGACACTACTTCGGAGATACTTTCTAGCAGCACCCCTGGCTTGTGTATTATATTGGCATATATTTGACATGTGTCACATCGTTTTACCAACTCTTTCACATCACTGGAAATAGTCGGCCAATAATAACCAACCAGTCACTCGTCGAATTAATGCTTTATATCCGCAATGGGCCGACCCTTCCCCGTCATGTAGTTCTGATAGGAAAAATTGTGACTCGTCCTTATCCAAACATCTAACTAACGGACTACTTAGGGATTTTTTTATATAAGACTCCTCCCAAAAGGATATAACCGTGAGATTTAAACCTAATTCTCCTAACCTCTGATTTATCTGCAGGTAAGCTATCCTTTTCCAGAAAGTCCACAATTTCTGACCTCCAATCATTTGTAACCACATTGCTTACTTCCTCCACACTCATCGAATGCTCTGTACTGCTTGTAACCGAAGGATACTCCTGAATTATGACCCATGGATGACCTTCTGACCGCGAGGCAGCTGCTAAGGAATCAGGGATCAGATTTGCTTCCCTTCGAACATGCTCATACTGAACGTCATCAAAATTTTAAACCAAGTCCTTCAAGACTTTCAAATACTTGACTAATTTATCCTTTCTTGCATCTGAATCTCCCAAATCTTGGTTTATCACCAACTGTGAATCACTAATCAATTTAACTTTTTTATCCCCACACACTCGAGCCAACCTTAACCTTGCTAATGTTGCCTTATATTCTGCCTCGTTATTAGTTGCTTTAAAATCGAAACGGATAGCTTCAAACATGGCTATCCCATATGAGGAAATTAGTTGGACTCCATCACCACTTCCAGAAACATTCGACCCCCCATCCGTTCGAACCAACCATTCTATCTTACCTGACTGGTTAACAATCTCCATGTTTGCTCATTCTGAGTGAAATTCAACCAAGAAGTCAGCCAGAACCTGAGCTTTTATTGCCGTTTGAGGCTCAAAGGTTATGTCAAAATCTCCCAGATCAACTGCCCATTTTTTCATTCTTCTAGATATATCAGGCCTTTGTAACAAACCTTTTAGGGGAAATGTTGTTCGAACTACTATAGGATGGGCTTGGAAGTAAGGTCTCATTTTTCGAGCAGCTGTTACCAGGGCCAAAGCTAACTTTTCCAACTTGAGATACCGTTTCTCTGCATCTAGCAAACTTTTGCTAACATAATATACCGGTTTCAACAAATCAATCTCTTATCGGAGTAATACAACATTGACTACCAAATCTGATACCGACACATAAACGATTAACTTTTCTCCCATCAAAGGTTTAGCCAAGAAACTTCCCTTTCACTTATCATATAGCCAAGAAACTTCCCATCTGATACCGACATCTGGATCAACTTCGATTCCCCATTCACTTATCATATAGCCAAGAAAATTCCTCGACCGCACACCAAAAATGCACTTTTATGGGTTTAACTTCAGATTGACTTTGCTCAAATTATTAAAAGTTTCCTCCAAGTCAGAGAAATGATCTTCGTCCTGTAAACTCTTTACCAGCATATCATCGATGTAAGCTTCTACATTTCGGCCAATTTGCTCCTCAAAGGTTTTGTTTACCAAACGTTGATAAGTCGCCCCCGCATTTTTCAGGCCAAATGGCATGACCTTATAACAGTATAATCCTCTCCCAGTGATAAACAATGTGCTTTCTTCATCTCTTGCATCTAATCTGATCTGATTATATCCTGAATAAGCATCCATGAAAGACAATAACCGATTACCCGAAGTAGAATCCACTAACTGATCAATTCGAGGTATTGGGAAAGGATCCTTTGGACAAGCCCTATTCAGATTCGTCAAATCCACGCACATCCTCCACTTACCATTCATTTTCTTGACTAAGACTGGAGATTCGAGGCCCATACAGGGTATTGCGACTCTCAAATATGGCATATGCTTAATAATCGCTCAACCTCTGAAAGAATATGTGCAGACTTCTCCTGAGAAACTGGTCTTCTTTTCTGTACAATAGGCCGAACATCATGCCCTACAGCGAGTTTATGACATATTATCTCTGGAGGTACGCCCATAACGTCCTCTGCAGACCAAGCAAACATATTTAATTTTGTCGACAAAAATGCAATCAATTTTTCTTTGAACTCAAAAGAAAGCTTTACTCCATTTTTTCAAAAATTTTCCTCTTGAAACTTGTGTTCCTCATGATCATCATCCGGAACCAGAAATATGGGGGCCTCCCTCGGATCATCACAATGAGTGATTACGGAGGAAGTCCCCTTTAGCTGCTATGATTTTTCTGATGCTCCTCCCCGAACTCATTTCGAGAATAAATGTATCTGATAACACTCGAGCCATCTTCTGGCTGCTCCTGATCGTCCCTATATTGTTCCCTACCACATATTTCAAGCATTGGTGTACCGTCAAAATAACACCATGCATCCTGGACAGCCAAGAACGGCCCAAAATTGCATTATAAGAAGTTGGTGCGTCTACGACTATAAACAAAACTTCAACTTCCTTTTTGAATGGCCCACGACCGAGCTCCACCACACACTGAAACTCTCCCACGACTATTTCTGTTGCTCCTGTAAAGCCCACTATAGTTCTGTCGGACCGTCGTATAACAGGTGGGTCAGAAATTCTCCTGTAGGTACTCATAAACAAAATATTCGCAGAACTTCCCGTATCAATAAGTATTTTCTGAACTTGGTCACCAGCTATTCCTGCAACGATAACCACCGCATCCTCATGCGGGCCCACTACATTCCTCATATCATCATCATCATCAAAACATATGATAGGGGAGGGCAAGCGATGCATCTGCGCTGAAACCCCTGTTTCAATCTGCGTAGTCAGATTCACCATATGTCTTTTTCGCGAACTATTGGAGTTCCCTGCAATGGTATCCCCTCCGAAAATAGCTAAAGACTCGAAAAAAGCACATAGGTCATCTTTCCCCTTGGAATAATCTCATCTACCATGTTCGCGTTATTTCTCCATTCCTTGGGATCCATATACTCTGCTGCAATATCAAAAGCATCAACCTCTTCGAAAATTACCATTGCTGTGTCAGCACTCTTTGAGACAGCTTGTACTGCAACATTTTTCTAGGTATGTTTTTTCACGAATTTCAACAACATTCCATTCTCAATTAAAGCTTGCACCTCTTTTTTCAAAGCGATGCATTCCTTGGTGTTATGCCCAATATCCTCATGGTACCTATAGAACATGTTAACACTTCTGCTTTCCCTTGGAGTTTGAATAAGAAAAGGCTTTCTGAACTGCACTATTGAACTTGCCTTATCAAATATCGTAGCCACATTTTCCGTTAACTCAGAAAAATAGTCCAGACGAATCCACTTGTACGAAATGGGCCTTGCTCCTTGGTTATATCTTCGCTGATTATTATAGTTTTGGTGGTTCGTTCTTGGCCTCGGCGGATACCGACCCACACCTTTAGCTTGAACATTAACACGAGGCCCTTGATTACTAGACTTAGACCTTTAAAATTGATTTTGGTCTAGCTGATCACTTGATCCTTTTTTTGATGTCTGGGTCTCCTCCACCAAAATTCTTTTCTCAACTTGATCCAGTAATGCCCCAAAAGTCATCGCCTGAATCTCTGCTACCGTATCCTTTAAAAGTCCGGGGAGAATCCTCATCATGAATGCCGCTAATGCCACAGAATCTTTGTAGTACTCCATGTCTTCTTCTTTTTTCACAAATCGTTTGGTGTAATTCATCAAACTCTCCCCAAGTTTTTGCCTACAGTAGATTATCGTATCTCTATTGGCTCGAATTTTTTTACTCCCCACAAAATGTTGTCTAAAGATATTCCAGAACATGTCAAAATTCGTTATTGAGCCTTGTGGAAGCCTGTTGTACCACTTGGAAGCCACCCACTTGAAGGTCTGAGAAAACGCTCAATACAACAATTTATCATCGTCATCGAAATTGATCGTGAAATTTTTGAATTGCTCAATATGATTGTCAGGATCTTGCGTCACGTTGAACTTTTCTAGCTTCAAAATATCAAAGTGCTTTGGGAGGTTGCTTGCTAGAATTTCCGAGGACAAATGAGAAGCTCTCCATTCAGGACCTGTCCTATAAATATTAGTTATTGAATTCTCATGGTTTGGAAAATAAAGACCCTCATCGGAAGGGAGAGTATATTGATGCTGCCACTCTGAATTCCGCTGGTCAACATTTTGGTTCGTAGAAGGAAAATTCATTTGGTCATAACCTTGCTTTACATGCTTTCTGACATATCTTTTCTTTTGATTACTCCTCTCCGGAGACGATTCTAATGAACTATAATGAGAATAATCACTTGAATTAGAAGATTCCAAGTGACGTTTTCCTTTCCTCCTCAAAGAACGTCGTTCATGCCCCCTATATTTGTCATCTTTGTTTCTATGACAAAGGTCAACTTCACGCTCATCTTTTCCGCTATCATGCTCTCTTCTAATCTCAGAACGAAGATTTGCTTAGATAATTTCTTTTTCTGACCTCAATTTTTCGATCTTCGGCACTAACTCATTTCTTCAAGCCAACAGAACCGACTCGTCAAAGATTTCTTCGGCGTGCTGACCACCATGCGCTTCATATTCCATATCGTCTCGATAAGTATTTCCAACAAGATTCTCCTCACAGTCATTAACAAAGTCACCCCCCCTGCTCTTCCATAATTCCGTTTAGATTAAGAACGATTTCCAGAAAGCAATTATCGTCAGGACAATCTTCGCTTCCCACAGACGGCGCCAATGATGAATTAAGAGTTTGCTCAAGGGTAATTTTGTGTAAAACGAATATACGAGGGACTAAACTGTTATAAAAAATTCTTTTTAGGGTGCTTTTTAGAGAGAGAGAGAGAGAAAGTACTACTCAATGTAGAAAGAGAGAAAATAGTATTATATTAATCAACCAGATTTCTCAACTCGTGTGGGGTCCTTTTATAATACAATAATGGGCCCCATACGCTTAAATTCCTAACTATTACACATCTACTCCCTATATTTTACCACTTATTCATAATTGATACTTTCATACTACATTTTACAATCTTTCCCGAATAAAAACATTTCTTTCAAATTTCCCCATATGTCTTTTATTCTCCCTTATCAGAGGTAACGTGTCAGAGATTTATTTGAAGCTAACCTTTCACTTTTTTCCCCTTAATACCCAAAACTTTTACTATACATATCGTTTTTTCTCTAGTTCTAAGTTACAACCTTTTAACTCTGTTTATCTATGAGTAGAGAACGCATGTGCAAGAGAAAGAAAGGATTATCTTTCAACCAAAATTCTTTCTTTGTCTTTATACCTGAAGAGTTTATCAATCTTGAAAAATATTAGCTTTAAAGGTGGTTCAATATCTCAAACCAAGCTGCTGCTCGAAGAACTTCTGGTGGTAGAGGGCACCCAACACCTTAAGATATCTTTGAAGCAAAATTTTGTGATAACTGGTCCACTATCAGGGAAAGCTCTTCCTTTGCTACTTAGCCTCCCGGTCAAGCTTGTTTAAGGAATAACAAGGTTGATCTTACATCGTCTAAATCTACTTACAAATCTTGCTCTTTCTTAACGATGGGTGACAAAAAATAAAATCTTTGCGGAGTAAATACATGAGAGCGTGTTAAGAGGGAAAGGTCTCCCGGTCCATCTATAAAATCTATCAGAGTAAAAATTTCATCTTCTACTGCAACCCCTCAGGTAACTCCTTAGGGGTCCCGTCAAACGACTCATGAGGTTAGCCCTCAGAAATCTATTACGCTGAATGTTCGATTGGAATAGGTTTTGAAATATATCTATGAAATCCAAGAGAAAACTTTGATTGATGAGTCTGATAGTGACCAAGAAAAAATTGATGTAGTCGTGGTTAATGCGCAACCCCTACAAGTTGTTCCCCCGGTGATTCCTCCCCCCGGACCATCCATGCCAAGTCAAAGTGTATCTCTCCTCCGGAAATTACAACTGACCCCATTCCTCAGCGAGGAAAGACTTTCTTAGTAAAAAAGGACAAGAAAAAAAGAGGAAGCATGCCACAAACCTGCCCTCGAACATAGAAGATGTTTTGGGGTATAATCTTCGCGGAATTGAAACCACGCATCTACTGGCCCTTTACAAAGTGAAGTACAAATATTTCCACCCAACCGTGAAGGTGAAACTTAGATACTGATAGGGGATCCCCGATAATATTACTATTTGGGTTTCCACTGTTGGAGAGACTTTATTATCCGTTCGTAATCATGAACTGATTATGTACACCGAACTCATGAATTGGGGCCTTCGTCTGCCTTTTGATCATTTTCTAGTAAAGTACTTCAATCTTGTCGTAATTTTCCCCTCTCGAGCTAGTGCTAACATGTGGTACACACTCATGGCCTGCATCATGGCCTATAGGTTTTCTGAGACAACCCTATCAATGGAGAAACTCATCTCTATCTCAGGTGTAGCTAAGAACTCTCACTATCCATTTTATTCTCTTGGTTTTTCAAGCCAATACAAGGTGATCAAAGATTTCTTAGAGGCCGACAAAAAATGGAAGCAACAATTTATTTTCATCTCTAGGCTATGGGAAACTGGTTTTAAATATTTCGTCAACATTCCTCAACGCTTGAATTTAAAGTGGTATGGGAAACGTACGTATCCTCATATTTTATTCTATTTTTCTTATTAAAATTGGTTGATTTAAGGTATTTCCTTTAAAAAACTATGAAGGGAATTGTCAAACCCTTTAAGAGTTATGCGAAATCTGCGAAGAAAATCTTCGAGAAGCTAAGCATCTGGGTTGGTGAACATTGGAACCATAAATTTCATCAGAGTTTCCTGCCAATGAACTTGGTAAAAAGAAATCATTGAAGATACGATCCTGATCAGAAACGTCCATGTCGGAACTCATGGTGCCCCCCGAATGATGTTATTCTCAAACGCCAAGAAAGCTAGGACAATGCGGTTTATCTTCCCAGACGGGCTTGGGATCCCAGTCATCAAGATGAAGAAAACCCCGAGGAGGAGGATGAACAGACCGAGGATGATGCATAATCAGAAAATGATGTCCCCGAGGAGCAAATGGTTGGAGTCTAAGGAGACCAACATGATGATATTCAAGAAGACAGACCCACAGAAGTTCAACAAGAAGACCACGTTGATATCCGGGTAAGCCCTCGTACTAGTGTCCGGGAAGACAACCAGAAGGATGCTGATAAAGAAACTTCAGTTGAAGTGAGACTAGCTGGGAGATCATGGGCTATAAGGCCGAGGAGGCTCACTACTGAGGAGAAACAAAAGAAAGTAGTTGATTGTGAAGGAAAAAATGACAACAGAACTTGTCCGGGCTTACCCCCCATAAACAAAGTTGTTATAGTCGACTCTAGGGGTATTTTTTTCCTTCAAAAGGAACAACATGGTGGTCAAGAATAAATTTCCGAGGAAGATGAATATCTCTCCCTTGCCTCAGCTTACTTTGACGTTTAGGAAAATGACTTTGTTGTCAATGAGTTAAGCAAATTACTTCGTGTTGCTGCTCTCATCGAAAGGAAGGCTAATCACAAAGATCGTCACAATAATGAGGTCCTAAAAAAAAGGGGTGAAGTAAAGAGACTGACCACTAAGGTGACCAACTTGAAGAAAGAAGTGAAAGACTTGAAAGATGAACTTACCAAAGATAAGGAGCATCTTCCCGGTTGAAGAAGGTTGATAATAAACTCTCTCAAGAGAAAAATACATCCACTGATCGCTTATTACTTCCTTAGAGACTAAACTCTACGAGGAAAAAAAATCAGTTTGACGACGAGCGGGAGCGTTTCATTATCAAGGATACCGAACATGACACTTTTATCGATGGTCTTACTAAATCTTGTGCCAAGACTAAAACATAATTTAAAAATGTTGTTGCAGATATTGAAAAGCTGTCAAAAGAGCATGAATCTCTGAAGAAGAACTTTGAGACTGAGAAGAAGAAAAGTTTGGATGCGTATGCGACCGATATTATATCTCGCCTTGAAGAAAAAGATGCTAACATGAGATCCGCTCTGGTGCTAGAGATGCATGAGAAATTTATGGATTTGAAGTTAGGTAGCCTTCGGCAAAGCGTTATTGGAAGACATCACCCTGTAGGTGTTTTAATGGAAGACTTGTAAACTAGTGATGACTCAGAAAGTTCTTCCTCATAATCTGAATCTTCAAAAGGTAGTAAGGAAAATTCCGCATCCGAGTAGTGTTTTCATCCTTGTTTTGTTGATCATTTGTAAACGTAAACTCATGAGAATTTGTTTTGTTTTGATGATGTATTTATGCTTTTCAGATTTATTTTATTTTGAAAAGTTTCCAATTTGAAAATCTTTTACCCATGTTCCCCCCGAATAAATAGTTTCTTAGTATGAATTCTACCGTTGGTAAAAAATTCTTCACAGTAAGAAATGTTTATATCAACCTATTTTATAGGTAAAAGATCTTTTACGTGACAATGTTTGTCATATGCACTATCGGTTTCAATACCCTATTCACTGACTATGTAGCCTAAGTTTTTTAGGCACTTCTCCAAATTTAATTTGAAATTTATCTTCGTCAAATCGGCAAAGGTTTCTTCCAAGTCAGCTGAATGATTTTCATCATTTAGACTCTTGACTAGCATGTCATCGATGTAGACCTCAACATTTCTTCTTATCTGACACTCAGAATCTTTGTTCACTAACCGTTGGTACGTTGCCCCAATAGTTTTTAACCCGAATGAAATTACCTTATAACAGTATAAACCTCTTCCAGTGATAAAGGTTGTACTCTCTTGATATCTTGGGTCCATTTGGATTTGATTGTACCCAGCATAGGCATCCATAAAAGACAACAACCGGTTTTCAGACGTTAAGTCAACCAACTGGTCTATTCTAGGCACAGGGAAATGATCTTTGGGGCACACTATGTTTATATCGGTGAAGTCCACTCATATTCGCCACTTACCGTTTTTCTTTTATACTAGGATTGGGTTAGCAGTCCACAAAGGATACTGTGACTCGCGTATGTGACCCACTTTTTTAAAACGGTCCACCTCTGCCATTATCACTTCAGTTTTTTCTTGAAAAAAATATCTCCTCTTTTGTATAATCAGACGAACATTGTTACGTATCGCAAGCCTATGACAAATGACATTTGCTGGAACCCCTATGACATCCTATGTACACCATGCAAAAAAAATATAATTTTATTGAAAGAATTTTGATTAAACTTTCTTTTACCTCATTGGACAACCTTGTACCAATCTTAAGACTTTTACCAGGACAAAATACATGATCCTCAAAGCTGTCCTCGAGGACCATGAACTCGAGGGCTTCTCTCGGATCATCCACATGATCAGAGTCCGTGGGGGCATTGAATGATTGATATTCTTTTTTTGATTCAACCCCCTTTAACTGTTTGGGGGCCAACGCTGCTTGATAACATTCTCTTGCTATCTTTTGGCCACTTTTTACTGTTCCCACGTACTTAAAATACTGATGGAAAGTAGATGGCACGACGTGCATCTTAGACAACTAAGACCTTCCAAAGATAGTGTTGTACGATGTGGGAGCATCCACCATTACAAATAGATTTGTGACTATCTTCTTGAATGGTCCTCGACCTAATTCCACCATCCATTTGAACTCTCCGACTACTTCAGTAGTAGCTCTAGTGACTCCAACTATCGTTCGGTCCGATCGCAAGATTGTTAGTGGGTTTTTATCTGGCTATAAGTAGACATAAACATTATGTTAGCTGAACTAACAGTATCAATCAATTTTTTTATTTCATTTCCCACTATCTCTACTCCGATTACTACTGCATCCTCATGCAGACCAGCTACGTCTCTCATGTCATCATCACGAAGCAAAGTATTGGGGATGGATTTCTGTACATGTGTCTTGAGGCACCTGCTTTTAACTGTGTTGCCAGACTAACAACGTGTCTCTTCCGAGAATAATTTGATATTCCTTCCATTTTATCCCGACTAAAAATGGTTAGTGACTCAAATAAAGCACATAACTCACTAACCTTTCCTCTTACTAACGGCTCTTCTACGATGTTTATGCTATTCCTACCCGACTTCGGGTCTAAATATTCTGCAGTGATATCAAATGCATCAATGGAATCTTCATAGACTGCTTCAGATATCATCATAGCATCCTCTTGCTTAGGAACAGTTTCTTGCTTAGGAGAAACCATAGAATTCTTCTTCACAAAATTGATTAATTTTCTATTTTCTATCAAATATTGCACTTGTCTTTTCAATGTCATACAATCTTTTGTATCATGCTCAATATCCTCATGATAATGAAAATATTTATTCTTCATATGTTCTCTTGGGGTCTGCATTGGGAAAGGTTTGCGAAAATGTACATTTGCACGCGCTTTCTAAAAAATAGTTGATACACACTCGGTCCAATCAACATAATGAGTGGGTCAGACCCACTTGTTGGATATAGGTCGAATATACTATTGAGTGTTGACCGCGAATGTATACTGTTGATTGCTCACTGCCCTTTGAGGCAGTTGACCTATAGCTTGAATTGGTGCTCGGGGTCGGACAATTGTCATTAGCTGCGACACCTGTGGTCAAACATTCACTGATGGTGCACTAGCCCTTATCAAGGTCGGATCTTGGTAAAATTGAGACACCGACTTTATCTTTAAGGCTCTAGTTTCTTCAACCAGAATCTGCTTCTCTATTTGATCCAACAACACTCCGAATACCATGGCTTGTGTCTCTGTGGTATTTTCTTTCATTACCCCCGGAAGCAAACTCATTCGGAAAGCAACCGGTGATACTTTGTCCTCACAAAATTCCATATCTGTCTTGACCTAAATAAAACGCTTTGTATACTCTTTTAAACTCTTCCAAAATTTGTGTCTGCAATAAATGATGGTATCCCCATTCGCTCGTAATTTCTTACTTCCAACGAAGTGTTGTCGAAACATACTCCAAAACATGTCAAAATTCTTTATACACCTTTGAGGCAAACAGTTTTACCATTTTAATGAAATATTCTTGAAAATTTGAGAGAATGCCCTACATAATAACTTGTCATCATCATCGTAGTTAATTATGAAATTCTTGAACTGCTCAATGTGACAATCTGGATCTTGAGTCCCGTCAAACTTTTTCAGCTTAGAAATATCGAACCACTTGGAGAGGTATCCGGACAAGATCTCAGGCGATAGTGGGAATGACCTCTAATTATGTCCGACCTTGTAAGAGCTTTCCCCCAGACCTTCATTTGCAACCATATAGAGCCTTTCCTATGTCGGAAACATAAATTGATTATTGATTCAGTAATCTTGATTGTAGCTGTCATATTAAAGTTGTCTCCGAGGAGTCATATATTCTGGTCGGACTGTATTCACCATTTTGTCGAGCTCTTCGGAATATAGCTTTCTCTTCCTTTGATCATGTTTCTTCTTCCTCGAAGCTTTCGTTCTCCGACTGGTCCGATGAGAAATTTTATGCACCTTTGAATCTCTTTATTTCTGATATATTTTATACCTAGCATCGGTATCCGATGATGAGAATTCATATGAGCTAAAACAAGTATACTCACTAGATTCTGATGGTTCGTATCGTTGTTCAGATCTAGCTCGTCTCTTGGAAGATCGGTGACTTTTCCTCATACGCCTTTCCTCAGGCTGAATGACATCTTGAGTTTGATCTGCCACGATACGTTCTCGTCGAACTTTTAATTTGACTCTTCTTAAACTTATTATCGCTTCTTTTTCTGTATCGAGCCTTTCAATATCTCTCAACAACTCTTTTCGCCCGGCCACAGAGACAAACTCTTGAAGAAGCTCTTCAGCGTACCGATATGGTCGTTTTCTTCGTTTGTCACCTGCTCTTCCATTAGATGGTCTCCAGACACAACTCCGATCAAGTTATCTGTCATATTTACCTCCAACTCATCACGAACTTTAATTTCCATTACTTTTTACTTTATCTTACTTTTATTGTTTCAGAATGTTAATTCCGGGTACCAGTTAGGTTCCCACAGACGGTGCTACTGATGAACTCAGAAAATTCTTAGGTTAGTTCCGATGCAGAAATGTTCGTAGGAGAGTGTATGTCTAAGAGATGCTCGTATCGGATACTTTTCGTAAGAGAATCAATGTTTTGTAAAGAGAGAAAGAGACAAAAATAATAAATATAGTAATAATTGACTAATCATTGGCCATTTCCCCCAAAAGGGAATGTCCTTTATATAATATACGAGGTGGATAGTAAAAAATAATATAATTACCACCGTTAAAGTGCATTTCTCACCCCACTCTTCTACTATCTACAAACAATTTCATAGGGTATATCACTTAACCCCTCTATCTCTTATGTTTGCTTTACTTTAGTATTTAATTACTAAATATATAAATTTAGTCTTTATATTTTATATAATAAACCTTGTTATTATCAATATTTTCCTTCCCTTATCATGCTTAACCCTTTCATGGAGCATTTTCGTTGCGCAAACTTATTCACAAATTTTCAGATTTATTTCCGTCATGAATTAAAATTATATAATATATTTCCACGAAGGCTTTTAATTCTTTAACGCCGTCAAGGCCAATAAAACCCTCAAACAACTGTCAAGTAGAAGATATTAGACCTTTTATTTTTGCGGATGCATGAGATAGTTCCAATTGTCCAACAGAAACACAATTTGTCTTGCCATGTTTATATTTTATTTCAACTCGTATATTTTCAGAACCAAATGTAATTATTGATATTATTATTTAGAAGAGACAAAACTTTATCAACCTAATTATTCTTGCTTGCGTCTTCATTTGATAGGGGAAAAAGATTAGTGTAACCGTTTTCATTTTCACGTGATACAAACATATTCTCATATAATTGTTGAGTGCAAATCTCGCTACACTTATTCACATTTTTTAGAGACACACTCAACTGTTTAATACAAAAACATCCAGTGACATCTTGGGAAACTACTTACAAGTTGTGGTGAGCTTTAAAACTAAATAGTGAAACATTGGTTTTAATTTGTTGATATTTAATCACATCGACGACAAACATTAGAATTTGTGTTGATATCTTATTGTCTTCGTGTTAGGTACTAAACCGATCCGTATGTTGTGACATACTTCGCTAAGTAATAACAATATATTCGTGAATATTAAAACTAAAAAAACATAATATCTCAAAGCGGATCAAACTAGAGAATAATATGTTTTAAAGTGAGAAGAAACAAGTCGAAAAGAGAGAGCCATAATAAATAAATACCACATCAACATTTTTAAGGGGTAAAAATAGTATTGAAGTCGATAAATTATATGACAACATTTGTTTTGCTAATTTATGATGAGGAAGCCTCCATTAACTTATATTCTAAGTAATATTAAAGAGATGGAGACTGAGCGCTGGTCGCGATCGAGCGCACGTTAGAGGCGAGCTACTTCTGCATCAATATAAGGTGGACTAGAGCTACACGCAAGTACATAAGAAAATATAAAATAACTGAGGCCAACCCGAGAGACATTAATGTCCTAGTAAGATAATTGACATACTGTCAGACAATAACAACACTAGTGATGACGATAAGGCTAGAGACAAGAATATATCAAAACCATCTTATGAAAAAAAGATTGGGCAGATGCCCTACCGAGCAAAGACAGTCCATGAGCAAGTAATGGAATTAACTGGTTATTAAACAAAACAGAAATAGAAATTGAACAAGAGCCGTCATCAAAGGTAAACAATCGAGCCTTTACCGAGCGCGAGAGTAAAGCCGAGCAGAAGTTGTAAACCAAGCAGACGGATAACGACAGAGCGGTGCGTATGACGAAACTAATCGAGACGAGTTATAAACACGAACAATGAATAAAGTATATATGATTAACGTTAGTTGAACTAGTCAACCCAGAAACGCCCAAAGACTGGAGTAATGACCACAAATTTAGGACCATTATCACAAATTTAGTGGAGTCATGTATTGAATAACAAATGAAAACTGTTATGAAAAAGTATAAATAGGCAGACAACATTTAAAAGATGTTTCTTACCTTCTCTGATTAATAAACTTTTCTACTTGGCATTATCTTTGTTATAGTTTCCCTTAACAACTTAGATGTCACGTGATAACATCATGGTCCACGCGATAAAGACTAAATTTATCGAAATCGACAAGACGAAAAACCTTTAGTGATGATTTTAAAATAAAAAAACTTTATCGAATAAGTCGTCATAATCGAGGTTTAAACCAATTTAAACATTTGTTTGCATGTGGCTGATCTACTAAGATTTAGTCGGTGATTCATCCCTCGACTCCAACAATTTCTTTTCTATAGTCTTTTGAGTACAAAATGATGACGTTTCCTTAATTTGTCAATTTGAATAAACTTGGTTCCCACTTATGAAAAATAAAAAAATATCTCGATAAAAATATGCAAACCCAATGAACTAATTTCATTAAAATCGACAATCTAAAACATAAAATATCAAAATTGAAAAATTTAAAACATATAAGATACATTTATCAAAATCGACAAATTAAAAAACTTTCATCGATAATTTTAAAACGAAAAGACTAGAAAAAAAGTTTCGAGAAAAAAAATAGTTTGAATGATAAATGAAAGTCAAAATTTACAGTTTGAGAAATTCTCCATCCTTATCTTTTCATTTAAAACTAAAAAAAGACTAAAAGAACAAAGAAAAAAAATCACCAAAACCAAGCTCAATTTGCATGATCTGAAAATTGCAAATTCACTCCGGCAGAATAATCATCATCGGCGGTGTTTGTATGCTATCGTCCCCTAAACTTCCTCTTTCTTCACAATCAGACCTCAAAACCCTAAAACCCTCACTCTCTTTCCTCCGATTCACAGTCATGAAGGATTGTCCTCCTTCCTCCAATGCCGCTGTTTACGTCCCTCCGCACCAGCGTCTGCGTTCTGTGATAGTTGTACCTCGAAACAGCAACTCCTCCTCTGGCTCTTACATCGATTGCAAACTCCCTGACAACCAGACTACTGTTTTGAACAACAGATGCAGCTCTTTACCGTATTCGTCGGTCCAACGTAATGACCACAAACTTCAGCAGCAGTCGCAGCCGTCGCCACCGCAGAAATGGCAGTCACAGCGTTTGAATTCACCTTACGATGGACTGGTACTTGTTGGAAGCTCTGGCCGCGAGCTGGAACCGACTTCTCTACCTGTGAGTCTTTTCAGTTTATATCACATTTACGTGTCCGCGTTGTTTTCTGGCCTGCCGGTGTTAATTGAGCTTTATCGTGATTCGAAGTTTTGGTTTGCCGGCTTGGAAATGATAAATCGATATTGGAAATGGAAATGAATTAACTGTTGCTGGATTTAGTAACATCACTCTTTAGTTAATGATCATTTCCTGGTAGTGATGGTTCTGATGTTTGATTCTGTGTGCTTCTATGTAGTCTGATGTATGTTATCGCTGAATATGAATATCGTTGGACAATCCTTACATGTAAGATACCAGTTAGCGCAAGTGTTATCCTGATATGTGAGTTTAGAAGATTGCAACATCTGTTAAGTCATTATCATCACCAAATATCTTCGGTATAATATTTGTTTGTCAGATGTTTGATTCTGTATTCTTCTATGTAGTCTGATGTATGTGATCGCTGAATATGAATATCATTGGACAATCCTTACATGTAAGATACCAGTTAGCGCAAGTGTTATCCTGATATGTGAGTTTAGAAGATTGCAACATCTGTGAATTCATTATCATTACCAAATATGTTCGGTATAATATTTGTTTGTCAGGGTACTTCTCTTTACGGCAGCTATGATGAATGGAAGCGGAAATTTGCAATGCTCTTAGGTGATGAAAGTAAACAAGAGTTGGTGTCTAGGGAGAAAAAGGATAGAAGGGATTTTGAACATATAGCGGCTTTAGCTAATAGAATGGGGTTGTATAGGTATATAATTGTCTGTTAAGTAATATACATCTATCAGTAAATTACAGCTCTATACTATTTGGAGTTCTGATTTAAGATTGTCTTTGCAGTCATTCCTACGCGAAGGTTGTTGTCTTCAGTAAGGTTCCACTACCCAATTACAGGTTTGACCTAGATGATAAGCGGCCGCAAAGGGAGGTAGTTTATTATGATCACTGAACATCTTGTCATTGTTTATATATTTCTTTTATGTCTATAAAACTACATTTACAATTCATGTACAATTTATGAAAGTCCTCTTTTCATCAAGAAATTGGTTCCGGTATATAGTCCACTTTTAATAAGACTCATGTATGGCTTGATACTATCTCGCTTTTCCTTTTGCAATTGTATGTATAATATTGTCTTTTGTATGCATGTGCCCCTCTACTTGCGTATGTTCTTGTCCTTTCACATTGTTATTTGCTAGTCGAAAACACTGATGATTTTGAAAATTTTCAGGTAAATTTACCAACTCCTCTGCTTAGAAGAGTGGATACTTATCTCCAGGAATACCTTTCACAAAAGTCTTGTATTAAAGAAAGACTTCCAGATAACTCTATCTTTCCATCCAGCAGCACTGGTAGTTTTGCAGCTGAGGAAGGGCTTTTTGAAAAACCAGAGCTACAAGCAGCCAGCAAGGCTGTTCTGGAGAAAATTCTTCGTCGGAAAAGTTTGCATCTGCGGGACCAGCAACAAGCATGGCAGGTTAAGTTATTCAATTCTTGTAGGAGTATTGTTTATTTATTCAGTTTTATAGTGAGATAGAACTATGGTACGCTACGCATCCTTCTCTCTGATTAAGGCCTGTGCTTATGATTTATTACCATGTTTTCATTTTATCTGCATTTTTCTCTTCTCATTTTTTTGTTTTCTTTCCTTGTTTCTGAGAAGTTGCTAGATGCTAATGATATGAGCTTTTGGAACTCACACATAGTTTTAGCTTTAATCTGCTCTTGTATGTGACAACAATGGTGCTGGTGGAGATAGGGTATGTTCAATTCCACGTCTAGGGCATATGACCAAGAATCTTGCTCAATGTAGATCTTCGAACTAAATGCCTTTCGACTGTGTAAAATGGCCCTAAGATAAATTGTAGTGCGCTGATTGAAAGTATAGAATAGCCATAAAATGCATGTATTTTGAAGGTTTCTGGGCTGACCTTTACCTGTCTGTTATCTGTTCCATAAAATCTGAAGGCTGAATCTCATATGATATTGGTTTGATTATCGTATTGCCTCATTTGTCGTAAATTTTGCTGGCAATGCTGAGTCTCTTTGTATATATTTGCATTTTTTGAGGTACTCTTGTTCTTTTTGTCGCCCTACATTCTATATTTCATGACTCCGTCCAGTAGCTCGTTGGTGTTTGGTGGCATACAGCTGTTTTGATTTTCTGGGTCACAACTTGTAACAGGAATCTACAGAAGGTAAAAGAATATTGAATTTTCGTCGAAGTCTTCCAGCTTATAAAGAAAGGGACTCCTTATTGGCTTCCATTTCACAGAATCAGGTGCTTCAGTGTTTTATTTTTCCAGTATTCTTTTGTTAGTACTGTAGTTCTGTGGCTTATTCCATACAAAATTGGTGTAGTCGTGACTAAACTTGGGTAGTTCCATTTTTCAGTGAGTGGTTTTGCACCATCAAGACTACTCAACTCTTTTTTTTTTTCTTTTTTCTGAAAACTACAACTATTTTTTTATATATTTTATCTTTTTCAAGTTTTTTCTGGGAAATAAAGACTAGTTCTAAATCTGTTTTCCGTTAGCCATACTTGTAGCTTGCAGATATACAGTACCAACTGTTACTTATCAGCAGGTATACTTATTTATTTTTACAGGTTGTTATTATCTCAGGCGAAACTGGCTGTGGCAAAACCACGCAAATTCCCCAATTTATTTTGGAATCTGAGATAGATTCAGTTCATGGAGCTGCTTGTAGTATCGTATGCACACAGCCAAGACGAATATCAGCTATGTCTGTGTCTGAGAGAATTGCTCATGAAAGGGGGGAGAAATTGGGTGAATCTGTGAGTTTCTGCTTCATAAGATATCATTGCTTGAACTATTACATTTGGCAGTTGAAATGATATCTGTTTCCCGGTGTTTACTTGAAGGTTGGATATAAAGTTCGACTGGAAGGTGTTAAAGGAAGAGACACTCACCTTCTCTTTTGCACCACTGGCATTTTGTTGAGAAGATTGCTGGTAGATGGAAGTTTGAAGGGTGTTACTCATGTTATTGTGGATGAAATTCATGAACGCGGAATGAATGAAGGTAAATTTACGTTCTCTTGAGGTATCAATTGTGGCAAATGGAAGTGATTTTCTGAATATAGTTTTCGTTTATGCCAGATTTTCTGCTTATTGTTCTCAAAGATCTTCTGCCTCGTCGCCCAGAGCTTCGGCTAATTTTGATGAGTGCCACGTTAGATGCAGAACTTTTCTCATCCTACTTCGGTGGGGCTCCTATAATACATATCCCGGTAGGTAGGATATAAGAAAGTATAAAGACATTGGTCTTGTCCACGGTCTTATTTATTCTCATGACTATTTCATTCTTTTTTCCTTGAACTTGACAACTTTACTCAGTGAAACCTAATTCTACTGTAAATAATGTGTGGCGTCTTTATTTTACGCATACTTTACTGTTTTAGGGTATAGATAATTTTTTTTTTTTCTGTTGTTGTTCTAACGCATGCTTTTTGTTATTCTCTTTTACATCTAATATAGGGTTTCACCTATCCAGTCCAGACCCATTTTCTGGAGGATATATTAGACATGACTGGTTACCGGTTGACACCATCCAATCAAATTGATGATTATGGTCAGGAAAAGATATGGAAACTGAGCAAACAAACGCTAGGGAAAAGAAAGAGCCAGATCGCATCTGTTGTCGAGGTACGGGATATTTTCACATCTAAGTTCCAGAGCTGCATTTGTTATGTCTTACTTTCCTTGTTTCATGAAACATATAACCAGGATGCACTAAGAGCAGCAGATTTTAAGGACTATAGCCCTCAAACCTGGGAGTCTTTATCATATTGGAACCCAGACTGCATTGGTTTTAATCTCATAGAATTTTTGCTATGCCGTATATGTGAGGACGAAAGGTCTGGTTCTGTTCTAGTTTTCCTGACTGGATGGGATGACATAAGTACACTAAAAGAAAAGCTCCAAGCTCATCCTATTTTGGGTGACCAAAACAGAGTTCTACTGCTTGCTTGTCATGGTTCTATGGCGAGTTCTGAGCAGGTATGCGTTTTATTTGCTTAATATTTTATTATATCCTTTTGTCTTTTGTTTTATAATTTGATTTTATTCTTAGGTCTACCGCACAATTCTTATTCCTGTAAATCACGCATCACTTGTTTTGTGTTTCTGTGTCATCTGCAATAAGCTTACAACTCATTTTATATAGGTGCAAAAATTATTCTTAAGTTTGTTTCTTTTTTTATTTCTTGATTCCCAAAAATATAGTTTTAGTTTCTTAGGAGTGTCTATTCCTTGTCGGTTTTCTCAAATAATTAGCTAATTCAGTTTATCTCTGTTGCAGAAATTAATATTTGAAGGGACTGAGAATGGAGTGAGGAAAGTGGTACTGGCCACTAATATTGCTGAGACAAGCATCACTATAGACGATGTTGTATTTGTTATTGATTGTGGAAAAGCAAAAGAGACATCGTATGATGCATTGAACAATACTCCGTGTTTGCTTCCAGCATGGATTTCCCAGGTGTCTGCTCAACAGGTAAAATTTGTTAGAAATGAAATATCCATTATATACAGTCAAATTTTACCGGTCTGCTCAACTGGTAATATTTGTTAAAATTAAATATTCATTATTTAAAGAATGTCTTACGAACCGGAAGGCGAGAGCCGCGGCCCTCGCCGTGATGCTCGGACTACTTAGCGCCATGGGGCGCCGCACGCCATTTATAACTATGGTTGAGAGAGTGAGGCGGAGAATGATGCAATGGACAAGAGCCTTGAGGTTGAGAGTTGAGATCATGGAGACGGAGAATTGTTATTTTAGTGCGATATTTTCTGTCGGTACAGAAGAGGCATATAACAAGAGCCTTTATGCTTGTGGGTATGCGGCTTATAATTTAAGTCTGCAAACATTTGGTGAAAGGTTTCACTTTTGAGTGTTGATAAATAACAAAGCTTACTTTTATTTGTATTAAGGGACTTTTTGTGAAAAAAGTTCCACTGTGTCAATTGCGGATGGTCATTATATTTGTTTCTTCTACTTAACGTGATTGCAGAGAAGAGGAAGAGCTGGTCGTGTTCAACCTGGAGTATGCTACCGCCTTTATCCTAGATGTGTCTATGATGCTTTTGCGGAGTATCAGTTGGCTGAGATTTTAAGAACACCTTTACAGTCTCTTTGTTTACAAATTAAAAGTTTAAAACTTGGGAGCATATCTGAGTTTTTGTCCAAGGCATTGCAATCGCCAGAGTTATTAGCGGTATGGGAACCTACCTTTCGTGGAGTCATTCTCAATAGAACAATAAGTGCATTTATTTTAATCATTTTTCCTTCCAAATATGTGAATTCTTTTAATGTCTTAACTCATTTGTATCTTGGTATGATATATACGTGTTTGCAGGTTCAGAATGCCATTGAATATTTGAAGATCATTGGGGCCTTGGACGAGAAAGAAAACCTGACTGTTTTGGGTAGGTTGGAATGCAGTTTTTTTATTATCATTTGCATTAATGCTTGTGGGTATGTTAAATTGATCTCACAAAATTTGTTTTTCTTTTCAGGTCGCTATTTAACTTTGCTCCCGATGGAGCCAAAGCTTGGAAAGATGGTCATATTAGGAGCTATTCTCAATTGTTTAGATCCTATATTAACTGTTGTTGCTGGCCTTAGTGTTAGAGATCCTTTCTTAACTCCATTAGAAAAGAAAGATGTAAGTCTTGTTCCGGTCTCATATTAATATTGACGCTGATATCCATGTTTGCCATACTTTCGAACACGACGAGCTGATATATATGTTGTAGTTTCGTTTCTACATTGTCCTTATGAATATTGATGGCAATCACAGCTAATATATGCTTTCTTTTGAACGATAGTCATGTTAGTCATAACTTGTGAGGTTTTTGTTAGAAAAGACATTTCAGTTTTCACTTTCAACGGGGTCTTTTAATCTAGTAGTAAGCACATATGAAAAAGGGATCTTGTCTATTAGTGTTAACACGTACTTTCAATTCAAACCTAGGTTTCAGTGTAGTTTCCTTGACCACAATTTTTTTGGGTATCAATTGTTTGTTTAGAGATGCGACTATGTGGATGAGGAAGTTCTTAATATATAAGATGACATCGATGAGTTTGACTGAAGTGTCATAGCATGCTAGCATCTAATTTGATGATGTATTGAAGATAAAGCTGATATAATACCCTTCAAAATCTTTTTTCCAGCTTGCTCAGGCTGCAAAATCTCAGTTTTCGTGTGATTTTAGTGATCATCTTGCACTTGTACGGGCCTACGAAGGCTGGAAAAAAGCTGAGAAAGATTTTGGTGGATATGACTATTGCTGGAAGAATTTTCTTTCAGTGCAGTCAATGAAAGCTATTGATTCTTTAAGGAAAGAGTTCTTCTCTTTGCTCAAGGATGTTGGGCTTGTGGAGGGCAAGACAACCATCTTCAGTGCTGGATCCCCTGATGATCATCTTGTACGAGCAGTTATCTGCTATGGACTGTATCCTGGAATTTGCTCTGTTGTGGTGAGTGGTTGGTTGTCATTTGACAAATTTTATTACATTTAATTTATTCTCAAATAGTTTTGCTTTACTATATAATTGGGTTACTATTATGATCAGGATGCATTTGCTCATAACTATTTGCCATTGCATATTGATGTCTGGGTTTTTTATATTTTCTCTGATATATCAGAGCAACTTTGCGAGTGCCTCGATATGACTCATTAAAGCTTGCTTATTATATTTAATGATTGTTGTCATCTCCAAGTAGTTGTTGGCTCTTTTCCATAGTCAGCAGAAACACAGTTATTTGTAATTATGATAGAAACAATGCTGTTTAAATTGTGTCATTGAAGTACATGCAAATGTGCATATGCAGCAAAATGAAAGATCATTTTCACTAAAGACCATGGAGGATGGGAAGGTGCTTCTATACTCTGTAAGTATGCCCTTAAGATTCAATGGTTTCTCTTCTGTTCTTTGGTTAATTTCAACATCAGTGTATCAATGTGTTTTTCCCTTTTTATATTTTGCATGTTCATATCATATGCTTAGAACTCTGTCAATGCTCGGGAGCCAGCATTTCCATATCCCTGGCTAGTTTTCAATGAGAAGATCAAAGTGAACTCTATCTTCCTGAGGGACTCTACTGGTGTTTCTGATTCAATATTACTACTCTTTGGTGGTAGCATTTTAAAAGGGGAAGCTGTAAGCTCTCTTTTCTTTCTATCATTTCTTGGTTGTAGGTCTTATCATCACATTTCATTTATAAAAAAGTTCATCTGTGAATTCTTTCCACAGAGAATAGTTGCTTTTGAATACATTCTGATATGCAGATAAAAGGATGAAAAGACTTCAACGGTGATTTAAAATGTTACCTCTCTTGATGAGACGGTCAGGATTAGTGATAGCAATAGCAGACTTGAAATTTGCTATTAGATTACTGAACTTTAATTTAATTTCAATTTCTTTGCAGGATTAATGAATTAATATATTTTATATAGTTGCAAATATTTAGATTACATTATCATTGAGCACAATAATTGTTACAGGATGGCCACTTGAAAATGCTGGGAGGGTACTTGGAATTTTTCATGACACCTGAGGTATCAGAAGTTATTCAGACCTTAAGAAAAGAACTCGACGATCTAATTCAAAACAAAGTAAGTTAAGCTAAAGTTAACTGATAGGATACCACTTCTTTAGTTTATCCTGTTACTTTTCTACTCTTATTTCTGCATCAGACACTCTTGATAATAAACAATACCAAATATTTTTGTCACCTCTCTCCTTGAGTTATTTACTGATTAATAAGTTCATTATAATTATAAAAAAACAACCTGAGGATACATCATAATTTAGAGCTGGTTTTACCCCATGCACTTTTTGAACTGCGCTGCAGTAATTAAATTTGTGTTTCGGATTTGTCAGCTACAATATCCTAAGATGGATATCCAAGTGTATCACAAACTCCTGTCTGCTATAGGCTTGTTGGTCTCCGAGGATCAGTGTGCAGGCAGGTTTGTTTTTGGCCGCCAAGCTCTTAACCAGCCAAAGATGCTGGTAACAGCAACAGAACCAACTCTATTCTCAAGAACAGAAAGTGGACCTGGTGGTGATAATTCTAAAAGTCAGCTTCAAACATTACTTACGAGAGCAGGGTACGCAACTCCTAATTACAAAACAAAACAAGTCAAAGACAATCAGTTTCTCGCCACAGTAGAGTTCAATGGGATGCAGTTTGTAGGGAAGCCTTGTCATAACAAGAAAGCTGCTGAAAAAGATGCGGCAGCTGAAGCATTACAGTGGCTAATGGGTGAGGCTAAACTGCCAAGACATGATTATTCGGATCACATGTCGATAATGTTAAAAAAGAGCAAAAAGGCTCACTACTGAAAAGGTTAGATGCCACAATTTCAAGTTTTGCTAAGTCGACACGAAGATGCCAGCAATGGTATATCAGGTAACACTCTAAATGGACGAAATCTTGGATAATTTTGTATACAACCAATTTGACTGATATGCTTAACCGACACAAAACCAAGATTGAACTTCACTGGTTCGGGGCCTGGCATGGTGTGCATATTTGTGCGTGATATACAGCCTCGTACAGGTTCGTGCATGGTGCATGTAGAGTGTTGCGGCTTTAGAGGTATGAAAAGCTGGATATGGCAAGTTTGTATATTACATTTAGGATATGCTTGTATTTTATCTTTTAATATGTTAATAGCTGTGTTTTCATCTACCATCGGAATACTAAGATAAGTGTTGTCTGAAAGTGTACTTGTTTCCAAATCCTGTGGCATAGAGAAAACTTTTGTTTATGCAGGTTCTTTAGTAGATTCTGGGGCCACCCTGACCGGACTGTGTAAATAAAAATCTAAACCGGGTCCTATCAAATTAAATTCGAATCCGGACTAAAGCCCTATTAGGTCGACCCTATAAGACTTGATATTAAAACCTAGTGATTAACTTGTTTGGCTTAATTGCAAGATCCAAATAATTTTTCTTCCTCAAAATTGAATAAAGCTTTTATATGTTTATCAATATTATTTCTGTATTAAGACATCTATTAAGCTTTTTTTTTTCTACATTTAACTTTTGTAATATAATATATATAGCTTAAATCAGCTGTGTTGGGTTGGTTTCGTGCCATTGGAAAAATTGTTTACACATCGTTTTATTTTTACTATAAAAACTGTGCGCAAATTCGATCCGAATTCAGTTTTATATATTTTTTTTCGGTTAAAAGAGGTTTCAAGTTCATCCTAGTGGCATAAATTTTTGTTTTATTTATTTATTTTTAATGAGCTAGTATTTATTTAAGGGTAAAGTACTACGATCCATATTTTCATGATCCATATTTTCATGTTTCTCCGAGAATGATCCATTTTATTTAAATATTTACCATTTAAGATCGACTAATATCTTTTATATCCATATCCACTTGCATAAAAGTTTTTATCACCCATATTTGATTTTTTTTCCAATTTGTTTTTCTGCTACGTAAATAAAACAGTGCTTTACCATTGTAGGTGATTTACTCGATTTCTTGTATTTTTTTTTTGTTTTCGGTTGATTTTGATTGTGCATTACTTGATTTCGAAGTTAGATTTTTTATATATGTTTAGAAAATCGATTTACTCGAATTCTGAATTCGAAGTATTAGCTTACTTGATATGTGTTTTTTTTTTGGTTTTAGGTATTCATCTGTTATTTACGTTGATAATGTAGTATATTTGTCGCATTATTGTTAGTTTTTCGTCGGTTTTTAGTCTGTGTGTTACTTTTTGTGAATTTTATTTACGTGTAAAACTATTTTGGTTTTCTACGAAGGAGATGCGAAACGTTTTGTTACCTACGTAGTGATAGTTGCGAAACGTTTTGTTACCTACGTAGTGATAGTTGCGAAACATGTAAGTTTTTCTTGAATGGTTGATGACAAATATCATTTTGATAGATGCCAAACATTAATGGTCTTTTTGTTTGTGAAGATAAGAAACGTTTTTTGTTTTTAAAAAAATTCAAAACATATCATGAGTGGTACTGGTTTTGTTCGTCTTAAGAAAACAAAACCAACGGTGTTTTCAGATTTTTTTTTCGAGTTACATTTAAAAGATACAGACTTTTTAAACTTTTAAAATTTATAAGGGTTTAACGAAGAAGATGCGAAACCTTATTTGTTGTGCTAGATGCGAAACCTTCTTTGTTTTGCTAGATGCGAAACCTTCTTTGTTTTGCTAGATGCGAAATCTCTTTGTTTTGCTAGATGTGAAACCTTCTATGTTTTGCTAGATCGAAACATGTTTAAATTTTGTACTGCTAGATGCGAAGCCCTACTATGATAGATGCTAGATGCGAAACTGGCCCACTATAATAGATGCGAAACCATATACTGAGAAACCTGTGTAAAATATTATTCTTTTAAAAAAAATTCAAAACCTATCATGAGTGGTACTAGTTTTGTTCGTCTTAAAAAAACAAAACCAATGGTATTTTCATTTTATTTCGAATTACGGTTTAAAAGATATGAGCCTTTAAAATTTTAAATGAAAAAAAATAAAAGAAAGAGAAGTTACTGGATTTTATATGAAATGGTACTTTAGATATAAAGTCTCTTAAAAAAATTTAGGCATTTATCTGTAATAGGTTTGTTGGATGAGTCTTAAATGGTAAGTCTTTTTTTATTTAATTTGAATTTATTATTTTAGGATTATGTTTAAATTTTAAACATAAAACATGTATTTAGTTTGAATTTGTTTAATTCATCAGTTTGATTTTTTTTTGAGTTTGTTTAATCAGTTATTTGAATTTTAAAATTGATTTCTTTGATTTAATTGTTTTGTTTAAGCCATTTCAATTTAATATGTAATTGTTAATTTGTATTGTGTATTATTGATATGTTATTCAAGTTTTTTCTCAAAAAATTTCACAGTTTAATGGTTCTGCTATAAAAATCGATACAGTTGGGATCTCACTTTAGGATTCTAATTGATTTGAAACTATGTTGTTTAAGTAGATTTTTGGAGTTCAATAATTATGCTATTAAAAATGGTACACATTGAAGATATCACTGTTGGACTTCTAGCATTTTCATCGGTTTTTCTACTCATTATTGAAATGTTTGAAGATTTGAAAAGTGATAGATTTTCAAATGGTGAATTAAAAGTTTGTTACTTTTCACTCTCATGTAAATTTGTGGTTTTGTTTTTATGTTGCACTTAATGACCCTGGTTGGAGTTTTGTCTTTAATAACCGAAGCATCACAAATGGGATAAAGATATTGTGACCGCCATACAATTTTTTCAACTAAGTAAGAAACACTTTAACATAATAATAAATAGTGGATGTGAAGCATTTTATAAAAACAATCATGAGTTCCTGTGGTCATCTTAAAATCGACGTGACCGACACATAGTCAACACATATGAGCAACTTTGAAGACGTTAGTCATGGTATTCTAACCAATTTGAGAGTTATATTGAGTGTGTCAAGCTGAACGATAATTTTTCCAATTTAAAGAGTATTTAAGGTATATGTAAAATTATTGTTCGTACAAAAAAGCACAAGATATTTGGATATGTGCATACACTTTTAAAGCTAGCTTTGTCACTACCGGTGCCACTACAAATGTCGAACGAGTATTTTCTAGTATGGAACATGTAAAGAATGGGACGAAAAATCGAATGTCCAATTCATAAATTAATGATTGTTTAAGGATATTAGTAGAGAAAGAAGTGTTTACTAAAATCGATGATGTAAATATTATCAAGTGCTTTTAAGCCACGAGTAAGAAGATAATAAATTTATATTTGGACTAGATATAGATTTT
The DNA here is from genome assembly GCA_036936605.1 of Limnanthes douglasii subsp. nivea. Taxonomy (NCBI): domain Eukaryota; kingdom Viridiplantae; phylum Streptophyta; class Magnoliopsida; order Brassicales; family Limnanthaceae; genus Limnanthes; species Limnanthes douglasii. The sequence goes on from JAUPFV010000004.1 coordinate 221,527,641, forward strand.
CATTTTGAGTTTCAAATAAACCATCGATATGTTTTCAATATGTAATACTCAAATATTTAACTTTTTTGTGATTTTTCTTCCCCAATGATATTTTTAGCATGCTCAGAATTTTAATCCTAGTATGATTATGTTAAAACCTTTTGACTAAACAATATGATTATCTGAAAACATAATATGTTAAACTCGATAAATTTAAAACCGGAAATCACTTGCTCAATCTAAAAACTTATAATTCTTAAGTATTTTATATTTTCAATGTCAATTTCGGATTTGATAGATCCATGCATATTCAATCCCTTTTTTACTACTATAAATTATAGAGTAAAATATTATCCAAAAGAGAACATATTCTCTACTTACTCCCCTAATTATCATCTATTATTATTTAAGATTCATCTAACTTTCTATATATACTTATTACTTATTTTTTAATATCCCAAATATCTTTAATAAATTATATAAAACTCATAATATATTTTTTGTTTATCTTTTTAAAACCTTAATTGTAGTTGTTTTTTTGTCGTTAATCTCTAGTTTCTTATTGATTCAGTTTATTGTCGATTTTTAATAACTATTTTTTTCAACAAATCAAATCTTTGTTCTTTCTTTAAACATAAGTTTCGAACTACTTTTTTTATATAAATTTAGGTTTCTTTTAAAAATCCAAGTCAACTGTTTTTTAGTTTTTAGGTTTTAGTTTTCTAAATTTCTTGCATTTTGCTTGATTAATTAGATAGAAAGTCCTAGTTTAGTTTGTTTTTTTTGGTTTTTAGGTAGGTTTAGTTGTGTTTTTAATTATGTGTTTTATATAGATTTTACCGTGTTTTTGTGAGCAAGGTGAAGTACCGTGTTTCGTGTCCCGTATCTCGCATGTAATGTCTAATCTCTCCCGTATCTCGTCTCAGGCTTGTGAGATGAGAGAAAGCATATGAATAGTTATAATAATTACATAATGTGAAACTTTATTTTTTCAAACATGCGAAATGCATAACATTTTTATATGAAACTTTATTATTGTCAAATGCGAGATGCGAATCACATATTTATTTATATATTTTGAATTGTTAAATGCAGGTACATAATGTCTAAATCTAGATTAAGTATTTATAAACTAAACAGTAAAATTGCAATACATGATCTTTGTCAGTTTGAAGATTTTAAAAGTATTTTTAATTTTGTTCTAAATAAATGAGATCTTTTGGTTGGAGGTACTTTGAGATTAAGATATTGTTACGATGACCTCAAGAATAGTTTTAAGTTGTGATGCTGAATTTGTTGGTATGTTACCAATTATTGATACTTTAGGTTGTTTAATTATTATTATTGATATACAAGTTGATGTTGTTGTTGGAGATAATGTTTAATAATGTGCTTTAAGTTTATTTGAAATTTCAAATGAACTTTTTATTAGTGGGGAAATTAGTTATAATATTAGTTTATTTGGTCATAAGAACAAACAACTTACTACTGTTGGTTGGGTTGATAAAATTAACGGTATCTGATAAGTGTCTGAATAAGGTGCAATAGCCTTTAGATTAGCTATATCTCGGTTTTATTTACATGAAGATTTTACCTTCAAATATTTTCATAATAGTAGATAAAAAATAAATGTTTATTGTGAGAACAAAGATTCAGAATGATGTTTATAGAGACTTTATGCATCTCTTGATACATCTATTGGTTTATAGTTGTTAAGAGGTATGTCCAAACTCACACTTGTGGGAATGATTTTTGCAAAGAAAGTAAAAAACATTTAACATCAGATTTGAGTTCTAATGAGATAAATGATTCTATTAGGATCAAAGTTACTAAAACGTAAGATCATTTGTTAAACATAACTACATTATATATATGTCATATCATATTTCATGGATTTCTTTAGCAAAATCTAAGATGGATGTTTATAGAAATAATCCTACTTCATTTAAACTACTCAAAAGGTAATTCAAATAATTGAAGATTCTTGATATTATAAGTCACTACTCATTGGAGTATACTCCGGAAACCAACTTCTTTAAGCGTTGTTTCATAACATTTGGTTCTTTTCTTCAAGGTTTCCATTCTTATCGTCTATTTTTATTTAATGATGAGACATTTTCAACGGAGAAACATAAAAGAGTATTGATATCCGCCATAACTAAAGATGGTAACAATGGTGAGTTTTGTTCTTTATTATCTTTAATTATAAAACATGTTTTTTTCTTTTCTTAGATGCAAAATATGAGATAGCTCATATGCTAGATTCAAAATGTGAGACCGTTAGAGAATGAATCATATACTATATGTGTTATGTGAGATAATACAAAAACTAGTTTTTTTATTTCAAGATCATACTATATTATATATGTGACATGAAATACCAACCCAAACAATAGATGCGGAATGCGATATCATAGCATAGAGTAGACGCAAGATTCATGACAATATATATAACTATATGCGAGACGAGATATGCGAGACCATGTATAACCAACTTCATATGAGACTAACTCATAACCAACAACATGCGAGATGCGAGACCTTAATATATATTAGATGCGAAACCATATCACATCTTAAGTCAATACACTAATAAGTTATTTATATTTTTCTTTTTTTCATGTATTTTTCATGTTGCATTTGCAATGCTGGGTCAAAATATTGTGATAATTTTTATGGTTTCTAGAGATGCTAAAACCTCACATTTTGGATCATCAAACCACATTTGTTAGTAATTGTCACTTAGGTATTGTTAATATTGTTACTACTTTACTTTGAGTGATACATCCCCTAAATTTAGGGCTAAGGTGGTTTACATGTTTAAAAAATGTACTTATGCCCCAACTCAGAACATGATATATGGACCAATATAAGGTCATAAAGCTTTTAGTTTTTGTTGGAATATACCTTTATAGAAATATACTTGTGCTTTTTATAAAGGTAAACAATACATCTCCATGGTTTTTTACTCTGATGAAGTCTTTCAATAATTATATCAAATAATATTGTAGTCTGCATATATTGGAGTTAATTGACAAAATTGAAGAGTCGTAAATTTAAAATTTCAAAACTTTATGCGAAGATAGAAGGTTGGATCCAGTTCATTGATGATAATTCTAGATATTCGTTGGTTATGATATATCTTACCAAACCGTTGAGGTGAAAACGGTGCATGAGCGTTGTGGGAGGATCGAGTTTGCATATGCAACTTGGGTTTTGTTGGAATGAAACTTGGGTAATTTTAGGCTGAGCTTGAGTAAATTTAGAATAAGCCTAATCAACTCTAAGAAATTAATCCAAATTAAAGTTTTTAACCTCATAAAATGTATTCATATATCTCATATAATCGTTATTATATTCCTTTGATGAGGTGGAATAGTGGGTTAGGTGTTTGAACATTATGTACCTATTAAAACAACAAAGAAATTAAAAAACCTAACCTTAACAATTTTTTTTAGAATAATGGTATAAAAATTGAATATGAAAGAAACTTACCTAAGTTGTAACGTTGGAGATGACGTTTGGCCTCGATTTAAGGTTTATGTTTAGTTAGAGAGTTTGTAAAAATTGATGAGGTCGGATTTCGTTAACAGAGACCATTGTATATATCTGGAGGGCAGTTTGGACATATCCAGTACTATGCCCCACCGAACAGTATAACTTAATGTGACTCAATTAGTTGCTAGTCATTTCATCTCTTAGGCTAATGAGTTTTTAAACTTGACCCAGGCCCATGATCCGACCTAGAAGGCCCATGGATCATTAAAATGAGTATAAATACCCTTACGACTTTCATGAATGAGGGTAATCAAAATTTACTGCTAGCACACACCTTAATTATCTCTCTACATTTTACACTAAATACTAAATCCTCAAAACACTGTCCCATACTACCCTTTGATCAGAAATAATCCACACCAAATTGGCGACCACAGTGGGAGGCGACGGTGCCTGAATTGCAAATTCAAAACCAGTAACAACAACTAGTTCGGATGAATCCGAATGCATAGATACACTACCCCAGAGGTGGAAGCGACAAAAGAGAATAATGAGTACATTATTGAGGAGTGATATCAATTAAGGGCTAAAATTGAGGATTTAAGGGCGGTGGAACAAGTAGAGAAATGAGTTAAATAAAAATACGGTGCGTCGATACTAATAATCATGGTGAGAACGAGCAATCCCTGAAGACTCATCTCAATTCCGAGAAAACACATCGATCCAAGCGTGTGGAGAGTTCCACTTCAGAATTCTCTAGTAGCTCCTCTAATGATGCAGAGCTTGAAGAGTCAGTCTCATCCAGCAGTGATGAAGGACGGTCGAAAAAAAATAAAGCTCACCAAAAAGCATTTAAGAAAGAAGGATAGACATGGCAGGCTCAAGAAGTCTCAAGGGAAAATGAAGGGTTCAACTGATCAGCATACTGACCGTTTGCTGATTAATCCCTTTGCTTTCCAGTCCGAACCACGTAGTCAAAACTGGAGACACTCACCTTTATCCACAAAAATACTCTCCGCACATCTTCCTAAAAGATTTAACAGTTCGAAGATAGAAAAATATGATGGGAGTAAAGACCAGAACAACCATCTTGAGAAATTTAAGAATTTATGATGAACTTTGACGATGACGATAGATTGTTGTGTAGGGATTTCTCTCAAACCTTCAAGAGGAGTTCCCTCAAATGGTATAATAGTCTCCCTCAGGGCTATAAATATTTTTGACATATTCTAGGTTGCTTTTCGGAGGCTATTCGTTAGAAGTAAAAAGCTTAAAGGGAATGGGGATACGATCATCCATTGTGCCCAAGAGCCAAATAAGTCTTTAAAAAAATACATCAACGGATTTATAAATACAAATAATGGGTTAGAATTTTGCTTTGAACAAGTGACAAATGCCTCTCTTAGACAGGGTTTGAATCCGGGTAACTTGGCTGATTCTGTGACCCAGAAAAAAGCTATGACCTTTGGAGGGTTGTTGAATCAGGTTGGGAAACAAATAAATGTTGAAGAAACCAAGAAGTCTAGAGTAACTTTCCAGATCAGATCCATAACTATGACATCAACACCATAAACAACAAATCAGTCCGGTTACAAACCGAATGAAACTGGACAGAGGTCACACCAGCCCAGGCAGAATCAGTCCAATCAGAACCAAAACCAACAAGTGAGATATAAAAGGGGACCTTGGGTTCAACCAGAATGGTTTGCTGAGTTGGGAGAAAATGTGGCTATGATATATGACAAAACTAAAAATGAAATGCACTTTAGAAAGCCAGCTGCATTACAGTCTCCCATGGAAAACCGGAGTACCCGTTTCTGTAAATATTATAATGACATTGGGCATGATACCCATGACTGCATAGCTTTGAAACAAGAGGTGCAGAACCTCATTGAAAGGGGTAAATTAAGGGCTTATGTTAAAAAACAAGGGGGGAGCAGGGCAGATAATACCACATCAAGCGTTAATACTCCCCGAACTACGCTTTCGACTCTTCATAGAATATCTAGACAGAAAGACACTATGGCGATTATTGAGAGATTTAATGTGGATTCTAAATACTTGGATCCTGATCCAACTCGAAATCGGGTAGGATGGATAAAGTACAAGGCCGCTATTGGTTCCAATCTGGTTAAATACTTTAAGTCTTTAATAATATTTGGGGGAGACACTATGATTGCACCTTCCAGTTCTTCAAGGAAGAGACTTATTAACAGCCTGACTACCCAGTTGGATGGAAGGATGTCCACACATCTGTACCAAACTCCAGATCTTTTCATATTTTTTGATGAAGATGACCTAAGAGATATTGTGGGACCTCATGAAGACGTTGTGGTAATAGGGGCATCAATAAGAGGAAATGATATACGTCGGATCTTGATTGACACAGGAAGTCCGGCAAACATATTGTTCTTAAGCTCCTATAAACAAATGAGAAACCTCTCGGTTATTCAACATTCGAATAGAGCTATTGTGGGCTTTACATGGAGTTTGGTTGATGTGATTAGAGAATTCGAGGAAGAAGTATTGCTGGGAAAAGGGCCTTTTAAGAAGATGGTAAGGGTATTGTTTGTTGTGGTGGATTTCCCAACATCTTATAATGCAATATTTGGAAGATCTTGGCTCTCCAGGATGCATGTTTTGGTATCTACTGTTCACCAGTGCTTAAAATATGCTGTGCAAGGACAAGTGGGTGTTGTCCAAAATAATTAGAAGGTAGCTAGGGAATGCTATGCAACAACCCCTGCCTCGAAATATGTAGAGGCAGTCAAGGTTAACAAAGACTAGAAGCTATTGGAGCCTTCCACCGATGAAAATAAAATTGATGATCTAAGGGAGGCTCCCAGTGTCATAATACCTATATAGTAAGTTGAGATTCATTCCCTAGTTAAGGGAAAATTGTTAAAATTGGTACCAAGTTGGCACTAAGTTTGAAACAAAGGTTATTATCTTTTTTATTGGATAATTTACATGTATTTGCGTGGTGCAATAATGATATCACCGGAGTGCCTACCATTGTAATCTATCATAAGCTGTCTGTACGAGCTGATGTTGGGCCAGTTGTACAAAGAATAAGGTCTTTCTCTAACAAAAAATAGATGTAATTGTCCAAGAAGTTGATCGGTTGACCAAAATGGGCCACATCAAAGAATCTCAGTACCCATTATGGACTGCCAACCCTGTTTTGGTCAAGAAAAAGAATGACAAGTGGCGTATGTGTATTAACTTCACCGATCTTAATAGGGCGTGTCCCGAAGATCCTTATCATGTTCCTCTGATAGACCAGTTAGTAGATTCTACCTCTGGGAACAAGCTATTGTCTTTCATGGATGCATTTTCAGGGTACAACCAGATACCAGTAGATCCGAAAGATCAAGATCACACCACTTTTATTACGTACAGGGGTCTTCATTTTATATAGTGATGTCATTCAGATTAAAAAATGTTGGGGCCACCTATCAAAGGTTAGTGAATAAATATTTTGCTAGTCAGATTGGCAGAAATATGGAAGTTTACATAGATGACATGATGGTGAAGAGTCTTAAAGAAGATGCACATATATCCGATCTTCAAGAGACGTTTTCCAATTTAGAGGTTGTCAATTCAAAATTAAATCTTGAGAAATGTGTTTTTGGGGTCCGATCTGGAAAGTTCCTGGGTTATGTTATAAGGGAAAAAAATTCAACCTGATCCGGATAAGTTAAATGCTCTATTAGCTATAAACCCTCATCGGAACACTAAAGAAGTCCAAAGGTTAACCGGACGATTGGTTGCGTTGAACAGGTTTATTTCAAGATCATCAGATAAGTATTCACGATTTTTCCAGGTATTAAGGAATTCCAAAGACTTTAACTGGTCCCCACAGTGTGATCAAGCATTTCTTGAAATCAAGAAGCATTTGTCTTCATCCAAGACTCTATTTAAATCTGTTCAGGAGGATTAAATTTATATATACTTAGTTGTGTCTGAGTATGCAGTAAGTGTTGTGCTAGTAAGATAAGTGGATAATTACCCCCGTCAGGTTTATTTAGTTGTGTCTGAGTGTGCAGTAAGTGTTGTGCTAGTAAGAGAAGTGGATAATTACCCCCGTCAGGTTTATTATATTCGCAAAAGTCTTTTGGATGCTAAAAGAAGATATTTGAAGTTAGAAAAGTTGGCTTTGGCATTGGTAATTGCAGCAAGAAAAATGAGACCATACTTCCAAGCTTATTCCATTGTTGTCCGAACGTCTTTTCCTCTAAAGAATTTTCTTTAAAAGGATAATATCTCAAGTAGAATAACCAAGTGGTCAGTTTAACTAGGTGATTATGGTATCGAATTTACCCCCCGAACAACAATCAAGGCTCAGTCAGTGGCTGATTTCCTAGTAGAGTTTCATACTGATAGGCCCTTCGGAAAATACAAGAAAACCAGCCTAAAAAAGAATGGGTAGTCCGAACTGATGGTGGGTTTAGTACTATGGGGTGTGGGTTATGATTTGTTTAACTTCTCCCCATGTTGATACTAACAATGAATCTAAATATGAAGCAGTTATAGTTGGTCTAAAGTTAACCCTTATATGTGGGGAAAAAAGAGTCTGATTACTGAGTGACTCCCAACTGCTTATTCACAATGCTCAGGGGAAATTTGAAACAAAGAAAGAACAATTGATAAAATATTTGCTCATATATAGAGAAGTTGCTACAAATTTCAAAAGTATCCAGTATGAATATATCCCTAGATCATAGAATACTGTGTAAGACTCTTTAACAACTATAGCCGATTCTGAGTCTTACACATGATTATGATGCTAGATTGTCCATCAATACAAACATTTCAAGAAAAGGGTAAAAAGAATAAAGAAAGTATGAGCATATCTGTCATCCAACCCAAAGACTGAAGGAATAATATCTTTCAGTTTATTTCCGATGAGAATTTACCTCCGGATAAAGCCTTAGCTAAGAAGATTAAATACAAAGCTCGTGGTTTCCTGGTATTGAAATAAGTTCTTTATAAGAAATCATTTAGCAGACCTCTCTTGCTTTGTTTGGGATTTCAAGAGTCCCAAAATGTTTTATCCGAACTGCACGATGGGGAAGGATCTGCACATTGTGGCTATAAGGCCTTAACCAGAAGAGTCTTATTAACAGGGTACTATTGGCCAACAATAATGGCAGACGCTAAAGATATGGTCAAGATGTGTGATCCTTGCCAGAAATATGGGAATGAAATTCATGTACAAGCAGTTCCTATAGAGTCCATGTCTGAACCAATACCTTTTGATATGCGGGGTTGGATTTGGTTGGGCCTCTTCCCATGGCATCCTGGTGGATATCGAACGATAATAATTGCTATTGACTATTTCTCCAAATGGATAGAGGCATCTCCCTTAGCTGGTAACCACTTCTAAGGCAGTTATAAAATTCATTTTATCCAACATATGTTGCAGATTTGGGGTTCCCCGAAAGATCACTACAAATAATAAGCCAAAATTTGATAATAAAGACATGGAAATGTTTTGCACCTCAAGAGGAATTCAACACTATTTTTCTTCTCCATTCCACCCTCAAGCTAATGGACAAGTTGAATAATCGAACAATCATGTATGGGCTTAAAAATAATTTGGAAGGAGCTGCAGGGAAATGGCCAAGTTATCTGCAAAAAGTACTGTTGGCTTACCGAACTACTCTCCGGATTGCTACACAAGAATCCCCTTTTTCTCTCGTTTATGGGATGGATGCAATCACACCCATAAAAGCTATTTTACCATCTTTCAGAATCTAAAGTTGTTCCGAAGAGACCAATGATATGCAGTTAGGAGCCAGTTGGACTTGATTGAAGAAAGAAGAGTCAAAGCATATTTGAGAATATCACACTATCAGGGTTTAATGAGGAGGAAATTTATATCCAAAGTTAAAATAAGAAATTTTTAATTGGGAGACAAAGTTTTGAGGAAATTTTTTTTGCACACTAAATAAAAAACAGTTTGAAAAGCTGGCTTCGAACTGGGAAGGTCCTTATGTGGTATGTGAAAAAGTCAAGCCACAGACATATAGACTTCAAGATAAAGAGAGAAGAACGTTAAAGCACTCATGGAACATTGAACATCTCAGGTTATACTTAGAATAACAATCTCTTGTAAATATTTACCTTTTTTATACTTCAATGTAAATATTTGGGCGAGGAGGTTTTAACGAGGTGTCGAGGTTTTTCAATAATATGTTATGCCTTCTTCAAAATTCTAGTGCAAAATTTGTGATCATAGCATGAGGTGATCAGATAAATTAAATACTCATTAAATACCCCGACTCTCAAATGAAGTATCTTTGAGTTGATCGAATTTATCAAAGTACTTGATCACATTTATTAAACACTTGTGATTGGAGTCATTCAATATTATTAAACACCCATTTAACAAATCGGAAATATTGAAAGCTATTGAAAATATTGACTGTGAGAGGATAATGGGATTCATGCAAAGAAAAATGAAATATTAAAACTTGATCGGAACAAACTCTGATCCATTATTCACAAAATGCCTTGACCGTTCAAGGACTTTTGTTCATACGACAGGGATTCAAAAAACACAACAAAAATTCCTTGGCCGTCCAAGGACTTTAATTTTAAACACAAAATAACATCATGACCTTAGGGTTTTTCCCTTCGGTTTCTTCATCACTTTTAGTTTTCTTTGGACTTTTGAGTTCAACACTTGAACTCTCATCGATTCCTTCATCAGAGTCTTCTTCGCTTGAATAGTTGTGCTTATCACCATCTTCCAGGGTATGGAAAGGGATCTCCTCGTAAGGTACGTATTTCCACAAAGGACGAAGGGTTCTCTTCAGAAAAGTGTCTTGGAATAGTATAACCATATACGACTTAACTCCATCATCTCTTTTCTCTATTGAATCCACTACTCTAGTAGCATACTTCTCTATTCCTACAACTATCTCCTGGGTTTGCTTTCTTATTAAATAATCATTTTCGTCTGTGTTCTCCTACAGAAGCTTTCCCAAGTTAGTTTTTTCTTCAAATAGAGTTTTAACAGAACTTGCAGTATCATCTAGTTGCTCTTTCAAAGTTTTGATCTCGTTAGAATAAGAAGTTTCCAGTCCGGAATAATTGGTCTGGAGATCGTTTTGAGCATCTTGTGACTTGGGCAGTTCGGCAGCTAAGCTCTCGTTATCCTTCTTTAAGGATTTTATGCTTTGCTGAGCGGTGGAAAGACTATTCTTCAAGCCCAGGTTTTCTGTGGTCAGGGAGGTTATGGTTATTGTTTGTTCTATCACTTGCCTTTCCAGGTCAATTACCAGACTGATATAAATTAAGAGGGCATGAATCAAAGTGTCTTGCTCGCTTGATATCACATACGTATCACCGTTATGGGTTACAACATTGACCGTATTGGCATGAGGATAAGGCTCCGCGAAGTCGTCCTTGTCCAGATTACTAGAATACATGTTCTGAAACGCATCCAGATTGACATCTCCTTCAGCAATTGCCTGTTCGGCAAGAAGGAATATTTGAGAAGGAAGGTTATGTGGGATTTATACATGTGGAGAAGGATGAGTAGGAATAAAAAGAGGCAGTTTAGAAGGACACATAATTATCTCTGACCCCAAGCTAACTTTCTTTTTCTTTGCAGCTCTTTCGTCACTGCTCTTTTTGCGTCTCTTTATGATCCTTCTTTATAATCTGAGGCGGATCATCCAATCCGCCGGCTTCTTTAACTATAACCTCAACTGCCTCCAGCAAAGTGGCATTGATTCCTCCTTGGTTTTCCAAACTGACCCCTTCTGTGACTTGTTGAGATGGGTGAACTTTGGTTTTTTTTTCTTCTTCTTCTTCTTTTTAATCTTGTCTAGGTGACTAAGGAATTTGTTCCAAGAAGGCAAGAAAATTTTTCCATCCTTGACCTCAGTTCTCTTCAAAATAACATCGGCAAATGGAGTGGTCAGCAGCTCCCAAGTAAGGTCCCTACTCCCCAAAGTGTTCCAGAGGTGAGACATCACAAAGTTTCCAGAAGTAAAGCAATTGTGGAAACCATTTCCCCATTTCTATGATGCCCATTCATTTAGCTTCGTACATATAGCATGGCCTGCTTCTAGGTGCTCCAGGAACGTTTTTGCCAATACTACAACAAAACACAATAATCAGTTCGGTTATTAACATAATATTTAAGAAATCAATAAAAATACGATCATGTATTACTTGAGTTCTTCCAACAACTGGTTAGCTGGCTGGGGTTTGTGGTGAAGTTTATCTTTTTACCATTCTCCCACGTCCTGCTGATAAAAAGGAATTGAGTCCTCTATGGCTTCTCGGACTCTAGAAGATCATTTACCACCTTGAAATCATTGCCCATGCTGTAGTGGTAAAAGGGAATATGGTGATTTCTGCATAGACCAGCCACAACAACAAATTGCTCTATGGGTAGAGGAATTTTTAACAACCTAGACGCTATTATACCAGCCTGCAGTGTATACCATGAATTTGGGATCAGTTGGCTTGGAATTAACTTAACCAGGTGGAAATTCCTGACGAAATCTGGGTCTTGAGGAAACCAAAGACCCCAATTGAGCACCTCAGTATATACCACCAACTCATGAAATTTACGATCCATGGGGGTCTCCGGAGTGACTGGGATTCTCACTTTGATAGATTCAGGGAAGCCCCACTTTGTTCGGATCAGACCCAATTCAGTAGTATGACTATATACGCATGCAATGTTTTGAAGAGCTATCAAATACTTCATGCTGACCTTTTGGAAGTTTGGCCCCACTTTCCCTTCTAGACACTCCGGAAGTGCATCATGATTGGATAAGCCCACTTTCATTCTAGTTGTCCGATCTGCTTTATTATCCTTTGTCTGTCAGGACGTCTCGAATAAAGTTCCTTCCAAACTGTCCTCCATGGTCTTCTCCATCACGCTCGACTACTGTTCGGACGGTTTGATGTCCGTTGGGAGCTTTATTGTCTCCGAACTAACAGGTTTTGAAGAAGAATGAGTAATTTTGGTTTTATACAAATGATTTACCCTGCAATGAGTGAATTTCTCAACATCTGAACCCATGGCCAGGAAAGGTGAAGGTTTCCTCACACTGAAAACTGCATTCTCTTTAGGCAGAGGGTCTTGGGACTCTTGGACTGAAGACCCTGATTGTAAGGGAGATAAGGTTGGGACAAAAGGTTTTTTATTAGACTTTGATGTCTTTGATGATGATGAGCTCTGGTTTTTTGCTTGATTTTGGTCGACTGATTTCTCCATCGGGAGAGGCAGGGAGTCCAAGCTGCAACTCTTGTGTCTCTTCTTGATCTTTCCAAATCAGATAAATTTAGCCAGTCTCCTTTCAACAATGCATTTCTGGCTGTGAACATAAATGTACCCAGTCACAATTTAAGGGAATTATTAAGATTTGTCTCTATAGAAGTTGTTGTGTCCTCAGATACAATAAAATAGTGAAACCAATTTATATAGAGATAAAGATGTAGGAGTTTACCTAGAGGAAGAAAAATCGATCAAAGTAATGACTAGGGGCTAAGAAGTATGGGGGTTACACCCTAAGTTACTTTTTAGCCAAGTAGGTACAATAATCTAGGAGAAAAAACGGTTGAGAAGTCAAACCAAAACTCGACATGTGTTCTACTTCAAGAAACTGACTTTTGGAATTCTTAACTGTAAAGTTAATCTCTTCAAATCGGATCAAAACTCAGTTCGGATACGAACGACAAATCGGATGATCACCTTGAATACATAGTGAGCTTTATTTTTTTTTGAATTAGCTCTTCCAAAGATTCTTTGCAAGAACTAAAGGGGCTACGGATGAGGTCGTATTTCGTTAACGGAGACCAATATATATATGTGGAGGGCATTTCAAACATAACCAGTACTATGCCCCACCGAACAGTATAACTTAGTGTGACTCAGCTAGTTGCTAGTCATTTCATCTCTTAGGCTAATAGATTTTTAAACTTGACCCAAGCCCATGATTCGACCAGGAAGGCCCATGGATCATTAAAATAAGTATAAATACCCCAACCACTTTCATTAATGAAGGTAATCAAAATTTACTGCTAGCACACACCTTAATTATCTCTCTACATTTTACACTAAACACTAAATTTCCAAAACTCTTTCCCATACTACCCTTTGATCAGAAATAATCCACAAAAAAATAAGTATTATATAGTTAGTAAAAGTTAATTTAGGTATTCTATGTATTATTTGTTATGCGGGATTTGAGATTTGAGACCATTTATAACTAACAAGATACATAGAATTGGATAAATAAGTACATCGAGTTGCACAATACGAGATTAATTCATAATTACACGATAGACTTGGAAAAACTAATTACATGCGAGACCAGTTGATAACTATCTAAATATGAGGTGCGAGATACTAGATGCAGTATACGAGACCATGTATAATTAACTACATTCGAGATAATTTATTAAATATGAGACAATTTGTGATATGTGAGACTATATAATAATACAACATACATACAAATAATATTCAAATATAACATTTCAAAAAGTTATAACATTTCAAAACCAATGTTACATAATGATTTCACTAGTATTTAAAGAACATATTAGTGTTGCAACTTTATCATATTTTTTTAAATTTTTTTTGTTTCAATAAAATATGTAGTGTACTTGCAAACCAGTACTCCATAATCAACATTTTCACGTTTTTATAATGAGATATGTTTTGGACTCTTTCACTTCATTTTTGGTTTTGCATTCAAAATATTCTTCTTGACGAAGTATTGTATCTGTAATTTATAAGTTTAATCAAGATATAAATTCAAAAACTACATTCAAAATGCAATACCATATATATATCACACACGTGGAAATAGAACTTTGAGGATTCAAATGTAAACTATCAAACCTCTTATAACAGATTGTAAAGTTAGAGGAGGAATTTTAAACGATGTATTTTAGTCAGGGACTAGCGTGTAATTATCTATTTTATGTGACTATTTTGAGTTGAGAGCTAAGTCCTTGTGCCTCTATATAAAGGCTAAGGCTGATTTAATAAAGGGGTTGGCTTTTGAGATAGATAACTCTAGCAATCTGATTTTCTCACTCTAAAACCTATTTCTTTCTCTACATTATGACTTCTCTCAATTTACTTAAGCAACACAAGTAATCAAACTCACCAAATTGGAGACTCCATCGGGGACCTAATTAACGATTGGTGCCTAATTTACTAGTTCAAATTTTCCAAACCTTGAAAAACAATCTTAAAAATTTACAATGAATCGAGAAAATGACCCGCTAGTTCGATCAGCTGTTGAAACACTAAAAAAGGGTGTACAAAAGACAGATGATAGACAAGAAGGATCTATTCCAATTCATCAAACTCAATCTCAGATAAAGTTGTGAATGAATCAGTTTCTGGATAAGATAAATGCTCTGAACGAGAAATATGACCAGAGAGAGCAAAAGATTCAGTCATCTAGGCTGAAATCCAAGGTGAGACAAGTAAATGACCAAAGTGATACTGGTGGTCAATCTGATCGATCTTGTAGTGACCGCCAAATTAGAGGTGAACAGAAAAGGCGCGGTTCGATCCGCCAAAAGAACGTCATTCTTCTCGAAAGGAAAAGAAATATAAATAGAGGTATGTCACATCTAGTGATGAGGAAGTTGAAAGCTCTGGATCTGATTTTAAAATATACCGAGGCTTTTCGAAATAAGAGAATGACCAACCTCGAAAATTTAAGAAATAATATAGAGCTAGAAGAGAAAGTGTACCTCGAACTGGTGTGAAGGAAATACATCAAACCAGTAAAATGGAGATGATCGGAATTTGTATGCAGTGATGGGAACTGAGGATCAGTATGCTTAAGGTGTTTATTGGAGGAATTCTCCGCTGACAAATGAGATAAGATCAATCACTCTTCTGAAGCGATTTGATATTTTTAAAATAGAGAAGTTCGATGGGATGCAAGACCCAGACGATCGCATCGAACACTTTAAGAATTACATGATGAATTTTGAGTATGATGACAGGTTAGTGTGTCGGGATTTTCCCCAAACTTTCAAAGGAACATCTTTGAAATGGTACAACCGAATTCCAAGGGATCCATTTCAAATTTCATATATTTTTACACATCATGTCGAAGACAGTTTGTAGGGAGTAAGGAGATGAGGGAAAATTAAGATACAATCATCCAATGAAAGTAAGCAGTTGGAGAAAAGGTAAAAGATTATATGCAGCAGTTTGTCTTAACAAAAGCTAGGCTGGATAATTGTGAAGAACTGGTGGCACTGATAGTTTTTCTCCAGGGACTGCTACCCGGAGATTTGGCTAATGAAACAAGAAAAATAAGAGCCTAAATTTTGGATCTTTGATGGCTCAAGTTGATGATCAAATCAAGGTTGAATAATCAACCATGGTTCGAGGGGTAGCGGCTAACAGTCAAAAGAATTCTGGACAAGTTCTATATAACTAGGGGTAATCTTCGAATTCTGCCCAACAAGCATGTCCGAGGAACAACAATCTACAATCTCAAACTGGTTTGACCCAAGCTCTATCATACCAATTTAATAGGATAAGGCCCAATCAATGGATAAGACCTAAGTACTATGCAGATCTGACTGAGAGTGTGACTGCAATTTTCGATAAAACTAAAGGGTATGTAAATTTCAAGAAGCCTGCTCCAATCAATAGGCATAAGGAGGAGCGAAACAATAAGTTTTACAGGTATCACAATGACGCCGGTCATGATACCACAGATTGCATTTCCTAAAATACCCTCAAACTAAAAATTATCCTTACCAAATTGGCGACCACAGTGAGAGATGACGGTGTCTGAATTACATATTCAAAACCAGTAAAAAAAACTAGTTTGGATGCATCCAAATGTACAAAGTGCTCCACCTCCTGAGGGGAAAGGAGTGAAATAAAATAATGAGCACACTACTGCGTCTCATGTAAATTATAATAGCAATGAAAAACAACCCATGCAAGAAGAGTGTGATCAACTAAGAGCTGAAATTGAGGCTTTACGAGCCCAAAAACAAGCAGAAAAATGAACTAATGAAATATTCGGTGCGTTAGCGCTCCACCGTACTGATAACCATGATGAAAATGAGCAATCCATAAAGACTCATCTCAGCTCCAAGAAAACACATCGATCCAAGCGAATGGAGACTTCCACGTTAGAGTCTTCTAGTAGTTCATCTAATGATTTGGAGCTTGAAGAGTCAGTCTTATCCTGTAGTGATGAGGGTTGATTAAAGAAGAAAATTAGGCTGACCAAGAAGCATTCAAGAAAAAGGGATAGGCATGGCAGCCTCAAAAAGTGTCAAGGAAAAATGAACGGTTCAGCTGATCATCATATTGATCGTATGTTGCTTTCCACTCCAAACCCGATATTTTTGCTACTCCGAATGAGGATATTTTGTTTAGTCGTAGCCAAAATTGGAGGCAATCACCTTTTTCTTCAAAAATACTTTCCGGACACCTTCCCAAAAGATTTGATAGTTCAAATATGGAAACGTATGATGAAAACAAAGATCTAGAAAATTATCTTGAATAATTTAAAAACATAATGATGAACTTTGATGACGATGACAAGCTGCTATGTAGGGCTTTCTCTCAAACCTTTAAGGGAAGTTCCCTAAAATGGTATAATAGTCTCCCCCAGGGATCTATATATATTTTTGATATATTTTGGATTGCGTTCCGGAGGAAATTTGTTGGAAGCAAGGAGCTTAAGGGTAATGGTGACACAATTATCCATTGTGCCCAAGAACCAAACAAGTCATTGACAGAATACATTAGTAGGTTTGTAAATACAAAAAAAATGGGTTGGCTGACTGATTTGAATAGGTTGCAATTCCATCTCTGAGGTAAGGGTTGAGTCCGGGTAATTTGGTTGATTATGTGACCCGGAAAAAATCTATGACCTTTAGGGGATTGTTGAATCAAGTCGGGAAACAGATTAATGTTAAGGAGACGAAAAAATTGAGAGTGCCTTGCCAGATCAGATCTAGAACTACAACATCAACACCTCAGACAACTACCCAATCCGGTTACATGGTTTGCTGAATTGGGAGAAAGTGTGGCTACCATATATGATAAAACTAAAAAGGATTTACACTTTAGAAGGTCGGCCGCATTACAGTCTCTTAGGGAAACCCGGAGTACCCGTTTCTGTAAATATCATAACGAAGTGGGGAATAATACCCATGATTGCATAACATTAAAACAAAGGTGCAGAATCTGATTGAAAGGGGTAATTTGGGGGCTTATGTTAAAAAACAAGGGGGCAACATGCCATATAATGCACCATCCAACACCAATACTCCCCGAACGACTCATGTGGTAGCTCTTGGAACGTCTAGACAAGAGGATACCATGGTAATTTGAAAGGTTTGATGTGGATTCTGAGTACCTTGATCCGGATCCAAGTCAGAATCAGGTAGGGGTGATAGTGGACAAGACTGTTGCTGGTTCTGATCTGGTTAATGTTTTTGAGTCTTTAACCATATTTGGAGGAGACACTATGACTGCACCTTCTAGTTCCTCAAGAAAAAGGCATGTCAACAGTTTGACTACTTAATTAGATATGAGAATGTCACACATCTATACCAAACTCCGGATCATTTCATAGTTTTTGATAAGGATGACCTGTGAGATATTACATGACCTCATGAAGACGTCGTGGTTGATGAGGGAGAATAAAAGACGTATGGCAAAATTGTAAAGAAGTAGTTTTATTAGGAGAGAATTATAAAGAAGAAGTTGTATTAGGGGAGAATTGTAAAGAATACAATAGAAATAGTTATTATAAAGAGGTGGAAATATATAGGGACCAAAGATGTAATAAGTAGGAATTAAAGCGTGTGGGACCCATAATTGTACTATAAAAGGACCACACACGCTTTATAGATTCTGGGATTAATATAGTATTACTTTCTCTCTCTACTTAATCTTACTCTCACTTTCTCTCTCTAAAAAGGCTTCTTAACAAAGAACTTAAAGACTATTTTGACACTAAAAGATTCTCGCAACACAAAATTACCCTCTAGCTATTTCTGAATTCTTCAGTGGCGCCGTCTGTGGGAAACGAAGATTGTTCTGAAAACAATCGCTTTCTGGAAATAATTCATAATTTAAGAAGAATCATGGAAGAAAAAGGGGGTGATTTTGTTAATGACTGCGAGGAGAATCTGGTAGGGGACATATATCGGCATGATATGGAGTACGAGGTGCATGGCGCCCCGCGCGTCGGAGACACCTTTGACGATTCAGATCTGTTGGCTCGAATCTAGAGATTGAGAGGCTGAGGACAGAAAAAGAAAAGGCTCAGGCAAATCTTCGCTCCGAGGTGAGGAGAGATCCTGACAATGGAAAAGAAGAGCGTGAAAACGAATTTCGTCCTAAAAATAGGGATGATAGGTATAGAGGTCACGAACGACATTCTTCGAGGAGGAAAGAAAAGCGCCGCCTGGAGTATTCCGACTCAAGCGATTATTCCCATTATAGCTCAGCAAAATCTTCTCCTAGGAGAAATCACAGAAAGAAAAAGTATGAACGAAGGCGAGTGGAGCACCGGAGGGGAAGGAGTCTGGAGAGAAAATCTCCGAGGGCAAAGACTGGTCATGCTCATGCTTATGAGCAGGGTTATGGTCAAACAAATTTCCCCTCTGGAAACCAAAATGTTGACCTGCGGAATTCAGAGTGGTAGCATTAGTACACCCTGCTGTCCGAGGAAGGGTTATATTTTCCGAGCCATGAAAACTTGAGAGCAAACGTCTATAGGACGGGTCATAACTAGAGAGCTTCTCCTTTGTCCTCAGAAATTCTAGTTGCCAACCTGCCAAAGTACTTTGATATCTCGAACAGTTTAAGAATTTCATGATTAATTTTGATGGCGATGATAAATTGTTGTGTCGAGCGTTTTCTGAGACTTTCAAAGGGGTAGCGTCTAAGTAGTACAACCGGCTTCTACAGGGCTCGATAAAGAATTTCGACATGTTCTGGAATATCTCCAGACAACATTTTTTGGGGAGCAAAAAGTTTCAAGCTAATGGAGATACGATAATATACTGTAGGCAAAAAGTTGGGGAAAACTTTAAAAATTACACCAATCGATTCGTCAAAATAAAAACGGACATGGAATATTGCAAGGACTCAATGGCACTTGCAGCTTTCAGGATGGGTCTCCTTCCTGGACTCTTAAACGATATGGTGGCGGAGAGTCAAGCCATGACTTTTGGGGCATTGTTGGATCAAGTTGAGAAGCAAATTTTAGTGGAAGAGACTCAGGCATCCGAGAAAGGATCAGGATCAGCTGGATCAGAACCAATTTCAAAGGTCCGAGTCCAGTAGTCAAAGGCAACGAACCAATGTCCAATCCAAAGGTGCGGGTCAGTCTCTAGCCGAGGCAGAAATCAAATCCACAGAGCTATGGTAATCAACAAAGTTATCACCAGGGGAAATGGCCAATTTCGAACAAATGGATCCGTCCGGACTATTTCGCTGAGTTAACAAAAAATATGGCTACGATATTTGATAAGACCAGATCGGCGTTGCAGTTTAGGAAACCTTTACCTATTCAGACTCCAAGGGAAAGTAGAAGTGTTAATAGATACTGCAAGTACCATGAGGATATTGGATATAATACTAAGGATTGCATTTCTCTGAAAAAAGAAGTGCAAGCTTTGATTGAGAACATAATGTTATTAGAATTTGTGAAAAAGCATTCCCAGAAGAACGCTACGGTAAAGGCCGCCCCAAAGATCGCTGATACTGCAATGGTGATCTCCGAAGAGATTTATGTTTTCGATATTGAACAAGAGTATCTGGATCCTAAGGAGGGAAGAAATAACGTGAACATGGTGGAGAAGGTTATACCAAGGGGGAAAGTAAATGACCTGTGTGCTTTTTTCGAGTCACTGGATATCTTTGGCGGAGATACCGTCGTAGGAAATTCGAATAATTCGCGGAAGAGACATATGGTGAATTTGACCACTCAGATTGAAGCAGGGGTCTCAGCACATATGCATCATTTGCCTTCCCCTATCATATGTTTCGACGATGATGATATGCGAAATGTCGCGGGCCCACACGATGATGCAGTAGTTATCGCTGCGGGTATATCGGAGATCAAGCTTAGAATATATTTATTGACACAGGGAGTTCTGCGAATATTTTGTTTATGAGTACCTACAGGAGAATTTCCGACCCGCCTGTTATACGACGATCCGACAGAACCATCGTAGGGTTCACCGGTGCAACAACGGTAGTTGTTGGAGAATTTCAATGCGTGGTAGAGTTAGGTCATGGGCCGTTTAGAAATGAAGTGGAAGTATTGTTTATTGTTGTTGACGTACCAACTGGTATGAACAGAAAGTAACTAGAGAAAATAGAGAATATCTACTTAGAATCGACAGAGAGATTTTTTAGAAGTGAATATTGTCTTTCTCCTCTAAATATTTCATAGGCGTAATCAACCTCCCCGGCCTCTTTAAATAGGCCTAATAAGTTAGTTACAAGAGCGGTTACATAAAAGGGATATTTACAGTTCAGTTCCTATTCTTCTTATAAGGCTTAATTTTACTCTATATTAATAGAACTTATCAATTAAGTCCCTATTAATTACATTTAAGTCCCTTACGAATATATTTCCTTATCAGTAGCCCCCTTAGTTCTTATAAAGATAATTTTATAAGAACTATTCAGTCTTCGAACATCACTCCAAGTGAATAAAACTTCTTTCATCCGGCCCCTTTATTATGACTGAGCCCAATGACTTGCAACTTCACTTCGAATCTAAGAATAAGTACAAATAAACTCCCCACTCACTTCGAATCTACCAACTTGAAATACAATCTTACTTTCACTTCGAAACCTCTTGACCCCTACTTAAAAGACTGATTGGACCCTTCTTGATAGGTCTGTGACACAACAAGTTTTCCTCCACGTTTCACATTCCACCAATGAGAGCAGTTCACTGGTTTTGCCCCTTCCAATTCTCAACGTCATTTTTTCCAAGTATAAATACTTAGCTCCACCTTACTGAGAACCTTTTAGAAAAATCATCTCTCTCCTAAGCCATCTCCATCTTGTTCTTCATCAACCTTCATCTTCATCTTCTGCTACCTTCTCCAGAAACACCACTTTGTTCAGTCACAAAAACAACTTCCCAGATCAACATCTATTGTATGAGAAGATATTTCAAATACAAAAGATCTAAACCCAGAAAACCAAGAAAACCAAAGAAATCTCTCTTCCCTGGTCCTAGCAATCAAGTGTTTGGTGCTTACGATTATCTCTGTATTGGAGAAAGGGCTGAAGAATACAGAGCTGCTGGGTTAATCTACAACGGTCCTCACTTCTCCTCTACCACCTTCAAATACGGTAACTTCGATTCCAACCTTGCTACTTCATTTTCACCTTTAGCATCAAACCCAGAATCTAGCCAATAATCTTCTCCTCCTCGAAATCAACCCACTTCTCCATCACTAAGACCACATCGAAAATCTAAGGCTGTCAATTCTGACAAACCTCCAACTCCTAAAAAACTACAACCCAAATCACATCTCCTACAATCCGAAGCCGTTAAAGTTAATCTTCACAAAAAATCAACCTTTCTAGCAATGGGTGCCGATGCAGAAACCTCCTCTCCTATTCCCCCACAAGAAGTGGTTGACGTTACACCAGATAATAGTCAATCAGTTCTTGTGACTCAAACTGAGACTCAAACTCGAAGTCTTCGCAATGAAGCTACCGATGAAGAAAATGACAAAGAAAATGATTCTGAAGCCACTGAATCCGATGCCGAAGGCGAATCCGAAGCAGAAGAGGTAATCCCTCCAAAGAAAATTTGAGGAAAGAAAGCTCCTATTTCCCTCCCCGAAGATGTTGCTGCCTTGGTTCAGGAAAATCTACAACCACTTTGTCCTCGGTACATTCTTGCCCTAAAAAATGTACCCTATACTTACTACCTCGAATCAGAAAAAGAAGAACTTAAGAAACTATGGGGATTAACAGACAACATTGTTCTTCGACTACCAGTAGAAGGAGAAACACCTCTGAGTTGTCAGAAGAACGAACTGGTAGTTTACCCTGAACTTTTCAACTGGGGACTTCGATTTCCCCTCGATCCAATGATTGTAAGGTACTTCGAAATTCTTAAGTTGTGCCCAACACAAGTCACTCCAAACCAACTGTTCACTTTATTCTCCGCTATCATGGTGTCAAGGCTAGGAAGCATCCCCCTCGAAATAGAGGATTTCATCTCACTGACCAAAATCTCAAATGGGACAGTTTTACCATTCTACTACCTCACTCTGGAGGATGATCTGAAGATTATCGATGACCTCCTCGAGGCTGACAAGTTTTGGAAGCAAAAGTTTGTCTTTTTATGAGGAGCTTGGGAAAATGGTAAAGATATTTCCGATGACAACCCCTCAGAACTTACTCTCACCTGGAGAGATAGCAGTAAGTAAATCATTGTTGTATTATTAATATTTCCTTAGCTTATTAAGCTTAGTCAAATTAACCAAGTCTACTTATCTAACTGTTTACTCTTTTCACAGAAATTCCGAGGAGATTCAAAGGTCATCGAAAGACTGCAAAGGACATCTTCAAGAAAATTGCTGAATGGGCAGAGAAAGCCTGAGGAAATGGCTTTCACTCAGCCTTTCAACCAATCAACTTCGTAAACAGCCATCTCTGGCGCATAACCTTGGGAGCTGACTTCCCTGAAGACCCGATGCTCCAACCAGATCCCATCAAAGCGGTTCAAAGAATACTCGCACCAGATGGGAAAACCTACCTTCCCACCAGGAACCGATATGACAGCCACCTGCCACTAAAAAAAGAAGGGAAAGCTAACCCTCAAAAAACCCAACACAAGCAAGGCTAACCCTTCCAAAACTTCGAAGCCTGCAGGGAAACGAAAAGCGCCTGCATCTCAACTTCCTCCAATATCCGAAGAGGACGAACCTGTACTGAAAAAGAAAAAGAAAGAATACAATGCTCCAAAGAAGAAAAAGAGCAAGTCCACTACTCCAAAGAAAAAGAACGAAGCTGGCATACTCGAAGAGGTATTGGCTTCCGAGGTGCATGGGAAAACTTTCATTGAAGAAAATCCTCAAGGGGGATTGGCACTAGGAGATAGCCAAGAAAACGATTATCTTAACCTCGAAGATTTCAACTCGAACGGGGATTTTGTATTCACTGGTGAAGATTCTCAGCCTACCAACACCATTCCATCAACTTCTACAGGGGCTGCCACAACTTCAACATCTAATGCAATCTTTCCTGTCCATCATCACCCATCAAACTTGCCCAACCCTGACAGATCCGATGAGGTAACTTCTATCCTTCGGCCTTTTACTAACTTAAGTGCTGCAGCCAAAAAATTGTGTGAAGAAATGAACAATTCACATACACAATTGGAGCTCCTTGCACAAGAATTAATCAAGAGCAAAAAAGAAACAGAATCTGAAAGGGCTTCGAAAAATGAAGCACTTCAAAATTTCGAAGCTGAAAAAGGAAAGCTTCTTAAGGAGCATAAAGAAAAAATCGAAGCTTTGAAGACTTCTCATCGTCTGGCTCTTGAAAATCTAAAATCTCAACATTCTACTGCCATTTCTGAGGAAAAGAAAAAAGCTACCGATGCTGAGGAACTTGTTAAGAAAACTCAAAAAAGCCTTGAAGATTGTCAAACTCAATTGACTACGCTTCGAACAGGATTCGAGGAGGAGAAGAAGGACGCCGTCAAGAAAGCCGAAGCTGCTGTTGGTTCTGTGATGCTTGATGGTATCAAGAAGGCTCAAATCGATACTGCTAACAATCTTCTTCGAGAAATCCATGCCGCCTATCCAAGGTTAAATTTAACAGAATTTTGGAAGCAAGTTCCAGAGAAAGATCGTCCAAAGGAGGCATTCGAAGTGCCATCAAGCTCTTTAGAAGAAGGTGACGCTTCTGACGGGTCATCGGAAGAAGAGGATAACTAAACAGTAGATTATATATGTCGCGTTTGTTTTTTGTGTGTTTTAATTAAGTAGTTTGTCCTTTTTTGTAAGCTTCAAGTTTTATCCGATGAAACAAGCAACTTTCTTAATATTTCAAATTTCTGGTGCACTTATAAAACATGGCACCTCGAAAATTAGATGCACTCATAAAATGCGGCACCTCGAAAATTAGATGCACTCATAAGACGTGGCACCTCGAAAATTAGATGCACTCATAAGACGTGGCACCTCGAAAATTAGATGTACTCATAAGACGTGGCACCTCGAAAATTAGATGCACTCATAAGACGTGGCACCTCGAAATAGGTTGTTTCTTCAAAGCTATTGCTTTGGAAAATTACTCTTGGTCAACTTTCAAAGATGATCAGTCTTTGCCAAGTTACCAAAATAACAAATCATTCATCATATTAAACAACCAATGGCCAAAAGAAATTTTATTATCAAATTCAATTTTAACCAGACACCTCATTAAAACCTTTCTGGGCCAACAGATAAGGAAAGAGTATGTCTGTCTCGTAAAAATTCGAAGTTCAATTTTACTCACAATACAATTTCAAATGTTCTATATTCCAAGGGTGTTTGAACATCCTCCCCTCACGATCAGACAACCTATACGACCCTGGCTTGACCTTCATTTTGACTTCGTAAGGACCCTCCCAATTCGGAGCCAATTTTCCGAGGTGCTTGTCCTTAGTATGAAGAAATACTTTTCGCAATACTTTATCGCCAACCTTGAACTCCCTCTTCTTAACTCTAGCATCGTACCTGCTTCTCATTAAGGTTTGATAATGAACCACATTCAAATGTGCTTTGACCCTTTTTTCCTCTAACAAATCAAGCTCAACCCTTCTAGCTTCATCATTATCTGCTTCGGAATATCGCAATAACCTGTAGGAAAGCAATGTAGATTCAGCAGGGCACACGGCATCCATTTCATACACTAAAGAAAAAGGAGTCTCTTTTGTGGCCTCTCTAGGGGTTGTTCGATATGCCCACAACACTTCTTGAAGATAATTTGGCCATTTCCCTGCTGCTCCCGCCAAATTTTTCTTTAAACCCTCCAAAATAGATCTATTCGTAACTTCCACTTGCCCATTTGCTTGTGGGTGGAAAGGAGTAGAAAAGCATTGCTGTATTCCTTTCGAGGAGCAAAAAGAGTCCATTTCCTTGTTATTAAATTGGGGACCGTTGTCCGTTGTTATTTTTTGAGGAACCCCAAAACGGTAGCAGATGTTACTTAGAATAAACTTGATCACATCCTTAGCTTTCGTTCCAGCTAAAGGCTCTGCTTCTGCCCACTTCGAAAAATAATCAACTGCGACAATAATCATCTGTCTTCCACCTGAAGCCATAGGCAAAGGTCCTACTAAATCAATCCCCCATCTATCAAAAGGAACCGCCTCAGAGATTGTCATTAGGGGTACTGCTGGTTTATGTATTAAATGTGCATACCTTTGGCAAGTATCACAGCTTCGAACTAATAACTTGGCATCCTGCAATATAGTAGGCCAATAATACCCTGCCAACAATACCCTACGCGTTAAAGCTTTGAATCCACAATGAGCCGATCCGTCTCCATCGTGTAATTCAGATAGAATGTTTTGAGACTCTTGCTTACTCAAACATCGTAACAAAGGTTTCGACGCAGATCTCTTATACAATACCCCATCCAATACCACATAACCAAGAGCTTTATACCTTATTTTCTTGAGCAAGTGTTTATCAAGAGGTAGTATTCCCTTCGTAAGAAAATTTAACAAGTCAATCCTCCAATCACCTCGAACGCGCATCGAATCATTTACTACCTCCTCAACAAATTGACATTGCTCAGAGCTTGATATAATCGAAGGAAATGGTTGTGTCACGATCCATGGATATTCTTCAGAGTAAGCCATTGTCGCTAAAGAATCAGCCATTGTGTTGTTTCCTCTTCGAATATGCTCTACTTCGACATTTTTAAATTGTGCCATCATACCTCGTAGTTCTTGCAAGTACAAAACCAAACGATCTTTTTTAGCTTCTGATACCCCTTTAACATGGTTAACTACTAACTGCGAATCCGTTTCTAAGCGCACGAATATTGCTCCACAAATTTTCGCTAACCGCAATCCTGCTAGCACTGCTTCATATTCAGCTTCATTATTCGAAGCATGAAATCCAAATCTTATAGCTTGAAATATATACTCCCCTGTTGGTGCCACCAATTCTACCCCCGCACTTGAACCTTTATTACTAGATCCTCCGTCAGTTCGCACTGTCCACGTCGAATTCGAGTGTATCTTTTCATCTTCTTTCTCTTCGGATCTACTCGAATGAAACTCAACCAAGAAGTCTGCTAAGGCTTGAGCTTTGACAGCTGTTCGAGGAGAGAATAACACATCGAAATCTCCTAATTCTACAGACCACTTAGTCATTCTTCCTGAGATATCTGGCTTTTGCAACACATTTTTCAATGGATAGGAAGTTCGAACCACAATCGTATGTGCCTGGAAATAAGGACGCATTTTTCTCGCTGCCACTACTATACACAACGCCAATTTTTCGAGCTTTAAATAACGTTTTTCAGCATCAACCAAACTTTTACTGACATAGTAGACAGGCTTCGAAACTCTTGTATCTTCACTAATCAGAACTGCACTCACTGCATAATCCGATACTGCTATATACAAAAATAATTGCTCACCCTTTTGAGGCTTTGATAATATTTCAGGAGAGGACAAAAGATTTTTTATCTTAATAAAAGCTTATTCACAATCCGAAGTCCACTCAAAATTATTTGGTCGACGCAGCACCTGGAAAAAGGCAAGCACTTATCTGAAAAACGAGAAATGAATCTATTCAGAGCTGCTAACCTGCATGTTAACATTTGCACTTCTTTGATATTCCGAGGCGAAGACATTGATATCAGAGCCTTCAATTTTTATGGATCCACTTCAATTCCTCTTTCACTAATCACATACCCCATAAACTTACCAGATCGGACTCCAAATGTACATTTTTCTGGGTTCAACTTCAATTGTATGGCTCTGAGATTCAAAAACGTCTCTTCTAAATCATCAATGTGTTCATCATCACTTTTGCTCTTAACAAGCATATCATCGATGCACACTTCGATATTCCTCCCTATTTGTGAAGCAAACGCCTTATTCATCAACCTTTGATATGTAGACCCAGCATTTTTCAATCCAAACGGCATCACTCTATAACAATGTAAACCTCGATCAGTAATAAAAGTTGTGCTTTCTTCATCCTCTGGATTCATTCGAATCTGATTATATCCTGAAAATGCATCCATAAATGTTAGAATTTTGTTTCCAGAAGTAGAATCCACTAATTGGTCAATTCGAGGTACTGAAAAAGGATCTTTTGGGCAGGCTCTGTTTAGATCTGTGAAGTCTACACACATTCTCCATTTTCCGCTGTTCTTTTTCACCACCACAGGATTAGCCGTCCACCTCGGATAATTGGACTCCCTAATATGCCCCATTTTATACAATCTATCTACTTCGGCAATTATGGCCTCAGATTTTTCCAAAGAAAAAGCTCTCATTTTTTGTATTATCGGCTTGATCTTCGAATCCACAGCCAGACTATGATATATAATGTCAATTGGGACCCCAACTACATCCTCATATGTCCAAGCAAACACATCCAAGTTTTTAGACAAAAAATGCAACAATCTTTCTCGCACTGATAAAGACAACAGAGTCCCAATTCGAAGTACTCTATTATTATTGAAAATGTATTCTTCTATTTCTTCACTTACCACCACAGAAGGGGTTGACCTCGGATCATCAATTCCCTCATCTGTACCACTAGAAGACAACCCCCCAAACTGCTATTTCTCCATTGGATCATCAGTACTTTTGCCACGTAGTCTAAATGCAGCAGCGTAACACTCTCTAGCCACCTTTTGATCACTTCGAACTACACCAACTCGATCCCCGACTACATACTTCAAACATTGATGAACCGTAGAAACTATAGCATACATTTTTTCCAGCCATGACCTTCCAAAAATAGCATTGTAGCTCGACGGACAATCTACCACCATAAAAAGTACTTGTACTTTCTTTTTGAAAGGCCATTTTCCCAAAGAAATTTCACCTTCAAACTCCCCTACTACATTTGCTGTCGCGCCAGTAAACCCAATTATAGTTCTTTCTGACCTTTCTATCCGAGGCGGAGCAGTTAATCTATCATATGTTGATTTGAACAACACATTAGCAGAGCTCCCAGTATCAATCAATACTCGTCGAATTTCCACCCCACACACTTCTGCTCCAATGACCACTGCATCTTCATGTGGCCCAGTAATTCCTCTCAAATCATCCCCATCGAAAATTATAAATGGGACATCCTTCTTGTTGCTTAGGTGTGCTGATGCTCCTCCTTCAATTTGATGCGTTAAATTCACTATATGTCTCTTCCTCGAATTATTAGTGTTATTAGTCATTGAATCTCCCCCAAATATTGTCAGAGACTCAAAGAACGCACACAAATCTCGAACACGTCCCTTACACATCGGCTCATCAACTGACATCAACAACAATCGACTAGGGTCTGGGTCGACATATTCCGAAGCCACATCAAATTCATCACCTGCAGCATCTAAAATCATCAGTGCACTTTCCTGCTTAGAATTAGGATTGCCCACCTTTTGAGTTATGGCTTTCGCATTCTTTTTGACATACTCCAACAATTTTCCATTCTCTATCAAAATCTGCATCTCCTTCTTCAAAGCAATACAATCATTCGTATCATGTCCAGTATCATCATGATACCTGCAGAACCTGTTATTGCGCTCCTCTCTTGGCCTATTAATCACTGCCGGCTTTCTAAAATTTATTGTTCCCTTGCTTTTCTCATATATCGATGCCACACTTTCAGTCAAATCCGCATAATATTCTGGTTTCACCCATACATTCGATCTTGGTTTGAACTGGTATTGATTACTAAAATTGTGATGATTAGAACCCCCTTGATACGAACTCGATCCTCCTCGGTAAGTAACATTCTGATTGTCCCTCGCCCTTGACGAGCTATTATTTGAAGCGTTCACTTGATTATTTCCCACCTGACTATTCCCTTTCTGAACACCAATATTTCCTCCTCGAACTCCAGTGGACTCTTCGACTTTGATCTGATCTTCAACCTGGGCCATGAGAGCTCCAAACGTTAATGCCCTACGCCTTGTTGTTTCATCGGCTAAATCTCCAGGCAACAATCCTTGTCGAAACGCTGCCATAGCCACCAATTCCTCACAATCATCTAATCCTGCTTTTGTTGACACAAATCTCTTGGTATAATCCTTCAACTTTTCTCCCACAGCTTGCTTACATTGTATTATTGTATCTCCATTAGCTCTCATTTCTTTGCTTCCCACAAACTGTCTTCGAAAAGCTGTGTAAAAGTCTCTAAAATTTGCAATAGAATCCTTAGGAATCTTGTTGTACCATTTTAATGCAGTTCCTTTGAATGTCTGAGAGAAGGCCCTGCAAACCAATTTATCATCGTCCTCGAAGTTAGTCATATAGTTCTTGAATTGCTCTATATGATCATCTGGATCTTGAGTTCCATCAAACTTGTCAATTTTAGAAATGTCAAACCGCCTCGGAAGCGGTACAGATCTGATCTCACTAATCAACGGCGAATCCCTCCAATCCACTCTTTGAACATACTGGTCTTCATTCCTCATTCCCACAGTAGCATACAAGCTTAGTTCCCCGATAAATTTCCGAGGAGAATACACTTTCCGAGGAGAATACACTCGCCTTTCCTTCTTTTGCCTTCCTTCCTTATACATTTTAGTTGGCCTCAATTCATATCCTCCCTCTCTTGAATGACCTCGAAAATGCCTATATCTTGGTGTTTCATCCGATTCCGAATTTTCATCATCTTCTTCACTAGAATCTACATACCGTCGCTTCTGCAACTTTTTTTTTTCATTCCACTGTGCTCCTTCCTACGTTCAAAACGTATTTTACGTCTAGCATCTTGAACATCATCGTCGTCATTCGATTGATCCGACTGATCATCCCGATTACCTCTGGATATATCAGATCTAAGTTTAGCGTTATCATTACCTTGCTTCATTTGAGCAAATTCGTCAAGTTCTGCCACTTTTCTTATTAACTCCTTCATTTTTCCTTCAAAATCAAATTGGTTTGATTGAATCGGAACTGATTCACCTGTTTCTTTTTCTTGAAGATCAGATTTCAATGTCTCCATAGCCTTTCGAACAGACGGATTATCACCTTCTTCTGAATTCATCTCCGATCAGCGAAAATATAAACGAAATGCTTCAGAAAATGAAAAAACTCGAACGAAATGCTTCAGAAAGCGAAAAAACTCGAGACTCGATTTTTGATCTATCGATCAAGGTATCTTCGTCCCCCTCCTTGTAGCGCCAATTTGGTATGAACAGAAAGTAACTTGAGAAAATAGAGAATACCTACTAAGAATCGACAAAGAGATTTTTTAGAAGTGAATATTGTCTTTCTCCTCTAAATATTCCATAGGCGTAATCAACCTCCCCGGCCTCTTTAAATAGGCATAGTAAGTTAGTTACAAGAGCGGTTACATAAAAGGGATATTTACAGTTCAGTCCCTATTCTTCTTATAAGGCTTAATTTTACTCTATATTAATAGAACTTATCAATTAAGTCCATATTAATTACATTTAAGTCCCTTACAAATATATTTCCTTATCACCAACATCGTATAATGCGATTCTGGGCCGCTCTTAGCTGTCCCGAATGCATGGTGTGATTTCGACGGTACACTAGTGTCTGAAGTATGTGGTCGGAAATAATATAGGGACGATCAGGAGCAGCCCGAATATGGCTTGTGAATGTTATCAGATTGCTTTATCCTCGAAAGGAGTTCGGGGAAAAGTTTCAGACAAAGCATTACAATTAAAGGGGACTCCCTCAGAAATCATTCCCTCTGATGATCCGTGGGAGACCCCCAGATTTCTAGTTCCAGACGAAGATTCTGAGGAGCATAAGTTTGGGGATGGAAAATCTTTAAAGATTGGAGTCAAACTTTCTTTTGAGTTCAGAGAAAGGTTGATTGTGTTTTTATCAGGAAAGTTAGATATGTTTGCTTGGTGTGCATAGGATGTGACGGGAGTACCACCAGAGATAATGTGATATAAGCTTGCAGTACGGCTTGATATCCGACCTATTGTCCAAAAAAAGAGACCAGTTTCTCAGAATAAGTCTGCATCTATTCTTTTGGAAGTAGAACGGTTATTGAGCATAGGCCACATTCGAGAGTCGCAATACCCCGTATGGGCTTCAAATCCAGTATTGGTAAGGAAAAAGAATGGAAAGTGGAGGATGTGTGTGGACTTCACAGATCTGAATAGAGCTTGCCCTAAGGATCCTTTTCCAGTGCCTCGTATCGATCAATTAGTTGACTCGACCTCGGGCAACCAATTATTGTCTTTCATGGATGCTTATTCGGGGTATAATCAAATCAGGTTAGACGCAAAAGCTGAAGAGAGCACACCGTTCATCACTGGGAGAGGATTATATTGTTACAAGGTCATGCCTTTCGGCTTAAAAAATGCAGGGGCGACTTATCAGCGTTTGGTCAACAAAACCTTTGAGGGACAGATTGGTAGGAACGTCGAAGCCTACATCGACAATATGCTTGTCAAAAGTTTGCGGGACGAACATTATTTCTCTGACTTAGAGGAAACTTTTAACAATCTAAGTAAAGTCAATTTGAAATTGAATCCAGAAAAGTGTATTTTTGGGGTACGGTCGGGTAAATTCCTTGGCTACATGATAAGTGAGAGGGGTATCAAAGCTGACCCGGAACAGATCAAATCTTTAACTACCATGACATCCCCTCAGAATATCAAAGAAGTACAAATCCTGACAGACAGGTTGGCAGCATTGAATAGGTTTATTTCTCGATCATCGGATAAATGTGCACCTTTTTTCAAGGTATTGCAAACAATTTAATTGGACCGAGGAGTGTTCAGCCACTTTTTTCTAAATTCAAGCATATTTGATGTCCCCGGAAATACTGTCTAAACCATTGGTGGGGGAGAAATTGATTGTCTACGTATCGGTATCAGATTGTGCAGTCAGTGTTGTTTTACTCCGGGAGGAGGCGGATATGTTAAAACCCATCCATTACGTTAGCAAAAGTATGTTGGATACGGAGAAACAATATCTTAAGTTGGAAAAGGTAGCTTTGGCTTTGGTAACAGCTGCCCGAAAAATGAGACCGTACTTCCAAGAACATCCTATTATCGTTCGAACAACTTCCCTCTGAAAGGTTTGTTACAGAGGCCCGATATATTTGGAAGAATGACTAAATGGTCAGTCGAGCTGGGAGATTTTGATATAATATTCGAGCCTCGAACGATGACAAAAGCTCAGGTCTTAGTTGATTTTTTGGTCAAATTCCACTCAGAAAGAAACGACATAGAGATTGTTGACCCCCCGGATCAGACGGAATGGTTGGTTTGAACGGATGGGGGGTCGAATAATTATGGAAGTGGTGCAGGTGTACAATTAATTTCCCCAGAAGGAATAGCTATGTTTCAGGCTATTTGATTCGGTTTCAAGGAAACCAATAATGAGGCAGAGTATGAAGCAATGTTGGTAGGTTTACGGTTGGCTCGCATATGTGGGGCTAGAAGGATTAAACTGATCAGTGACTCACAGTTGGTGATAAATCAAGCTTTGGGCGAGTCTGAGGCAAGAAAAGATAAACTGATTTTGGTACTTAAAAGCGTTACAAGATTTGGTTGCTGAATTTGATAGGGTCCAATATGAGCATGTTTGGAGGGAGGCAAATGTTGTCCCCGACTCTTTGGCTACACCTTCACGATTGGAGGGTCATCCATGTGTCTTGATTCAGGAGCACCGTTCAGTTCGAGCCGACACAGAGCATTCGATGAGCATTCAAGAAGCAAGTAATGTGATAACAAATGATTGGCGATCAGAAATCATAGATTTCTTGGAAAAAGATAATTTACCCACAGAAAAGTCTAAGGCCAGAAGGGTCAGATTTAAGTCTAGCGGTTATATCCTGTTAGGAGGAGTTTTGTACAAGAAATCCTTAAGCAGACCATTACTGAGGTGTCTGGCCAAAGACGAGTCGCAGTTTGTCCTGTCAGAATTACATGATGGAGAAGGTTCGGCCCATTGTGGATATAAAGCACTAATCTGACGAGTGTTCTTGGCCGGGTATTATTGGCCCACTATTTCTGCTGATGCAAAAGATTTGGTAACGCGGTGCGATACGTGTCAGCGCTATGCAAACATAATACACAATCATGGGGTATTCTTGGAAAGTATTTCCGAAGCAGTCCCATTTGATAGGTGGGGCATCGACCTAGTCGGGCCTTTACCAATAGCGTCTGGTGGAAGACAAACTATAATTGTGGCAGTGAATTATTTTTCTAAGTGGGTGGAAGCGGAACCTCTAGCAGGGACAAAAGCAAAAGATGTTATCAAATTCGTTGTCTCGAATATTTGCTGTCGTTTTGGGGTACCAATACGATTCACAACGGATAATGGACCTCAATTCGACAACAAAGAATTTAAAAGCTTTTGCCTTTCCAGGGGCATACGATTATGCTTTTGTGCCTCATTTCATCCCCTGGCTAACGGTCAGGTGGAAGTGACCAATCAAACTATTTTGGATGGGTTGAAAAAGTATTTGGAAGGCAAGACCGGGGAATGGCCCGATTATTTATAAGAAGTTTGTGGGCCTATATAACAACGCCTCAAACTGCAACTGCCACATCTCTATTTGCATTAGTGTACGGTATGGATGTAGTTGTCCCTTCGGAGATTGTTTTCCCATCATATCGAGTGGCAGCTTATACAGAAAATTTGAATGATCAAAGCAGAGCCTTGGAATTGGATTTGATGGAAGAAAAAAGACGACACGCACATTTGAAGTCCTTGCACTATCAAACGTTAATGATGAGTAGGTATGCCTCCACAGTAAAGTAAAAAGATTTCAAAGTGGGGGACAAGGTATTACGCAAAGTTTTTCTGCATATTAAAGAGAAGAGTCTTGGGAAGTTAGGGCCAAACTGGGAGGGCCCTTATGAGATCACGAAGAAAGTCAAGCAGGGAACGTATCAATTACAAGACAAGGAAGGGCGAAGTCTTAAACATCCATGGAATATCGAACACTTAAAATTGTATCTAGTCAGCATAACGTCTCCTTTAGATTTGGGGGCTATCCGGCTAGCTTGCTTTTTGGATATCACTGGAGGAGCGGTGAACCTTTGACTAGACGACTCTGAGAAAATTTCGATGACTTTGCTCTGATCAGAAATAGGAATCGATTGAGTCGATGGATCAGGATTATCTGAGGCGATTTCCTTTCCCTTGGAAGCAAAGGCTTTGTTTCTTATTGCCTGCACTTCGTCTTCGGTAATGGTGGTTTTTCCCGGAGAGAATCAAGGGCTCCCGGTTGCCGTTATTTAAGGGGTGGCTGGCAGGCTTGACCCAGAATTGTCGGTCTTCGGAAGAGGGTTATCAACCACCAAAGTCAGAGGGGGTTCTGGGGTATCCGAAGGAGTCCCTTTGGTGCGTTTGCGCTCCTGCGAGTTTTTCTCTCTCTCTCTCTCTATATGGTGTTTATTCCTTTTCCTAGATGAGTGTTTGTGGTGCTTATCTTTACCCATCAGTTTGAGGGGGTTGATATCAGAAATTAGATTGTGTTGGGATATTTCAAGGGGAATGATGGTAGCAGAGTTTTCTGGAGGAGACCACGAACCGTAGAACGTAGTGACAGCAGGTTGGGGTTGAGGCTCAATGTATTCACCAACAACAACTCTTTCTTCGAATTTTTTGCTAATAAGAAGCCACTCTGGAATCCGACGAGGTTTATAAGCCAGCTTTCTCTCATGAGAAATTTTAGGATGGAAAGGTTGGAATGCTAATGAATGAGATCAGTATTTATTGAGGACAATAGGCTTTTAGGGTAAGTTAGGCCTGAGGACATTTTCTTTTGTTTGCCTAGGGGCATTATGGGTAACATAGGTGCAAGTTTGTTGATTCAAAAAAAATGTGAGAGAATATGCAGAGGCAATCTAATGATATCACGTTTTGGGAATAGGAAAAGATCTCTAAAAAGATTTGCTAACAAAGATTTATAACTGCTGACGTCATAGGTTTTTTATCCAATCCTTGCAATCTATTAGCCTAGTATTGGAGGCTATGGTGTGCTGATACAGTTAATTCCGATGAACGATATTGACGAGGCCTGGTTCAAGTCTTGCTAAAACATTGCAAGGATTGGGGGGCTACTGATTAGTATGGCGTAAAAAGGTAATTTGTATTCGAAGGATACATTTGTTGGAAAGACATTTTTCATTCGAAGAGACGTGGTATTTAAAACTTTGTTCAAGAAAGTGATTTTTCGAGGAGAAATTTTGCATTTGAAGAAGAATTATTCGAAGAGAAAACATCCAATAAAGTGCATTTCCTAGGAGAAATCTTGCATTTGAAGAGGAATTCTCTGAGGAGAAGATATTTGAAGAAGCAAATTTCCGAGGAGGATTGAAATGAACAACGGAGGCATCTTCACAGTCACAGTAAAAATAGTTTTACTAGGACTGGGGGGCTACTGATGAGGGATTATAAAAGATGTATGGAAAAATTGTAAATAAGTAGTTTTATTAGGAGATAATTATAAAGAAGAAGTTGTATTAGGGGAGAATGGTAAAGAATACAATAGAAATAGTTATTATAAAAAGGTGGAAAGATATAGGGACCAAAGATGTAATAAGTAGGAATTAAAGCGTGTGGGACCCATAATTATACTATAAAAGGACCACACACGCTTTATAGATTATGGGATTAATATAATATTACTTTCTCTCTCTACTTAATCTTACTCTTACTTTCTCTCTCTAAAAAGGCTCCTTAACAAAGAACTTAAAGACTATTTTGACACTAAAAGATTTTCGCAACACAAAATTACCCTCTAGCTATTTCTGAACTCTTCAGTGGTAATAGGGGAATCAATAGCAGGAAATAATGTACGTCGAGTCCTGATTAATACAGACCAATCGACAAACATATTATTTTTGAATAACTATAAACAGATGAAAAATCCCTCAGTTATTCAACGTTAAAACATAACTATTGTGGGATTCACTGGGAGTTCGGCAGATGTAATTGGAGAATTCAAGGATGAGGTACTATTGGGTAAATGGCCTTTCAAGAAAACGGTGAAGGTATTGTTTGTTTTGGTTGACTACCAACATCTTACAATGCTATATTTGGGAGATCTTGGCTCTCTAGGATGCATGTTGTAGCCTCTACTATCCATCAGTGCTTAAAATATGCTGTGGGTGCACAAGTGGGTGTTGCCCGAAGCAGTCAGAAGGTAGCTAGAGAATGCTGTGTAACAACTCTTGCCTCGAAGTCTTTGGAGGCAGTCAAAGTTAACAAATAATAGCAGCTAATGAAGCCTTCCACCGAAGAGAATGAAATTAATGATCCAAGGGAGGATCCTAGTGTTATAATGCATATAGAAGAAGTTAAAGTCCATTCCCTGGACAAGGGCAAAAATATTAAGAATTGCACTAAGTTGCCACCAAGTTTGAAACAAAGGCTATTGTCTTTCTTATCAGACAATTTACATATGTTTGCATGGTGCAATGATGATGTAACCAGAGTACCCACTCAAGTAATATTTCGTAAGTTGTCAGTTCAAACTGATGTTGGACCGATTGTACAAAGAAGAAGGTCATTTTCCAAAGAAAAAGCGGATCTCATTATGAAAAAAGTTGATCAGTTGACCAAAATGGACCACATAAAAGAATCTCAGTACCCATTGTGGACTATCAACCATGTTTTGGTCAAGAAAAAGAATAGAAAGTGGCGCATGTGTATTGACTTCACTGATCTTAATAAGCCATGTCCCAAAGATCCTTATCCCGTTCTTCGGATATATCAGTTAGTGGAATCTACATCTGGGAACAAGCTATTGTCATTCATGGATTCATTTTCAGGGTACAATCAAATACAAGTAAATCCGAAAGATCAAGACAACACAACTTTTATTACAAATAAGGGGCTTTATTATTATAAGGTGATGCCGTTTGGATTAAAAAATGTCGGGGTCACTTATCAAAAGCTAGTAAATAAAATCTTTGCTAGTAAAATAGGCAGGAATATGGAAGTATACATAGATGACATGATGGTGAAGAGCCTCGAGGAAGATACACACATATCCGACTTTCAAGAAACGTTTTCTAACTTAGAATCCATCAATTTAAATTGAACCCGGAGAAATGTGTTTTTGAGATCCGGTCCGGAAAGTCCTTGGGTTATGTCATAAGCGAAAAAGGTATTCATCCTGATCCGGATCGACTAAATGCTTTGTTGGCTATGGATCATCCTTGAAGCACTAAAGAAGTTCAAAGACTAACCGGGTTTGGCTGCGTTAAATAGGTTCATTTCAAGATCATCTGACAAGTGTGCTCAATTTTTCCAAGTGTTAAGGAATGCCAAAGACTTTAATTGGTCTCCACAATGTGAGCACGACTTCCTTGAAATCAAGAAGCATTTATCTTCACCTAAGACGTTGTTCAAACCTATTCAGGGGGAGAAACTTTCACATATACTTAGCTGTATCAGAGTATGCAGTGAGTACTGTGTTAGTAAGAGAAGTGGATAGTTTCCTCCGTCCAATATATTATATAAGAAAAAGTATATTGGAAGCAGAAAAGAGATATTTAAAGTTAGAAAAGTTAGCCCTGACATTGGTAATAACAGCCAGGAAAATGAGGCCATACTTCCAAGCACATTCGATTGTTGTCCGAACATCTTTTCCTTTGAATAATGTTCTACAAAAAGCTGATATATCAAGCAGAATGACCAAGTGGTGAGCAAAGCTGGGTGATTATGATATTGATTTTGCGACTCGAACTGCAGTCAAGGCTTAAGATGTAGCTGATTTCTTGGTAGAGTTTTATACTGAAAGGACCTATGAGCAAAATCAAGTAAACCATTCCAAAAAAGAATGGGGTAATCCAAACAGACGACGGGTGTAATACCATGAGATGTGGGGCCGAAATTTGTTTAACTTCTCCTTATGATGATACTATGTATCAAGCTGTATATTTTGATTTCAGGGGCTCCAATAATGAATTAGAATATAAAGCAGCCATAGCCGGTCTAAGATTAACCCTTATATATGGGGCAAAGAGAGTCCAATTGATGAGCGACTCCCGACTACTTATTCATCATGCTCAGGGGCAGTCTAAAGCGAAGAAGGAACAACTGATAAAATATTTGCTGGTACTAAGAGGAGTTGTTGTAAGCTTTAAAGGTATCCAATACAAACATTTCCCTAGATCGAAGAACACTGTGCCTGACTCTCTAGCGACCATAGCATATTCTGAATCATACCCATTGATTCTGATGCAAGAATGCCCCTCAATAGCTTCAATCCAAGAGAAGGGTAAATCGGATGAAGAAAACATGAATATATTTGTCATTCAACCCAAATACTGGAGGTATGATATTTTTCAGTTTATTTCCGATGGAGTTTTACCTCAGGATAAAGCATTGGCTAAGAAAATCAAGTATAAGGCTCATGGTTTCGGGGTATTAAGATAAGTTTTTTATAAGAAATCTTTCAGCAGACCTCTCTTATGCTGCTTAGGATTTGAAGAATCCTAAAATGTTCTTTCCGAACTGCACGATGATGGAGAAGGCTCTGCACATTGTGGCTACAAGGCTTTAACCAGAAGAGTCTTATTAGAAGGGTACTACTGGCCAACTATAATGGCACATACCAAAGATATAGTCAAGAGGTGTGATCCTTTCCAGAGATATGGGAATAAAATTCATGTGCCAACAGTTCCCATGGATTTCATATCTGAACATATACATTTTGATAGATGGGGTTTAGATTTGGTTGGACCTCTTTCCATGACATCCGGAGGATATCAATCAATAATAGTGGCAATTGACTATTTCTCTAAGTGGATAGAAGCAGCACCCTTAGTTTGAACCACTTCTAAGGCGGTTATAAGATTTGGAGTTCCCCGGAAAATCACTACAGACAATGGGCCCCCATTTGATAATAAAGGCATGAGGATGTTTTGCACTTCTAGAGGAATTCAACACTGTTTTTATTCTCCTTTCCACCCTCAGGAAAATGGGCAAGTGAAAGTTGCTAATCAAACAATCTTGTCAGGGTTAAAGAAAAATCTTGAGGGTGCTGCAGGAAAATGGCCAAGTTATTTGCAAGAGGTATTGTGGGTTTACCGAACTACTCCCTAGACTGCTACACAAGAATCCTCCTTTTCCCTTGTTTATGGGATAGATGCGGACACGCCCATAGAAGCTACTTTACCATCCTTCAGGATTCACAACTATTCTGAACAGGAAAATGATATGGCAGTTAGGAATCAGTTGAACTTGATTGAAAAGAAAAGGGTCAAGGCATATTTAAGATCAACACATTCTCAGGGTTAAATGAGAAGCAGGTTTGCATCCAAGGTTAAAAGAAGAGATTTTTAGTTAGGAGAAAAAAATCTTAAGAAAGGTTTTTTTGCATATGAAAGAAAAAAAGTTGGAAAGCTAGCTCCGAACTGGGAAGGTCCGTATGTGGTATGTGAAAGAGTCAAGCCAGGGACATATAGACTTCGAGACAAGGATAGCAGATTTTTGAAGCATCCATGGAAGATTGAACATCTCAGGTTATATTTAGAATAACCTTCTCATGTAAATATTTACCTTCTTATGTCTCAGTGTAAATATTAGGGGGGCATACGTTTTTCTACCCTGGTGGCACGAGAAAGTTTTAATGAGGTGCCCGTTTTTTTTAAATCAATGATATCTTATGCATTCTTCAAAATTCTTGTGAATAGTATGAGGAGATCAGATAAATTGAGTACTTATTAAACACCCCGGCTCTCAAATGAAGTATCTTTAAGATGACGGGATTTACTAAACACTTAATCAGATTTATTAAACACTCGTGATCAGAGTCATTCAACACTATCATCCTTCAAAATGGAATGTTATTAAATTGATTAAACAAATCTAATATATTAAAAACCACTTAAACATTAGCCACAAGAAGAAAAAAGAGTTCGTGCAAAAGAAAGATTTGACATTATAACTTGATCGGAATGTGTCCTATCCACAATATAGAAAATGCCTCGGCCATCGAAGGACTTTGGTTCATAAAACAAGGATTTAAAAACATAACAAATGCCTTGGCCATACATGACTTTAGTTCTAAACACAAAATAAAATTATAACCTTAGGGTTTGTTTCATTCAGTTTTTTCACCACCTTCATCTTTCTTGGGACTCTTAAGTTCAGCACTTGAGCTTTCACCAGTTCCTTCATCAGAATCATCTCCACTTGAATAATCATGTTTATCACCATCTACCATATTATGGAAAGGTATCTCCTCGTATGTTACGTATTTCCACAAAGGACCAAGGGTCCTCTTTGGAAAAGTTTCATGGAATAGCAAAACCATGTCCGATTTGACCATATTGTCTTTTTTTTCCAAAGAATCCACCACCCCAGCAGCATACTTCTCTATGGTTGCAACTATCTCTTGAGCCTTGTTATCATGTAGGGATTTGTTCTCTTCCTCTTTTCCGGAGAGAGCTTTTTCTAGCTTATCTTTCTCTTTGGTTAAAGCAGTAATTGTGTTGGTATTGGTGGTGTGTTGCTCATTCAAGGCTTTGATTTCATTCAAAAAACTAGTTTCCAAGGTGGAGTATTTGGTTTGAATCTCCCCTCGAGCACTCTTGGACTGACGCAGTTTGGTAGCCAAATCATATTTCTCTCTGTTTAAAGCCTCAATTATGTTCAGAGCAGTGGTGAGATCGTAGTTAAATTCTGATTTGATGTGGTAAGAGTACCAATATTTTCAGTTTATTCCGTGACCTGCCTCTTCAAGTTCACTATTGGCCTGATAAAAACCAAAACTACATGGCCTAAGGTGTCCTGTTCGCTTGATACCTTGAAAGATTCGCCATTATAAATAACGGCGTTGGGAATAGTGGACTGAGAGAATGATTTAAAATCATCCTTGTCCAGGTCACTGAAGTACATGTTGCGAAACTCGTTCACGTTAACATCTCCCTCGTTAGATGGCTGGTTAACCGTAGGAAGTCTTGGTGAAGGAGGGTCACTAGGTGCCTTTACTTGTGGAGAAACATCATGTGGCAGTGTAAGACTGTCGACCGAAGGCCGAAGAATTACCTCTGACCCCAGGTTACTCTTGTTTTCTTATTTTCTTTTCGGTCATCGCCTTCTTTGGGTCTTTTATGACCTCTCTTCTTGACCTGAAGGGATTGATCCGATTCCCCTCTTTCCTGATTGTTGCAGCCACAGCCTCCAACAAGACAAAATTTATCCCTTCAGGATTCTCCGAACTGGCTGCTTCGGGGCTCTAGAGAGGTGGGTCGGTTCCAGTCTTCTTCTTCATTTTGTCTAGATGGCTAAGGGCTTTACTACGAGCTGGTAAGTACAGCTTACCATCCTTTGCCTCTGTCCTCCTTAGTATAACATCCGTTGGAAGGGGAGTGGTCAGCTGTTCCCAGGTAAGGTCTCTGCTTCCGGTGGAGTTCCATAGATGAGATCTCAACATATTTCCCAAAGTGAAATAGTTGTAGAAACCAAGCCCCCATGTTTCTGTTGCCCATTGATTCAATTTGGAAAGGGTAGCTTTTCCAGCCTCTACGTGCTCAGGAAACATCTTTGAAAGTACTGAAGGATAAAACTGATAATCAGTTCGGTCTAAACGATAGAGAGTTAAATATAATAGAAAGAATAAAAAAGTGTAACCTGAGCTCCTCCAATACCTAGTCAGTTGACTCAGATTTGTTTGATAATTGATCTTATAGTGATAGAAGAGGATCTGGTGGTTCCTACATAAACCGACAACAATAACGAATTGCTCAATGGGAAATGGAATTTTAGATAGCCTGGAAGCAATGATGATGGCTAGAAGGGTTTCAGACTCAGCTAACTAGGGCAAAGTTTAATCAGACGGAAGTACCGAACTACTTTTAGGTCCAGAGGGAAACAAAGTCCCCAGTTTAGCAACTCGGTGTATACCACTCGTTCATTGATCTTGTAGTCTAAAGGGTTCTCTGGAGTAACTGGAATCCTAACTTTGATAGACTCTGGAAAGCCCCACCGTATCCGAATCTGATCTAGTTCAGTAGTGTGTATGTGTATGTACATGTAGTTAATTTTTTAAATGACCAACAAATACTTCTCGTTTACTTTATGAATATTTGGCCCAACTTTCCCTTCTAAACACTCTCGGAGTGATTCGGTATTAGGCATCCCTGCTTTTTCCCTTTTGGGCCAAACTGTTATGGTCTTCTCAGTATGTCCGGATGTTTCCAGTGGGGTTTCCTCCCCACTATCCTCCATTATAGTTAATCGCTGATCGGTCAACTTAGCACTGGTGGCCTATTTTTCAGTTTGAGTGGCCTCATCAAGGTGAGACGTGTAGTCCAGATTTATTGGGGATTGGGCAGTAGGTTTTTATGCATCCGAACTGACATTTTTGGATGAAAAGGGGTTTCTTTTAGATTTGGAGAGTTGAGTAACTCTCCAAGGCGTGACCTCTTCGGTATCTGATCCCATAGTTATAAAAGATGAGGTCATCCTAACACTAGAAACAGTTTTTCTCTTAGGATAAGAATCTAAGGACGCTTGAACTGAAGGTTCAGATTCTAGAGGAGATAATGTAGGAATGAAAAAGGGTTTTTGCGTTACCGATGTTTGAGAAGATGATGTGCTTTTATCAGATTCTGGAACCGCTAGGCTAACTACTCCACCAGGAGAAACGAGGAGTCCAGCTGCGATCCTTGGCTGTTGTCTTGCCTTTTTTCTTGCTCTCTCTAAATCTGATAGGTTCAACCAACCCCTTTTAATTAAATCTGTTCTAGCAGCGAACATATAAATTTTTAAAAGACAGAGGAAAATCAAACTCAAGCTTTCTCTTTCTAGAAAAATTTATGGTTATGAGAAACTAAACAGTTAAACAAGCTTAAGTAGAGTTAAAACCACTTGAGTGTTTCTCTTGGGGATGATAAAATGCTTCGAAAATCATTAGGGGCTATTAAGTCTACCTTAATTAATTTTTGAAAATAGGTACAACTCCCAAGAAATAAATACGGTTGAGAAGTTCAATCGAAATGTGACACGTGTCAAATTCTAGTTTTATGACAGTTTGTTTCTCATTTACAAAAAGAAACCCCTTCGGATCCAAAAAGGGTCCTTCATTCTTTAAACCCTTAGGATCAGATCCAGGTTTTTTCATGAATAAGTTAGCTCTTCCAAAATATTTTTGAAAGAACTAAAAGGGCTACTGATAGGGTCAGATCTTTTTGGAAGGACACTCCTATGAAAACCAGAGGGTTAGTTCGGGTATATCTTGAACCACACAAACTAAGAACAATCCGACCAGCCAAACACGTGACTCAGCTGTGTGCTAATATTGAACCGGATCCAGGATCCGACCCATAAGTCACATGGGTCAAAAAATTAGTATAAATACCCCAACCACCTTTATTTAAGAGGTTGGACTTATTCTAAAAACATTAAATAAAAGTATACACCTCATTTATCTCAATACTCTCTACCTAAAAAATAAGATTCAACTCACGAACTCCCTAAAATACTTTCCAACTATAAATTATCCTTACCAAGCACTGATAGTTCAAGGAAAAGACACATAGTATGTCTGGCTACTCAGATAGAGGGAAAATGTCTACCCATCTGTATGGTAAGAAAAACATTCCCTTTATCATTTTTGATGGCGACGATTTACGGGGTATCGCAGGGCC
The DNA here is from genome assembly GCA_036936605.1 of Limnanthes douglasii subsp. nivea. Classification (NCBI taxonomy): domain Eukaryota; kingdom Viridiplantae; phylum Streptophyta; class Magnoliopsida; order Brassicales; family Limnanthaceae; genus Limnanthes; species Limnanthes douglasii. Next base: position 221,571,946 of record JAUPFV010000004.1, read on the forward strand.
ACATGAGGATGTAGTGGGAATTGGGGCAGAAATTATTGGCGTTGAGATTCAACGCGTATTGATAGATACTGGGAGTTCTATGAACTTTATTTTTATAGCTACTTATGACAGGATGCGCAATCCTCTTCGGATTTCTCAATCAGGGCACACTATCATCAGTTTTACTACAGTAACTGCACGAGTGATAGGGGAATTCGAGGGGGAGGTAAATCTGAGAAAGAGACATTTTAAGAAGAAGGTTCAAGTTATTTTTATGGTGGTGGACTGTCCAACAAGTTATAATGCCATTTTTGGAAGATCTCGGTTGTCAAAAATGTATGGCGTTGTATCAACAGTCCATCAATGTTTCAAGTATGTCGTCGGGGACCGTGTAGGGATCGTCCGGAACGACCAAAAGGTTACCAGGGAATGCTACGCCACTGCGCTTCGGATTCGAGGATCCAACAGTGGTGATATGATGAATAAATAACATTCAAGGGGTTAACCTCAGATTCGGAGGAAAAGGGTTGACGATCCGAGGGAAACCCAAGGTCGTTGATAGTAAGTGAAAAAAATAGAAGATTTTGAATAGGAACCTTACTATCCCCAATTCTTATAATTTTTATATGGACGTTTTCGCTTGGAAAACAGAGGACGTGATAGGAGTACCAATTGAAGTAGTTTGCCACATCCTAGCTATTAATCCAAAGGTGAAACCTGTTATACAAAAAAGGTGGGCATTTTCTTTTGAGAAAGCAGAGGCTATTGTTTCCGAAGTGGATCATTTGTCAAAGGTCGGACATATAAGGGAGTCACAATATCCTTTATGGACGACAAACCTAGTGGTGGTAAAGAAGAAGAATGTAAAATGGAGAATGTGTGTTGATTTTATAGACTTAAATCGAGCTTGTCTAAAAGGTCTGTTTCCCGTTCCGCGAATAGACTACTTGATTGATTCCACTTCGGGAAATGAAATATTGACCTTTATGGATGCTTTTACAGGTTATAAAACTCAAATGGATCTAAATGATCAAGAATATACCACCATCATTACACACAGAGGCTTGCATTGTTATAGAGTTATGCCTTTTGGATTAAAAAATATTGGGCCAACATACCAAAGATTAATGAACAAGGCATTTGCTACTCAGATCGGAAAAGACATGGAGGTATAATATTTGTAAGTCAATACTGTGGCTAGACATAGGTTCATATGTTGGTTTAGTTTTCAATTTTTCTATGTAAAATATATAAACCAGAGTATTAAATGCGAGACTATAAAAAAATACTAAATATATAATACGAAATCAGATATGTGAGTCAACCTATAAACACGGGATGCGAGACAATGCATAACTAAATACATGCATGATATGCAAGACTATTTATAAATAAGGAATGCGAGATGCGATATTATAGATAAGAGATTAAAGATAAGATACAGCTAACTATATGCACAAACTGCGGTACCTATTTATAAATAAGGAATGCGAGATGCAAAGAAATACAAGATGCAAGACTAGAGTTGAGATGTGAGTTAAATACGAGACTAATTATAAATGAAGATAAACGAGATACGGGATGCAAGATGAGAGATGAGAGATGCAAAATTCTTACATTTTATTTGAATATTAATCTCTTCAAATGTCTATTCTCTACTCTTAAATCGTAGATTTTATCACCTATTCTCATTAAATTTTACTCCTTTATCAGTTTTCATGTCTCTTTAGATTCCTAAGACTTTGAGATACTGGATTTCGTTTATGTGAACTAGCAATAGGTTTTTTTTTATAGTACTCGCTTTTATTGGATATTCATAACATTTTCCCGGTCGTACAGTAACAACATTTCTTGCTGTATATTTTCTTGGACGTGTAGTTAATTTTAGTTTGTGCAGTTTATTTAGTCTTTCGTTCTTGAATCATGTATCTGTTTAGGGTCTCATCTAAATTAGAAGAATTGTTCTCATTTTCCTCTTGTTGTTTTGTTGCATATTATTGGTTGGTACCTCTATTTCATCTTATTTTTTAACTCTATCATCTTCGTCTAAATTAGCTTATTCTTCTTATTGGTCATCCCTAGCAATTTATTTTTCTTCTTTGTCCTCTCCGCCAAGCTTTTTTTCTTCTAAGTCATTTTCACTAAATTCTTATTTTACTATTTTTGTTAGAGCCACTTATCCATCTAATACCTACAAAATTTTCAAATATGTAATGCAAGATGTAATATAGTTGTTTAACATAATACGAGATGTGATACATATTTAAAAAAATGAGAATAAAGATTAAACATTCATTTTCATATGTGATTTGCTTTAGAGATTTCATAAATATCAAATTTGATTTTGATTTAATTCCCAACAATTTGTAACATCGTGCTATCATGTCTTCAATGACCTCTCATTCACCAATGGTTGTATTTTCCATGATGAATGTCTGCATTTATCATCTATAACAAATTATTATAGTTCACCATTATTTTTTGTCTGTTTAAAAATAGAGTAAAATATCAAAAGAGTAACACATCTAACGATTCCACCAGGGTTTGTTTCGTAAATACACACAAAACTTAGTTAGTATAACTGCATTCGAGATGATAGAATATACATATACATACAAGCTAGATATGTAACATGCAAGACCAGTTATAACCAAATTTGTGCGAGATACAAGACAAATATAAAAATATGTAAACAAAATAATGCATGTGTGACCAGGTATAACTAAATTTATGCAAGATGCTAGACTATATAAAAATATATAAAAATAGTGAGACGTGCGAAACTATGTATAATCAAATAAATATCAGATGCTAGACCATTTAATATTATGTAAAATAATGAGACATACAAGACCATGTATAACCAAATTTATGTGAGACACTAAACTATGTAAAAATATGTAGCTAAACAATAGATTGCATACCTTTATCATCAAATTTTTATTTTGTTGAGTTTAATTTTTGCTGACTTTTCTTTTCTTATCATTAAATAAGCATATGTTTATTATCCTTGATTATTCTTCTTCTCAATCAAAGTGTCTAGGCTCGAAGTTTTTTTTAACGACATGTTTTGTTTGTTGTGCTTCAAACCAAAGATATTTTTTTTACATCTTTGGTTGTAATTGGTACAAATTTTGAATCCAATTTAAAAACATATTGATTATTTGAACGACAAACTCCTAATTTTTATTTATAGTTGTCTTATCATTCCTCATATCATATGTAGCTTTAAAGATACTATAAAATAATTCTTTTCTTGCAGCTTTTGAGTGAGCTTTTTTTTATTAATATTTTCTTCACCTCTTTAATGATGTTAAATAGGTATGATCTGAAAAACAAGCTTTTGACATGTTTCTTGTAACAAACGCAAGACTAATGTTAATTCATAAAATGCAAGACAAGAGATAAATCTTTATTGTCAAGATGCGAGACGCATGGATATTTGTTAATTGCCAATAAAAGAATGCAATACATGAGAAAATTAAAGATTATGTATATTAGTTGTGGGACAATTGTTAATTATCAAGATGCGAGACGCATGAAAAATATTAACTGTTACATAGAAATTGCGAGATAAATATTTGGTCTCACGTCTCACTTTGTGAGACACAAAAAGCTGAAAACTGGGTATACAAATTGTTAGGCAAGTGTTAATTATCCAGAGAAGAGTTGCAATACACACATATTTATGAAATTTTCGACTAACGAAAGAACTAAGAACCAAAAGTAACACTTAAAAACATATGCAATACGACTTCGTACTATATTTTTGAACCATATTACTAAATACAAATAAAAAATAAGAAAAATCCAATACTTCAAAATAATCAAAACCGAATTTAATCTCAATAAAAAAAATTAAATTATGATAGCTTACTAGTTTATTAAAAAGATAATGAAAGAACCTTAAATCGCAAATTTATGGGGTGGATCAATTGTTTAAGAGAAAATCGATTCAATTGACGAGAACAAAATTTATTGACAAAAAAATCACAAGTTATTCTAAAAACAATTATAGAGTTGATGAAAAAGTGCTAGTTTTATAGACGAAAAACTAAAAAAAAAGTTTTGAAATCAAATCGGTCAAAATGGTTCATTTAAAATCTTATTTATATTGGATAAACAATTATGACAAAATAACTATTAGTAAGATTATTTTTTATGTTAAATTGTAATAATTAGCCATAAATTATATGGTAAACTAGAGAGTCATAAATCTTTCTTTGATGTGCTGAGAATGATACCGTTTTTTCCCAAGAAATATTTTCTTAGATGCTTGATTTGTTTTCTGCAGATTACCAATAGATTCCAAAACTCAACATCAATTTGATGTTGAACCTTCTGTTGCGAGTAATTTCCTATCTACCACTATCAACATTCAAAATCACGTCATCCACCAACAAGACAATTCGACGATAACACCAACCAGATACAGATCCCATAATCAACCCAACAATCTAGTCGATTTGGATCAGCCTTACCCCAAGAATCTGACCGATAATTCCCCCTCTCTTAAACACATTCCCTACAATTGTCACCAAACCACCTATGAAGCCCTTTGACATCAGGTCAAACCTTGCATATGAACTATATCCAATCAATCAACAATAGAACTCATTTGCAAATGAAGATTTATTTAGAAATTGTCAGAATATTTTATAACAAACTGATTTACGAGAAAGTCGGCTTCAAGAATCAAGATGACTACTTATTTGTCGATTTCCAACAAGCAGTCAAACAAATCCTAGAATTTATGGCCAAACATATACTAATAGGAAAGTTTTCAAATGGAAGACCTCCAATAAATGAAATCTATTTTTTTTCAAAACTAAAGTTCAAAGGAAATTACAGTCTAGCTCTTTGGGACCCCACCATCTCATAATAGAATTAGATACCCATGAATATCTTAAATGCATGGCGGAGAAGATTAATATGAACTATAGGAAAACATACCACGTGTATACTCAAGAGGACTCCAAACTTCCACCTAAGAAAGGAATCCTCAATTTGCCCAGTCTGGATAAACCTAAGCAACATACCTACGCTACTATACAACTCAGACATAATCAAAAATATTTCTAAAGCTCTAGGGACACTTATAGACACATGGGTTCCATTCAAGAACTAGGCCATGTAAAATTGGTGTAAGGCCTGGGTGGAAACTAATCTTGACAAACCTCTTCAAGACATAATACTGGTAACCCTTAGAGAAAAAGATGGATTATGGGTATTCATTTTGTATGGAGACAAACCAAAATAGTGCTCAGCCTGTTACCACATAGGACACGATTCTAAATCCTAGAGAAAATTGATTTAAGATCATCAAATACATGTTATCACTAAAGATAACAATGATCCCACTAAAAATTCAGAGCTATGGCTCCCTAAAATTCATCCTATGATCACAAAAACTAATATTATAGAACCAGATCTCAAATAATCTTTATCCCCAACAACTCAAGAAGCTCGGAACCACGCTGATTCTCACTCCATCAACCACATCAACCTAATCAAGACATCCAAAAAATTCTACCTAAGCCACTCATTGAAGCCTTACCACAGAGAAACAACCAACTCATCAGAAAACCTAAACATTTTTTACTCCATTCATGAAGAAGAAATTCAAGAAGCATTGCATACCTTGAAGCTATAAACCAGATTAACTGTGTCTAGTCTTCAAGACTCTGATCACCCTCTTAGCCTCTCACAAAGACCTCACCACATTGGAAGCCTTCCATCATCCCCAAAACCTACAACCACAAAAGAAAAGAACATTAAACTTAGCAGAAGAAATCAAAAGAAACTAAGTCAGCCACCAGAGCGAGTCTAGACTCATCCAAGACAATTCAAACCAGAAGGTCTGCCAGACCTGAAACTGACTTCCATAAATGACTATCACAATCCTCTATTGGAATATCAGAGGGATAGGCAATAAAACCATAAGAAGGAGAAGAAAATCAATTGCAAGAGCTGAAAATATAGATTTCTTGGCAATCCAAGAACCAATGTTATCCAATGATCATTTCTCCAAAATTATTAAGCTACTTGGATTTCAGTAATCTATGACTGGAATTTCTAGCAAGATATGGTTATTCTGGAATAACAACTACTTAATTAGTCATTTTTAGATCATAATCACTTTATTCGTGTCAGTGTTAAACACACTTCTCTTGACAAGGAAATTCTAACATCAATCATCTATGCTAAATGTTCTTAAGAATTCAGAATAGACTTATGGGATAATATTAGAAATGTGACCGATCATTCTAAAGACTGTATACTAATGGAAGACTATAACGTTATACATGAGTCATCTAAACAATTATCATGCTCTTCAATATGCCTAAAATGTATCAATGATATTAATAATCTAAGTACTGATTGTAATTTAATGAATGCAGGGTTCATTGGATCGAAATTTACCTGGACTAACAACCACAAATGGAAGCGCCTGGATATAGTATTATACAGCATTCCTTGGTCAAATATCTTCTCAAACACTTTTGTCACTCACATGGCTAGAACATGGCCAGATAACTCTCCCATGCTCATCAAAATAATAAACAATATTAAACACTTTAATACTAGTTTCAAGTTTCAGAACGTGTGGTTAGATCACTAAGACTTTGATACAACTATCAGATCTAATTGTAATATACCTATATATGGCCTCCATACTCAAACTTTATGGTTTAACCTTAAAAGACTCAAGGCCACACTCAAGATATGGAACAATAAATTTTTTGGAAATATATTTAGCTCTCTAGCTTAATCAGAAGAAGCGGTTAAATTCTATGAAGGATGCTATAGAGACTCTTTAACTCAAGTGAACAAGATAAACTTAGCCAAATTAAATGCAATTCACCTCCAATTGCTTGCCAGAAAAGAAAGCTAATGGGAGAAAAAGTGCAACACTAGCTGAACAAAGAATGATGAAAGAAATACATCAATACTTCATAGCTATGTTAAGAAGAAATGGAAGAAAAAAAGAATTTCATCCATACAAGTCAACAACACAAGGATTACAAGCCCTCAAGAGCTTGCAGATTCAGCCATCAATCACTTTAAAATTCTTCTCGCAAATAATGCTAGTTCTATTGATTACTCAACAATACAAGCTACCATTCCATCCTTGATTACAATTGAAGACAAAAACTATTTAACACTGCCACCCTCTGACCATGATATTCTAAACTATGTAAATGCTCTAAATCCAAATAACATAGCTGGTGTGGATGGTTTTAACATCATATTTTATCAAAAATATTGGAATATTGTTGCTGTTGATTTATGCTCGGCTATTAGGACATTTTTCAATGAGGATCAAGTTCCTAAAGAGGTGTATGCCACTGTTATCTATCTAATACCTAAAAAAGAATCTCCAAATTCTCAAATGATTACAGACCTATTAGTCTATGTAATGTCTTCAACGTGATCATTTCCAAGATAATAAATGACAGAATATCTATACTTCTTCCTAAGCTAATCTATGTTGAACAAAGTGGCTTTGTGAAATGAAGAAGCATTCAAGAAAGCATACGCATAGCTAAAGAACTAGCCTTCAACATTAACAAGAAAAGCAGAAGAGGAAACCTCATCCTTAAACTAGATCTCTCCAAACATTTTGATAGAATCTCCATTTCTTTTATCAAACATATACTAATAGCATTTGGTTTTAATTGAAGGTTTACTAATCTAATCCTGAAGTCTATCAATAATGTCAACTTCTCTTTGATAATAAATGGAGAAGCAAAAGGGTTCTTTAAATCTACCAATGGAATCAGACAAGGGGACGCCATCTCCCATAGTATTTCATCTTAGCAAAATAATTTTTGATAAGAGGGCTAAAACAAATGATTCAAGAACATCCTAATATGAGATACATTATACCGATAACATTAAATTTCTTTCCTATCTTTTGCTGACGATCTAATCATATTTACTAACGAATCAAAGACTAGTGTTAAAAATCTTTACAAGTTCTTAATCAAGTATCAGAACCAAATATGGCCATTGATCAATAAGGAAAAATCTTTATTTATTCTTCATACTTCATCACCTATAACAAGATCAAACTACATTCATCTCACTACTACATTCAGCTATGGAATTTTCCAATGAAATACTTGAGAGCAACTATCTCAAATAGAAGTCTAACAATACACTATGAAGATTTAGTTACAAAACTCAAAAAGAAAGTTCAAGATTGGGATCATATGTTGTTATCATTTGGTGAAGATTTATTCTTATTCAATATGTCTTGATAACCATCCTACTTTATCAGCTCCAGCATTCCCTGATTCCTAACGCTATCATCAAAAGAATGAAAAGTATATGCCGTAGATATTTATGGGGCTCATCTAAAAATAGTAGATTTATAGCATGGGCTAGCTGGAACAAGATATGTCTTCCCTACACAGAAGGAGGTCTCAACATCAGCAAATTTGAAGAAACTCAACTCACTTATACTTGAAAAATATGGATTAAATTCAGAGAAAATAAAATTCTATGGTCAAATATTATGCACAACATTTACTGCTACAATTATCATCCAATGTAAGTCTACATAATCAATAAAATATCTAAAGTCTGGAAGAGACTCATAAATGCTAGTAATATTGCTGAGGTATTCACACTATGGACTATTGGCCAAGGTAATTATGATTTCTGGCTTGATCGATGGTGCAACAACAAACCACTAATAGAATTAACTGGTGACATTAACCCTACCTGGTATTATTAAATTAAGGTTAACTCATTCTAGAATGCTTCTGGCTGGGACTACAAAAGACTTCATTTCTAATGTCACCTCTCTAGACATCAACATAATCACTAATCTCTCAATCAAAGAATCAATAGAAGATAAGATACAGTGGACAACAAGTGAATCTGAATATTTCTCCTTTAAAGATACATTTCTAATGTAATTAAGCTTCTAACAACAATATGGAACAAAGTCACTTAAAAAAAACTCATTTATCTTACGGAGGCTACTACATAACTGGATCTCAGTAGACACAACTATACAAAGAAGGAATATAACTCTAGCATCTAAATTCCAGCATTGTGACAGTATTAAATCTCTTCAACATGTATTTATTCTCTACAAAACCTCTTGGACAATTTGGATTTTTTTGCTATATCTTCAATATTCATATATGAAACTATATGAACTTATCTCACATTATGAGACTACGGATATGGTGTGCCCCTAGCTCTACACACATAAAAAACGCACTTCCATTTATCATCTGTTAGACCCTTTGGAACCACAGAAATGACAAGAAATTCAAAAATCAACAAACCTCTGCTAGCTCCGTAATCCTTCAAGTCAAGAATGATGTTCTTAAACGAGACATGGCTAATCTCTTAAAAATGAAGTTCTGGGCTAAAAATTTATCAACTGCTTACGAATTTGGATGCTTCAAGCACCTAAAGCATCCTAGGAAGCTAATTGCTCTTCATAAGATACCTCATACTGCACCAAGATTAAAATTAAACACAAATATATCATGTACACTCTCGGGTGAAGCTACTGGCAATGCAACCATCAGAAACTATAAGGGAGAACTCAAGGTAGCTATATGCATAATCTATAGAAAACAGAGTCCTGTCATTGCAGAAACACGTGCACTCCTAGATGGACTCCTACTTTGTCACAAAATGCAAATCAAAGAGTTGTAAATAGAGACTAATTCATATATTCTACTCAATATGATTACTTCTAACAAAAGCCCCTGGTTTTTAACACCTATCCTTTAATGTTGCAGAAAACCAATCTCGTAAAAAATAATTCTATCTCACATCAGCAGAGAGCAAAATGCTGTTGCATATTAGCTCGAAAAATGGACAAGTAAATACAAATATAAAATTGACATTGAAACCGACAATAAACCCAACCATCTCAAAACTACTATTAATTTAGATAACTTTGAAATTTGCTATACGAGAAAATTCTGAAATATTTTCCTTATTCATTTCAAAATTCAATATAAAATTAGATTACAAATTATAAGAAACAAAATTACTTTGTGCAAATATATCTGCCGCTCAAAGTCAATTCAATCATTCATGAACTTAAAAGAAATCATTCAAGCCAAGCCTGATAACTAAAAGTGGAAAACAAATCAAAAACTAAATCATCCTGAAATAACTAAATCGAGACCTTAACTTTTGATTGTATAGCTCATTCAAGAAATCACAAAATGCATTCATCTATCTTCTTCTTTTCTCCGCAAATTGCTCCCAAAAGTTAATTCAACCTTCTCGCTTAAAATCACAATATTAAGGTATCCGCTAAACCCTTGCAAGCAACTTCATCTGCATGTCGATTCAGATTGAAATACAAATTTTATATTTTAACTTTGAATTTGGCGGTTGACTTTGGCACCTCCAAACATTATACTGTCTTTTGGGCCTTTTAATAAATTTCCCGGACTACCGCTCAGTTGGATAAAAAATAAAATAAAATTCTATTGCGTCACTAGGCTTCTTAAATACTAACGGGCTAAAACTTTCACATTTCGATTTAATCTATCGAGTGTTTTTTTTTTTTAAATTTCGAACCACCAATGACGAAGGTTTCCACTCAAATTTGAACAATTTTAAATAGTCTGATCTTTACTTCCAGTGTCGGATGATTTAAAAAGTCACTTGGGCGGTCAAACTAATTAAGTCGATTAGAAGAAAAATATATAAAAACATTGGGGGACCAAAAGAAAAAAAATAATTAAAACAATTTTTAATAATGTCTAATTTGTCTTTTATCGTATCTCACCGCTGTGAGACAGATAGTGGATTCGTACTTGAAAATAAAAGAAATCTTTAATCATCATCGTTTCTTCAGACAAACCACTTTTTATGTTTTTTAATTGCTCTGATTATCTTCCTCTTCTCTTCTCTCATCATTTACTCTCGCTCAATCACTGTTCCTTTTTGTTCATCATTACACACATATACGCAACTCTAATCGGACGGTCCAGATCTTCTCGTCTCCCCCAAATTAAACGGCTAGGGCTCCATTTCTCCATCCCCAGTATGTAAACACCTTTCCATTCTCTTTCGTTAGCTCGATTGTTTTATATCTATACATTCACGCCTACGTCTATTACATATTTGTGTAGCTATGATCTTAACTATAATCGATGTCTATATTGATTATTGCTATTCAGACAAAAAAAAAAAATTAAAAAAAAATATATTTCGTATGATCTGTTCTTGATTTTTTTTTACATTTTTTAGTAATAGAGTTATGTTGTTGAATGTGTTGTAGTTATATGAATTAACTGTTAGTAACAAGGCTTGATTCTTCTGTTTGCTTTTGTCATGTTTTTTTTTTGTTCTGTTAACAATCTCTGTAGTTTGTGCTGCTCTATAGACCACACGATTTTTTTTTACTTAAGGATAGCCAAATTAACTAAAACATTTAATTCTTGAAAATAATTCTTAACATTATAGTTAATGCATGTTTAGATTAAAAATGAATTTAACATAATAGTTTGTCATAAAAAAAACTAATTTTGTGTGATGATACCTAACAATTTGGTGTGGGTTTTAGCCGATTAGCAATTATTCTGTGTTCTATGGAAATGAATTCTTCTAAGCTTTGTTTATTGGTTAAAGTTTTAATATTTTATTATAAAAGTTAATTATAATCATTTAATCATTACATTTTCAACTAATAGAAGTATCAAGTATCGCATGACAGTAACTTTTCTCAATTTGATTATAGTGTAAAATACCTGGCTTAGTATATGGTTTATTATCTCTTGCAGTACCTGTTTTACTCCATGGAATCTAATGTTCAAAGGAGGCCAAGAAGGAGAGATCATATTAACCAAGGAACTAGAAATTCCAGCTTATCGAATCTTGGCGATGATCTCGATCCATGGACTTCGTGGGCATACACACCCCGTACTATAACGCTGTTACTTATCGGTGCATGTCTTCTAATGTTAGTAACTTGCGCGATAAGTAATCTCATCAATCGTTACATTTGAAGTTATGTATAGCTTATAACATTGAAAATTCCGTCGTAGAAGTTTTGTTTTGGCATGAGTTGTTATGGCAACGTTTTGGAAGTGTGCATCGTTGGAGTTGATAAGCAAGACATAGTGTTTTTGTAGTTTGATAGGAATGATTTCGATAGGAACCATTGAGATGCTTTCAAATACTTTAGTAAGTCCTGTTTATGTAAGTTATCAATATATGTCCGGGTCTAATATAGTTTCTTATGATTTGGCTGCGATGTTAGTGTTTAACAAAGAAAATTTGTCTAGTCTTGCCTATGGTTTGGCTGCTATTATTTTTTCTCAATTGTAATTTCATATAAAATGCAATAACCTTATTGTTTATGGTTTTCCGACTAGTTGGGCAAGCGGAGCTCTTGATCCTGAAAGCAGCACTTCGAGTGATCTTGTCACTTCCACTAAAAGGTTTCTTTCATTTTGCTGATGATATGACCCACATTTTTCTTACTCGCTGATGTTACTAAAGTAAAGCTAACAAGATTATGTGCCATTTAATTTGTAGGGGTATATGGGCTATGATCGCAGTTTTTCTCGCTTATTGCTTGCTACAGGCTCCGTCTACGTAAGATATTTGATTGAATTCATTTGTTTTCTACCCAATTGTTTCAGTAATACAGTACTTATTTTTATTTGCCCTTTGATAAACATTGTTGGTTTAGATTATACATCTAGCTCATTCGTGGCCATACAAGGTTTTCTTTATCAGATATAATATCACAACCTGTGGCTCACTTTGTCATTTTCTTTGATTTTGAATTGAAAATTATTGCTTTATTTATTTATTTATTATTGCGCTATAAGACTTAATCCCCTTATACATGCAGTCTGCTTATAAGGCCACATCCTGCAGTATGGCGTTTAGTTCATGGAATGGCGGTTGTTTACCTTGTTGTTCTTACATTTTTGCTTTTCCAGGTTGAATTTCTATTCTTGTTGTCGAACTTTGGATTAATAAGTAGTATTTCTCATTAAGTGTTGTGCTCCTAATTTTTAATGACGATTTTAAACTACATTTTTTTTTTCCAGAAACGTGACGATGCTAGACAGTTAATGAAGTTTCTTCATCCAGATCTTGGCATTGGTAAAACTTCCCCATTGGACAACTCTTCTTACAGGTGGCAAAATCTTGTCCGACCCGACCAACTGGTTTTGTCCCATTTAGAACACAATTGGTATGGACAAGAACTTCATGTCCAAAATCTGGGTTTGGACAAGTGTACATTGTTAAGTCCGGTTTTGAAATTCGACCAAAACGTTTAGATTTATACATTTGAAAATGATCAATTCGGGCTGTGTAAAATAAAATAAAAATACTTAGAAAATAGTTCAAAAGTTTCATAAACAATCCAAAATATATCTGAAAACCAGGGGGATCCGGTCAAAATGGCTGGTCCATATAGAGGTATGTGTCTGAAATTCGGGCCCTGGTCTGACAGACTATTAGTTACTACAAAGTTCAGTCTGACCATGACTGGAATTTTGCCTTCTGTTTCCCTCGACCCTCGAATTATTCCCTTCTTACACATTATTTTATATTTAGTTGTTGTTTCTATGATTGCATGCAGAACTTCCAGAAAAATCATACGGTACGGATTGTCGTCTTTATATATCTGGAAATGCCACAAATAGGTTTAAGAATCTTTACGTATGAAAGCTCTTCTTCCCTTCAATTTTATCTTGTTATATTTTCGACTCTCATTATTGAATCAAATTGTTTTTGACTTAGGATACTCTTTTCGATGAATTTGTTTTGGCCCATATTTTTGGTTGGTGGGGAAAAGCTATCTTGATACGCAATCAACCTCTTTTGTGGGTGCTTTCAATTGGGTTTGAGTTGTTGGAGGTCAGATGTTTTTTCTCATTGTTTACTCTTTGTTCTTTTCATATTTAGCATGTCAAATATAGCTTGTGCGTCTGTAATTAGGGGTGGCAAAATTCCGGTTGGGGACCGGATTCGGGTCGAACAAAACATCATAGTTATGTTTGTCCAAATCCCAACCTGGTATTGATTCATCCCTCGAACAGATTGGTTAACAGGATCCAACCTGGTTCAAAATATTTTTGGATTTCTTAGTACTTTTTTGTACCGACTTGGATTCTCCGACCCAAATTGATCCCTTTCTAATATGTTTGTCCGGATGCCCAAACTTAGATTTCAAATCGAACGGTATTTCTTAATTTCGACCCATATTTCCGAAATTAATTCTTGTTCGTACCTAATTTTTCCCGGATGAAAAAATAAATTCTGTATGAAGCTAACTTGAAAAGTATGCATTTTTCCAGTTTACGTTTCGCCACATGTTGCCGAATTTTAATGAGTGTTGGTGGGACAGTATAATTCTTGATATTATGATCTGCAACTGGTTCGGTGAGTTATCAACTATCTTTTTCTTTTCTACAATTCCCTACTGACTTTTATTTCTCGCGTGTTCTAAGTCTATGCATTCTTTTTATGTCATATTCGCGATATTTTAAACGTCATCGTCTAGTTTATCTGCTTCTTTTTTCGCTTTGCATTTTCTGAAATCATAATTGATCTGTGGCATCTGCATGTTGGTATGGAAATACAGTAGATAATGCCTCTTACTTGGAAACAATGGTTTAAATTTTAGTGAAATTTAAAATTATAAACTATGTATTCAGTTTTTAGAAGATTAGATGATAAAGCTGTGTTTGGTTCATGATAAATTTCCTAGAAAAAGGTTTTCATTTTCACCAGATTCGGTGTTTTATAATCCATATCCTGCTGGACATTAATGATTCAGTTACCGAAACTTGTAGGTATATGGGCTGGAATGTATACCGTCAGATACTTTGATGGAAAGACATATGAGTGGGTTGGCATAAGCCGACAACCAAACATTATCGGCAAAGTATGTTTCTAACTCCTAGTAGTTGGATGCAGTTAGTTCTTGTTCTTACTTTTGGCCATCGCCCATCAGTCTCTTGGGCCTTTAGGTTTATAAGCAAAAAATAAATAAAATTGTTAGGTTGGTCTAACTTTTTAACTTTAAAAGCTATCATATTTTCTTTTTTAGTACAACTTCACAATATTATTATTGCAGGTTCGGACTAGTTATTTTCGTCGAAAACATTTCTTCTATTTTTTACTTTATGGCGTTGCTTTTTTTCTTTTTATGCTTAATATTTATTATTTCAAATGATGCATCATACCACCTATAGTATTATCGATTTGTGACTGATTTATTTTCTATTTACAGGTTAAACGGACGTTAGGACAATTTACTCCGGCTCAGTGGGACAAAGACGAGTGGCACCCGCTACAAGGACCATGGCGATTCATTCAAGTTCTTAGCCTCTGCATCGTCTTCTTGACAGTCGAGCTTAACACGTTCTTTTTAAAGTTCTGTCTTTGGGTTCCACCCAGAAATCCAGTGGTTTTATACAGGTTGATTTTATGGTGGCTAATCGCTATACCGACCATTCGCGAGTACAATTCGTATCTCCAGGATCGGTATTTATCTCCCTGTTATGTTTTTCTCTCTCTCTATATATATGTAAGTAAGTACATCGAAATTTATGTACTCAGATGTTTTTACTTTTAACATTTTTAACAGAAAACCGGTTAAAAAGGTTGGCGCATTCTGCTGGCTTTCACTTGCCATTTGCATTATCGAGCTTCTAATTTGTGTCAAATTTGGGCATGGTATGTTTCATTTGCTATCTCCTATCTGATAAATGATATTAAGTGTGGCGACAATCTCATTTCAGATCAGACAAAATCTTGAATCTCAAATCTGACCTGATTTTCTTTTTGTATTTTGTTTGGGGTTGTGTTAGGTTAGTGTTGTGTTAGGTTGTGTTAGGTTTACAAATTAGTCATATTTCTACATAGCTAGTGTTTTCAGTTTTTTGTCACCGGTTAGTGTTGGGTGGCTCCGGGTTAGATAAAAATGATGACATGACTCAAACCTGCTCTATTATCTTCATATAGTGTTTAAAGTTTTCGGGTTATACATATCCTAAAAATATCTCGTAGAATGCCGGAGTCATGTCATATCTTTAGTATTTACAGCTCTACTGGGAACCAACCCAGTTAACTGGGTCCGGCACAGATTCTGAGTTTTATTCCGGATTGAAGTATTGGTCATTTTTTAATAGCTAAATCTGATTGGTTTGTCCAAATGTCAACAGATCCAATCGGATTTTGTCCAAATCTGGACGATTGTGCCGGATAATATTTTGCCACCCCTAACGATCAATGTTACATATGTTCATCTTTTACTAGACTTTGTTAGAATGATAATTTATATGTTTAGTTTGTTCCTAAATTTGATTTCTTCTCGACATTCTCGATCAGGTCTGTACCCAGAGCCAATGCCTTTTTCGTTAATGATCCTCTGGATTTCGGTAGGTATCTCCCTTCTAGTATTCCTTTTTGTATGGTCTTGGCAAATACACAAGAGCCTGAGGAAAAAGCAAAGGTGAACGAATTATATTTATAGCTGGGGTGGTACAATATTGGTTAATTCTTTCTTGCCATTGTACATGTAATTTTCGAACTGAGTCGATAAATCACAGTATGTCTGATCTGAGTTGATAAATCTCTGTTTATTTATACTTTATGAGTGTTGTTATTTATCTGACATTACTTGTTCTTCTAGTTTAAAAAAATATCCAATTAGTCTTGTTCTGGTTCTGACTTTTTCCATTAAAAACACTTGTGAAGAAAAGCATTTGATACACAATATTATTTAAAGAAGTTCAGTTCATACCGAAACATACCCACCCAATTTATTCCAAAAAAGGAAATATAAAAAACTAACTCATGATATTTTTGGTGAAGCGAGTCGACTTCGTTGTTTTTTCAGGTGCTGTTCGGTTTTGAGCTATACTTTTTAATTATGCAGAACTTATTTCGGCTATTTTTCTTTCAATAAGTGCTGTAGGATTTGCTTTCATCTCATAATCTATGCCTCGCTATAATTCGAAAGTGATTTTTTAACGAGTCTAATATTTATGTGGTTTTGGATTTGATATCCGGATACTAAACATACATTCCAGTGTGGTCGCCACTGATATAAGTCGAAATTGGTCCATAATTTTTTTTGAAGGTTAATCAGATTGCTAGAGAGAAGGTATGTTAAGAATTCTAAAGAAAAGCTCCATAATATTTTTGGAAGGGTTAATCAGATTGCTAGAGAAAAAGTATGTTAAGAATTCTAAAGAAAAGCTGTCGAAAGTAAAAGAAATTATTTTGTTGTTATTTCTAAGAAATAGAATATCTATTTATAGTAAATGTGGTAAATATGGGGCTCCATATAAAAGCTTTCATTTGGTTATTTCACACCAGTATTCTATTATATATAAACATAAAAGCTTTCATTTCGTTACTTCACCCCAGTATTCTATTATATATAAACATATTTATTCTATATTACATTACATTCCCTCAGTGTCTCTTATATACTAAGTTAGCTTTACATTTAAATATAGATAGACCGATATGTAGGATGAATAAATTCTACTCTTATCAATAACATCCAAAACAATTATGAATGAGGTTATGATTATCAAAGAGAAAATATGGAGGTGATTAGAGGAGAAGATATTTTGGACTAGAGAAAGCATGAGAATAAAGAAGATAGTCTTATTTGTTAAAAGATGAGATGATTTCATCGGTGAGAATCTTGCTTTATATAAAGGGATAAGCTTGGACCAAACGCCTAATTGGGCTTTTGATTTAAGTCTTTTTAGTATTACATCACATGCCTTATGTCTATATTTATGCTTTCTAAATTTGGGGTCTAAACTATAGATTACATGTAACATATTTACACTGGGTTTCAGTCTATACAAATTCTACATTTATTAGCCTTGCGAGAACCTCAATGATAAACTAGAACTTTGATTATTCTTCTTTGGTTGAATTTTTTGTTTCTTTTGTATTTTGAGTTTGCGCCGAAGCTTATTTATCTTGTGATCTTAAGATTTAATGTTCTTACCTAACCGATGTCATGACGAGCTGAACTACTAAGCCAAATATGGTTGGACTCGTAAGAGCCTTGAGGTCTGTTGGCCTTATATTTGCCTCATTAAAACTTCTTCGTGAGATAAAGCTCCCCTGAGAAAAAAAGATATATTGTTTCGAAGAGAAAATAGTACACATATAGGTAGCCTTCCCTTGTTTTTGATTTACTAGTAGTTGGTTATCTCATAAATAGAGACTTTAAACAATTATTATTAGTAGTGAGTTTAAAATTAAAAAATCTTGTTCAAATTGCTTGTGAGTGTATACGTGTATCCCTATAGTCCTTTCAAAATATATAGAATGACTAAGAATTTTTCTTGTTATATTAAATAAGTAATCCAAGACCTTAAGCTTCTGCATAGCCGTAAGTTTATTCTCTTACCATACCGGGTGTTTTTTTCATCCTTGGTAATTATATCAAAATTTTATTATCTCAAGTTTTGTCTTGCTGATTTTTCAATTTATTCCAAAAATGATTTAATGTTTGAAGTGAATAATAGGTGATGATTTGCATGCTTTTTGGGTGAGTGAAATGTTATCGACACGTTTCTAAAACGTGCAGTGATTTTAATATTTTTTTACATGTTGAGCTTCTTTCATCTTGACCATTGGATTTGTTTTAATCTTGATTTTTAATATGAAAAACAACCTAAAACATTGATGTAAGGAATCAATAGTTAGAATTTGTTTACATTTAATTTTACTTTTTTATTTAGTTTTCTTTTACGGTTTCCACTACTTTTTACTCGTTAAGTATTTGTCTTTTTGTTCCGTTGTGTTTAAAGTTCTCAAATTTAAGGTTATTTTAATTTTTTTTTTATAAAAGTTATCTTTTTTATTTTATTTTTCCCTCATAATGACCAAACAAGAAATTTCCAAGCTCACTTACTTTTGATAGCTCTAAAGATTTTTTAGTGAGGTTATCAATCACGATAATATTCGTATGCGAGTTATCAGTCACAAGTATCTTCGTATGAGAGTATTTTAGAGAGAGCAACGAGACAAGTAGAGAAATAAAGAGTCATATAGAAAAATAAGGTAATAATTGATTAATAATTAGACCCATTTCCCAAAAAGGGGTGGTCCTTTATATAGTATAAATGATAATTCCTTAATTTACACATCTACCCTTTGTTATGTGAGTTTTTACACCCCACCACTTTAACAATCATAAATATAAATATTAGTTATTACATAAGTCATCATTGACATTACATACTTGTCAAATTTATACCCAATACTTTTCAATATCAAATCAACTTATTTATTTATCTAATTTTCTCACTCCACACAATATTTCCTTCCCTTATCAGTAGCCCCCCAATCCTTGTGAAGATGTTCGAGCAAGGACTAATTCATAGAAGTGGATTTTTATCTCGTGTATGTTTCATCGGACAATCCTTCCACTGGCTTCTCATCGGATTATTCTTCCACGTGCAACTTATCAGATTATTCTTCCACGTGCAACTTATCAGATTGTTCTTCCACATGCAACTCATCAGACTCGTGATCTCAAAATAAATAATGATGACTTCATATTCACATGTTAGTTGCTTCCTGACACAAACATGCATGTTATGCTTTATTTCTGTGCCAAAAATATTTTAGATAAGTGATGTCATTTAATCCACGTGTCAATTGCTTTCTAACACAAACACAAATGCTTTCCAAAATGTTTTGTATGTGAAGAGGTTTGTGAGAAACCCTTTATACTTATCGATACACGTGTGATTTGAATTATAGGTAGAATAATTGTCCCTAAAATCTTCGTAGGTGGCCGTTACCAAAGGAAAAATTTTCACCTACTTGGGCCTTCGTAACCCTTAGAAGCCCACGCTTTATTTATAAATACTTGAATCCGTTCACAACTTCAAAGTTACTTTAATTTTCCATTTCTAGAGAGATAAATAAAAAATTTATTTAAAAAAAAGAGAGAGATTGCTCTAGTGGATGTTTCCTTCAACCTTTCATACCTAAGGATTCTGAAGGGCTTGAAAGATATAAACTTTGAGAGTGGTTCAACATTGCAAACAAAGCTAAAGAGAGAAAAGTTGTTGGCATAGAAGAGGAACCGCGACCCTTGGAAATTCTTCAAACAAAGTATTTTGATTAGTGGCCTTCTATAAAGAAGCATTCCCAGACGACAGGAACTTCAAGTACTAACCTACCATCCTATCCTCCTATTACTCAGTCTCCCGATCAAACTTGTTCGAGGTGCAACAAGGGTGACCTTGGTCTTTCTAAAGACTTTAGCAAAATTTCTATGTTTCTTACGATGAAAATATTATAATACCTTAGTTTTATCAAAAGAACTTCAAAATTCTCCTCCAAACTTTTTCCTATGAAAACATTATAATGCTTTAGTTTTTATAAAATACCTTCAAATTTCTCCTCCAAATGTTTTCATATGAAAAACCGTTATTGGATAAAATGATAGAAATTATTGCCCAAAAGGATAAAAACTGTTGACCAACCTTTGTTGGAAGACCCTTCCGGTCCAGAATGATAAAACTTGTTAACCAACATTCATTGGAAGACCCTTCCGGTCCAAAATGATAAAAATTGTTGACCAACATACGTTGGAAGACTCTTCCGGTCCAAAAAGGTAAAAATTATTGACCACCATTCGTTGGAAGACCCTCTCGGTCTAGAATGATAAAAATTGTGTGCGACGGTTTAAGATGGCAACATAATATTATATATAAGTTGGCTTTGAGGGAACCTCATTAAAAACTTCCCGCGCCACCAGGGTAGGATAGAGTGCGCCACCGATACTTACATCAATTTTTAAAAATATATACAAACTTATACATTCATTCGAAATACAGTTTGAGGTGCTCAATATTCTATGGATGATGAAAATATCTTCTTTCTTTATCTTTGAGTCGATACGCCCCCCGACTTTACCTTCTTAGTAACCGTATTCCGACCCTCCCAATTAGGCCCTAGCTTACCAAACCGTTTTCCCTTTGTATGAAGAAATACTTTCCTCAACACCTTATCCCCTAATTTAAACTCATGTCGTCTAACTTTGGAAGCATACTAAATTTTAATTAAAGTTTGATAGTGTAAAGATTTCAATTGTGCTTTTCGTCTCTTTTCTTCTATAAAATCTAGGTATGTCCGCTTTCCTTTATCGTTGGCTTCCTCGAAATATTCAATGATTCGATATTAAGGGAGGATTACTTCGGATGGAATAACAACATCCATCCCGTAATCCAATGCAAATGAAAATTCTTGGGTTGCTGTTCGAGGAGTAGTTATGTATGCCCATAAGACTTCTTGTAAATAATCTTTCCATTTCCTAGCCTTGCCTTCCAAATTATTTCTCAACCCGTCAAGAATTGTTCTATTATTGACCTCGAATTGGTCGTTTTCTTGTGGATTAAAAGGTGTCGAAAAACATAGTTGTATTCCTTTAGTCGAACAAAAATCCATCGTCATTTTCCTTGGAATCCCAAAACGATAATGAACCTAATCACATCCTTATCTTTTGTTCCTGCCAATGGTTTAGCTTCCACTCACTTAGAAAAATAATCCACCGCAAAAATTATTGTTTGTCGTCCCCCTAATGCCATGGGTAATGGTCTGACCAAATCAATGCCCCATCTTTCGAAAGGTAATGACTTAGATATTGATTCAAGAGCCACCCCTGGTACAAAACTTACATTAGAAAATATTTGGGAAATATCACATTTTTGAACTAATTCCTTGGCATCCTAGGTGATTGTAGGCCAATAATACCCTGCAAGAATAAATTTTCGTATCAATGTTTTATACTGTCAATGTGCAAACCCTTCCCCATCATGTAACTGTGGCAATATCATTTGTAATTCAATTTATCTAAAGCACCGAAATAATGGCCTGCTAAAATACTTTTTGTGTAAGATATCTCTAAGGACAATATAGCCATATGCATTAACCGTATTCTTTTAACTATTAATTTATAAACATGTAAAAAATCATTTACCCAAATTCTCTGATTTTACTTCTCCAGTCTTTTACTATGCTTGTAGAAATTTGAAAGACCTTGATTGATCCTTCTGCTACCTCAGATCCCTTAGTTATTGACAGAATTCTTGTGTGACAATCCAAGAGAACTCCTTAAAATATTAAGCATTAGCCACAAAATCAGCCACAAAATTTCCAACCATATGAACATGTTCATATATGACGCTTTCGGACACTAGTGTTAAAGCCTTTAACTCCCTCAAATAATTTACTAGATGATATTTCCTCACCTCCTATTGTCCATATGCATGATTTATAAGAAGTTTTGAGTCACTTATCAACCTAAATTTTTTTAGCCTCACAAATTTGAGCAAGTCTCAATCCTACTAAAGCGGCTTCATACTTTGCTTTATTATTCGATGCTTTAAACCCAAAGAGGATAGCTTGATACATGGAATTTCCCTCTGGAGAAATCAAATGCACCCCTGTCCTGCATCCTTATGCACTTGAACCCCCATATGTTTGGACTGTCCACTCTGACTTATAAAGTTTCTTTATCCATCTCCATATTTGACCGTTCAGAATGAAATTCAATTAGGAAGTCTGCTAAGTCTTGTACTTTGATTGCAGTCCTAGGTTTAAATTCAATATCAAAATCTCTCAATTGAACCGCCCACTTAGTCATTCTTTCTAATATATCAGGCGTTTGTAACATATTTTTCAATAGAAAGATATCCGTACGATGATAGAATGAGCTTGAAAATAAGGTCTCATTTTTTGAGCAATAGTTACTAGCACCAGAGCCAAATTTTATAACTATAAATACCGCTTCTCAGCATCCAAAAGACTTTTACTGATGTAATACATTCGTCTTGGGTAATTTCCTTCTTTTTGAATTAGAACAACACTCACAGCATAATCCGAAACTTTTATATAAACATACAATTTTTCTCTAGAGTTGGATTTGTCAAAATTTCTAGTGAAAAAATATATTCTTTAATTCGATGAAACGCCTCAGAACATTCTTGGGTCAGTTAAAAAAACTTGCTTGTCTCAACACTTGTAAAAAAAAGCACAATTGTCTGATGATCGACATATGAATTTATTCAAGGCTGCCAATCTCCCTATCAAAATTTGTACTTATTTAATTGTCCAGTTACTTCTAACTGTTAACTTATGACAAAAGATATATGCATGAACCCCTGTCATATCTTCTTCACACCAAGCAAACAAATGGAATTTTGTTGATAATAACTGAATTAATTTCTCCCTCACCTCTGGAAATAAATTTATGCCAACTTTTAAACTTTTATCGTGAGAGAAAAAATGATCCTCAAAAATTTCATCTGGGATCATAAATCCGGGGGTCTCCATTGGATCATCTACAGGATCAGACCCCAAGGAAAGCCTCATTGATTGTTATGCTTTGTTTGACTCGTTCCTACAACATATTTCAGACATTGGTGAACATTTGATGCCATGACATGCCAAGACCTTCCAAAGATTGTATTGTAAGATGTTAGAACACCTACCACAATAAACAGATGTGTCACCATATCTTTAAATGGTCCCGACCTAACTTCACTCTCCCTTAAAATTTTCCTACCACGTTAGTTGTTACCCCAGTAAACCTTACAATTGTTCGATCAGAACGAAGAATTGTTGGTGGATGTTTTTATTTTGCTATAGGTAGTTATGAAGATAATGTTAGCTGAACAGCCAGCATAAATCAAAACTCTTCGTATCTCATCCCTCACAATATTTGCTACAATAACTACCGCATCTTCATGTGGTCCAACTACATCCTTCATGTCATAATCTTCAAAACAAAGTATTGGAAATGGATTTCTGTATAAGTGTGGTAAAACGCCTGCCTCTAATTGAGTTGTTAGGTTGACAATGTGTTTCTTTCAAGAATAATTTGATGTCCCTGCAACATTATCCCCTCCAAAATTTGTTAGTGATTCAAAGAAAGCGCATAGTTCACTAACATTTCCTCTTACAACCGATTCTTCCACCATATAGATGTTATTACTATCTGGTTTTGGATCTAAATACTCCATTGAAATATCAAATGCATCAATAGATTCTTCGTTCATGGGTTCTGAAATCACCAAAGCGTTTTCTTGCTTTGGAACAACAAGATAATTCTTCTTCACAAATGTTGTTAGCTTTCCATTTTTGATCAAAGCATGTATCTTTTTTTTCAACGCCAAACAATCCTTTGTGTCATGCCCAATGTCCTCATGATACTTACAGTACCTGTTGCTTTTACTCTCACTCAGAGTCTGTATTGGAAATATCTTGCGAAACAATATGTGCTGACGTGTCTTTTCAAAAATTACTGTTACACACTCTGTCAGCCCGATGAAATGTGTTGGCCGAATCCATTTGTTAGATAACAGACGAGCATATTATTGTGTGTTCACAAAATGTGTATTCACCTTTGGCTTTGGAGGTATTTAAGTTGGATTTGAACTGGTGCTCGAGATCGAACAATATTTGTTGGGTGTGAACTATTATGTGCTGCCGTCAAAATTTGATGGAATTGGTTTTGCTCAAACTGTGCCAAAATATTTATTTCCGATATTTTTCTTTCCTCCACCAGAATTATTTTCTCTACCTGGTCTAACAAAGCCCCAAATGTCATCCCTTGCTTTTCTATTGCGTTGTCCTTCATTATTCCAGGGAGGAGCCCTATTTGGAAAACTGCTAATGTCACAACTTTCCATGTCAGTCTTAGCCTTGATAAAATGATCCATATAATCCTTAAGACTCTCCCCCACTTTATACCTGCAGTATATAATCATATCACAATTCGCACAGAATTTTTCGCTACCCACGAAATGTTATCGAAACATATTCCTGTAGATATAATTTGTTTTAATGCAATCCTCTGGCAAACGGTTGTACCACTTCGAAGTCGCAATCTTAAACGTTTGAGAAAATAATTTGCATAGCAGTTTACCTTAGTCGTCATAATTGATCATAAAACTCTTAAATTGTTCGATGTAGTTATCCAGATCTTGCGCTCCATCAAACCTTTCAAGCTTAGAAATATCAAATCACTTTGGTAAATTCCCTGAAAGGATTTTCGAGGAGAGGGGAGATAACCTCCAATTATGACCCATTTTATATGCATTACCCCTACTACCCTCATTCAATATAGTGTATAAGCCTTCTTTGGATAGATATGTGAATTGATTGGTCACATGATACTCAAAATTTCGACTTTTTGAAGGAATCTGCATATGTGAAGTTTCTTGTTCTCGTCTAGCTATATTCACAACCCGATCTAGCTCCTCGGAGCCAAGTCCTTTCTTCTCTTGTTTAACTTTATCCCTTTTCGAACCTTTAATTCTATGAGATGTCCGAGTACTATCCTTTATCGTCATCAAATCTTTCCTCTTGTAACTTTTTGAACGTCGATTATCATTTTCCAAACAGAAAGAGTCATCCAGACTGTATGAAGAATATTCACAAGACTCTGTTGACTCATAAGGATGTCTAGATTTCACTTTTTTGAAGAGTAACAGATTTTTCTTTGATGCATATCCTTAGTCTGATGAACATCTTCTGAATGTTCTTTATAAGTTATTTTTTCTCTTCATACCTCTGATTTAAGTCTCCGTGAACTCAATATCGCATTTTTTATGAGTTCTGATAAGTCCGGAATTTGTTGTCACTCTTTATGAGAACCAGACAGGGTAAATTCAGACAACATCCACCCACTGAACCGTCTGGACAGAACTAATGTACTAAAAACTTCATCACTTCATGACTAAGCTAAATAGGTCTTTGAACTCGACCCGAATCTATAAGTCAACCCGAAAGCCCATGTGGCCCATAATTAAGGGTATAAATACCCAACCACTTTTATTTAATGAGGGTAATGAAAATTAAATACAACCAGGTAGCTCAATTCTCCCTCTACACCCTATCCAAACATTAAATACCTTTAAAATACCACAAAAATCTGGACAAAATTGCCCTCAAACAAAAATAAACCTCACCAAATTCAAATTTTCAATGTCTTCCAAAAGTTCTTTTCGACGAGCTACTAAGGCAGATTCTTCTAGCAGCCCCTCAGCAAGTCAGTCATTGTCGTTTCTTTCATTTATTATTTTTTTATCAACCGGAAGATCTCCAAATGAGTCTCCAATCACACGGTTCTTTGAACCAGACACTACCTCCCTTTGTATTTCTGTATCCATTATCCTCACAGTGTTTGAGAATAATACTATGGTTTTGGAAAAATGATTCTGGGTACCAATCATCTTTTCCACAGACGACGCCAATGATAGTTCCAAAAATTTCTTAGTAAAGTTATCAGTCACGATAATATTTGTATGCGAGTTATCAATCACATCTATATTGTTATGAGAGTACTTTACAGAGAAAAACAAGACAAGTAGAGAGAGACAAAGATTCAAATCGAATAATAAAAGACTAATTCATTAATGATTGGACCTATTTCCCAAAAAGAGGTGCTCCATTATATAGTACAAATGGTAATTCCTTGACTTACAAATTTACCATTTCTTATGTGAGTTTTTACACCCCACCACTTTACCAATCATAAACATAAATATTAGTTATTACATAAGACATCATTGATATTACATACTTGTCAAATTTATACTCAGTTTGAGCTTTTGTTTGTTAATAAAACAATTAAGGATGTTGATTCCTCTGCAGAAATTGTTTTTCATCATTCTCCTCCTAAACATCCTTCTTCCGCTCCTGAAATTAAAGGTGTTCCTCTAAAAATGATACAATTGTTCCCTATTTTTGATCAATTTCCTTATGAGTTTGGTGGGTTCAGGCCTGCCATTAGACCTGTGCCATTTGGTACTTATCGAGACTCCATCTGCTCTAATTTCAACATCTGCAAAAGTTGTCTCTACTATTGCCTCGACGAGAGATCAATTTATGAATATTTTCTTGTTCATCGTTGAATTTAGGATATCAATCTACCATAGAAATTCATATGTACCATATGAAGATTAGTTTACTAAAAAATAAGAATGAATAATTCTTTTTAGTATAAATATATGGTTTGGAAACGAAAAAAACCCATTTGAATGTTATGCATGATAAAGTTGTTATCTTCACTTGTATCGTTGATATTGGATTGCAGTTCCTTTGAGCAAAGACTTATTAAGGATTTAAGGAAAATATTCATATTTTATATCTAGGTTTGTACTAATGTATGAAGGATGTTATTAAGCGTCATCATACCCTTCAGGCGCATATATGAAAATTTTAAAGTTTTTAATATCATAGTCTCGACTAAAATTTCCATTGAAACTTTTTTTTCTTTTACCACAACGACCAACTCTGTCCTTGTTGACGATCTTATTAATTTAAGAAGAAGAAAAATAAATAGTTTGTGTATGTATCAGACGAGTGGAAGACTGACATATAAGAGAAGGAAAGCTTATATTCGCATACCTGGATTCCCGAGTGTGAGAAATTTTTGTTTTCCTTCTGCTTTATATTGTATCCTTTATTCGTAAGTATTATTTTAATGTTTAGATTTTCTTCCCATTTTTTTGTGTGGAAATTTCGGTACTTGTTTAATAAATAGAGTTTCTCACGCATTAAAGCACTACTCGAAACTAGTTAAGGAATCTGAAATATTCTCGCGTGATTATATGGTTATTTTGTCCCCTCTGAATTTTATTGTTTTTAGTATGCGGCTTAAACATGTTAGTTATACTGATCCATCAACCTTAGAATTTCATGGTAAAACTATTTCTAAAGAAGAAGTATAGTTCATTCAGACTCTTTTACTTCTGAAGTTTTTCCATCTCTCCACAAATTAAATATCAAAGTGAGAAAACATGTATTGTAGAGCAAAATATTTTTAAAAATCCAGAAATGTTTGACCCTTGATAAAACTGATCTCTCTGATGGTAATAGTTGTGACATCTCTGAGGGGTAGGTTAATATCAATGTTTTGACTTTATTGTCGAGACATTGGGTAATGAGGTTTTGTTTTCAAGGAATTACTTTCCTCATTGTTTTATATATAATGTTTTGATCCTCAATAATATGGTTGTTTGACCTATTCTAACTTATTATATTTGTTATTTTTATGAAATTAAGTTATCTTTCTTAGACACATATTTCATGAAGTGGTTTAGTTTCAGTTTTAGTTGCTTTTCCTTATGTAACTAGTCACCCAATAATAGTAATTAGACCAAATGTTGACATTTTTAGTGTAAGAAATAATCTTATATTCTTGTTGGGAAGGAAAAAATAAAATGGGTGAAGCTCCCATCTGACGTGACATTGATGATTTTTTAAAGAAGCTTATAAAATTTCTGCTCAATCTAAATATCGTTAAAGAGATCAGTTAAGGCCAAGACGAACGAATAAATAATGTCCTTGAGAGTCTGAGGCAAAAAAATCTCGGGCTTAAAAGTTTGTGTATAAATGGAAAAATCTTAATTTTATGGTTATTTTCTTAGATGAGAGAATTTATTCTCTAGAAGTCGTTGATGCCAACAATGCTAATGCACCCAACGATCCTCATGTTTCTACGAAAGGAACTCCAACCAGTACCTCCATGAGTCAGTTTAGTTGTGACTCTTCTTGTATCAAAATTCCCCCAACTTTTACTTGTATGTCATCCCCTATATAGTAGGTTCTTGATGTATTTAGTCATTTTGATATTTTTTTTCTTGAATGTAGACGCTCCCAGTTCACCTTGACCTTATAGATTTGAACATAAGGGAAATGAAGCTTGGTGTTTAGGCAAGTCTGAGTATTCTATGTAACTACTCTTGTATATTTGAATTCATTTATATATATTGTTTATTTTGTTTATGTAGCTTATGTTCAAATATTTCAAAATGCTTCACCAAGTTTGTGAAAGACCACCTATTGTAATTCTTGATCTTCGACTCTTGTTAGAGGTTTTAGAATAGCCATTTTTAAGTGGTCTAAAATTAGAGGTTAAACTTCAATGTGAAACTGATGTTGTGAGAAAGTTGAGGATTGAAATTCATGATAAGGCTAAACTAGAATCATGCTTGAAAGCTGAAGTGGTGAAGTCTTATGAAAATATGAAGAGGAAGTTTCAGACTATGTTGGAGGATGTTTATGCTACACCGCAGTTAATACATGAATATTAATCTTCTGATCAATATAAAAAATTCCTTTGATAAAAGTGCTAAGGCAGAAAGGGAAATATTACAGAAGAGTCTGAATGAGGCGCTGACGGTACATAATATTTTAGCTGAGACCTTACATGTTGAGAACCTTGACCATACTACATTTTAGGAGGAAGTAAAAAATCATATGAATAAGATTTCTAACAAATAAGTGAATGAATCTGAAAAAGAATTGATTATTATATTTATGAAGACTCTTATGTAATTAACTTATGTGGTTTTTGGAATTTGGTTCCCAAAGAATAAATGTCATATGATGTTAGTTGGACCCATTTTCCCGGAGAAAGCAGACCCTTACGTACACTATGTAGGGTGGATTTTTGGTTTCTAAACTTCTCGATGAAGTAGAAAGTCAGAGAGTTAATGGTACTTCTATTTCTAGTTAATAATATTGAAGAAACTCTTTTTGTTGATATTTTTGTTCCCTCTATTATTGAAAATATTAATCTTCCCCATTCTCATCAAACCGAGGATGTTGCGATTATAGGGGATACATATTTAATTCCTCCTTGTGGGAATGGTATTGTTCTTCCACTTCAAAGATCAAATATGCAGTTCATGCTTCATGAATTGAGGTTATGATTCTTGATAGTCATCTTATCATACCTTCTTTATTTTTGTTGTCTTGTGCCTTCATGCTTTATTTTTAACTAAATTCTCCACGTGTTGGGGTACTTTTAAATTTGGTTGAGTTTTTGTTAGTTTACTTTGGTTTTATATTCACTTCTTGCATTTTGTGTATGTTTGTTTTTATGGATATTGATTTTATTCCTTTGTATGTGTTTTATATTTTATGTATTATAAAATTTTTGTTGGTAGAAGAAAACACTTATACTGCTAGACTCTGTTATTTCTGCATGATTAAATAATTGCGCATGTAGAGGCTTTCGAGGAAGGATCACGTGTGCTCCCGATTTAGATTAGGTCTAGAATAATGTAAAATTTTATTTTGTTTTGTTGGTAGGATACATGACTTATTAATGTGTTATATGATTATTTTTATTTAAAACCATATACACATATATTTGTTTGCTTGATATATTATTGGAAGGGTACTTGGATTTCTTGCCTTACCGAGGATTACTTTTTGAATCATCATGATCCTATTTGTTTGTTTGATATACGAAGAGACTTTATATAATCTTGTCGATACTTTTCACATCTTTCTTTGTTTTATCTTTGTTTAATGAGGTGAGAGACTCGT
Source organism: Limnanthes douglasii subsp. nivea (assembly GCA_036936605.1). NCBI lineage: Eukaryota > Viridiplantae > Streptophyta > Magnoliopsida > Brassicales > Limnanthaceae > Limnanthes > Limnanthes douglasii. The sequence continues at coordinate 221,602,282 of JAUPFV010000004.1, forward strand.
TGAAAAGTTTTTGAAATAAATCATATAAGACTTTATAAATAAATAAAAACATTTTATTATGACAGAAGCCTCGTTAAAACCTACTCGTGGCGCCAAGTTGTGAAAAATTGCATCCAAAATAAAGGTGAAAAAAGATATAAATAAAAAAATAAAAAAATAAAGTTATAAAGATTAAAATGCTTTATATTCAAAATGTACCAAACTTGGTTACCTTCCTCATCTATTTTTTTTAGGTTTACGATTTTAAATTTGATTCAATTGTGTATGAATCTTCTCTGTTTGAACTTAACTTGTCGAGATTTTTGTCTTTTATGTGAAGGAATAACAGAGCTAAAGCTCAGTCTCATCCACCTACACTAGCCCAGAGCCAGCAATCTAGAAATAAGCGGGGGCCTTTGGTTCAACCGGAGTGGTTTGCTGAGTTGAAAGAAAACGTAGCCACCATTTATGACAAAACAAAAGACGAAGTACACTACAGAAGGCCGGCTGCATTGCAATCTTCGAGGGAGAGTCGTAATAATTGTGTCTGCCAGTATCACCATGATATTGGCCATAAAACTGAGGATTGTATTGCGTTGAAACAAGAAGTGCAAAATTTGATTGAAAAAGGAAAGTTGGGAGCGTATGTTAAAAGAAGAAGTGGGAATTGGCCTGATAATGCTCATCGGGCTGGTCCAAACAATGCAGGCACATCGGCTCCGGATGGAGCTATGATAATAATCGAAAGTTTTGATGTAGAGTCAGAATATTTAGATCCTGATCCAATCCGGAATAAAGTGGGTGTTATCACAGAACATTGCAAGACAGTGTCCAGACTTATTAGCTTTTTTGAGTCATTTACAATATTCGGGGGAGACACCATGACTGCACCAACTGCTTCTTCAAGAAAGAGGCACGTTCATACTTTAGCTACCCAGCTGGAAGGAGGCATGACGTTCATTACCCTCATTAAATGAAAGTGGTTGGGTATTTATACCCTTAATTATGGGCCACATGGGCTTTCGGGTTGACTTATGGATTCGAGTCGAGTTCAAAGACCCATTTAGTTCTAAGTAGGTAGATAATTAGCTTAGTCATGAAGTGATTAAGTTTTTAGTACATTAGTTCTGTCCGGACGATTTAGTGGGTGGATGTTGTCCGAATTTCCCCTGTCCAGTTCTCATAAAGAGTGACAACAAATTCCGGACTCATGAGTAGCCCCTTTTTTAGGTTGTGCTCGAAGGCCTTTGGCAAGACCTAAAAAATTGCTCAAGTGCAATTATAACTTTGTTCGGACATTTCAAAAATGTGTAACGACTTTATCCGGACAGACTGAAACCCTTAGAAGCTGAGCAGTTTCACCAGAGATCGTAGGACACGTGTCCTTCTGTGGTTTGCCACACTGGCCGTTTTTCTCTTAGAATGGAGCAATTTGCTGTCGTGGAAAGCCTCTGCAGAAATCATCTCATCCCTTTCTATCACTTCAACATGGGTGACAACTATAAGGTGGTGGATGACTTGCTCGAGTCAGATAAAGGCTGAAAGACTCAATTTCTGTTCGTCAGCAGTGCTTGGGAGAATGGGAAGAAAATTAAAGCTGGTGTCAACCCAAGCATGCTCACCAGCAGATGGCGAAATGATGGTAATAATCTCACCAGATACTTCTACTTTTGCTTAAATTTTTTCTTTTTAACTCTTTTTCCTTTTGCTTTTTGGTAGTGCTGCCCAAGGATTTCAACGATTACCTAAAGGCTGGGCAGAATACTTGTGCCAAGCTGAATGTTTGGACAGCTGAAAAATGGGCAAACCGCTTCCACAACTGCTTTACCGGAGGCAACTTAGCCAGATCATATCCGTGGAATACAACAGACCGGAGGGATCTGTCTTGGGAGGAATTAACTATTCCACCCCTCCGGGAGTGATCCTCCAGAAGACAGAAGGAAAAGATGGAAAATTGGTCTTGCCAGGCAAAGCTAAAGCCCCAAGCAAGATGAAGGGAAAATAGGCCAAGGCCGGGCAAGGTGTGGCAGAGGCCAATCCTAGTGAGGTGGAAGAAGCTATTCCAACAAATCCCGAGGGACAAGGTCAAGGGCAAATCGATGATGCCTGACTACAGGTGGTGGAACACGAGAGCACCAAGGAAGCTGATGGGTCTTCAAAGCCTCAAAAGGTCCTAAAAAGGACAAAAAACGAGGAGCAGAAGGTGGAGGCCGGGATGCTAAGAGAAAGAAAACTTCCAAGGGAGATGAGGTTTCTCTCTGGGATCCGAAGCCACTACCTCCCGTTGACCCTACTGATCCTACGAGAGCAGAAGAGATCCCTGGTGACTTTCACACCGAAGAGGTTGGAGGAGGGGATATTAGTATTGATGGTGTTGACATTACTGGTCTTGAGGGGATTGATCTTTATTTTGAAAACCTCCTAGAGATGATTTCGCTGGACCCTACCACCCTCCAAGTTCTTCAAACACCGTCACATTCAATGGTAAGTCTTTTTCTGTCTCGAGCGAAAGGGATATCATTGCTCACTCAATTCTGAGCAATGTCCAGCCAGTGCTTATCCTGGAAAAGCAAGTACGCAATCAGTCAACCATCATCAACACCCTCAATTCTGACAAAGAAAGACTGTCTAGCGATCTTCTTAGTGCCAACCAAAATACTGAGGTATTGAGGAAAGAGAATAAAGAGTTGAAGAAACGTTAGGAGGAGTTGGCCAACAGGTTTGCCGCTTCAGAGGGAGTTGTCAAAGACCTCCAACTAAAGCAATCCATCCTGGAAAGAGACCTCTTGTCATCAGAAGAGGAGGTAAAGGCCAAAGAAAGCACCATTCAGGCCTTAACTAATGATAAGATCTCTCTTGAGAATAAGGTGTCCGAGGCTGATCAAGAAAAGGCTAACTTGTTGAGGGATCAGGAGAAAACAATCCAGGCTAGGATGGATACTTACACTAATGAGGTGATAGATTCTCAGGAGGCAAGGTATGCTCAGGTTAGGTCAGATATGGTTCTAATGCTTCATGAAAAATTTCCGAAGAAAACCTTAGGGGATTTATGGCGATTCGTGGAGTACGAAGACATTCCTTTCCATACCATGTTTGTTGGTAATAAGTACAACTACTCCAGTGAGGACACTAGTGATGAAGAAGAAGAAGAAACCGGGAGAGTCCGTATGATGATCCAAAGAAGAAAAAGCTAAGTGAGGCTAAGCTATCTTCAAAGGTTCAGTCTTAAAGTATCAATTGTCTTTTTAATCCTGTTGTGATTGAACAAAGTCCTTGGATGGCCAAGGCATTTTTTGTAACCGTGTCCGGTCCTTATCCGGATAAACCTTTATTGTTTTGACAATTCAAAGTCCTTGCATAGCCAAGGCATTTCGTATGTTTTAATGAATAGTTTTATTTTGTATAACTCATGCATCGTTTCATGATTTTAGTTTTGGTGGCTAATGTTTAAACAGCCCTTAGTTATTTCACAAGTATTTTAAAGTAAAGTGAGAGTGTTTAAATTCTCCGATGACCAATGTTTAAGTAGTCACCACTCCACCAATTTAATCCGGTCTGCTATTGATAAAAAAATTCAGTGAAAGGTGTTAATTGAAACACTCCGAATCTTTTAAGAATGCATCAAATTTTATAAAAAAGCTCGGACACCTCATTAAAACCTCCCCGCGCCACCAGGGTAGGAAAGAGTATGCCCCCAAATATTTACATGAACTGTTAAGCAATTAAATATTTACATAGTTGTCATTCCAAGTAAAACCGGAGGTGCTCAATGTTCCAGGGGTGATTCAAAATCCTTTCATCTTTGTCCTGGAGCCGATATGTCCCAGGCTTAAGCTTCCTTCCCAAGTTGGAGCCAACTTACCGAACTGCTTCTCTTTAGTATGTAGGAAAACATTTCTCAATACCTTATCCCCTGGCTGAAAATCCCTTTTCTTAACTTTAGAAACAAACCTGCTTCTCATCAAACCTTGATAGTGTGCAGCTCTAAGGTGAGCCTTAACTCTTCTTTCTTCTATTAAGTCAAGTTGGCCTCTGGTTGCCACCTCGTTAGCGTGTTCGGAAAAATTATGAACTCGAAATGAAGGGAGAGTAGCTTCCATGGGAGCTATGGCATCCATCCCATATACTAAGGCAAATGAAGACTCTTGTGTTGCAGTCCCGGGAGTAGACCGGTAAGCCCACAAAACTTCTTGCAAATAACTAGGCCATTTTCCAACAGCCCCTTCTAAATTCTTCTTCAGACCGGACAGTATTGTCATATTGGCCACTTCGACCTGACCATTTTCTTGTGGGTGGAAAGGGGAAGAGAATTAATGTTGTATGCCTCTAGAGGTGCAGAAACTCTACATCTCTTTGTTGTCGAACTGTGGTCCATTCTCTGTTGTTATCTTTTGTGGAATTCCAAATCTGCAACAGATATTGGATAAAATGAATTTTATAACAGCTTTTGATGTTGTACCTGCCAATGGAGCTGCTTCGATCCACTTCGAAAAGTAATCAATAGCAACAATTATAGTTCTGCGCTCCCCGGATGCCATGGGTAGAGGTCCCACTAAATCCAACCCCCATCGAGCAAAAGGTATTGGCTCAGAAATTGACTCCAAAGGGATGGATGGGATATAAATTTCATTGCTATATCTCTGGCATGGGTCACACTTTCTTACCAACTCCCTAGCATCTTGCATTATGGAGGGCCAATAATACCCAGCTAACAAAACTCTTCTTGTCAGAGCCCTGAATGCACATTGAGCCGATCCCTCACTATCATGTAACTCGGAGAGCATTATTTGAGACTCGTCGACCCCCAAACATCGTAAGAGAGATTTACTATAAGACTTCTTATAAAGAATATCTCTTAGGATGACAAAACCACGAGCCTTGTACTTTACTTTTCTTGCTATTGCTTTTTCCGGAGGCAAGATGCCATCTGAGAGATATTGAAGGAGAGTAAATCTCCAATCTTGAGGCTGTTTTATCTGTATATTAAAAATTTCTTCTTCCTTATCCGGATTGACTCGAATGGATGGGAACTCTAGCACATGAATCCAAGGGTAGGACTCAGTATAGGCTATGGTTGCCAAGGAGTCTGCCAGTATATTTTCTGTTCGGGGTATGTGCTCATAATCGATGCTCTTGAAATTAAGTGCCACTTCGTTAAGGAGAAGTAAGTATTTAACCAGCTGCTCCTTTTTGGCTTCGGATTGACCTTGTGCATGATGGATAAGAAGTTGAGAATCGCTCATCAACTTGACCCTTTTTGCTCCACAAATAAGAGCTAATTTTAAACCAGCTATAGCAGCTTCATATTCGGATTCATTATTAGAAGCCCTGAAAGCAAAGCATATAGCTTGGTACATTCTGTCACCGTACGGAGAGGTCAAACATACCCCAGCACCACATCCCATGGTACTTGATCCACCATCAGTCCGGACGACCCATACTTTTTTGTCTTTCACACCAGTTGTTTGCTTTGTATCCCTGTTTGAGTGAAATTCAACTAAGAAATCCACCACCGCTTGGGCTTTGATTGTTGTCCGAGGGGCAAAATCAATATCGAAGTCTCCCAATTCCACGGACCACTTAGTCATTCTACTTGCAATGTCGGCCTTTTGAAGAACGTTTTTTAAGGGAAAAGACGTCCGGACAATCATGGGATGAGCCTGAAAATAAGGCCTCTTCTTCCTCGCAGCAATCACCAGGGCCAGTGTTAATTTCTCAAGCTTTAAATAGCACTTTTCTGCATCAATCAAACTCTTGCTAATGTAATACACCGGGCGGGGACAATTATCTACCTCCCTTACCAATACTGCACTTATGGCACTACTAGAGACTGCCAAGTATATAAAAAGAGTCTCTCCGTCAACGGGTTTAAACAAAGTCCTGGGGGAGGACAAATGGCTTTTGATTTTATCGAAGGCCTCATCACACTGTGAGGACCAATCAAAATCCTTTGCACCTTTTAAAGTTTGAAAAAACGGGGCACACCTATCGGAAGACCTTGAAATGAATCGATTTAATGCAGCCAAACTCCCAGTCAATCGTTGTACTTCCTTAACATTCTGAGGAGGCTCCATTTGCAGTAAAGCATTAAGCTAGTCCGGATCAGGCTGTATCCCTTGTTCACTTATTACATACCCCATGAACTTCCCGGACTGCACCCCAAACACACATTTTTCTGGGTTTAATTTCAAATTTACTTTCACTAAGTTAGCAAAAGTTTCTTGGAGATCTGCCAAGTGTAGTTCTTCGTCCATACTTTTCACTATCATGTCGTCGATGTAAACTTTCATGTTTCTTCCAATTTGATTAGCAAAAGCCTTGTTTACCAACCTTTGATAAGTGGCCCCAGCAGTTTTGGCATCACCGTGTAACAATAAAGGACCCTATCAGTAACAAACGTAGTATGCTCCTGATCCTTCGGATCCCCTTGAATCTGATTATACCCGGAGAAGGCATCCATACAAGATAGGAGCTTGTTTCCAGATGTGGAATCCACCAACTGATCAATCCGGGGGACTGGGTATAAATCCTTTGGGCAAGCTCTGTTGAGATCTGTAAAATTGATACACATACGCCACTTACCATTTTTCTTTTTTACCAATACCGGATTGGCTGTCTATAAAGGGTACTGAGACTCCTTTATGTGCCCCATTTTAGTAAGCCGGTCGACCTCTTGAACTATGACATTAGCCTTTTCCTTAGAAAAAGATATTCTCTTTTGTATCACAGGTGCTATGTCCATTCGGATGGACAGTTGGTGTGATATAATATCTGCTGCTACTCCGGTAACATTAGCATTACACAAAGCAAAAACATGCTGATGGTCTTTCAGGAACTTTAACATTTTATCCTTTAATTCTGATGTCATCTTGGACCCTTTCTTGACATTTTTTCCTTCAACCAACGAATGTGTTTCAACTTCTTCAATCGGTATTAAAACTCCAGGGGTCTCTCTAGGGTAATCAATTTCACTCTCTCCCCCAGAAAGCCCCTCAAACTGTTATTCCTCGTTGATCCGAACTGCCCCAAACGTTCGGGGGGAAGTGCTGTTGCATAACACTCTCTTGCTACCTTTTGGCTGCTCCGAACAACTACCACTTGTCCTTGCATAACATATTTCAAACATTGGTGGACTGTTTAGGCCACCGCATGCATCCTAGAGAGCCAAGACTTCCACAGAATAGCATCATAACAAGTGGGACAATCCACCACGACGAACAGTACTTTAACCATCTTTTTAAAAGGGATTTTGCCCAACAAAACCTCCTCGAACTCCCGATCACGTCTGCTGAGCTTCCAGTGAAACCCAAAATTGACCTGTTCGAACGCTGAATTACTATTGGGTTCTTCATTTTTTTGTAGGAGGTTAAAAAGAGAATATTGGCAGAACTTCCGGTGTCCACCAAAATTCGCCTTATGTCATTACCCCCGATGGATGATCCTATGACAACAGAATCTTCATGAGGACCAGCGATATCCCTCAAGTCATCCTCATCGAAAACAATAAAGGGAAATGGAATCTGCGATTGATAGGAAGTCATGCCTCCTTCCAGTTGGGTAGCTAAAGTATGAACATGCCTCTTTCTTGAAGAAGCAGTTGGTGCTGTCATGGTGTCTCCTCCGAAAATTATGAGTGACTCATAAAATTTTATAAGTCCGGACACCGACTTGCAATATTCTGCAATAATACCCACTTTATTCCGGGTTGGATCAGGGTCCAAGTATTCTGATTCTACATCAAACCTTTCGATTATGACCATAGCCCCATCCGGAGCTGATGTGCCTGCATTGTTCGGACCAGCCCGATGGATGGTATCAGGCCTATTTCCTCCTCTTCTTTTAATATATGCTCCCAACTTTTCTCTTTCAATCAAATTCTGGACTTCTTGCTTCAAAGCGATACAATCCTCAGTGGTATGGACAGTATTATTGTGATACTGGCAGAAACAATTGTTGCGGTTCTCCCTAGGAGACTGTAACACAGCCGGCCTTCTATAATGTACTTCGTCTTTTGTTTTATCATAAATGGTGGCTACGTTTTATTTTAATTCTGTAAACCACTCCGGTTGAACCCAAGGCCCTCGTTTATTTCTGGATTGTTGACTTTGAGCCGGAGCAGCTGGCTGAGACTGAGCTTTGGCTCTATTGTGACTCTGCCCAGCCTTCCTAGCCTTGTTTCCGGACTGGTTTTGGTTTGGATTTGGTGCAGCCGAAGCAGACCTCACCTGCCGGTGCACCCTAGTTTTCTTTGTTTCTTCAACATTAATCTGCTTTCCAACTTGATTCAGCAGACCTCCCCATGTCATGGCCTTTTTTTTGGTTACTGAATCAGCCAATTTTCTAGGGTTTAAGCCATGCCTCAGAGAAGCTATTGCTACTTGTTCAAAGCAATCAACCAACCCATTTTTGGTGTTTACAAAGCGACTTATGTATTATTTTAGAGATTCGTTCGGTTCTTGGGCACACTGGATGATTGTGTCTCCATTGCCCTTTACCTCCTTACTTCCAACAAACTGTCTTCGAAAAGCCATCCAAAAAGTATCGAAATTTCTGATGCAGCCTTGTGGCAAACTGTTGTACCACTTCAGGGAACTCCCCGTAAATGATTAGGAGAATGCTCTACAAAGCAACTTGTCGTCATCATCAAAATTCATCATGAAATTTTTGAATTGTTCCAAGTGGTTATCTGGGTCTTTCCTACCATCGTATTTTTCCAGTTTTGTACTGTCAAACCTCTTAGGGAGGTTTCCGGACAGGATCTTGGAGGACAATGGAAACTGTCTCCAATTCCGGCCACGACTGAAAATGGTATCCTCATTAGGAGTTTCAAAGATACCTGGTTCATCATGGAAGGCGAAATGATCCATCACCATCTGATCTACGTGTCTCCGGCTATGAGACAATCCTTTGCCTATATGCCTTTTTAACTTTCCATGCCTATCCCTTTTTCTTAAGTACTTTTTGACTAACTTTTGTTTCTTTTTCGTACGGCCGTCATCACTGCTGGATGACAGGGATTCTTCGACTCCATCTTCGCCTAAGGAGCTACTGGAATATTCTGAGTCTGAATCAGAGCTCTCCACTTGTTTAGACCGATGAGACTTTTTTGAACTAGCATGAGTCTTTTTCGTGCTCATATGTGTTTTTGAAGGCTCATACTCCCTTGGATTATCAGTACGATGAACTGACACCTTAGACTTCTCTTTTGTGCCCATCTCTGCCCTCTTGGTAGCCCTCGGAGCTTCTATTTCAACTTTTAACCTATCTCGCTCCTCAATGGTATATTCATCATTTTCTCCCACCACTTCGGCCAAAGCTGGTGCTACTTCCTGCACGTCCGGATTCATCCAAACTAGTTTTTCATGATGGTTTTGAATGCTAGATTCAGGCACCATCGTCCTCCCACTGTGTTCGCCAATTTGGTGAGGTTTATTTTTGTTTGAGGGCAATTTTGTCCAGAGTTTTGTGGTATTTTAAAGGTATTTAATGTTTGGATAGGGTGTAGAGGGAGAATTGAGCTGCCTGTTTGTATTTAATTTTCATTACCCTCATTAAATGAAAGTGGTTGGGTATTTATACCCTTAATTATGGGCTACATGGGCTTTCAGGTTGACTTATGGATTCAGGTGGAGTTCAAAGACCCATTTAGTTTTAAACAGGTAGATAATTAGCTTAGTCATCAAGTGATTAAGTTTTTAGTACATTAGTTCTGTCCGGACGGTTCAGTGGGTGGATGTTGTCCGAATTGCCCCTGTCCGATTCTCATAAAGAGTGACAACAAATTCCGGACTCATGCAGAAATCACCTATCAATCACAGAATCCATTTCCCTTTATTATTTTTGATGAGGATGACTTGAGGGATATTGCTGGTCCTCATGAAGATAATGTTGTCATAGGAGCATCCATTGGGGGCAATGACATAAGACGAATTTTAGTGGACACCAAAAGTTCAGCCAGTATTCTCTTTTTAACTTCCTACAAAAAAATGAAGAATCCAGCAGTAATTCAACGTTCGAACAGGTCAATTGTGGGTTTCACTGGAAGCTCAGCAGATGTGATCGGGGAGTTTGAGGAGGAGGTTTTGTTGGGCAAAGGCCCTTTTAAAAAGATGATTAGAATACTTTTTATTGTGGTGGATTGTCCCACTTGTTATAATTCTATTTTGGGGAGATCTTGGCTCTCCAGGATGCATGTTGTGGCTTCAACAGTCCACTAATTTTTGAAGTATGTTGTGCAAGGACAAGTGGGAGTTGTTCGAAGCAGCCAAAAGGTAGCAAGAGAGTGTTATGCGACAACACTGGCCCCTCGAACGTTGAGGGCAGTCCGGATCAATGATGAATAGCAGTTTGAGGGGCCCTCTGGGGGAGAGGGTGAAATTGATGACCCTAGAGAGACCCCTGGTGTTTTAATACCAATTGAAGAAGTTGAAACTCATTCTCTGGCTGAAGAAAAAAGTGTCAAGATAGGATCCAAAATGACATCGGAATTGAAGGGTAAAATGTTAGATTTCTTGAAAGACCATCAGCATGTCTTTGCTTGGTGCAATGCTGATGTGACCGGAGTACCAGCAGACATTATATCACACCAATTATCCATCCGAAGGGACATATCACCTATTGTACACAAGATGAGAGCCTTTTCTAAGGAAAAGGCTGATGTCATAGTTCAAGAGGTTGACCGGCTTACTAAAATGGGGCACATAAAGGAATCTTAATACCCTTTATAGACAGCCAATCTGGTGCTGGTAAAAAAGAAAAATGGTAAGTGGCGTATGTGCATCGATTTCACATATCTCAACAGAGCTTGCCCAAAAGATTTATATCCGGTCCCCCGAATTGATCGGTTGGTGGACTCCACATCTGGAAACAAGCTGTTGTTCTTTATGGATTCCTTCTCAGGGTATAATTAGATTCAAGTATATCTGAAGGATAAAAAACATACTACATTTGTTACTGATAAGGGCCTCCATTGTTACAAGGTGATGCTGTTTGGGTTAAAACATGTTGGGGCTACTTATCAGAGGTTGGTGAACAAGGATTTTGCTGATCAGATTGGAAGAAACATGGAAGTTTACATCGATGACATGATGGTGAAAAGTATGGACGAAGAACTACACTTGGCAGACCTCCGGGAAACTTTTGCCAACTTGGTAAAAGTAAATTTAAAATTGAATCTAGAGAAGTGTGTCTTTGGAGTGCAGTCCGGGAAATTCTTGGGGTATGTTATAAGTGAGAAAGGAATACAGCCTGATCCAGACCAACTGAATGCTTTACTACAAATGGAGCCTCCTTGGAATATTAAAGAAGTACAACGATTGACCGGGAGGCTGGCTGCACTAAACCGTTCTATTTCGAGGTCTTCGGACAGGTGCGCTCCATTTTTTCAAACTCTGAAAGGTGCAAAAGATTTCAACTGGTCCCCACAATGTGATGAGGCCTTCGATGAAATTAAGAAGCACTTGTCTTCCCCCAAGACTTTGTTTAAACCTCTTGACGGAGAGACCCTATACGTGTACTTAGCAATTTCTGATTGTGCAATAAGTGTAGTGTTGGTAAGAGAGGTGGATAACTATCCTCGTCCGGTGTACTATATCAGCAAAAGCTTGATAGATGCAGAAAAACGGTATTTGAAGCTTGAAAAATTAGCACTAGCCCTGGTGATTGGTGCGAGGAAAATGAGGCCCTATTTTCAGGCTCATTCTATCATTGTCCGGACATCTTTTCCCTTGAAAAACGTTCTCCAAAAGACATACATTTCAAGTAGAATGACCAAGTGGTCAGTGGACCTGGGAGACTACGATATTGATTTTGCCCCTCGAACTGCAGTCAAAGCCCAAACTGTGGCATATATCTTAGTTGAATTCCATTCAGATAGGGATTCTAAACAAGTAACCGGTGTAAAAGATAAAAAAGTATGGATCATCCGGACTGATGGTGGATCAAGTACCATGGGTTGTGGTGCTGGGATATGTTTAACCTCTCCGTACAATGACAGAATGTACCAGGCTATATGTTTTTCCTTCAGGGCTTCCAATAATGAGTCCGAATATGAGGCTGCTATAGCTGGTTTGAAGTTAGCTCTCATCTGTGGAGCCAAAAGGGTTAGGTTAATGAGCGACTCTCAGCTTCTTATCCATCACGCACAAGGTCAATCTGAAGCCATAAAAGAGCAGCTGATTAAATATTTATTCATCCTCAAAGAAGTGGCACTCAATTTTAAAAGCATCACTTATAAGCACATACCCCGAACGGAAAATACGCTAGCATACTCCTTGGCAACCATAGCCTACTCTGAGTCCTACCCTTGGATACATGTGCAAGAATTCCCATCCATTCAAATCAATCCTGATAAGGAAGAAGAAAGTTTGAATATAGAGATAAAACAACCCCAAGATTGGAGATTTCCTCTCCTTCAATATCTCTCAGATGGCACCTTGCCTCCGGAAAAAGCAATAGCAAGGAAAATAAAATACAAGGCTTGTGGTTTTGTCATCCTAAGAGATGTTCTTTATAAAAAATCCTATAGTAAAACCTTTTTGCGATGTTTGGGGATCGAGGAGTCTCAAATGGTGCTCTCCGAATTACATGATGGTGAGGGATCAGCACACTGTGGATTCAGGGCTCTAACTAGAAGAGTTTTGTTAGCTGTATACTACTGGCCCTCCATAATGCAAGATGCCAAGGAGTTGGTGAAGAAGTGTGATCCCTGCCAACAATACAGCAATGAAATTCATACCCCTGTTGTCCCTTTGGAGTCAATATCTGAGCCAATACCTTTTGCTCGGTGGGGGCTGGATTTAGTGGGACCTCTACCCATGGCATCCGGGGGGTGCAGAACTATAATTATTTCCATTGATTACTTTTCGAAGTGGATCGAAGCAGCTTCATTGGCAGGTACAACATCAAAAGCTGTTATAAAATTCATTTTATCCAATATCTATTGCAGATTTGGAATTCCACAAAAGATAACAACAGAGAATGGACCACAATTTGACAACAAGGAAATAGAGAGTTTCTGCGCCTCTAGAGGCATTCAACACTGCTTCTCTTCTCCTTTCCACCCACAGGCAAACGGTCAAGTTGAAATGGCTAACAGGACCATATTGTCCGGTCTTAAAAAGAATTTAGAGGGAGCTGCTGGAAAATGGCCAAGTTATCTACAAGAAGTCTTATGGGCCTATCATACCACTCTCGGGCTGCAACACAAGAGTCTCCCTTTGCATTAGTATATGGGATGGATTCCATAGCTCCCATAGAAGCTACTCTTCCTTCATTTCGAGTTCATAATTTTTCTGAACACGCTAACGAAATGGCAGTCAGAGGCCAGCTTGACTTAATAGAAGAAAGAAGAGTGAAGGCTCACCTCAGAGCGACACACTATCAAGGTTTGATGAAAAGCAGGTTTGCTTCTAAAATTAAGAGAAGGGATTTTCAACCAGGGGATAAAGTATTGAGGAAAGTCTTCCTACATACCAAGGAGAAGCAGTTCGGAAAGTTAGCTCCAACTTGGGAAGGACCATATATGGTCAGTGAAAAGCTTAAGCCTGAGACATACCGGCTCCAAGATAAGGATGGAAGGATTTTGAATCACCCCTGGAACATTGAGCACCTCCGGTTGTACTTGGAATGAAAACTATGTAAATATTTACTTGTTTAGAAGTTCATGTAATATTTGGGGGCATACTCTTTCCTACCCTGGTGGCGCGGTGAGGTTTTAATGAGGTGTCCGGTCTTTTTTATAAAATATGATGCCTTCTTAAAAGATTCGGAGTGTTTCAGTTAATAGTTTTCTTTGAAATTTTTTGTCAATGGCAGATCGGATTGTACTGGTGGAGTGATGACTACTTAAACATTTGTCATCGGAGAATTTAAACACTCTCATTTTAAAATACTTGTAAAATAATTAAGGGCTGTTTAAACATTAGCTACCAAAGTTGAAAAACTATGAAACAATGCAAGAGTTGTGTAAAATGAAACTACCCATTAAGATATACAAAAGGCCTTAACCATCCAAGGACTTTGAATTTTCAAAACAGAAAGGTTTATTCGGACAAGGGTCGGACATGGTTACAAAAAATGTCTTGGCCATCCAAGGACTTTGGTTCAATCACAAAAAATTAATAAGATAGTTGATACTTTAAGACTGACCTTTCTTAGATGGCTCAACCCCACTTGGCTTCTTCTTCTTTGGGTCATCATTTTCTTCATCCGGACTCTCCCTAGTCTGTTCCTCTTCATCGGTTGTGTCATCCCAGCCATTGGAGTAGTTATGCTTGTCACCATCAGCCATCGTGTGGAACGGGAGGTCTTCATACTTTACAAACTTCCATAAATCTCCTAGTGTCCTCTTCGGAAATTTCTCATGAAAGAGCAAGACCATATCTGACTTGACTTCAGCATACCTCTCCTCCTGAGAATCTATCACCTCGTTGGTATAAGCATCAATCCTAACTTGGATTGTTTTCTCTTGCTCCTTTAACAAGTCAGATTTTTCTTGTTCAGCCTTGGACACAGTGTTTTCAAGCGAAATTTTATCATTGGCTAAGGTCTGAATGATGTTGTCTTTAGCCTTCACCTCCTCTTTTGAAGAAGGGAGTTTTCTCTCCAGATCAGATTGCTTCAATTGGAGTTCTTTGAAAACTCCTTCCGAATTGGCCAACTTGATGGCCAAGTCCTCCTGACTTTTCTTCAACTTCTCATTTTCTTTCTTTAATTCCTCAGAATTTTGGTTGGCAATGAGGAGGTCGCTAGATAATTTCTTTTTGTCAGAGTTGAGGGTATTGATAATGGCTGACTGATTTCGCACTTTCTTCTCCAAGGTAAGCATTGGCTGGATATTTCTCAATAAGGAGTGGTTGATGATGTCTCTCTCACTCGAAACTGAAAACGACTTGCTATTGAAAGTGACGATGTTCGAAGAGCTTGGGGGATGTAGGGTCCAGCAAAATCATCTTTGGCAAAGTCTTCAAAGTAAAGACCAATCCCTTGAAGCCTAGTGATGTCGACACCATCAATATTAATGTCCCCTCCGACACCCTCTCCGGTGTGGAAGTCACTTGGGATTTCTTCTACTTGAGTGGGGTCAGCTGGGTCAACTGGATTATTGAGACTCCGGAGCCTGGAGAGAAACTTCATCTCCCTTGGAGGTTTTATTTTTCTTGGCATCCCTATCTCCACCTTCTACTCCCCGTTTTCTGTCCTTTTTGGGAGCCTTTGGGGATTTTGGAGACCCAACTACTTCCTTGGTACTTTCATGCTCCACCACTTGTAATAAAGCAACATCAATCTTTCCTTGGTCTTGCCCCTCTGGGTTTGTTGGGACAGATTCCTCCACCTCGGTAGGATTGGCCTCAACCACACCTTGCTTGGCCTTGCCTTTCTTGCCCCTCATTTGGCTTGGGGCTTTAGCTTTGCCCGGTAAAACCAATTTTCCATCTTTTTCCTCTGTCTTTCGAAGAATCACCCCCGGAGGGGGTGGAGTGGTTAATTCCTCCCAAGACAAGTCTCGCCGGTCGGTTGTATTCCAGAGATGGGATCTTGTTAAATTGCCTCCGGTAAAATAGTTGTGGAAACGGTTTCCCCATTTCTCAGCAGTCCAAGCATTTAGCTTGGTACAAGTGGTCTGGCCAGCCTTTAAGTAATCATTGAAATCCTTAGGCAGCACTACCAAAAAACAAAAGAAGAAGAATTAGACAAACAAATTTGTTTAAGTAAAGGTAGAAGTATGTGATGCGATTTTTACCATCGCTTCGCCATCTGCTGGTAAGCATGCTTGGGTTGACATCAACTTTAATTTTCTTCCCATTCTCCCAAGCACCACTGATGAATAAAAATTGATTCTTCCAGCTTTTCTTCGACTCAAGTAAGTCATCGACCGCCTTATAATTATCGCCCACGTTAAAATGATAGAAGGGGATGTGGTGGTTCCTGCAAAGGCTGGCCACTGCAGCAAACTGCTCCATCGGAAGAGGGATTTTGGAGAGCCTGGAGGCCATAATACAAGCCATGAGCGTATACCAAGCGTTGGGGCTCAATTGGCTTGGGCAGAGCTTTATGAGATGGAAGTATCTAACGATCTCCGGATCTAAGGGAAGCCTAAGCCCCCAGTGGAATAGCTCAGCGAAGAAAACTATCTCACTCATCTTGTAATCTATCGGTGTCTCCAGATCCACCGGTATCCTCACTTTAACGTTCTCAGGGATCCCCCACTTTGTCCGCATCCGTCCTAGTTTGGCTGTGTGAATAAAAGCAAAATTAATCTTCTGCATAGCCAGCATGTACCTTACACTTACTTTGTGGAAGCAAGGTCCCACTTTTCCCACAAGGCACTCCGGCAGATCCGGGTGTTTTAAACATAGCTTCTCCTTGCCCTTGCTTTTCTTGGCAACAGCAGCCTCACTTGTTTGCCCGGAGACGTCGCTCTCAAAGGGGGCTTTTTCGATACTATCCTCTATTACATCTTCCATTACCCTGGAAGGATTATCGGTTATTTTTGGGAGAAAAGAGCTGGAGGTTGGCTCAGTAGGTCCTCCGGATGGTTGGGCGTTACTTTTCTCTTGTGGTCTGGAGTCCGGCTGGGGCTCAAATCCGGAGGTCTCTTTCCGAAGGCTTGAACTGGTTGCCTCCGGACGAGACAGCTTGTCCTTGGGGATTTTAATGGGTGCTTCTGTCCCTGTAGTTTTACTCTTAGCCCAAGACTTAGAAGGCGTGGATTTGGCAGGTTTAGGTTGTGCAGTTGTAGCCTGCCCTCTCACCAAGCGACCCCTCGTCGATCTACCAGCTTCTCTGGGGAGATATTAGCGTCTGATCCCATGGAAATGAATTGGGAAGGTCTCTTAAAGCTTGTAACCGCCTGCTCTGGTTCAACAACGAGCTCTGATTCTTGGACCGATGAGCCTGAAGCGATTGGAGAAATATTGGACTAGAATAACCTTCTGGGTTTAGAGCTTTTGGCAGAAGACGAACCCCGATCAGGTTCTGAACTTGGTGTGACAGACTTTTCAATAGGAGAAACAGGGAGGCCTACAGCAATGCACTTTTCTCGTTCAACTTTTTGAGTTTTTTTTAACTCCGACAAGTTGAGCCACCCACCTTTTACTAGGGCGTTTCTTGTTGTGGACATAAACTCACACCAAAAGAAAGGTTTTTTTAGAGATAAAAGCTTTGAAGATTAATAGAGTAGAGATAATGAAGATTGTAAAACAATGAAAAGTGGACTAATTTATACTAGAAGAACAAAAGATGCTTTGATACTTAGGAGAATACGAAAGATAGGTGTAATGATTAAAGACGGCGCTAATGTCACCAACATTAAATAAGAGGTTACTTTTTGAAGTAAGTGGAAGCGCCATTCTAGGAGAAAAATAGCCGGTGAGGCGAATCAGAGAAGGACATGTGTCCCATGATCTCTGGCAAAACCGTTAAGCTTCTGAGAGTTTCATCAGTCCGGATAAAGTCGTTACGCAATTCCAAATATGTCCGGACATAGTTACGGGGACTCATGAACTATTTTTTAGGTCTTGTCAAAGGCCTTCGAACATAACCTAAAAAAGGGGCTACTGATGAGTCCGGATTTTATCACCACTTACTGTGGGAACCGGACAAGGGCAATTCAGACAAAAACCACCCACTGAACAATCCGAACAGGACTAATGTATTAAAAACTAAATCACTTCATGACTAAGCTAATTACCTAATTGCTTAAAGACTAATGGGTCATTGAACTCGACCTGAATTCATAAGTATGACCCGAAAGCCCATGTGGCCCATAATTAAGGGTATAAATACCCAACCACTTTCATTAATGAGGGTAATAAACATTTAATACAACCAGGCAGCTCAAACCTCTCAATACAAACTACTTAAGCATTAAATACCCTTGAAACATCACAAAACTCTAGACAAAATTACCTTCAGTTGAAAATAATCCACACCAATCTCTATCTTGTAAATTCTTTTTACTATTAAACTACCATGTGAATGATATTTTTTGTATGGAGAATGGATGTAAGCAACTTGCTAAACCACTATAAATTCTATGTATTTAAACTTTCCATTATTATGTTATTAATTTGTTAATTTTTAATAAAATTTCTATGTGTTTTATGACATAGTTCTTGAAATGATATGTTTAATACGTGAGAATATCAAATAGATCTTGTATAAAGCATTATAGTTGGTATCAGAGCCTGGTTACGAATTGATTTTTGTAGCTGAAATGAGACTCACAAAGTTTGAGATGGAGAGGGTTGACGAGAAATTAGATTTTGGAATCTAGCAATAACAAATGTGAGCTTCCTGGTTCAATAGAAGGTCGCTCTATCCCTTACGAATGAGACTAAGCTTCAAAAATATTTCATGGGCCTGAGAAGCATGAAATACTCAAAATTTCTTAAAACACTATTATTATGTATTTGAGTGATAATATGTTGAGGAAGGTCTGAAAAGAAAATTCAGCATCTGAAGTCTGAAATAAACTAAAGATATTGTACATGAAAAAGTCCTTGACAAATCAAGTATGTTTGAAAGCAAAGCTCTTTGGTTTCAAGATGCAGGACAACAACTCTCTTGATGGGAACGTTGATGACTTCTCCAAAATAATGATCAATTTGGAAAACATCAGCGATGGAATCATTGATGGAGATCAAGAAATGATGTTTTTGAACTCATTTCCTTTTGCATGTGGGCAATTGAAGAATATTATTCATTACAATAAAGATACAATGTCAATGGATGAGTTAAAACTTGCAATTAGGTCCAAAGAGTTTGAACTCGTGCAGTATCGAAGGGTTGAGAATTGTGGTAGTAGCCATAAATATTTAAACATTAGAGGAAGACCGGAGAGAAGTGATATCGATATGGTCAGAGGGAAATCTAGTTCGAATTCAGTAAATAAGTTTGATAAGTCCAATATTATATGTCATCATTGCAAGAACCTGGGTCATTTCAGGAAATAATGTATTGGACGACTGAGAATGCAAGGTGATTGCAGATCAGATCGAGGGATGTTTTGCTTTTGAAGGATATAAATCTATACAGATTCTGGTGAATTGCTTAAATGAAGGCCAGAACGAGTCGATTTTAGATTATTGATGCTCGTTCTATATGAGTCTACACAAGGACTGGTTTAACTCATTTGAAGAGAATAGTGGAGACATTTTGTTACTTGGTAGTAAAAATGCTTGCAAGATAGTTGGAATCGAGAAATGTGAAGATTTATATGTTTGATGGTTGTGATCGGATTTTGAAAAATATGAGTTACATTATGCGATCTGAGAAGAAATATAATTTCCCTTGGTATATTGGACAAAAGGTTGTTTTTTATAAAAGTATAGAATGGTTACATGAAAAATTATTAGAGGTGTCATGACCTTGATGAAGGGGAAACTATCCGATAACGTACATTCTGTGATTGGTTATACTGTTATAGTCACAATAGTTAGCTTGTCAGAATGACCGGTAGGTGGTACAACCCTATGACATAGAAGACTATGTCGTGTGAGTGAGAAATGATTATTAGAGTTGCAAAAGCAATGTCTGTTTGGAAAATACAAATCGATTAACTTGTAATTTCAATCCTCTGTGTGTGGAAAATTTAGCAGAGTCAAGTCTGCACGATATGAGCACACAACAATTAGAACCCTTAACTACATACATGCAGATCTATGGGGGCCTGCAAGGGTTCATCGTCATGGAGATAATAGATAATTTATCTCGATCATTGATGATTACCCAATCAAGCTATTGATCTATTTGTTAAAATCAAAAGGAGAAGCTTTTATAGGTTTAAACTATGGAGAACCATGGTTGAAAACCCAGTTAACATAGAATTAAATAAGTTTATGACGGATAATGGTCTTGAATTTTGTGCAAATGAATTACTGATTATTGTAAAGTAACAGGGATCACTCGATACAGGACTATATGGGACACTCCATAATAAAATGGTCTTGTTAGAATAATAACAAAACCATTATTGAGAGAGTGAGGTGCATGTTGGTTACTGCTAAACTACCAATGCCGTTTTGGGATGAATTGGTAATGATTGTTTGTTACCTCATAAACAGATGTTCATCTACTGTAATTGGCTTACAACCCCCACAAGAAATATGGTATGGGAAGCCTTTATATTAATTTGATATGAGAGTGTTTAGTTGTGTTTCTTATACACATATCAAACATGCCAAGCTACAACCAAGATCTTTGAAGTGATTTTTCATTGGATGAATATGAGTTACATTCTAAACCTCAAACAAAAATTAAATCAAAAGAAGTATCAAGATTTATTAATGAATTTCAGAAGAAACGAATTGATGTTAAAATGAAAGTTAAAATAAATTGAACGTATGTAACAAGAGTGGGGTGGTTCGAGCTAATGGCACATCAAGATCAAACGGTAGCGGAGCTAGTGTCTTCTTGGTTACTCCAAAGGTGATAAATTAAACAAGCCATTAAGTTTAATTTTATCACTAAAAATAATGAAGCTGAGTACGAATCAGTATTGGATGTAATAAGGTTAGCTCATATTAGAGGTGCAAAAGTGATTAATTTAATGTAATATTCTCAATTGGTGATTAATCTCATGGTATATTTGATTCAAAACAAGAAAACATGAAAATGTATTTGGATGTTGTGAAACAAATAGAGTAATGTTTTGAAAACGTGTCGTATGGACAAGTACCACAGTTGAAAATGTAGTTGTAAATGTTTTGTCCAAGTCTGGTTACAAGGAATATAATCGTTTAGCAATTATTTAGTACATACGTTCAATATTAAATGATGTTGATAATTAATATGTTTTATCTATCTATGAAGGAATCGATTGGGATCAAGAATATTTGATGTTTTAAAGGATCAAATACTACCATTAGATAAAGCACAAGCTTGAGCTTTACGTTTACGAGATGGTAAGTATGTTGTTGTTGATAAAGTTTTATATACAAAATGTTCAACACGAACCTTGTTAAGATGTTTGTGAAATGAATAAGCTATTTCCGTTTTAAGATATATGTATGAGGGAGAAACAGGGGTACATTATGGATATATAGGTTTTATATGTTTTTCTCTTAACTAGGTTTTATTAGCCGATGCTTGCATCTGATGCAAAAATGATGCTCTAGAGTTGTATTCATTATCAATGTTTTACTAAAACAAGTCATATACCTAGTGAAGTTATCGGTTCAAATCTTTCTCCTTTTCCATTTGTTTAATAAAGTAATTGATTGGTAGGTCTATTACCAATGACACTGTAATAATATAATTTTTTATAGTTGTCATTGATTATTTTACTAAATGGGTTGAGCAGAACCATTAACTGATATAAAGGTCTTATACGACATTTTCTCAGATGAGTTTTACTGGTTGATGCTGGCGACTGGTGCAAAAGCGATGGCAAAAGAGTGAAAACTAATGAAACTCATTTTACTTTAGTTTATGGAATGGAAGTTGTTGTGCTACTAGATATTATGCTTCATAATAATCAGATTCAATTTTATTCGTTAGAACATAATGATGAGGAAAAATAAGTGTGCATTAACTTGATAAAAGAGCGTCAAGAGCAAGCACAAGTAATATTTTAACATTATAGGATTCTAATAAAAACTTGATACACATATCCTTTAATAAAGTTCATCTCAAAACCAAAAGATACTATTACCTCAAGGAACTTATGATACTACTGTCGAGAGTTCGTTTGAGGTCCTAGATGAATCTTTTAAGTTTGAATACCATCAAACATCAATCACCAATTATAAAGTTCTCACTTTGCACCATACATTTTGTTTCATCAATATTACCATTAGAAAAACGGCCTTAACATCTAGTTGATGAAACTCTAGGTCAAAGTGTGCAACTAATGTTATATCTATCTTAAAAGAATTTTTATGAAATTAGATAAAATATATATATTTAAAGTAATTTCTTTCGCGCTAAATATAACTTATTGTCACAAGTATAATTTTGGTTTTGTAAATCCACTTATGACCGATCAACTTATTTTCTTCTGATAATAAGATAAACACTCAAATCCGTGTATTGAATTATATTTTTCTTTCACATAATAGATCTACAATTAAGAATTATAACTCTTTATGGATTCATAAAGACATAATTAATTTGCATGTTCTTAAATATACACAATATCATATAAATATATAATATTCTCTTATCTCTAGTCGACCTTTTTAAGGGTATTATATCTTAGTTTTCACGTATTGAGGAGGTAGAGTTAGATGTTCTTGAACAATTGTATTATATTTCCTATATGGAAGAAACATATCATCTAGAGTATCTTCATGTTCTAACATGATTGAAATGATTGCCATTGAGACCTAATCATCTGATATTTGAGTATAACTTCACCAATACAGATAACTTTGGTGTGATATATTAGTTTTATTACCTACTTATCTTTATCAAAATCTTCATGAATCTCTATGGGTTCTTCCTCAAATGAAAATTTGTTGTTAAATTCTCTTCCCCCCCCCCCCCAAACTCGACATCCTCAAAAAACATTGTTATTCTCGATTCAAATTTACTTTAGTGGGAGGATCATAAAACTTTAAACCCTTTGAATGTTCTGAATATCCAATGTAATAACAATTATTCTCTTTAGTGCCCAATCTATTTGATTCGACTTATAAGTCTTTACTGGGTATGAACATACCCAAACATGTTGATGCTTTATGTTAAGCTCAAATATTTTATGACTTTTTCCCAAAGAGATAGTGGTAGAGTTGAATGACTAATAATATTTCTCACTATATATCCTTAAGCGTACGCTTTAATCTCTTAGATACACCTTTTATGGTAGGCAAAACAAACATTTTATTTCGAGGAACTATAACGCACTCTTTTAGGTACTATTAAATAATCAATGATGTTGTTCACCCAAACCGTCATATCTGGCATAATATTCACCATCATTTTTAGATCTAACGCATTTAATATTCTTACCAAGTTTTTAAACTTTGGTTTTAAAATATATAAACTAATTTTAAGGCTTTCGATATTTCATGAATGAGGTATCATTACCCATGATATGGAGATAGGATTTTGAGGATTAAATTGTAAATAATGTAAATTTAAGGATTTAGTTATAAGTAATGAATTTTTTGTCCTTAAATTGTAACCGATGTAAGTTTTAGAGAGTATTTGTAACTATGTATAATTGTTAAGCACTAAACATCAATTAGTCCTCTTTTGTAACAGATTTCAGTTTGAGACTAAGTCTTGGCTCCTCTATATAAATGGCAAGGCTACTATAATATAGGGGTTGAATACTTTTTCTTTGAAACTCATTTGTACTTGTACTTTATCTCTCTAAAAACTCTTTAGCGCTTTCTCTCTCTAGAATTCTCTCTTAACAATTTACTAAGGCAATGTAATAACTCGAAAAATTGGCGACTTCACTGGGGACTTGAACAAAAAAAATTAGTGACTTATTTAACCTCTTTATTCGATTAGCTATAGAGACTCTTAAAGATGATTTACAGGGAGGTAAACCTGGTGGATCATCTCCGATCAAAACTCAATCTGATATTGAGGTTCGAATGAACCAGCTTTTGGATAAGATTAATGCATTGATTGAAAAGTATGAACGAATGGAGCAAGAGATTCACTCGGCCAAGGTTAGATCTGAGGTTAGACATGAAACATAAAAGACTGAGGTAGAAGCTCAATCAGATTGATCTTTTGATGATCGACGAGATAAATATAAGCACAAAATAGCATGTTTTGTGTCTCTTAAAGAGCGATATTTGTCTCGTAAGGAGAAAAAAATAAACAGAAATATGTGACCTCTAGTGACGAGGAGGTAGAAAGTTATGCTTCGGGCTTTAAGAGATACAGGGGTTCTTCGAAAGAAGAATCAGACAGAGATCAGTCGAGGAAACATAAAAAAGAGAAGTAAATCGTTCTACTTGGTACGAAGGAAATACCTCGAATCAGTATGATGAAACTGATCGGAATTTGTATGTTACGATGGGAACGGATGACCAGTTCATTCAAGGAGTTGACTGGAGAAATTCTCCATTGATGAATGAAATTTGTTCTATGACGCTTTCGAAGTGTTTTGACACTTAGAAGGTGGAGAAGTTCAATGGGATGCAGGATCTTGATGATCACATCGAACAATTCAAGAATTATATGATGAACTTCGAAGATGACAACCGGCTGGTGTGTCGTGCATTTTCTTAGACTTTCAAAGGAACAGCTCTTAAGTGGTATAATTGGATTCCGAGGGGGTCCATTTCAAATTTCAGAGATTTTTATATTGCATTTCGAAGGCAGTTTGTGGGAAGCAAAGAGATGAGATCAAATTGTGATACCATTATTCAGTACAAGCAGGCACCTGGAGAAATTTTGAAAGACTATACAAAGATATTTGTGTTGACCAAGGTTAGTTTGGACAACTGTGAGGGAAATGTGGCGATGGCATCTTTTCGCCAAGGGTTATTGCCAGGGGATCTGGCTAATGAGACGACAAATAGAAGGGTCTTGACTTTTGGAGCTTTGATGGCTCAAGTTGAGGATCAGATCAAAGTGGAGGAGTCGACTAGAGTCCAAGGCGGACCAGTCAGCACTCCGAAAAAGTCAGGACAGGTAGCCAATAATGAGGGGCAGTCTTCGAATGCTAATGGAAATGACAATCAGCAGTCGAGATAAAAGAATAACAATTTGCCTCCTCAGGGTGGTGGTTATTCAAATCACGCTCCATCTAACACTTACAACAGGCCTAGACCAAATGCCTGGGTCAAACCAGAATACTATACTGATCTGACAGAGAATGTTTCCGTAATTTGGGATAAGACCAAGAGCTTTATAAATTTTAGGAAGCCATCCCCAATTAGTAGGCCAATGAAGGAGAGGAATAACAAGTTTTGCAGATATCATGATGATATTAGGCATGATACAAATCACTACATTTCTCTAAAGAAAGAAATCCAGTATTTGATTGAAAATGGAAAGCTCCTAACTTATGTGAAGTCACATAGGATCGCGTCGAAAAATAATGGTGCATCAACTTCGAAGGCTGCACCGCCAGCTGAGAATTTGATGATTTTGGATTCACAGGCTGAACCTTTCGATGCTTCTTCTAAGTATGTAGAAAAAGATCCGAACAGATTGCTTCTAATGACAGTCGAAGAGCCTGTGGAAAAGGGACGTGCTCGGGGGCTATGCAATTTTTTTGAATCGTTGGCTATTTTTGGAGGCAATTCAATGACTAGAAACTCAGATAGTTCGAGGAAGAGTTATGTTGTCAACTTGACAAGTCAAATTTAAGGGAAGATGTCTACGCACTTGTATGGGAAGAAAGATATTCCCTTCATTTTGTTTGATGAAGAGGATCTGAGAGGTACTGCATAACCACATGAAGATGTTGTGGTGATTGGAGCTGAGGTGGCTAGCGTCGAAATTCGACGTGTGCTGATTGACACTGGCAGTTCTGCTAATGTTCTTTTTTAAATCCACCTATAATAGAATGACAAACCCACATCAGATTTCTCAATCGGATCAAACAATTATTGGATTCACGGGTGTAGCAGCTCGTGTTGTTGGAGAATTTGAGGGTGAGGTGATTTTGGGAAAAGGACCATTTAAGAAAAAGATCTAGGTATGTTTTGTGGTGGTGGACTGTCCCACAAGTTATAATACTATTTTTGGAACATCGTGGCTATCAAGAATGTATGGGGTGGTGGCTACAGTTCATCAGTGCTTTAAATATGTGGTTGGAGATAGAGTTGGGGTCGTTCGAGGCGATCATAAGGTTGCCAGGGAATGTTATGCCACTGCACTTCGGATCCGAGGGTCCAGCAGTGGAGATCTAATACGTGAATAGTAATTAGAAGGGGCATCCTTGGATTTGGAAGATAGGGTTGACGATCCGAGGGAAACCCCAAGGTCTTTAACGGTGAGCGAAGAGATAAAGGATTTTACTTTTTCGGAAGGGAAGGTACTTCGAATCGGAACATTATTTACCCCTTTTATACGTCAACAATTATTGGATTTTTTATCCCAAAATTTGGATGTCTTCTCTTGGAGGACAGAGGATGTAACGAGAGTGTCTATTGAGGTAATTCGCTACAGTTTGGCTATCGATCTAAAGGTCAAGTCGGTTATTCAGAAAAGAATAGTGTTTTCCTCAGAAAAAGCAGAAGCGATTGTTGCTAAAGTGGATCGGTTATCTTAGGTCGGACATATAAGGGAGTCACAATACCCTTTGTGGACGGCGAATCCAGCGGTAATAAAAAAGAAGAATGGAAAATGCAGAATATGTGTGGATTTTACAGATTTGAATAGAGCTTGCCCCAAAGATCCGTTTCCTGTTCCTCGAATAGATCAGTTGATTGACTCTACTTCAGGTACCAAAAATTTTAACTTTTGTGGATGCTTTTGCAGGATATAATCAAATCCAAATGGATCAAAAAGATCAAGAATGCACAACTTTTAGAACTGATATGGGTTTATATTGTTATAGAGTGATGCCCTTCGGATTGAAAAATGCTGGGGCCACTTATCAGAGATTGATGAATAAAGCTTTTGCTACACAGATCGGAAGATATATGGAGGTATATATAGATGACATTGTAGTAAAAATCTCAAAGGATGAAGTGCATCTTGATGATTTAGAGGAAGTTTTTTTGAATTTAAGAGCAATCAGGTTAAAATTAAATCCTGAGAAGTGCACCTTCAGAGTTCGATCGGGGAAGTTTTTAGGTTTTATCATGAGTGAAAAAGGAATAGAAGGAGACCCAGAATAATTGAAAGCTTTGATAACAATGAATTCTCATCGGTCAATCAAAGAAGTGCAAATTTTAACAGGAAGGTTAACAGCACTTAATCGATTTATTTCTAGATTTTCTGATAAATGCTTTCCTTTCTTTCAAGTGTTACAAGGACCCAGCAGGTTTAAATGGACATCAGAATGTGAAACAGCTTTCACATATATTAAAAATTTGTTGTCATCACTAGAGATTTTGTCAAAGCCTCGAAATAGGGAGAAATTATTTTTCTACATCGCGGTATCGGATTTTGCACTGAGCGTAGTGTTAATCAGTGAAGATTCAGGAGTTCCGAAGCCGATGTATTACATTAGTAAAAGTTTGGTGGCAACAGAAAAGAGATATATGAAATTAAAGAAATTGGCATTAGCACTAGTCATTCTTGCTAGGAAGATGCGTCCATATTTTCAAGCTCATACTATTGAAGTCCGAACTTCATTCCCCTTGAAAAATATTTTACAACGACCTGATATTTCGGGAAGAATGACCAAATGGTCAGTGGAGTTGGGAGACTATGATATTTTGTTTACACCTTGAACAGCAATAAAGGCGCAAACATTGGCATATTTTTTGTTGAATTCCACTCAAGCTGATCAGAGGAGGAAGAAAATAAAGAAGTCGTACCTGTTGATTCGAGGTGGATTGTCCAAACAGATATAGGCTCTAGTGTTTCAGGGTGCAGTGCTGGGGTTTAGTTAATAGCTCCAGCGGGAGAGACAATGATTCAGTCTATTAAATTTGGTTTTTATGCTTTAAAAAATGAAGTTGAATATGAAGCTGCTTTGGCAGGTTCGAGATTGGCAAACATTTGTGGGGCAACTTCAGTGCGCTTGGAAACGGATTCTCAATTTTTAGCGAATCAAGTATCTGGATTTTCCGAAACGAGAAAGGATCGTTTGATTTTCTATCTTCGGGAACTTCGGAATTTAATGCTTCTGTTTGACAATGTTGTTGTGGAATATATTGGGCGAGGAAGTAACATGGTGGCTGATTCTTTAGCAAATGTTGCTTACAAGGAAGAATATCCTTGGATTTTACTACAACAAAGTCCTTCAATTGTTACTCAATCTAGCCAATGTGAATGTATAGATGAATTTTTTACGATTGGTGAAATCCGAGGTGATTGGCGATCAGATATACTTAATTTTTTTACTCAAAGAATATTACCAGATGATTCACAATTAGCCAAAAAGTTGAGAAGTAAAGCCTTTGGATATATAGTACTGGATGGAATTTTTTATAGAAAGGAATTAAGCAGGCCATTGTTACGATATTTAAGGAAACAAGAATCACAAGAAATATTATCAGAATTGCATGATGCTGAAGGGTCAGCTCATTTCGGATTCAAATCTCTGTCACGTCGAGTTTTACTTACAGGGTTCTATTGGCCTACAATCATGAACGATGCTAAGAATTTAGTTTGAGGTTGTGATACTTGTCATAGATTTGCCAATGTTATTCACAGACCAACAATATCGTTTATGTCTATATTCGAGTGAATACCATTTGATAGATGGGGAATTGATCTGGTGGGACCTTTGTTGATGGCTTCTGGAGGAAGACATATGATAATTGTAGCGGTTGATTATTTTACAAAGTGGGCAGAGACAGAACCGCTATCGGGAACAAAGGCAAAGGATGTCATCTAATTTATTATGAAAAATATTTGTTGTCGTTTTGGAGTTCCTCGGAGAATTACAACAGATAATGGCCCTCAGTTTAATAATAGGGAGATGACTTCATTTTGAACTTCTAAGGGAATTCAGCAATGTTTTTCGACGCCTTTTCATCCTCAAGCCAATGGACAAGTAGAAGTGACAAACAGAACAATTTAGATGGCTTGAAGAAGAATTTGATGGGGGCAGCATGAAAATGGCCAAACTATTTGCAAGAGGTACTTTAGGCTTATCGAACAACTCCAAAATAGGCTACAAAAGAGACTCTTTTTGCTTTGGCATATGGAATGGATGCAGTCAGCCCCATAGAATCTACGATGTCATATTTTAGAATAGCCCGATATTTTGAAAGGTATAATCATAAAGTTCAAAAGGAGAATTTGGATCTGATTGAGGAAAAAAAGATTTCGAGCTCATCTGAATGCAATTCATTATCAAACTCTTATGAGAAATAGATATGATTTGAAGTTGAAGATAATAGAACTTAAAGAAGGTGATAAGGTGTTGCGAAACGTTTTCTTGCACACAAAGGAGAAGAACCTTGGAAAAATGGCTCTGAACTGGGAAAGGCCTTATAAAGTTGTTGAAAGAATTAAGTCAGGGTCCTATCGTCTTTGCGATTTCGAGGGGAGGATGCTTCAACATCCGTCGAATATCCAACACTTAAAGCTTTATTAGGAGTCGATATGTTTTTGTACTTTGGAATTTTTGTTTTGAATCGCACACTCTTTCCTATCTTGTTGGCTCATGAAGGTTTTAACGAGGCGTCATGTACATATTCAATATTATCAATAAAGTTCGTTTTTTTTGCCAATGGTTGTTTATATATGTTTGAATACTATCTTAACAAATCATCAAAGACTGATCACCTTTGAGATTAGTTAAGAGTAGAATATTCTGAAGTCTTTATGACACTTTTCGAAGAAACAACCATGTTTAATAATTACATTACATTTTTATTTCGAAGTGAACGCTTAACAGCACACTGAGAAGTTTTTGAAGAGCTACCGAAGCTTAACAACTCATTGAGAATTTTTCGAAGAGATACTATATTCACCAATTTCGTTAAGGTATTTAAGGTGGTAAGTTTACATTTTGCTATTATTTTGTTTTTAAAATTTACCATCGAATAATATGCAAAGAGAATGATAAAATACAGAAACCGTATGTCATTTAGATTAATTTTTTAAGGTACAAAAAGAAATTTCTTAATCTGACAAAGACAAAAAAAAGTGATAAAATTAATCAAAGGACTCTTCCTCTTCGGATGATTCATCTTCTGAGGATGATAAACCAGGAACAAGGTCGAAAGCTTCACTTGGGTGTTTCTCTTCAGGAATATCATTCCAAAAACTTGTACCTTAACGAATAATGCATCTTCTTTTCCGATGTTAATAGCAGTCTGCATATCTTTTGAAAGCTCAGTCTCGGCAGCAGCTACAACAACAGCTTTTTCCACTTCAAAATCCCTCTTCAGTTTAGTTATCTCATTGGTTAGCTCTTTATTTTTTATCTCACAAAGAGTGAGATAATTTTCAAGCTGAGTAAAGTTGGATTTTTCAGTGGTCAGCCCAGTAGTATGCTCAGCCTTGAGTTTGTTCATCTCTGTCTCATGAGAGTTCGTCAGCAATTCTGTATCAACTATGTGTATGATTTGCAAATGATTCTTCATGCAGAGAGCACCTTTTATGAGTTCGGATCTCGCAACTTCGTACATATGAAACTGATAAACTACCTTGTCGTGCAAATCTTCTCTATTGTTTTTCTCAGCCTCGTAATCTTCTTTGTAATAAACCATATCTTTTGCCAACTGTTTTAGATGGTTCCGAGAAGCTTCGACTTGAGAAGCAAGTGTCTTCGCTACAGTGTCAAGATCGGTAAATGGTTGAAGTGCGACAACTATTGTAGGATTTGGAGGAGGATTTGTAGGATTTGGTTCCGATGTGCTAGGACCTTGAACCATATCCAGAGAGGTGATATGATCATGAGAACGGGTAATTTCTAGAAGAGCTTCGGTTGGTGTAGGTCTCCCAAAGTTAAGTATGTGGTTTTGGATGACTTGAAGAATAGGATCCTCTTCACCAGTAAGCGCTTCAGTGTTCTCAAAATTAATAAACATATTAGGATCGAAGTTTGCAGTACCTTAATTTTTGTTGGAAGTGTTATCTTCGATGATAATCACATGGTTGTTTTTGTTTGGCTGTTCTTCAATCGAAGAATTTTGTGGGTTTTGTTGGTTTTCAGCAGCAGTGTTTTTGTCTTCTTCAACTAATGCATATGAAGTGATTCTCATTTTCTTCTTTTTCTTTTCATGGGAACCATAAGAAGCTTTCTTTTTCTTTGAGGATGCCTCTTGGTCTTTCCCCTCTTCGATGGGTGAGAGAGTTTGTTCTGCAGTTTTCCTTTTTTGAGGTTTCGATTTCGATGGAGTTGAAGGGCTAGCACCAGATGTGTTAGCCCTTCAACTAAAATTACTTTAGTTATAAAGTAATTATCATTTACTTTAGTTTAGATTTTTATTTATTAACTTTAATTCTAAAATATTATTTAGCAATTAATAAAAAAACTAAAATTTTGGACAAATTAAGAAATACTTACAGCCCGTAGAATTAGAAAACGAATCAAGTAAATTTTCAAACATTGTGTTCCTTGTTCTTTAACTAATATCTTCCTTCTTCCCATTAGGTTTTATTGTGTTAATGCAGTTCCAGATGATGCTAAACCATCAAAACTAAAGCCCCACTTTGTTCTGTTTCTTCCTATTTGGCGGCTAAAAAGCACCCGTCGTCCCCCATGTTTACCACTTGTATCAACTTGGTCCCCTTCCTTCAATCATGCATAGAACTCATCCCCATCCTTTTTTAAACTTGCATTTTCAGTCCCCCGCACATGTGAAGCCTGTGAGCTTGAAACGTGGCATCAGTTTTTGTTGCAAGAATGGTCTCCCAATTTTTTTTTCCAAAAATGCCCCTTAGCATTCCATGTCACCTTCCATCTCAGTTTTACCATTTACCTTAAAATTTTACCAATTTATCTTCAAATTTTACCATTTACCCATTAACTTAATAAACGGACCGGGTCGAACCCTAATTTAATTAAAAAACCCGAAACCCAATATAATCCAGCCCAGCCGGTAGAAATATAACCCACCCCGTTTCCCTTTACCCAAATCAGACCCATCTTCGTTCTCGTCGTGGCTCGGATCTTCTTCTCTCTACCTACCTCCCTCCTCTTCCATGGCGTCTCATTTTCTTTCCTCTCTCTTTCCACTCTTTTTCTCGAAATCCGCGGTTGCTTTTTAGCCATAAACTTTCGTAAAAGCGGTATGGCCAGTCCAGAAGTAAACTGCATAAAATTTGAATTTAAAGTTTCCAAATACACAAACCTACCATTCTCTTTCTTCTCGAGCAAACACACCAAATCCTTAAAGAAAGAAAAAAGGAAATCATTTGAAATCCAAAAACAACAACAAAGCAAACAGCTTTCCGGTAGTTGAATTCCTTCGTGAAAATGCCAAGAGATTGAAAGACAACGCACTTGGTCCTGGTGCCGAAATCGACGTTGGTTGTGGTGCTAGATTAGGGTTTGATCTTGTTGGAGGTGTCGGTTACGGCGGTGGTTTGGATTGGAATTTGAAGCTGGTTTTTGGTGTCGGTATGGGTTGTGGTGTTGGGTTAGGGTTTGAGGTCGGGCAATGAGTCGGATATGGGTATAGTTTCGAGTCTTTTGAGGAGTACTTAGAGTCACTGTAATTTGAATTTAGGGTTTCAATTCGAGGATTGTAATTGTAACTGATTCTTGAGTTTGCAGCTTTATGAATTCTATTTTCGATTTCAAAGTTAGTACATGTTTTGGATTTACAGTTCTTAATTTGATCACGAGAAGAAAATACTGAACATAATCGAAAAAGAGAGGAAAGAGAGAGGAGAGAGAAGGAGACGCCATGGAAGAGGAGAGAGGTAGGTAGAGAGAAGAGGATCTGAGCCACGACGAGAACGACGAGGGGTCTGATTTGGGTAAAGGGAAACGGGTCGGGTTATATTGCTACCGGCTGGGCTGGGTTATATTGGGTTTCGAGTTTTTTTTAATTAAATTAGGGTTCGACCCGGTCCGTTTATTAAGTTAATGGGTAAATGGTAAAATTTGAAGGTAAATGGTAAAATTTGAAGGTAAATGGTAAAAGTGACATGGAAGGTGACATGGGTGCTGACATGGAATGCTAAGGGGCATTTTTGGAAAAAAAATAGGGGACCATTCTTGCAACAAAAACTGATGCCACGTGTCAAGCTCACAGGCTTCACATGTGCGAGGGGACTGAAAATGCAACTTAAAAAAAGGATGGAGATGAGTTCTATGCATGATTGAAGGAAGGGGACTAAGTTGATACAAGTGGTAAACATGGGGGACCACAGATACTTTTTAGCCCTATTTGGCTAATAAGTTTGGGAATAGCTAAAAAACAAGCCATTTTTACTTCGTGAAGTCGCTTGTTTTGAATTTTAAAATTACTCCCCGAAGTTATTTTTTTTATGATTTTGTCCTTCATAAAATCCTATAAATAGAAAAAATTACTCCTTACCTTGAAAAAAAGAGAGTTTTGGTTAGTTTAAGTTTTGAATTTTTATGATTTTAGTGAGTTTTAGAAAGTAAAATGTTAGGTTATGGTAGATTTTCTGTTTTGCAACTTCAAGAAGTAACTAATGGCATAAAACGTAATTAACTCTTTAATGTGGCATATTTTTTTTTAAGCAAAGACCTTTTATTTAACAAATTGAAATATAGTTGGATACAAAGGCGGGAATTTTCCTTCCAAAAGCACAATTGGAAAATTAAGCAAATAACAACCATTTACAAGCTTAAAATACACGAGCCCAATCTTCAATCTCAGCCAACAAAAGCCAAACCATAGCTCAATCGGCAGCACTTAGACCAATCAACCCTTTAGCCAAACATATGAGCTTAAAACCACGAGCTCAAATTATAATCTCAGCCAACAACAGCCAATCCAAAGCTTAATCTTCAAACTCAGCCAAACAACAGCCTTCACGAACATCAATCAGCAAACTAATGCTCAATCTTCAAACTCAACCAAGGCTAAAACACAATCTGATATCAGCAAAGAATCACAACAGCAAACAACTGCCTTCACCAAGAGCAACACTTGCAGAGACATGCATCATCCCGAAGCAATCAGATCCACAGCTAATTAGCATTGTCCAATCGAAGCCAGGGAAGGAACGACAGCCAAGCTCCAACAGCTGCAATGGCCAACAAAACGGGACGAAAAAAGGGACCTAAAATCAAGACTTACAAACAATCTTAGTCAGAGATATTTATATAAGGTAAGCCAAGGCTTTCGAGAATAAGAATTGATTTCAGATTAGCAGGAGAAGATGTGAAAACGTATGCAGTCTTAAGTTTACATTTTAAGGTCCAATGAGCCAGCCAGTCGGCTGCTCGATTTTGGTCCCTATAAACATGCATAAGAGTCATAGTAGGAGTGAGCATCATTCTACAACAGTTTATAACAGGAGAAAGAGACCAGTGTAATGCACCCAAATTATCATTCTTCATAAAATTGACAAGTAAAGAAGAATCAGTCTCAATGTCAACAGATGAGAGACCTTTAGAACTACAGATAATAAGGTCGTTCATTAGGGCCCTAGCTTCAGCCATAATAAGAGACAACTTACCATAAACATTACCACCAGCATACACTAAATTACCTTCAAAGTCTCTGATAATGAAACCAGCACTAGCTTCACCATTAAAAATCACAGAGGCATCAGTGTTAAGCTTATACCTACCAACTGATGGAGGAATCCACTTAAGCACAGAAGGTCTAGTTAAAGAGTTACAACATAAGTTTAAGAAGCCCAAATTTTTAGCAACAGATCTATCACTGAACCAATGCTTAAACTTGAAAATACCAGCAACATTCATGAATTATATGATCTTGTGAACCTCCTTAATGATAACATTAGAAGAAACAGACTTATTTTTGAACTTAGAATGATTTCTTTTTTTCTAAATAGTACTGTAAATAATAGAAGGGATGACATTTCTAATATGGTTTTTCTTACTAGTGCTCCTAAACCAAGTTCTAGACATGTGAATTGGAGTCATATATCTATATATCATTATATTGAAGAGATCAGTAAAATGCAACCAAACAGACCAGGCAACATCACAAGAAATAAAAACATGATCGGTGGTTTCACAGCTTAAGCAAATTTGATATTTGGAAACAATATACATGTGCCTTTTCCTAAGAACAGAATCAGTAGACATAAAATTGTTAACCAACTTCCAATGAATGAAAGAATGCTTTTTGGGAGTTAAATCATTCCAAATTTTATAAAACATACTAGATCCAATGTGATGAGTTATGATGAAATCCCATGTATGTTTTAGACTAAAGTTACCCGTAGATGATAAGCTCTATATGATCTTGTCCTTCTTGTTATGATTGATAGAACATTTTTTAATTCGATCCAGATCCTCCTTACTAATAAGATTGACAATTCGGTTAAGATCCCATTGATAGTTAGACCAGTAATAATTAACCTTCTCATGATGATACCAACCATTGTCTATAGAATTATCAAGTGAAAGAAGAGGATCAGAATTAGCCCACCTATCCAGCCAGAAGTCAACATTACCTTCACCTAAAGACCAGGTCACAAATTGCTCAGCAGTAGACTGAATCTTCCTAAGCCTGTTCCAAACCATAGAACCCTTCATGATATTGACCAGCTGCAAAGGATGCTTCTTATTGCAATAGATATCATGAATCAGATTAGCCCAAAGTAACTTGTTGTCTCTAAACTGCAACCAAAGCTTACAAGAAGTAGAAATTTGAACATCAGCTAAATCTCTAATGTTTAAGCCCCCCTCCTTATACGTTTTACAAATGGTTTTCCAACCACACCAGTGGATTTTGTGCTCCAAGCTAGTAGAACCCCAAAGAAAATCATTGAAGGCCTTTTCAATTTTGTTAATAACATTATAAGGTATGACATTACTATGCATCCAGTAAAGCACTATATTCATAAGAACAACATTAATGAGAGTGATTCTACCAGTAAATGATAGGTGTTTGGATTCCCAATCAGCTATTCTATTATTAATCTTTTTAAGAAGATTAGTATAAATAACAGACTTATTGTTGGTGCTGATAGTTATACCAAGATAATCAGTAGGGAGCATAGCATTATTAAAGCCAGTAATGTTAGAAATGGAGTTGATTCTATCATTATTCATATCACTAGCAATGATAACCTTTGTTTTGCTTTTGTTAATGACCTGTCCAGAGACTGCTTGATAGTCCTGTAAGAAAAGATTAAGTGATACTAAAGAAGCATCCTTGCAGTTAGTGAACAATAGAATATCATCAGCAAAAGCCAAGTTACTAATACATAACTTGTTTCGATTTTTGTATCTCATGTATTTATTTTCATTAAAGAGCAAAGATATACCCCTCAACAAAACTTCCTCAGCAATAATAAACAGGCTAGGCGAAAGGGGATCACCCTGCCTAAGGCCTTTAGCAGTTTTAAAGAAACCATATGAGGCACCATTAACTAAGATAGAGATAAAAACATTAGATATCATGCTACTAATAAGCCTAATAAATCTTCTAGAGAAACCAAAGCAGGTTAAAACTTTAATAAGAAAGGGGTAACTGAGCTTGTCAAAAGCTTTGCACATATCCAACTGAATAATGATGTTTTTGTTCTTAACTTTTCTATTCAAATCATAAAGAAGCTCTTTGGCAGTTAAAATATTAGAATGAATTGAATTACCAGGAACAAAACCTCCTTGAGAACTAGAGATTATTTTAGGAAGAGGATTAACAAGTCTGTCATTCAGAATTTTAGCCATAATACGATTAAGGAGCGTGCATAAACTAATAGGCCGATAATCACCCTAACCAGTGGGATTACTAGACTTAGGGATGAGACAGATGCCAGTAGCTAGAATACCTTTAGGGATATTATACCCTCTAATAAAATGGTGAAGAGCAGAAATGAGATCTTTTTTGATAATGTTCCAACATTTTTTTATAAAAGATTAGATTAAATCCATCCATACCTGCCACACTTGAAGCTTTTAGATTGTTGATTGTCTTGAGAACTTCCTCTTCATCAGGCAGAATGAGCAGACTCTTGTTATCCTCTTGAGTAACAACACAGGGAATGGTATCAAACAGATTATGACTCAGCTTATCTAACTCATCTTGCTTGTCTTTGTAAGGGCTACAAGCAAGGGCCTTAGTAAAGAAATCAACAACAGAATAACCTATAGAGTCTTTATCAGTAATCCAAATGTTGTTCTCTTTAATGCCATTAATAGCACTTTTCTTTCTTTTCTTGGAAACATAGTTATGGAAGAGCTTTGTACTTCTGTCTCCATCTCTGATCCAGTCAACATTACACTTCTGCAGCCAATAATCTTCCTCCATTTTGTAAGCATTCATTAGTAAAGCATTACACTTATTCAACTCATCCTTCGATTGACTAGTATTTTGCTGCTGATGTAAATTTTCCACCCTAAGAATATCATCCTCCAAATCTTGAACTTTGCTGAAAATATTCCCAAAATGATGCTTATTCCAATCTACAAGATCAGCTTTTAACCTTTTGAGTTTAAGCCAAAACATTTTCAAAGGATCACCCTCCATAACCTAATCCCAACTATTAGACACAATAGACAAGAACCCCTCATCAAGCAGCCACATGTTTTGAAATCTAAATTTTTTTTCGAGAACTATAAGACAAACAAGAACAATTGACAATGATGGCTATGTGATCAGAACCAGTTCTCGCTTTATGAATGACATTAGTGTTATTAAAGATATCATTCCAAAAATTATTAGTAAAGACCCAATCCAGACGCCTCCACTTAGTCTTGTTAGACCAAGTAAACCTCGACCCAGCATACCCAGCATCCATAAGACAACAATCACTTATCATTCTGTTAAAATCATCAACACTATTTTGACAAAACATAGAGCAGCCAATCTGATCATCTATAGAACTTATTGTATTAAAATCACCACACACAAGCCAGGCTTTATTATCACAAGAAATGTTACGCAGAGTATCCCAAAGATCTAATCTATTTAAGCGTTGGCATTTAGCATAGACAAAAGTTAAAAGAAAGTTTTTATCAAGAATGTTATGAGTAGCTTCAATATGCAAGCATTGAATGTGATCAAGAAAAACATTAACAGATATATTATCATTCCAGAAAATCCAAATTTTATTGGATGTATTAGAAGTACTATGGTTGAAACCAATTTTAGAAGCACAACCAACAAGATTATCACTACTAATTAAGGGCTCTTGAATAACTACAATATCAACTTTGTTAACTCTAGAAAGATGCTTAAGTCTCCTAAATGAAGATTTATCTTTAATCCCTCTTATATTCCAATTAAGAATGTTAATCATAATTGAGAGAGCGTTTAGAATTACGTGTTGTTATAGATAATTGATGAGTATTCCTGACCAGCCTCTTCTTTTTAGCTTGCTTGAGCTGTCTGTTAATAATAGTAGTGAAATCCTCTTCATCGTCAGACGAATCTTTTCTTTGAATCTAGCTCCTGGTTAATCTTTTAACTGGCTGAACACTCCTAGAGACAGGCATATGACTTCTTGAAGAAACCTGAGGACTCTCACCATCAACTTTAGGAGAAGAAAATTCAGAAGCCAAATTTTCATAATCCTGATTGTTGGTATTCCCAAGAGTTTGCAAGGCTCCAATCATTTCATCCTGTTTGTTGTTAGTATCCATTTCAACTTCTTGAGGGCCAACAATACTATTGACACCATCAACAGCCTCCACGTGACTGCTTATAAGAACATGCTGACTAGTATCAGAATTCCTATCAACCACATGACTACGAAAAGGAGAAGATGAAAGACTCCCAAGATTTGAGTTCTTGGGAGAGAATTTATTCAGGTTTTTATCTTTAACACTATTCAGAACATTAAACCCAAATTCCATCGTTTGAATAGCACCCTCAATATCTGTTCTGGAAGGCATAACATTAACTTCTTTGGCTTGCTCTTCATCATCTGTAAAACTATCCAACTTCTGACTGATATCAATATTATTAGACGCATCAATAACATTATCTTCTTTGGCATGTTCTTCAACAACTTTTACATTATCCAAATTCTGACTGATATCCATATCAAACTTGCTGGATTTCTCAATAATCTTGTGTTTTTTGCATTGTTCACTACCATGGCCAATATGGTAACAAGATTTACAATACTTTGGAAGGTTTAGATATGAAATTCTCACCCAACAGCCCTGATTGCTCCCAAAACCCACCCAAACATCGTAAAAAATCTTGCTTGTTATATCCATTTCAATCCTGGCCAAACAATGATTGGAGAAAGCTCTATTTTTTTATGAAACTTTTATCTGCATAGGCCTTCCCAAAGAAGAGGCTATATCAGAGACAACCTTCTCATTGAACAAATGTTCAGGCAGATTTTCTATCTTAATCCATATTGGAGTGACAGGACATTCATATTTTGCATTAAAGCATTCAGTCCATTTCAGAAGCCTCATCACCGTTGAACCAATCGTCCACACATTTTTCCTCTATAGTTTAGCCATATCTTCATACGAGTCAAACTCAATAAGATTATGTCTTGAGTCCTTAATCGTATAACTGAAACCTTGAACAAAATGGAACTTGGAAAAGAAATCGAGCAGATGTAGTCTCTTAGGTAAGCCAGCAGAGCATTTACCAACAAGAGTATGTTTTGATTTCGATTTCAGATGATCCAAGAAGACATCACCATACTGCAAATGAACATGATCACTCTTGTATCTTATTTCCTCAGGGTTGAAAGAATCAACCGAACCTTTTGAATCAGCAGTCACTGCATCGATGAAATACTTCTTCTTCCACTGGTTGTTGTTTCTGAAATCGTTTTGCAAATCTTTAGTTGATGTTGAACTGAAAACTTCTTGAACAGATGGAAAATGATCCATGAGAATCAAAGAAGGAAATTCATAAGGAGATGAAAATGAAGGAGGAAGCAGGATTCTTTAATGTGGCATATATATATATATATAACTCTTTTATGTTTTTAAAATATTTGTTAATACTTCCATTAATTTAAAATGAAAATTTAGTAAATTACAAATTGGAACACGTTTTTAGGAGCATAGAATACAATATAAGTTAGGGTTCTTGTTTTTTTATTACAAGCCAATATTCAAAGCATTGTTTTCTGTTTTATAAGGGTTTACCAGACATATAACGACTATAAAAATCTAATGCCCTATTGGTTTGTACTTTGGAACAGTACCTACTCCCCGTACCGAGAAACATGTGTTAGCAATAAAAATCGAATTTCGTTTAAAATAACAAATAACACACGATTGTTCTTGACTATCTTGATTGTTAAGAAGGTCAGGTTGTTTTATAACCTTGTGCATACCTGAGATCCAACATGAACAAATATGAGACTTTTCGACATATAAACTTTGTTGCTATGTTTTATGAACAGAAAGGCCAATACCCAACAATTTTTCTATTATACACAATTGACAATTCTATTTCGTGCAAACTTGTGTGGTATCGCGCGAAGAACAATCGCAATCGCAGATCCAGGTTGTGCGAATCCGACTATTCGTCACGCGATACCTACACAATTGTGCATGAATATCCATGGAGGATTTAAAGATCCAACATAATGTGTATTATCCCAAATCAAACAAATAGACTACTTAATTGAAGATCTAAACCTAACCTAACCTATAGAACTAAGTAGAATTTAACATAACAACTACAACTACACGAAAATATTATTTTTGTAAATATAAATTTAAAACCTAAATACCATTTAAAAACATAACTAAATATTAAAGAAATTACATCACTAGGTTACTAATACATACCTCATCGATGTTGTGTAGTCCGATTTACAAATGTTTCAATATTTAAAATTGGTGTTTTGAGAGAGTTACGGTTAGGGTAGAGAAAAAATGGTAGATTTAGAAAAATAATAGGTTTTTATATGAATGATAAATTTGTAAATACTAGAGATATCGTTCTACTAAAATCGAGTCTTATTATACCTTAAACTTTTAAACTTATTTATTTATTATTATATAAGGTTTTTTTTACAAAGCCTTTTTGTGTTTTGGCTTTACTAAGTTAAAATTGTGTTTGTTTAATCTAGTGTTTTAAGCATTCTAGATGTATATAAAGTTTAAAAATTACTAAAACAAATTTATTGTCTTTCACTTTTATATATATAAAGATTTGTTCTAATATGATTTTCTTAACATTTCTAGTTTTATACTGTACCCTATTTTTAAGGGTATGCTATTTTAAGACCACTTTCTGTTGGATCAAGATCTTTATTTAAATTTTTTTTAAAATTGAACTATATAAAATTTCTTTAGCTTACAAAAATATATAATTGAACCTAACTACCCACAACTAAATTTACCCACTATCACTAAAACTAAACTAGAAAAATCTAACAAAAAAATTTAGTTATTTCCATACAATTTTCTTTCAAATTATGAATTTAATTGACGATTTTAGCTACAACATGGAAGATTTTATTTCAGAGGAAGATGAACCATGAATGGATAATCTGAAAACAGAAGTTGAAGTACATTTAAATTTAACATTAGTTTTCAAAAGATATTTCGTGTGATATGTGTGTGTTTTGTACAGGCCCGCGCACTCAGGTCGCGTAATGTGCAGCAAAAAATTTCAAACGGCCGACACAATTTTAGGAAAAATCATGGGCCTTGTTCTTGTGCGATTGTAATACAAAAAGCGCATTTCATGCGCGATTGTTCCACAAGATGCACAATTTTGCTAAATTTTGTGCATGGTCATATGCGATTTACGTAGATATTGATTTAATGATTACGAATATATGTGTATCTTACTTTCATATATGTTGTAGGGTCCGGAACAAGCACCATGTTTGATGGTCGATTACACACATATTTTTACTACCGAAAGGTATTACATTAAATGCGATTTGGACGCATAGATTGAATCTGAAAGCATGAAGTTATGGTTCATCACTTATAATGTTAAATACGATGACGATAGTAAGAATGGAAAACCTCATAGGATGTATTATAAATTCAAAAGACACAATTTTTATAAACCTAAGCTTAGACCGGGGTTCAGGAAGAAGCGACAAAAATGTTTATCCAAAAATTACGACTGTTCTTTTATGTTAAGGGAAAGTCGGTTGAAGGAGTACCTGCTTATTAGAGATTGATATTGGTAAACGGGAAACGCAACCACAAACTGTTTTTATACTTGAATGAGGATGTATTTCTGGATTTCACCGAGATTGAAAGTGGATGAAAAAGAATTAGTTCGTAAGCTCACGATAATAGGTTCTCGTCCAAGAGAGACATACCAAGGTTTAAAGATTCAAAAACCTGAAAATGTCTTTACCATGAGTATGATTTACAACATCCGTAAAAATACTGTTTGGTTGAAAAAACGGGAAAAACTCAAATGCAATACTTGTTTGGTAAACTAAAACAACACGGGTACTTTGTGTGGAAACGAACAAACGGCGCAACTGACAAGATCCTCGAAATTTTTTCGCACATCCTACAAGTATTGAACTTTTACACACATTTCCCTGACTTATTGTAATTGATAACACACACAGGCCTACAAGGTTTAATATACCTTTGGTTGAAATTTTTTGTATAACATGAACAAACAAGACATTTTGTATTACTTTCGTTATTAGCTCCGAAAACAAGCAAACTACACGTGGGCTTTGAATGTTCTACACATTGTGATGATGAATAATAATTGTACATTTCCATATATTATTGTCACCGAGATTGAGTTTTTGTTGATTAATGAGGATGTATTTCTGGATTTCACCCACTTGTTATGCAAATTGTATATAAACAAGAATACGCTAAAAAGGTGTTTCCCAAAATAGACATGGCAGACGAGTTTTGTAAATTTTATGATGCGGTTGCCTAATCGGCCATGGTTGAAGAGTATAACAAAAATCTCATCTAGTTAACCACTATGTTCTACTTTTCCCTGACAGTTGTAGATTATCTTATGAATCAATGGATAATATTATACAGGAAAATAAATTTTTAATATCCACATGAACGAGCATAAACATTTACATAATCAAACTAGCAATCGTTAAGTAAACTTTTCATTTATAAACTTTAATTTTGTGAGATCTGATGTTTCAATTCTAATTTATTTATTCATATGTTATACGGAAAATAGTACTCACTCGAGCCTAAAATGTGCACTCGATACAAGTCTATGCATATTTGAACAATTTTGGGAAAGTGTCTATGCTTTGCTTGAAACTCAACACTTGGAAATTTTTGAAACATTCGAGAAAAGTAAGTATCATCTGAAAACGATATCTAAACTTCCAAATTTATGACAATTTTAAAAGTAAAATATCTTGTGCAGCCTTAGACATTGTTGATAAGAGTCTTAAAATTTCTTGGCAAACTGGCGTAGATCGGAGAGCTTCTGGTTGTATTGTTAGAAAAGCACATAGGTTACCGTGTGCATGCGATGTAGCTATGGCCGAGAGAGAAGGTATGCCTATTCTTTTTAAATAATATGATGTTCATTAGACTACTTTAAAGATTGTTCCTAGAGATAAAATTGGTACGAAAGATGAACTAATAAGATAAATCGGCATAATAGATAGTTCTATTCGTGCTTACGAGCCAAATATTTAGTATCATGTTATAAATAGGATGATGCAAATCCTCAATCCTGCAACAAGTCATGTATTGGAGCCTATGGATCTAGCTATTACTAAAGGTAGGGAACAAGTTGGTCCGGACAAATCGATAAAATGAGACCCATATATGTTTAAATATGACGGAAGGTAAGACAATAACGCTAGTACATCTGGTATGGTAGCTATAATGGGTACCTCGACAACAAAAACATTCCTAGTACCCAAAGCTAAAGTTCCACTGAAGAAAAAGAAAGTCACTTGAGCAAAACAATATCGCAAGAGCAAAGATTTTAATGGTTACGAAAATTACTTTCCGGACTACTTACATAACTATATTACTAGTATCGTAGATTTTTATCGTGATGGTCAATGCGGTTATTGGGCTGTAGCTTTATCTATATATGGTCAATCCTATTCATGGAAATTGGTGAGACAAGATTCGATGGCCGAATAGAATCTTTAGACTTTCGTCTTTTGATGCTAAATTTGATAAATACTCGATTGCATTCTCTTGTGCTAGTAGTTCCAGATGATGTTAAACCCATCAAAACAAAAACCGTACTTTCTTCAATGAAATTCTTTTTGATTTTTTGTAAATAAAGCCAAATTATTTAGAATCTTTCTACTAAAGAAGGAATCCATCCCCTTGAACTAATCACTATTGCATTCTTTTTTATATAAACTAAAGGATCTGAGTGCAATATATGCCTTTTTTTTAGCGAATCAACT
The DNA here is from genome assembly GCA_036936605.1 of Limnanthes douglasii subsp. nivea. Lineage (NCBI taxonomy): Eukaryota > Viridiplantae > Streptophyta > Magnoliopsida > Brassicales > Limnanthaceae > Limnanthes > Limnanthes douglasii. Next base: position 221,646,205 of record JAUPFV010000004.1, read on the forward strand.
TCCTGATTCGAGTGCGCAAAACAAATTACGTGGTTTAATAAGAACAATCCTTCAACGACTAAAACGTGTTTGCTGCTATCTACAATCGAAACCCTAGAAATGACCCATTAGGCCACCGTTACCACCCCGTTCTTGTCAACTTGGATTAACAAATCAATAGCGAGTTCATAGCTGAATTTTACATTTGTAGTCCCATTCTATAACCAATACGAAAAATTATGGATTTAGATAAGAAACATCCCATCTCAAAATTTCTTATAATTAAATTTTATAAGTAAAGTAAATGGAAAATTTTAATAAGCAAATGACAAAAGTTGAAGTTAATAGTAAAAATGGTAAAAGTAATAGTAAGTGATAAATATTTAAGTGAAATAGTAAAAATATTAAAGTAAAAGTAAAATGCTAAAAGATTAAGTATAGATATATTTTAGATATAAATTATAAAATGACCGTATTTGCAACAAAATATGATAAGTTTGTGTGTCGTACTTTGGCTAACTAGCACGCGTGACCATATATGCAACATTTATTAACAAAGTTAACCAATCTTGGGTATGAACAAACCTCACTAACTGTTTTGCAACAGATGACCAATTCTGGTTACTAACCAATATTTTTAACCAATATTTGTTATATTTATATAAATTTTAGTTTGATTATCCAGCTCTTAACTTTCTCGTCTAATAAGTATAAATTGATTTTATACCTATCTTCTTATAAGTTTTCCAAAGTTATGCATCCGATCTCACACGACTCAACTAGAAGTGTCAATTTTTTTAACCTGCGGATATTCGATTTGAACTAATTCGATGGATTAAAATATCTGAACTTTTATTTTTATTTGGGATCAGTTGTGAGTTTTAAAATATATTATCCACCGATAAGGAATAAGTTATGAATTTTATTTTTTTTCCGACGATACTCAATCCAAACAAGACCCACCAAATATTCGTTATTTTAATATTACTTATTACTCTGGTGTCGTTTGAGAAGATTATATTTTCTATTTTAAAAAATAAATATCATTTCATGATTTTAACCCATTTCACATTTTTATCTTGTTTTGTAGTGATTTTTTATATTGTTATATATATATATATATATATATATATATATATATATATATATATATATATATATATATATTATTCGCTATTTTTTTACAAAATTAAAATCAACGGTTATATTTTAAACATATATACAACGATTTCAAAAAGCTTATTTTGAACTCGAATAAATAGTAGTTACATATATTATTATTCTATAAAATTTTAAATTATATTCTAATATGATTGAATGACTTGTTATTTCATTTATTTATAGTTTTATTTTAATAATTGTTTTGTTATTCATATTTAATTAAATTTATTTATTTTATATTAAAAAATTATAAACTTAAATTGAATAAAACTTATTTAAAAATCATATTTGAATTTGAAAATTTGTTAACAAATTTTCACAAATATAATATATGATAATTTCAAGTAAATATAAAACTTTAAATAATAAATTTGTTATTAAATATTTCACTTTGTTACTGAATTTGAATATTTATATTTGATATATCATATATTGTTATTTTTTGTTTTTATATTTTTTTATTGGACAATTTTTTACTAAAATGTTTTTTAAAAGTACACAAATAATCAATGGGTCAAGCTATATCTCATACTGTTTTTGTTGGATCTCAGACAAGTTTGTTAGATCTCTTAGCAAATTTTGGATCATTCTACCATTTTCATAAAAATACCTATAAATACATTTTGATAGATTTCTCACATTCTTTCTATTTTTCTCAAAACGTCTATAGAATCACAACCTAAACACATTGTTTTTTTAATGAGACCTCACAACAACGTTAAGGTATGTGATACACGCTTAATATACTAGTTTTTATTTGATTTCGTTATTTAGTTTGGTAGATATTCATGTTAGAAATTTTATTTTTTATAAAATTCTAGGTTATTACTGTTTGTGAGTTGAAAATCTATATTTAGCATGCAATTTGGAAGGATATAGTATGTTAGGGTTATAAGTTTACGTTTCTAGGTTTTGTGTTCATTGTACGACACACACGAACAGGACCCATGGTATCGCGCATGGTGGACAACGAGGATGATTGTTTGTCACAAATATGCATGTGACAGACCAATCCATAAACGCATATGTTGTGCATAAATTTTATATGTTAGCATACTACTTACACAATTTTCACAGTGTTTTAAATTTGTTTCATTACATGTTATGTTGATTATATGTGCTAGACAACGTATGTATCGTGAAGCTACAGATAATACGAGTCATCACACGCGATGGGCTACGACTTCCAATGGTGTTGCTCGGTTGTTTTTGCAACCAGCACCTCAAGACGATTTTGAGCAACCCAATCACCACGTCTCTCGACTCTATCTTGTCTATGCACGCCACAAGGTGTACAACAGTTTCCATGATGACGTAAGTTTGTTTACAAATTTAGTATTTAAATGATATTTTTTAAATTTAGTGTCAATTTTATTTTAAATTATAACTTTATTATTTATAGTTTTTGTGTTTATTATATTTTTATGCTAAAGTAAGCCTGCATTGATTCTCGATGTACGAAAGTCTCAAGATGTGGGACTTAGTAATAAATATTACGCGGAAATTCAAATATTACATAATTTAGTACTAATATAAATTATAGTGAGAACAAATTAAAATAGTATATCATATTATGTTGCAAAAAATCATTTGAAAACATAAAGTAACATTGATCAATTGTCATCTTTGGTAAGATTGGTAAACATTAGATCTTCGTTAAGATTCACTATCCTGGTTGTCATAATTTCAGTATATTTACTGAGTGACGCATCCATTGATTCGCTTCGTCGGTGATATGGACATCTCATGTAGAGTATAATGGGAAGGAAGACTTTGCGAATGGGAAGGAAGGCTTTGCGATCGGGTTGAGATATTTGTTGGCAGACTAGCTTCGGATCCGGCATTGAAATCAGATCTTGAGGAGGCAAGCCACCTTCTGAGATTGGAAACATATGACAGTGGAGGAAATTGATGGGCTGAAAGGCAGTATGAAACGCGTTGTTTCATTCCCTCTCAGCCCAAGCGGTAAGCTTTTGGAAAATCACCTTGGCAGCTGGACGACGTGATGAGTAATGCTTCAAAAAAATTGAAATAATTAAAAAAGGAAAAAATTTCAGAAAAAAGGAAAAAAAACATAAATGTTATTTCAGAATGTAAAAATTTCGAGGGGCTTACGATTACTTCTCCAGACGATAGTTAGATTTGAAAGATTGACTTCGGAAATTGCTTTGACATTTTCCCACGCTCCTGATATAAAGACGAATTTATGCTTCCACAATTTGTCAGCCTCTAAGAGATCGTCGATGATCTTGAGATCATCCATCAGGGTGAGGTAGTAAAAGAGAAGTTTCGGACCTTTTGACAATTGGGTCAAGGAGATGAAGTCTTTAGTGTTGATGGGAATTTGAGACAGTCGAGATGTCATAATCACTGACATGAGGGTAACCATTGATTCGGTGTCACTTGAGTAGGACATAATCTGAGTAGTTCGAAGTATTCCACGATCATAGGATCCAGCGGAAACCGAAGACCCCAATTAATGATCTTAGGGTAGACTATTAGCTCGTCATCTTTGCAATCCAAAAGAGTTTCTCCTTCTTTGGGTAGTCGAAGCGTTATGTTATCTCTCATTCCCCATTGTTTTTCAGAGCTGAAGCTTTGCTATCTTTATAGTATATGTAGCAAACCTTTTTTAGTGCAATGATGTATTTTCCTTCAAGATTCCTCAAGTTTCTTCCAATTTTCGTTCTTTCTTCTTCGGAACCGAAACAAGCGTCTGTTTCTTTTTTAGGTTTCTGGGTATTTGCAGAGTTCTTGTCATCAGATTCAGCCTCGAGATTGGTTTTTGTAGCTTCCGAATCAACTTCGTTGGCTTTCAATGTTTCTTCACGAGGATTTTGAGATGTTCGGTTAAAAGCCTCTGGTAAAGGGTTACATGTTCGAGGAGTTTCCTCAATTACTTCTCTTTGAGTAGGATTTTCAGCATTTGGATTTGGAGGGGAAGGACTTCAGATAATTTCTGATTCATCTCCCATGGAAATGAAAGTTCTTCTTTTTCTGGTTAATGAAGAGTGATTCAAAGAGGGGATATTTGGATTTGGCTTTAAAGGGGATTTTTCACTAATTAGAGGGGAAATTTTACTTTGAGATGAGGAGGCTCGATGTGTTTTAGGCTCTTAGATTTTTAATGAGGAATGTTCTTCGACTATGGGAGAAGGCGAAAGAACATGCAATTTAGTTGGATCGAAATTACCGTAGATTGTTTCAGTGGTTGTTCCAACTGGACCCCCTCGGATCAATCCTGCTTTCCTATATTCTTCAGTTCTTTGTGTAATACAGAAGTAGTCGTACGATCCGAAGACTAAATTGCTGTCAAAGTCTGAAGATTCTGGTGTTTTGGGTAGGATAGCCTTCAATTTTTTGGTTTTTGGTTTCTTTCTCATAAACCAAATGAAGGTTGATCGGAGAGGATGAAGATTGGTTAGAAAGTTTGATTTTTCTGATGAGAATACTAAGAAAATGGAAGAACATGGTGAGGGTAGCCAAAAGCTCTGACTTCTCTCTAAAACGTTTTGTGTAATGAGAATGAAAAAATAAAAGACAGATTGAATTTATACAAAATAAGTGAAGACGCGTGAATTTGGAAAGACTCTTATGATGATAGGTTGGAATACAAATCGGTGAGTTGATCAGATGATCGACATCTGTCAGGCTAGACCTCTAGCTATGGATCTAAAAACTGTAGGGTTATGATGGATTGAACGGTTATCTGCAACGGTTACTTTCGTGTGTAGTATGGATAGAAGTCGAAGAGTTTATTTAAAAGTGTTCGAGGAGGATGTTTCGTTTACATAGTATTTCGAAGCGATTTTTTATTTACACTGTTTCGAGAGAGAATAAAAACCTATATAAACTATAAAATCATAATGTAATCAAAGTGATATACTTGCATTTACAAAGTGGATGCCATGTACGAAAGTGATTCCAATCTCTATAATATATTCATATGTTCTCTAAGAATTACCTGCCTTCTTTTGTTATTGAAGTTATTTCACATGCTCAAGGTAACATGTATGTTTTCTTAAGGACACATCCATCATATGCTACCCAATACACACCTATATTTCTAGAATGTATGATAACATAAGATAGTTCTTTTAGGGTCGCATGGAATACGTGATCGACTAGTTGCAAGGTCAATGGATTTGCATCACCTGGTTGAGTACGAAACTTACTTCGCTCAGAATCTTCAAATGCTGCTTTGTTAGGAGCTTGTGAATTTTTTCCCAAAAAAGGGTAAAAATTCCATTTGTTAGTGCTGAGGTATTTATTAAGGGCCGTGTGAGCACTCTCGCACATACGAAGGAAATAAATAATTATGGTTCCGATTTATTGTGATAAAAAAATGATATTGAAAGTGATTTTACATATTCATTGTTCTACTACGATAGTGTTTGATATTTTTTGTTTGATGATTAAGAAACTTATCGTCGTATTTTGTTATCCATGCCGACATAACGTATATGATACATTTAGAGTAAGTGGCGAACATTTCGCACAATGTTTCTAGATTTTTTCGTAAGCTTCGACCGTGTCCGCGTTGATAACAAAACCATAAAAATCTATAAATTGCTTTGAATCCGCATCAGGCATCAACTTTTTAATTGTTTCAAGAATGTTCTTGTTTATATGAAACTTTAATAGCAAGTTAGTTGTGCCTCAAAACATTTCTTCAATAGCTCGCATGAAAGATAACTCACGATCGGTCAAAATAACACTCGGAAATGAACATAAAATTATCCATCATCAGCCCACGTTGAACACTTAAAGCCCATGTATAGTTTTGTATATTTTTGTATATTTTCCCACTCATAAACACGTAGGAAACAATAATGTAACTAAATTCGAAGATATTCAAACAATATCGAGCTATGACATCTTATACCTCATCATTTTTACGTACAATCCATGACAAGCACATGCAGAAATGTAAGCAACAAGTCGATACTTGTAGGATGCGCAAAAAATAAATCAGTGATCACGTCTGATTCTTTGCCTAACCACTCCCATGACGGAGTAAATATGTTCCTTCAATTTGGCGAACAAATATTCCATTTGGTTTTGTCTACCGTGATGAACATCACGATGTTTTTGGCGATAATTGAAGGTTGTAAGCATGTTGGTAAGGATGGCAATTTTTTCCAAACCCACGGGTACCCGACCCGAGCCGACCCGATGAGATGGGTTATGGATTTAAAAAACTTTCCGCGGATGGTTCGTGGGTTTGAAAATTTACTACCGGCCGGGTTTGGGATGGGTTATGGGTTTAAAAATTTTTCCACGGGTATCCAACCCAAACCCGACCCATTGGGTAATACCCGACGGGTACTCGCTAAATTAATATTATATAAAATAAATAAATTATCTAATATTATTTAACAAACTTTAAAATAAAATTACTAATATTAGTATTGTATTATGTAATGCCAAAAATAATTTTTTATTTGTTAATGTATATAATATATTTTGAAAAATATTATTCTACGTTTAAATATTTAATTTATTTTTTTCAAATATTTTGTTTTTTATCTCTATAAAACTGAGAATAATCAGTATATTTTGAAAAATATCATCCTAAATTTGTTAATTAAACAAAATATCATTCTCCATTTAAACAAAATATTTGCTACTTATAATGATTATAGTATATTTTCACAAATATCATTCTACATTTAAATATTGAATTTGATTTTTCAATATATCTTTTGAAAATATTTTTCATTTTTCTGCCAAATAAAAAATATTTACTAACATATACCATATATTAATTATTTACTAACATGTACCATATATTAATTATTTACTAACATTTATTTCTGTCCAATAAAAATATTTACTAATATTTTTCATTTTTCTGTCCAATAATATTATTCTTTAAATAATATTTACTAACATTTTTTTCCAATAATAATATTTTTCATTTTTCTGTCCAGTAAAAATATTTTAAAAATCTTCTGAAACCATATATTAATTATTAACAAATATTTACTAACATATTTAAATTTGATATTTTTAAGTATGTTTCCTTTATTTTTTTGGAATTAATATCAAATTTTAGAAGATTTAATAATATTTTTAATCAAATTAAATGAAAAATATTTACTAACATATACCAAAACTATGTATAAATTATCAATAGATAACAAAATATTTGCTTATTAACATATATGATATAAAAAATAAAAATTTCCATGTAAATATTAAATTTGAATTTTAAATTGGTTTTTTAAAACATTTACAAGACTTGTGGGATGAGTATCAAATTCAAATTCAATATATCGTTATAAATTTAATTAAAATAAAAAAAAAAAGTTTCATTTTTCTCTCCAAGATTGATAATATAACTTAAATTTTAATTTATAAAACCTAATTTACAGAAGAAAATAAATAAATATGCTTAGGGTTTGGAGTCCGAGAGAAGAGAAAGAATTAACTATTTTATTTTGTACCATAACCCTAAATCAAACCCAATAAGACAAGGAGACGGCTCAGCCCTCTATCTAGGATTATGAACGTTCTATCTAGTATTATCAACGTTCTCTCGCCGTTTCTATCAGTCCAAGTAACCAAGAAGAATATATCATATCGTTTCTACTACATATATTATATCATTTTCAATGTAAAATTAACTTTATAATTATGCTCATTGAATCTAGAATCTTGAGCAATTTTTTTTTCTTCTGTAAATTTGGTTTCATATATTCATAGACTCAAAGTTTTAGTTCTTATATTGCAATTTATTTATTTGTTTATATTTATTTAATTTTGTATAGACTTCAAGGTAATATCTCCAGATGTTGGAATTTCAAACCCACCAGATGGTCTTCCAGATAATACTTCTCTCCCAAATGATAATCCAGCCATATCTTTGATTCCAATCATAGTTGAAGATACAGAAGGAGAAGAAAACAATTAAAAAAAATGATTAAAAGTCATTTTTTAAACATTATGAAAGGAGAAAAGTTAGCGGAGTTTGGAAGACAATTTACAATTACTAAAAACGGAACTGGCTGGAGACACATGAAACTGGTTGGAGACACTAAAAACGGAACCAACCATCTGAAGAACCATTATCTGAAGAAATACTATAAAAAATCATATACTCAAGATATACCACAATCATAAGTTGAAGACCATGAAATTAATAAAACAAAATCGAATAAAACAAAATCGAAGGAAAGTTGCAATCACCACCGATATGTGGATATCCAGCAACCAAAAGAAAGGATTTGTGGCCATTATATCACATTTTATTGATGACTTTGGAGTTTGGAAAGTCGCATTATAAGGTATGAAATATTTTTTAATATAAATATTTTAATACAATATCCAATAGGTTTATTTATTTATTTATTTTTGTTTATTTAATTTAGGTTTATTTATGTCCCATGTTCGCATACAAAAGAAGTATTATGTGATGCATTATATGGCTGTTTATTGGATTGGAATATAGATAGAAATATTTCTACTATTATTGTGGATAACTGCACAACTAATGATGTCATGATTAGAGATAGTCTAGATAGGCTAGACCGAAGTGAACTTTTGTTCGATAGAACTGTTTTGCATATGCGATGTTGTGCCCACATCCTTAATTTAATCGTGAAAGATGGTTTGGAAGTGATTAAAGATAGTATTGAGAAAATTCGTGATAGTGTCCATTATCGGCCTGCATCCTTGAAAAAGAACAGAATTATTTAGTTTAGCCTTAAATCAATTAAATATTTCATCAAATAAAAAATTAGGTCTTGATTGTCCTACTAGTTGGAACTCCACATATTTGATGCTTCAAACTGCTCTAGTTTATAAAGATGTATTCAATCGAGTTAAAAAAACGAGAACAAAATTATAGAGCATTTCCAAGTTCAACTGATTGGGAATTTGCTAAGGAACTTTGTGATAAACTAAAGTTATTTTATGAAGTGACTAAGCTATTTTCTGGTTCTAAGTTTCCTACGGAAAATTTATGTTTTCCTAAAATATGGAAGATTAAAAAATCTTTATGTGAGTGGAAGAGATCTTCCAATGAGATTATTAAGTTGATGGCTACAAAAATGATGGAGAAGTTTGATAAGTACTGGGATGTTATCCATAAAATTGTGGGGGTTGCAGCAGTGTTAGATTTAAGGTATAAGTTGACATTGTTAGAGTTTTCATTTCCTATAGTTTACGGTGCAACTGCTTTTACTGAAATAGAAAAAATTCGAAAGTGTTGTTATGATTTTCTTAATGAGTACCAAGTCAAATATAACAATCGTATGGATTTAGATGAAAGTTTCTTTGATGATAGTACTATTCTTTTAGATTATCATGCCTATACGAATCAGAGAAAACAAAATAGGATAACACCGAGTAAATCTGAGTTAGACAATTATTTGGAAGAAGATGTGTTGCCTAATAAATCTGATTTTGATATACTCGCTTGGTGGAAATCGAGTAATTTAAAATATCAGACTTTGCAATCTATTTCTAGAGATATATTAGCTATTCTGGTGTCTACTATTGCATCTGAGTCTGCTTTTAGTACGAGCGATCGATTAGTGAGCCCTTATCGTAATAGACTTCATTCGAAGACATTAGACGCATTAATGTGCACGCAGGGTTGATTATGGGCGCTCGAAATGAAAAATAATGGTATGTATTTTTATCAAATTATTTTTAAACTATAAAGTTATCAAAACTAAGAAAATTATTTGTTTATATTAGATGGTTCAAATATGCATTCGGATGGTTATTCGACAATATTTGAAGACGTTGATGAAGAAGAATCGGTATGTTTATATTTACTCTAAAATATTTACCCCCGACTTCTATTAATGTATGTAAGGTTTCTCAAATATAACATGTTTTTCTTTATTCGTGTAGGAAATATCGATCGAGCAACTTACGTAATGCTTATATCTTATGTTTTTGGTTTTCAACAAGTTTGGAATTTTGAATATGTTTGTGGTGAATTTAATTGTTTGGATATCATTTTTTTTACTGTTGAACTTATGGTGATTTTTTTTATGTAATAGTTTGGAACATGACAAGTTATTATATATTATGAATTTTTATTATGTTTTAATTTATGATTTTTTTTATAGTTATATATGAAAACTTTTAAATAATGAAGGTGAATGAGGTTGGAGTGTTTTTGTTATCGAATTATCTTAATGGTTAATTATCCAATGGGTATTTAACCCCCACGAAATTACTACCCGCGGGTAGTTTTCCACAAAAAAAAACTTCTATGGGTACCCGAACCCGGCGGGTTTGGGTGTGGGAAAAAAGTATTACAACCCGACGGGTTAGGGTATGGGTTTGCAAAGACATAGACGGGATGGGTTACGAGTTTAGCTATAACCGTACCCATCCCGACCCATTGTCATCCCTACATGTTGGAAACATTTTTTGGGTTATTTTGCTTCGAACCAATATATATCTCTCAAGGATGCGACCCAAGGAAAGACAAATTCCGTACTAGTTGCTCTTCATCCGCCTTGATACTAGTTGCTCTTCATCCGCATTGAGTCTACAAGCGCGAGAATAATCGTTTAAGCGAACATAAAATTCGTGATTGTGTTTCTTATTTTCAACAGACAAATGATAAGGAAAAGTATTCTTTAGGGACTAAAGTGATAAATGCTGTAATTATAGGATTAAATTAGACTTTAGGAAGAACCTAGGGGTTAAGTTGTAAATTTAACAATATGTAACCGTTTTCTCTAACTAACTCACCTGGCCTATTTAAAGAGGCTGAAAGAGTTATTTTGACGGATGAAATATTCAGAGGTATTTTTCACTACTTGAATTTTCCACTGTAAACTCTCTATTCTGAATTCACTCGTGACAACTTTAATTCACACCAAATTGGCGCTAGAAGGAGGGGGACGAGGATACCTTGATCAACAGATCAAAAATCGACGTTCGAGTTCTCGTTTTTAAAGGTTTTTCGTTCGAATTTTCATATTTCGTTTGATTTTTCGCTATTTGAAGATGAATCCGGAGGAAGGTGACAATCCATCCGTTCGCAAGGCGATGGAAACGCTGAAATCTGATCTGCAAGAGGCAGGTAATTTTGTTCCAATTCAACCTGTTCAATTTGATTTTGAGGGAAAAATGAATGAAATGATTAGGAAGGTGGCTGAGCTTGACGAATTGGTAAAAAAGAAGGGAGATAATAATGATGGTGCTAGGCTTAGATCTAAGATTGCTGGGGGTGATCGGAATGATCAGTCGGATCAGTCGATGGACGATGGCGATGATCATTATGAGCAGCGCAAAGCACGTTTTGAGCAGAAAAAAGAATATAGCGGGATAAAGAGGAAAGAAAAATTACAAAGGCGATTGTATGAAAACTCTAGTGATGAAGAGGACTTCGAAGATTCCGAGTCCGATGAGACGCCGAGGTACGAACGCTCTCGAGGCCATTCAGGAAGAGCAGAGCGTGAGCTCCGACCAGCTAAGATGTACAGGGAAGGAAGAAAAAAGAAAGAAAGGCGAGTATACTCACCTCGAAAATACTCGCCTCGGAGGTGTTCACCTCGGAAATATGAGGGCGAGACCAGTTTATATGCAACTGTGGGAATGAGAAATGAGGACCAGTATGTCCAGGGGGTTGACTGGAGGGACTCACCATTGGTAAGGGAGATCAGATCTGTGCCATTACCGAGGCGGTTTGATATTTCTAAAGTTGAAAAGTTCGATGGGACTCAAGATCCCGATGATCACATAGAACAATTTAAAAACTACATGACTAATTTTGAAGATGATGATAGATTGGTGTGTAGAGCTTTTTCTCAAACGTTTAAGGGAACTGCGCTAAAATGGTTTAATAAGATTCCTAAGGAATCAATTGCAAATTTTAGAAGTTTCTACACCGCTTTTCGCAGACAATTTGTGGGAAGCAAGGAGATGAGAGCCAATGGGGACACGATAATACAGTGCAAGCAGGCTGTGGGAGAGAAGTTGAAGGATTATACCAAGAGGTTTGTGTCAACAAAGGCTGAGCTAGATGACTGTGAGGAAAGTGTGGCTATGGCAGCGTTCAGGCAGGGGCTGTTGCCTGGGGATTTAGCCGATGAGACAACGAGGCGCAGGGCGCTAACTTTTGGAGCTCTTATGGCTCAGGTTGAGGACCAGATTAAGGTCGAAGAATCGATGAGGGTTCGAGGAGGTGCTAGTACTGTTCAAAAAGGGAGTGGACAATCTAACGTCTCAAACAACAATACCTCGCGTCCGAAGAACAATCAAAATGTTTCTAACCGAGGAGCCTCGAACTCGTATCAAGGGGGATATAATCAACATAATTCTAACAACCAGCAGCAGTATAGATCCAGGTCGAATGTGTGGGTGAGGCCGGATTACTATGCAGATTTAACTGAGAGTGTGGCTTCAATATATGAAAAAACAAGAGGAACAGTCAATTTTAGAAAGCCACCAGCTATCAACAAGCCAAGGGAGGAGCACAATAATAAATTTTGTAGGTATCATGAGGATGTCGGCCATGATACAAATGATTGCATTGCTCTGAAGAAGGAGATGCAAGTTCTGATCGAAAATGGAAAGCTGCTAGAGTATGTCAGGAAGAATGCCAAAACAACAGCTCCTAAAGGAGGTAATCCCAATTCCAAGCAGGAAACTGCGTTAATGATTTTAGATGTTGCAGGTGAGGCAGATGGTTTCGATGTAGCCTCGGAATATGTCAAACCAGACCCCAGCCGACTTTTGTTAATGTCGATAGATGAGCCGATGCGTCAGGGACGTGTTCGAGATCTGTGTGCCTTTTTTGAATCATTAACCATATTTGGAGGGGATTCGATGACCAACAACACCAATAATTCGAGGAAGAGGCATATAGTAAATTTAACACGACAAATTGAGGGAGGTGCATCGGCACATCTAAGCAGCAGAAAGGATGTGCCCTTTATAATATTCGATGGAGATGATTTGAGGGGCATTACTGGGCCACATGAGGATGCGGTGGTCATTGGAGCAGAAGTATGTGGGGTGGAGATTCGACGCGTGCTGATCGACACAGGAAGTTCTGCTAATGTGCTTTTTAAGTCAACGTATGATAGGTTGACTGCACCACCTCGAATAGAAAAATCAGAGAGGACTATCATTGGGTTTACCGGCGCATCAGCAATTGTAATAGGTGAATTCGAAGGTGAAATTTCCTTGGGAAAAGGGCCTTTCAAGAAGAAAGTACAGGTACTTTTTGTGGTGGTGGATTGTCCATCAAGTTACAACGCTATTCTTGGGAGGTCATGGTTGGCCAAAATGTACGCTGTAGTTTCTACAGTTCATCAGTGTCTGAAGTATGTGGTCGAGGACAGAGTTGGCGTAGTCCGAAGTGACCAAAAGGTGGCAAGAGAATGTTATGCTGCTGCATTTAGGTTACATGGTAAAAGTTCTGATGATCTCATGGAGAGTTAGCAGTTTGGGGGGTTGTCTTGTAGTGAAACGGACGAGGGAATTGATGATCCGAGGTCAACCCCGAGTTCTGTAGTGGTCAATGAAGAAATAGAGGAATTTACTTTTAATAATGGCAGGATACTTCGAATTGGCACTCTGTTATCTTTGTCGATGCGGGAAAAGTTGTTGAATTTTTTGTCTGAAAATTTGGATGTGTTTGCCTGGAGATCTGAAGATGTAGTAGGGGTCCCAAGCAATATCATATGTCATAGCCTAGCGGTTGATCCGAAGGTCAAACCAATTATCCAAAAAAGAAGGGCTTTTTCATTGGAGAAATCTGAGGCCATAGTTGCCGAAGTGGATCGGTTATACAAGATGGGGCATATTAGGGAGGCCAATTATCCGAGGTGGACGGCTAATCCGGTGGTAGTAAAAAAGAAAAATGGAAAATGGCGAATGTGTGTGGACTTCACAGATTTGAATAGAGCCTGTCCAAAAGATCCTTTTCCAGTGCCTCGAATAGATCAGTTAGTGGATTCCACTTCGGGAAATAAAATTTTGACTTTCATGGATGCGTTTTCGGGGTATAATCAAATTCGAATGAATCCGGATGATGAAGAAAGCACAACTTTTATTACTGATAGAGGTTTGCATTGTTATAAAGTAATGCCATTTGGATTGAAGAATGCTGGATCAACGTATCAGAGGCTGATGAATAAGGCGTTTGCTTCGCAGATTGGGAGAAATATTGAGGTGTACATCGATGACATGCTTGTTAAAAGCAAAGGTGATGATGAACATATTGATGATTTAGAAGAAACGTTTTTGAATCTTAGAGCCATTCAATTGAAGTTGAATCCAGAAAAATGCACATTTGGAGTCCGATCTGGCAAGTTTTTGGGGTATATGATTAGTGAGAGAGGAATCGAGGTGGATCCAGAACAGCTGAAGGCCCTGATATCGATGTCGTCACCTCGGAATATCAAAGAAGTACAAATGTTAACAGGCAGGTTGGCAGCTCTGAACAGATTCATTTCTCGTTTTTCAGATAAGTGCTTGCCTTTTTTCCAGGTGTTGCGTAAACCCAATAATTTCGAGTGGACTTCGGATTGTGAAGAAGCCTTTCTGAAGATCAAAAATCTTTTATCCTCTCCTGAAATATTATCGAAGCCTCGAAAGGGTGAACAGTTGTTTTTGTATATAGCAGTATCGGATTATGCAGTAAGTGCAGTTTTGATCAGCGAGGATACAAAAATTTCGAAGCCTGTTTACTATGTCAGCAAAAGTTTGGTTGATGCTGAGAAACGTTATTTGAAGCTCGAAAAATTGGCACTGTGTATAGTAGTGGCAGCAAGAAAGATGCGCCCTTACTTCCAGGCACATACGATTGTAGTTCGAACTTCATATCCATTAAAGAATGTTTTACAAAAACCAGACATTTCAGGAAGGATGACAAAGTGGTCTGTGGAATTGGGAGATTTCGATGTGCTATTTTCTCCTCGGACAGCTATCAAAGCTCAAGCTTTAGCAGATTTTTTGGTGGAGTTTCACTCGAGCAGATCCGAGGAGAAAGATGCAGAAAAGGTGAATGAGAATCCGACGTGGACAATTCGAACTGATGGGGGATCCAGTAGTAAAGGGTCAAGTGCAGGAGTGGAATTGGTGGCACCAACAGGGGAATTTATGTTTCAAGCTATAAAATTTGGCTTTCATGCTTCAAATAACGAAGCTGAATATGAGGCTGTGCTAGCAGGGTTGCGGTTAGCGAAGATTTGTGGAGCAATGTTTGTGCGCTTGGAAACAGATTCACAGTTGGTAGTTAACCATGTCAAAGGGGTATCAGAAGCTAAAAAGGAGCGTTTGGTTTTGTACCTACAAGAACTTCGGGGGATGATGGCGCAGTTTGAAAATGTCGAAGTGGAGCATATTCGAAGAGGAAACAATACTATGGCTGATTCTTTGGCAACGATGGCTTATTCAGAAGAATATCCATGGATTGTAACTCAACCATCGCCTTCGATCAGATCGAATTCTGAGCAATGTGAAGTTGTTGATGAGGTGGTAAATAATCCGACGTGCGCTCGAGGAGATTGGAGGTTTGACTTGTTAAACTTTATTTTAAATGGGATATTACCTATGGATAAACACTTGCTCAAGAAAATAAAGTACAAATCCCTTGGCTATGTGGTACTGGATGGGGTGTTGTACAAAAGGTCTGCTTCAAAACCTTTACTACGATGTTTAGGCAAGGATGAGTCTCAGAATGTTTTGTCCGAACTGCATGATGGAGATGGGTCAGCTCATTGTGGGTTTAGAGCTTTAACGCGTAGAGTATTGTTGGCAGGATATTATTGGCCTACCATTTTGCAAGATGCCAAGTCATTAGTTCGAAGTTGTGACACTTGCCAAAGGTATGCAAATTTAATACACAAACCAGCAGTACCCCTAATGACAATTTCAGAGGCGATTCCTTTTGATAGGTGGGGAATTGATTTGGTGGGACCATTACCTATGGCTTCTGGAGGAAGACAAATGATTATTGTTGCGGTTGATTATTTTTCGAAGTGGGCAGAAGCAGAACCCTTAGCTGGGACAAAAGCTAAGGATGTAATCAAGTTTATTCAAAGTAACATTTGCTACCGTTTTGGAGTACCTCGGAAAATAACAACTGATAATGGTCCTCAATTTAATAACAAGGAAATGGACTCATTTTGCTCTTCGAAAGGGATACAGCAGTGTTTTTCCACTCCTTTTCATCCTCAGGCAAATGGACAGGTAGAAGTTACGAATAGATCTATTTTGGATGGCTTGAAGAAAAATTTGGCAGGAGCAGCAGGGAAATGGCCAAATTATCTCCAAGAAGTATTATGGGCATATAGAACAACTCCTAGAGAGGCTACAAAAGAGACTCCTTTTTCTTTAGTATATGGGATGGACGCTGTGTGCCCTGCTGAATCTACATTGCCCTCTTATAGACTACTACAATATTCCGAGGCAGATAACGACGAGGCTAGAAGGGTGGAGCTGGATTTGTTGGAAGAAAAAAGGGTCAAGGCACATTTGAATGTCATCCATTATCAAACATTAATGAGAAGCAGGTACGATGCTAAAGTTAAGAGAAGAGAATTCAAAATTGGTGATCTAGTGTTGCGAAAAGTGTTTCTACACACCAAGGAAAAACACCTCGGAAAATTGGCCCCGAATTGGGAAGGTCCTTACGAAGTTACAATGAGGGTCAAACCAGGTTCTTACAGGTTATCAGATCGAGAAGGAAGGATGCTCAAGCACCCTTGGAACATAGAGCACTTGAAATTGTACTGTGAGTAAAATTGAACTTCGAATTTTTGTAAAACAGACATACTCTTTCCTTATCTGTTGGCCCAGAAAGGTTTTAACGAGGTGTCTGATTGATATTGAATTTTTTAATAAAATTTCTTTTGGCCATTGGTTGTTTGTTAATGATGTGTGATTTATTATTTTGGTAATTTGGCAAAGATTGATCATCTTTGGAAATTGACCAAGAATAATTTTCCGAAGCGATAGCTTTGAAGAAACAACCAAATTTTTCGAGGTGCCACGTCTTATGAGTGCATCTATTTTTCGAGGTGCCACGTCTTATGAGTGCATCTATTTTTCGAGGTGCCACGTCTTATGAGTGCATCTATTTTTCGAGGTGCCACGTCTTATGAGTGCATCTATTTTTCGAGGTGCCACGTCTTATGAGTGCATCTATTTTTCGAGGTGCCACGTCTTATGAGTGCATCTATTTTACGAGGTGTAATAACTTAAGTGTTTATGTTTAAGAATAACCAGTTTAAACAAGTATGTCAGAAATTCAAGATATAAAAAAAAAAGGGGGACAAGTGATTTCATCGTGGAATAAAATACGAAGTTTACAAAAAAGGAGGACAGCATTTAATCACATACACAAAAAACAAAAGCGAACTGTTTGGTCTATTAAGCATCATTCTCTTCTTCTTCATCTTCTGATGACGCCTCTTCGGAGTTATTTCCATCTTCTGAGGAAGAGCTTGGTGGCGCTTCGAAAGCTTCCTTTGGGCGTTGCTCTTCTGGAACTCGTCTCCAAAGGTTTGATAAGTCCAACCTTGGACAAGCAGCATGAACTTCTCGAAGGATCTGAATAGATGTATCAATTTGAGTTTTCTTCATGCCTTCGAGCATCACAGAACTAACCTTAGTTTCAGCCTGTTTGACTGCAGCCTTCTTTTCTTCTTCGAATCCTGTTCGAAGTGTAGTAATCTCATTTTGGCTTTTTTCCAGTTTATCTTTTGTTTCCTTAACAAGTGCAGTAGCAGCAGAGATGGCAGTAGAATGTTCAGCTTTCAGACTTTCAAGAGCTCCCAGATGAGTAGTTTTAAGAGCTTCGATTTCCTCCTTGTGTTTTTTAAGAAGCTCTTCTTTCTCAGCTTCGAATTTTTGGAGTGCTTCATTTTTCGAAGTCTTTTCAGACTCTGTTTCTTTTCTACTCCTAGCTAGCTCTTGGGCAAGACGCTCCAGTTGGGTTTGGGATTTGCTCACCTCTTCGTATAATTTGGTGACTGCAGAAATTAGATTGGGGAAGGGTTGAAGAATTGAAATTACCTCATCGGATTTTTCTGAATGAGGAAAGACCAATGATTGGTGAACAGGAGCAAAAGGGTTAGATGTTGAAGCTGTAGCAGCCTCAGTAAAATTTGGAGGAGCAACGTTGGCAGGTTGAGAACCAGGAAATACAAAATCTCCACTTGAGTTGAAGTCCTCGAAGTTTAGATAGTCATCAATTTGTTTATCTCCAAGGTTTATACCTCCTTCAGGATTCACCTCGACAAAAGTTTTACCTCGTGCCTCGGAAGCTAGCACAGCTTCTAAGATATCAGCCTCATTCTTCTCATTGGGCTTGTTTGGCTTACTATCTTTCTTTTTTGGAGAAGTTTGTTTTTTCTTTGTCTTTTTCAGGATGGGCTGGTCTTCCTCGGATATGGTGGGAAGCGAAGGTGCAGACGTTTTTCTCTTCCTTACACTCTTCGAAGTAGTGGGAGGTTTAGTTTTGCTGGTGGTGGGTTTCTTCTTTCCTTTCTTTTTCAAAGGAAGATGGCTGTCACTCCGGTTCCGAAGAGGAAGATAGCATTTCCCATCTGGTGCAAGAATCCTCTCAACTGCTAGAAGGGGATCTGGTGGCGTCATCGGATCCTGAGGGAAGTCTGCCCCTAAGGATATGCGCCAGAGATGGCTGTTAACGAAGTTAATGGGCTCGAATGCTGAATGAAAACCATTGCCCCAAGATTTTTCAGCCCATTCAGCCATCTTTTGGAAGATAAGTTTGGCTTCTTTTCGACGACTTTTAAACCGCCTCGGAATTTCTAAAAAGAGAAAAATAGTTAGCTAAGTAGTTTGAATCAAAAACAACTAAATAAACAAGGGAAGGTATCACTTACTACTGTCTCTCCAGGTAAGGGTGAGTTTGGAAGGATTGGCATCGGAAATCTCTTTGCCATTTTCCCAGGCACCTGACAGAAAGACAAACCTTTGTTTCCAGAACTTATCGGCTTCGAGGAGGTCGTCGATAATTTTTAAGTCATCTTCAAGGGTTAAGTAATAAAAAGGCAAAACTGGGCCGTTTGAGACTTTGGTTACTGAGATGAAGTCCTCGATTTCGAGGGGAATTCCACCAAGCCTTGATACCATTATTGCTGAAAATAAAGTGAAGAGTAAGTTCGGAGTGACCTGTGTTGGGCACAGTTGATGGATTTCGAAGAACTTTACTATCATCGGATCAAGGGGAAACCGAAGTCCCCAGTTGAAGAGCTCAGGGTACACTACTAGCTCATCTTTTTGACAGTTTAAGGGTGTTTCTCCTTCAACTGGTAATCGAAGAATCATGTTGTCAGTTAACCCCCATAGTTTTCTGAGTTGCTCCTTCTCTGATTCGAGGTAGTAACTGTAAGATACATTATTCAAAGCAAGAATGTACCAGGCAGAAAGAGGCTTGAGATTTTCTTGAACTAAGGAAGCAACATTATCAGGAAGAGTAATAAGAGCTTTTTTCCCTCGAGGTTTCTTTGGAGGAGCTACGCCTTCAGCCTCGGATTCCTCCTCGGCATCAGATTCAGTAGCTTCTGAATCATCCTTTTTATGACCTTCCTCGGAGTGACTTCGAGTTTGTGTTTCTTGTTGAGTCACAGGAATTGGCTGACTACACTCTGGTGTAGTATCATCCATTTCTTGTGGGGGAGGAGGAGAGTGTTGAGGAGTGAAAGAGGTTTTTGTTTCTTCACCCATTACTAAGAAAGATGATTTTTTGGAACGTTTAGCTCTAATAGCCTCGAATTGAGGAGGAAGTGTTTTGGTTTGAGGGTTTTTTGTCTCTTCGAATTGAAGGACAGGTGATTTAAGTGGTGATCTGTTATAAGTGGGTGGTTTGTCTAAAGTAACTACTTTAGGTTTCCGATGAGGTCTTAGTAGTGAAAGTTTGGTTGGATTTTGGAGAGAAGAGGTCGTTGAGCTACTTTCTGGGTTAGAAGTTAGAGGCGAAGACGAAGTAGCAAGGTTTGGATTAAAGTTGCCATATTTAAAAGTGGTGCAGGAAGAGTGAGGACCGTTATAGATCAACCCAGCAGCTTTGTATTCTTTGGCTCTTCGAGAAATACAAAGATAATCGTAGGCCCCAAATACTTGGTTACTGGAACCAGGAAAAAGATTTTTCTTTGATCTTACTGGTCTTCTGGGTTTGAATCTATTGTATCTAGGGTATCTTCTCATACAATGGTTTTTGGTATGAAAGGTTGCTTGGTAAGACAAGAGAAGATGAACAGGTTGAAGATGAGCAGGTTGAAGATGAACAGGTTGAAGATGAGTAGGTTGAAGATGAAGAACAATCTGGAGATGTTTCAAAGGTGGATTCTCTAAAAAGCTCTTACTGAATGAATAGCTGAGTATTTATAGAGTAAAGAGTAACATCGAGAATGTGAAAGCAAGGAACAAGTAATCTCTTCTCATTCGCTGGAATATGAAACGAAAAGGAAACTAATGATGTCACAGGTCTACTACTAGCAGTCTAATCAGTCCATCGAGTAGAGTTTAGAAATTTCGAAGTGTTGTTAAACTATGTGTGAAGTAATCAGGTGTAAAAATCAAAGGCAACGCAGTACCACAAGAAGTTAAATTCGATGAGGAGTTGAATTCGAGGCAGTTGAGAAATTCATTTGCATTTACTCGCCAGTTCGAAGAGACTCCTGGTTTATTGGATTTAATCATAATAAAGATATAAAATAATGCTGATCCGAAGAAGAGTTCGAAGAGCTAATAGTTCTTATACATAGATATATAAGAACTAGGGGGGCTACTGATAAGGAAAAGTATTCTTTAGGGACTAAAGTGATAAATGCTGTAATTATAGGATTAAATTAGACTTTAGGAAGAACCTAGGGGTTAAGTTGTAAATTTAACAATATGTAACCGTTTTCTCTAACTAACTCACCTGGCCTATTTAAAGAGGCTGAAAGAGTTATTTTGACGGATGAAATATTCAGAGGTATTTTTCACTACTTGAATTTTCCACTGTAAACTCTCTATTCTGAATTCACTCGTGACAACTTTAATTCACACCAACCTTAACTGGATGCCTTTTTAATTCAAACGGAAAATTGCAACTTTTTTTTTCATTTTCGCTTTCTCGGACAATTGAATGTTTTTTTTTTCATTTTCGCTTCCTCCAAGTTTCAGGCTTGGCTTTTGATTCGTAAACACCATACCTCTAGCATTAATACTGTACCATAGAAGTTCTTCCTCGTCTCCTTTCGTCATATAGGGTAATAATATTGACAAATTTTATCTTCTTCGTTTCTTTTTTTACAAAAACATCCATTTTTGCCTTAGTAAAAAACCTACCATTGTAAAATTTTGTGTATAATCAACCATCACAAATGGTGGGTGGTCAGGTTCATCCTACAACAAGGAACAATATGCTAAGTAAACATAATTATGCATAAATCACCCTATATACGAAACTATCATAACAAGTCGCATAAACGTTGCGATAAACACATCACATGTCGTATGAAGCTTTGCGATTTGGTTAAAAAATAATTGCACTGGTGCGACGAGCTCAATCATCATTTTATGTTGCGTGCGACATGCATGTTGTTCATCGCGTTAGTCGCGCGATCTAAACTAAAACAATAATTGAATATAAAAAAGTTATCTCTTACGGATTACAAATGTTCCTCATCCATGAGGTTTTCCGAGTAGCAGCCCAGTTCCTCGTCTTCCATGTTATTTTAATGTTTGGTTGGGTTGTGATAAAAAAATTAGGGTTTAAGGTAAGTTTTTGTTGTGTTTGTAAAATTGGTTTTTCGGAAAAATTAGAGTTTAGAGATAGCTTTTTCTGAAAACGGCAACTACGTAATTATTTAGACAATAAAAAATATTATTGGGTTTTCAAAATTGAGTTTTAAAAAAAAAAAAAAATCCAACAAAAAAGGGATTTTTTTCTTGCCTAGCCTATAATCAATTGGTATCGATAGACAAACATTGAAACCTGAAACTTGGTCTTAAAAAATAACATATTTGTATCCAAGGGAAATTACAAATTTAGTTACGCCAGCAGCTATTGCCCATCCCAGACACTGCCTTAGTCCTTAGGCACACTCAACTCTATTTCTACTCAAAGACATTTTCACATGTAAAAGGAGCCAAAATCGTCATATATGATATCAGACTGTTAATTAGACATTTGTGATGCATACTTATTTCATTCATTGGCCATTTCTGATATTTTATTTCTCCCTGCCCACACCCACACGCAACAAAACTTGCCATCTCCTTTTCGGGAGCTAAGAAAAAATGGAGCAGTACGGAATCGGAGTCGCAGAAGATTCAACTCCTCCTTATCTTCTTCTTCAATCCACACCCAAACCTGATGATTCTCGCTTGAACCAGCTAGGCTACAAGCAAGAACTCAATCGCACTCTCTCGTACGCACATTCACTCCGCGCCGCACCATTTCTAAATACTGATTCCATTTCGAGTCTTGAAAAAATCATACTAAATTTGCGTTCAGTTTGGTTTTCGTATTTGGATCTCGGATCGATCGTTAGTGTGTACAGTACTGCATATGTTCTCTTTCGTTTTTTGTGAATATTGCATTGACTTGATCAATGTTTGAATGCGTAGGGCAATTGCTAACTTCTCGGTGACATTTTCGATCATATCTGTACTCACCGGAATATCGACGGTGTACGGCACGGGGCTAAACTTCGGTGGGCCATTGACTATGATATGGGGATGGCCAATAGTTGGTACGATGACAATGCTCGTCGGTCTATCAATGGCCGAGATCTGCTCCGCCTACCCAACTTCCGGTGGACTTTATTTCTGGAGTGCAAAACTCTGCGGTTATCAATGGGGTCCACTTGCTTCTTGGTTCACGGGCTGGTAATATTTTCATTTATTTATATTCGTACTTTATTATTTATGAAATCATCCGTATCATTCATATAAAATCAGTAGAGGATTCTGGTTACGGAATCAGATCCAAATATATGTAGTTGGTGCTGTCGTCTTAGATTCAATATGGATTTTGACTTTAAAATATATTTTTAAATTACTCATATTTGAATCTCACCCAAATTAGAAATCAGATTGTTTTTATTTTTCTGAATCCGGATATGATATACGAAACTGTTGCTGAGTCGGGCAATGTTACATACCTAAAAATTGAATGATGGGTGGTTGTTTGTCGTGTGAGAGTAAGACCAAAACTGTACTGAGCTAAAGGCCCAGGAGGGTTCAATCTTATGCTACTGACTAATTGGGGATTATAAATTTTGTCAAAATCTGGATAAATCTAATTAATTTAGTATTTGGTACTAAATGTCCTAGCTAGAAATTAAATTGATCTTTAAAAAGTTTTATTACTGTTTAATTGCATGTTTCGAATTGGCTTTATGAACCACACCTATTTTAATAGTCAATTGATAAACATTATGCCTTCCTAATGTTAGTTCTTGATATCCTATTATTTTAGAATAAATAACATACCATTCCCAACAATATCACCAATAATTATTTTGTAAAATAGATAAAGTTCACCAATAAGTAATAAATATAGGCTAAAAACTAAAATAATAGTTATGATATTAAAATATAAACTTATCTATAAAAAACTATTAGAGTTTGGAATTTGAATTATTTTTTATTTTTTGAAATATTTGTAGATTTATCATTTATAGTTTAGATTTATTCTATACAATAAAAAATTAATTAAATAAAAAATAAGTTATTTTCAAAAATTCAAAACATAACTAAAAAACGTAAAATATATATAAATATAAATATAAATGAAACAAACTCTTTTTCGAATTATAATTAATATATATATATATATATATATATATATATATATATATATATATATATATATATATATATATATATATTCCAAACCTTTAAACAAACCAATCTCGATGGGCTATCCAACATCTAATACAACAAATGAACACTAATACACCAAGTCAATTTATAAATAGAATTCTGAAATGAACACTAATGTCTAATGATTTTTCAAATTTTATCGTTATCATGGTTTGATTACTTGTTCAGTTTTGAGAAATAATTTTCAACATTTATCATATTTTTTTAAATATGATATTTTAATAAGTTCATTTGGTATATGGAATATGATCACTCATATAAGATGATTTTTTATTTTGATAAATCGACTAGTGAAGAAGTTTTGGTCAGCTCATAAAACTGTATGAAAGGTTTATCTTTGAAGCGCAAACATGTTGATAAGAAAAAGAATCAATTAATGTGAGATGTAGAAACTCTAGCATCTTTTGTTGAGATGGAATATGATTTTTTTTATTTACCGAAATTAAAATATAACTAAACATAACCGTTTAAATGCCAAAACAGATGTTTTGATTTTTTTTTTTATTAAAACCACACATTTAAAACAAATTGACCATTTTCTCAATTAGGTTTCTTAATGGAAGATGAATTATAGTCATAAACGGTAAAAAAAAGTAAACATGGTAAATGATTTTTTCTACTCGGAAAAATAGTCAAAACCACATTTGGAAAAAGATCAAATATAACTCAAAAATATTTATAAAAAACTTAGTGGTAATTACAATATCAAATGATTCGGCAATAACCAAATCTTTAGGTTCAACATATATGGATTTGAGGATGTGATCAACTTATGAAAGTGTGGTAATAATGAAGAAGAGATTCAGATATTCGAACATTCAAACACAAAAGTGAATGACGAAAAATAGAAACTTAAACCAATCAAAAATATAAATTTAACGTGGTTTAGATTATGATGAAATCTTACATCCACAGACAACAAACACGAATTTATTTTATAAAAGAATGTTATAAGGATATTCTTTTTAACACAACTACTCTTCTATTGTTACAAAACAAATTCGGCTTATCGTATGCACTATGCATATTCAATGTTTATCTAAGATTTTACCTCATGCTTTTCTTCTCTTTTTAAAAGCAGACAAACAACTTGGAATTTGCTCTCCGTAAAAAGTTCAAGTAACCAAAGTTTCATGCCTCTGTTACAGTATATATAAAGCCAATATTGAGTGAATCAGTCCTAAATATTATAATATCAACTTACAACATTTTCCTCAAGGCAACCGAATGGAAACAATGCTGCAACCCTAACATTGGTAGGGTCATATACTGCACCATGTGGTAACACCACAATTTAGATGTTATTGTACCTTGTACTTTTCTGCTTGTTCACCAAGCATGCTTTGATCAACGGTTGCCTAATCAGTTAATGATTCATCAGTGTTAGATTCTTCAATATACTAGTGAAATAATTCCACATAGATATACCAAGAAGCCTTCGACTACATGTCCCCGCACCCAATTCTAGCATATAATGATCTTGTACATTTGACTACAACATTTACATATCATTTGACTTCGGTAAACTCATATCTTAGGTTCAACAGATGTCTATGCACCTAAGTTTTGGTTGATGATCCCACCATTATATATTTAGTAGTTACAACCCTTAAGTATTGGCTTACTGATATTCGGCTCTTATGGTTTGGTTGTCATGACTAAGTCACTTTTAGCTTATACCTAACAGTTCTCCACTTAGGCTTATAGTGACTACAATATTTACTGTATCAATGTTCCAACTACTCTTTAAAGAAATCCAGCCTACCTGCTTTCCAGACTTTTACAAGTCCCATACAGTTTATGAATTTTGAAATCGGTGACACCTTGGTCAGACTATCCAAAATATTGCAACATGAAACGTAATCATTTCTTAATTTATACCAATGATCTTACTCAACAACCCTTTCAGCAATATGACTTCCTTCATTACTTCAGTAGTAACCATATATTTGACTTATGTAGATGATAATATATCTGTCTTTTGAAGAAATGATTCTAGCTAACAACTCATCCAAGCACAATAAACATATAACCCAAAGTTAATTTCCTTGTGTCAAGATATCCATCATAATTAAATTCAACATACCTCATCTACGTCTCATCAACATTGTAATTATGATTATAATACAACCAAAATTTAGCCAAACCCTTCAAGTATCTCATGAACCATTTGAGGGCTTGCCAATAAGACTTCCTCGGATTTGATATAAATATGCTCAAAATACTAATAGAGTATGTTAGATCATGTCTCGTGCATATCATTACATACAAAAATCTTCGAATTACATTCACATAATGTATTTCTTACATGAACTTATTATCTTTTATTTCGGTTGGTGTTTGAGTGGTACTAATTTTGAAATGGGCACCAATGAGAGTTATAACCTTTTTAGCTTCAGACATGTCAAACTTCTTGAAAGCTATTTATCTATTCTTATTCGTATAATAATCGACGCCCTCTTATTTTTAACTATTGATTTCTATTCCAATAATCATTTTAGCCCATCACATAACATTCATCTCAAACTTTTTATTCAGTTGAGTCTTTACAGTTTAGTTCTCCTCTTGTCCTTTTCAACTATTAGTATGTCATATGCATACATTAATAACTATATTTCTCTCTCTCTCTCTCTCTCTATGTATTTCCACATCATAATAAACAAAATTGTCAACGTCTTTTCTAACATACTTGATGGACCTCATAATGAATATTTTCAACAAATATATATCTAATTCATTTCTCTATTCAAAACCTGAAAACTGACTTATATAGAGAGAGTCTTCTTCTGTTATCCATTCAAGAATGTAGTAGTAACACCCATTTGATCTAACTCAAGATCAGATTTAGCAACGATTGACAATAGAATCCTTATAGAGGTTCTTTTCATAATCGGTGAGAAAATTTACTATGTTTAACATTCTCATTCTGCGTGAATCCATTAGCAACCAACCTAGCTTTGTATATAGGTAAATAAACTTTGAGAATGCCTTGTTTTCTTTTGAATATCCACTTACCCATGATAAGCTTCTAACCCTTCAACTGCTTCACAATAATCCATGTGTCATTTTGCTTAAGAGAACTCACTTTTTCCTTTATGGCATTCAACCACTTCAGCTTATCAATATTTTTCATATCATCATTACAACTCTATGGTTCAAGAACATCTCCTTATACGCCAATCAACGAAACATAACCTATAATATCAACAAAGTCGTATAAACATCTTTGGTCGAAACATCTTTGGTTTCACTCTCTAGTCAGACTCATCATCAACTTCACATATTTTATGGACAGTTATAGGTTTGATCTCCACCGCCTTAACCAATGTCATAAACTTCTTACTGAATATCATGTCTTCGCTAATCAAAGATTTATGACCTCCAAGTTCTAGGCACCACGACCTATACCTTTTTACTCATTCCGGATAGCCGATGAACAAATAATTTCTTGCTTTCAGTTAAATTTTATCTTGCTTCACATGTGCGTTGGCATCACGCTCAAACACTCTCAGTTGTTACAACACATTTTTCCCCAATCCATATCTCTTGTAGACATTTAAACCTCAGTGCCGCAGATAGACGCATGTTGATAATATGTGTCATTACCATTACAGTTTCTCCCCAAACCTTTGGCTTATTTTAGTTGATAGAAGCATACACTTTAGCATTTTCAGCAAGGTTCATTTCATCTTCTTACAAGCGCATTTTGTACATGAGCTTCTCTCACTGTTATGTGTCTAGCGGTGTCAAGTTTAAAACATTAGCTAGTGAACACCTCATTCACATACTCCAAGCCATTGTTAGTTATTAACTTCTTCAACATATTTCCAATCAGATTATCTACCAGGCTATTCTAATTCTTAAAATTATCAAATATTTCATCATTGGTCTTCAAAATTATAGCCATATTTTTTAGAGTAATCTTCAATCAAATACATAAAATACCTAGAAACATCCATGGTTGGTTGCCTTGCAGTAGTCTAAAGGTCCGAATGAACATATTCAAACACATCACTATTGTATGGTTGCTAGGTAAGAACTTAACTCTTTTGCTTTTACCGAGCAAACAATTTTTGTAGAAGCTCAAATTCTGAAATGTTTTACAATAATAAAAGACCTTGCATTCTAAGCTCACTAAAGCCTTTCTCACTCGTATGCCATAACCTTAAATATTACAATTTGGTTAAATATCTCTCTACACTAAAACTAACTCACTATTAGTCTTATAGACTTTCATAATAAATTATGAGCATAACAAAATCCTAAGTCTGCAATCGTCACCCTAGTATGTAAACCCTTCGTCATCTAACATGTTAATAAAAGAATATTTTGTTTACTTTCAGACACATACCTCACATTTATCATTTTCTCAAGTTTTAAAGACAATTTGAGATGAACTTTCCTCATCCCCTTTACAACACAAGCTTAATCATTCCATAGTATGACGTCACCACCATCAAACAATCTTAGGTTTTCAAACCAATTTTTGTAGAATATTATGTGCAATGAAGCGCACGAGTTGAAGAATTAATTTTCAATGTACCTATAAGAAAAATACACTAAAACATCAATGTATTCATATTATCATAGAGCATTGCAGCATCTCCAGCTTCATGCTTCATGTTACTATCTCCATTCCTCATATCCATAGAATTCTTACTGATATAATATTATTTTTACACATCTAAATTTCATCTTGAAACCACACACAAATATCTTTATTTTGGACCGAGAGTTTTTTCTCTTCTTGATTGAACGTCTCTTTATATGCCTTTCCTTTACACTTAGTCCGAGACCTTTTGAGTCACTCTTCAAATTTGTCTTCCTTTAAAGATCCTTTGAGTTCATGGTACACTTCACTTCGATTATTATAAGGTAATCTTTATAATAGAGCACGATATGAAGAAAATACAAATACACATTCGACATAGAATTCAAGAGCATTAGTACTTGATCCCTATCTTCCACCTTGACTTTAATTACATCAAATAATAAATAATTCTATTTCCAAGTGTCTTTCGATTTCCTTGCTATTATCAATTATCTGTGTATACAGTTGTTTCTTGATATACAATATGTTAGCCATAATGTTTTTTATCTAAATGGTTTCTAGTCGATTTTATACCCCTAACACTATATGATCTTCAGAAACCTGTCAAAGCACCTCGTCGCCCAAGCTCAATATCAGAGTAGTATAAGCCTTATACAATACTCCCACGATAACCTCATTTTTTACTCTCTCATCAATGATAGTAGACAACCCCTTTTATATTAGAAAATATTGAATCTTAATTCTCAAGAGGCTAAAATTGATATCTCTATTTAATTTATCAAGACCAAAATTTGTGGAACTCATCGTTGTGAACTTCCTTAATGATGAGATCGAAATATCTAACCTCAAAATCTAAAATGATTTTTGTCATTCTATCTTGTGTGTATCGCCTACAAACAATATTGTTATAAATTATCCATACTCATTGCATCACTTGTTGAGGATAATGTCCAAACAAAAATATTTATCAAAAGACTCAATGGTGATCATAATAACAAGTGATTCAGAAGTGGTTGAATTGTCAGGTTTAAGCTATATGGATGCAATAATCGGTCGTAGCTTAAAACTTAGGTGATTCACTCATTGCAAGTGTGCAAAAAATGAAGTATAGTTGCGACTTTGCGAACCTTTAATACAAAATTTAATAAAAAATAATAAAAACTCAAACTAATCACACAAGACATATATGCCGTGGTTTGGATTGTGAAGAAATCCTATATTTACCGACGACATACACATTTTATATATAAAAAAGTTACAAAGAGACTATCTCAAACATAACTAACATAACCATTATTCTTCTGTTACAAAACAGATTCGTCTTACAAAAAGCACTATAAATATTCAATGTTTCTCTCAATGTTTACCTTATATCTTACTTATCTCTCTAAAACTAGAAAATTTTGAGAATGTCTGTTTATAGCAAATTTATCCAGCTTCATACCTCCATTCCACAATATATAGAACCATTGATGAGTGAGTCAATCCCTCAAGTTCATAATAACAACTTACGACATGTTCCCCAAGCATGCTCAAATTTTGACGCTGTTGTACTTTGTAATGTTGTACTTATTCTCCTTGCATGCTCAAATAAACAGTACTTGATCAATGGTTGAGAATGAATCATCAATTTAAAATTCTTTAGAAACAATTCCACTTATAAATACTGAGAAGTCATCAGTTACATCACCAAACACATAGATTTCAATGATCCTACACCTTCGGCTACGATAAATACGTATCATTTGTATTCAATAAAATTGTTTCTTTTTATTTATCAAACATTTTGTATTTCAATTTTGATTAATGGTCCTACTACAAAAAATTCAACAACTATAATCCTTTAATCTTCTTAGTGACCCTCGAATCTTAATAATCAAATATCTATTTAAAATATTTTTAGTCTATATTTTAGTAGATTGGTTCATGGATGTACGTTTTGTTTTGTAATATTTAGGATGGTTACGTTTTTTTAATAATATTAAAATAATTATTACTAGATGTGGTATATAATTTAGACAGAGTTATAAAAAATAATTTTTTGCAATTCATAATTTGAATTACAAAAAGGGAAATTACACCTAAGGTACCTACTCAACTATTTTATTGTTATCTAGTACCCAAGGTTTGATCAATTATCTCTTAATACCCATCTCAACTGCCTAATTACCACCTAGTACCTAACATTATTTTAATACCATAACTACCCTCACCATTCATGAACAACCACGTAACCAAAATTTCTCTTTCCTACTTTTTCTTTTTATTTTATTTTTAAAAGATCCGTATCTTTCAAACCGGAGCTCGAAAAAAATAAATGAAAGTACCATCGCTTTTGTTTTTTAAAAATGA
Organism: Limnanthes douglasii subsp. nivea; assembly: GCA_036936605.1. Taxonomy (NCBI): domain Eukaryota; kingdom Viridiplantae; phylum Streptophyta; class Magnoliopsida; order Brassicales; family Limnanthaceae; genus Limnanthes; species Limnanthes douglasii. The sequence continues at coordinate 221,677,079 of JAUPFV010000004.1, forward strand.
ACAAAAGTAGATCCATTGATAATATTTTTTTATTTTTTTAAGAAATAAAATTTCACGAGTAACAACTCTCATGATATCATGAGAATTGTTCAGGAAATCCAGAGTTGCAAATAATTCGCATCATATCATGAGAATTGTTCAGGAAATCCTGAAAGTTGCAAACAATTCGCATCATATCATGAGAATTGTTCAGGAATCCAAAGTTGCAAACAATTCGCATCATATCATGAGAATTATTCAGCAAATCGTGAGAGTTGCAAACAATTCGCATCATATCATGAGAATTATTCAGGAAATCCTAAGAGTTGCAAACAATTCTCATGATATCATGAGTTGCAAACAATCCTAAGAGTTGCAAACAATTCTCATGATATCATGAGAATTGTTCAGGAAACCCAGAGTTGCAAACAATTCGCATCATATCATGAGAATTACAAACACCTCGAAGTACCAGCGGGTATATTTGGTCGGAGGTATTTTTGTCCAAATTTCAATTCGAGGTACCAAGTTACACTATCAAAAAATAGATACCACTAGGTAATTAAATAGTTGAGAAGATATTTCCTAGTACTTTTCTCTTACAAAAATTGAGATTTCAAATTTATTTATATTTTAAATATATTTTAATATTTTTGCAAATTTAAAAATTAGTCGACATTAAAAATATAAAAATTTAGTTAAGATGGTAATTATTATAAACTCTCTATTGAGTTGGTCCAGTTAGTTAATAATGTTCATTATTATTGTTGCGTATGAAATACATCTAAACTAAATAGGTGGTAGGCCTTGGAATAGCTTTCTCGGTATCTTTGAAGATTATGGACCACATGGCTATTCGCAACGCGAATTGAGTTAGTTTTGTGTGATTTGTTCCCTTATTAATAAGATATTGAATTTGATACTCTCTATAAAAGTCAACTTGTGTTTTCGAGCTCAACGGTACTTTTTTTCCCTTAGACTAAAAAATTTGCTTGTGAGATTTTATAAAAGTAGAATTGATACCAAGATTAGAATTTCTCCAATAATTCTCCAATAATTTTACAATAATTTCTCCAAGGTTTAATCAAATTTATTTTACAATAATTTTGACACACACAGCTAACCAATAAGATTGCTTCTGAGTTGTTGTCATTATCGCTGGCGGATCATAACTTGACCACAAACCAAACAAAATTTCATAAAAATGTAAGTTTTGGACATTTCTTCACATTCATACCGACCTACCTATGCTCATATCGTCCATATTCACATTTAGATCCACCTAGTACTAATCGGTCTACTCTTTTCGTTCTTTCTTTGAACAAAGAAAGAACAGTCCTCTCATTTTCATAGTCGGGCAAGTAAGGAAGAAACTTTGGTTCTCTCTTTCTCTCTTCAAATCTGCTCAGTTTCTTCGAAATGGTTTCAAGTTCAGATAGAAATAACAAAGTTGCTGTTACGTCGGATGCTGGACGAAACGGAGATGTTATGGTGGATTCAGGCCAGTCCCGGCTCAAGGAGTTGGGTTACAAGCAAGAACTCAAACGTGATCTCTCGTAAACATTCTGCCTCAAAAAAACCCCATTCTTTTCTTTCTTTAGTTCATTTACCATACCAAGTGTGTGGATTCACGTTACACTAGTAATAAAGCCGTGTTTGCTCGGTACCCAAACATGTTGTTATTTGCAGGATGTTTTCGAATTTTGCGTTTTCGTTTTCCATCATATCAGTGCTCACGGGAATAACCACTTTGTATAACACTGGACTGAACTTTGGTGGACCTGTGAGTTTAGTTTATGGATGGTTTATTGCTGGTGCGTTTACCATGTTTGTTGGGCTATCAATGGCTGAGATTTGCTCCTCTTATCCTACTTCCGGTGGTCTTTATTACTGGAGTGCTATGCTTGGTGGCCGTAAATGGGCACCTTTTGCTTCTTGGATGACCGGCTGGTATCCATTGCAAAACTTTTATCTTCATTGCTGTTTTTTCTATAATTTTGTGTCATTGATGTTCTGGTCCTGTCATAATAGTTTATCTTTTGGTCATTTGATGTTCTTGTCCGGTCATCATATTTCATTTTTTGGTCATTTAATGTTCTCTTTGTCCCTGTGATATTAGAATTTAGAACTATTGTTTGCTAAGCTTGTTTAGGACCTGTATTACTGAGATTCATTTTTGAAATTCTGAAAGATTAGTGGTTGTCTAAATTACTTTTAGGGGTAAAATCGACGAAGCAATTAGATTACCTTTTAAGAACTATGAGCCAATGTGAAAGGTTGGGTCTTTGGGGCATTATTCATACTTGTTTGTTAGTGATGAATGCATTACTGCACAGTACAGATGTATGCTAGACTGCCCTGAAGAAGCTCCTGTATCTTTTTGTTAGCTTCTATATATCGGCTTTATGTAAGATTTTGCCTCACTTTATTCTGTATTGTTTCATCGTTTGTAATTTTGACTGTCACAGTATGGTGACTTCCCTCATGAGTTTTTCTTTTAAGTTACATGAAGAGAACAATACTTATCACAAATATAGACATGTAATTTTCCTCGTGTGAGAGTGAGTTAATTGAGTTCCGAACTACCTTATTTTTCTTCATTATTGTCGTAGTTTCTTACTGTTCTGGCTGCCCAGCTGTAGCATTTTCAGCCTCTTCACATTACCGCTGATAAAAATAAGTTATGTTGCCAACCTTTAAACAGTTTTTTAAACTTAGAAGTTTTCTTCGAATGTTCTTGTGCACTGTACACGTTGAAATTGACAGTTTAATAGGAGTATATTACGACTAAAGTCCTTCAATGGTCAGTGCAAAATAAATGCTCTTATGCTGAAAACTTGATCAGTTGGATTTCACCACCTGCTCTGGTAGTTTTTAGACATAGTCGGCTTCATCTTTCTTCTCTGATGTTTCTGATTCAAAATTTTCATGGTTTTTTGCAGGTTCAACATTGTTGGTCAGGTACTAGTGAAAGTTTGATATTAGTTAGTATTTTGATAAGCAATTTGTCTTTTTTACATAATAACTTATTTAACTTGCAGTGGGCTGTTACAACAAGTGTAGACTTCTCCCTCGCACAGCTGATACAGGTGATCATTCTCCTTGGTACAGGTGGGAAAAATGGTGGCGGATACGAGGCATCTAAGTACGTAGTCATTGCTTTCCATGCCGGTATTCTGTTTCTACATGCTCTAATAAACAGTCTTCCTATATCCATCTTATCATTTGTCGGACAGCTTGCTGCCGCATGGAATCTCTTTGGTGCGAACCTCTCTTTAAACCTTTTAACATCTTAGGCATGAGGACATCGTGTACCTATTTTACTCGTATTTAATTTGTTTACAGTTTATTATTTTCAGGGGTTGTACTTCTTATGATTCTTATACCCTGCGTTGCAACGAAAAGGGCTAGTACTGAGTTTGTATTTACTCACTTCAATGCGGAAAACAAAGATGGAATTCATAGTAAATTTTATATTTTCGTTCTTGGGCTTCTGATGAGTCAGTATACCCTAACTGGGTACGATGCATCCGCTCATATGGTAAGTCTTCTCTTTAAGGCTTATAGATCTGACGACCTTCATATGTCTAGTCAAGTATAGAGTATATTACATGAAAGCTCCACATTACAAATGAATCAAAAGAAAAGGCCTCGCATCTCAGATGTAGCTATTTTCTGACTTGAGCCGTATTTCCCTAGATCCAAACAATGAATGTAACTGCACTTTCTCTGTATATATATACATATAGTTTGTTTTTCTAATCGATATCGTCTTTTATATATTTTCTGATGTTAGTCACGAATCTCTCTTTTCCAGTTCCTTGGATTTAATTAATATCTTGCATTGCTGTGCTGAACTAAGATTGATTCCAACAGACTAAAGCCATATCCTTCTGCTCTTGTATTTCTAGACAGAGGAAACCAAAAATGCAGATACGAATGGACCAAAAGGAATTATTAGTTCGATTGGAATATCTATTCTTTTCGGATGGGGTTACCTAGTTGGTATTACCTATGCAGTAACAGACATCCCTTATCTTTTAAGCGATACAAATGATTCTGGTGGTAATGCCATTGCGGAAATATTTTACCAAGTGTTCAAGAGTAGATTCGGGAGTGGAGTTGGTGGAATTATTTGCTTAGGAGTTGTAGCTATCGCTATTTTCTTCTGCGGCATGAGCTCGGTTACTAGCAATTCCAGGTATATGTTAACACAAATGAGTTTCTTTAATCTCGTAGAAAATGTAACTTTATTAAATTTAATCTCTTCTGATTATTCACAGGATGGCTTACGCGTTTTCAAGAGACGGAGCCATGCCATACTCATCAGTCTGGCATAAGGTTAATGGACAGGAGGTTCCTATAAATGCAGTGTGGCTATCTGCTTTTATATCCTTCTGCATGGCACTAACTGTATGTTCATCTCTTCATTATATATTTGCAAAAATGTTGTGATCCTACTTATCAAAACCATAAAAGAATTTCGGCCTACTTAAGACTAACTTAGTAGCCTACAAGCCAATGTTTCAGCCTATATGTCTATAATAGAACTCAAAGTAACATTTGTTGATCACGGCCTACTTAAGACTAACTTGATAGTTGAAAGTTGTGGTTAGTAACAAAAAAACTAGAATAGACTACGAGCTAATGTTTCTTCTTTACGCAAGTGCTAATTACGTTATTGTATTTTCGACATTATGCAGTCACTAGGAAGCTTAGTTGCATTCCAAGCAATGGTCTCGATTGCAACTATTGGACTCTACATTGCTTATGCTCTACCAATATTCTTTAGAGTGACTTTAGCGCGTAAATCCTTTGTTCAAGGACCTTTTAACTTGGGCCGATACGGAGTTATAATTGGTTGGGTCTCTGTTCTATGGGTGGCGACCATATCGGTATTATTTTCGTTGCCTGTGGCTTACCCAATTGCCTCGGATACACTTAACTACACTCCTGTTGCTGTATTTGGTTTGTTTATTGTTACTGTTTCTTGGTGGCTCTTAAGTGCGAGGTATTGGTTTAAAGGTCCTGTAACAAATATAGTCTCATGAATTTGTTGGTGTACATGAAATTTATATACTATTTAAAGATTTCATTTGAATCCATAATATTTTAGGACTCTTCAAAGGTTGGGAATTGGGATCTTTCTTTAATATTCGTGCAGTTCCTTGTTTATATGCTCTTTGTTTTGCACCATATATCGGTAGCAGTGGTAAAAGCGTACAAGAAAAAGGATACTCAGATATTGAAGTTCATACATACAGGTCAAACTCAGACATTAATAAAACTTTGATTCATGATTTGGACGTCAATTATATTCCTGATAGGATTTGTAACTAATACTTCGCAAGTTGTGTTGTATACGTATATACTGAGAATTTTAGTTTGGATTTGTACCAGTATCCCGTTATTGCGGTGTACGCAAATCATGCAAAGATATAGGTCGTACTTCCATATCAAGTCCGTACATGGAATCCTATTGTTTTTAAAGTTAGTTTTGATATCAAATTGTTTAATAGTATTTTTCTTTTTTCTTGTTTGTAGTTTCAACGAAATCACAAATTATAATATTTTTTGATACGATTTTTGTACCATTTATCGTCGTTCATAAAACGATCTGTATAATGAGAGTTCACATAACATTTGACCACTACAACATCTACATTTTTCTGATTGTAACATGACCTTACAACAGCTGAACTTTTAAAGTATCTCATAAACCATTTAAGTGCATATCAATGCGGTTTTTTCGGGTTTGACATGAATCTGCTTAAAACAGTTACGACGTAGACAAGATCAGGTTTTTTTTTACAAATTATAGCATATTTAATGTTACCTCTTAGGTTTAGGCTAGAAGTAACTCGTCAACAGAGGTATTGCCGAATGACTACTCGAGTGTTGTATCTACCGTTACACGTACATGCAAAAACTACTTAAACTCTCTGGTGCTTGAGTCGTGACTTAGTTGTAGAGTCGTCTACCAATCCTAACGACTAACACAACCTGTACAAGATCGATGACCATTAGGTCGAAAGAAATATATGTTGAACCGAAACAGGTTGGGTCGAAACAAGGGTGGTGGAAGCAAACTGATTAGAAGCAAAACTCTGATCCGAAGCGTTGGATTGTACAACTGGGCCGAAGTGGATTATTCTATATACTAGGTCTCATTGAGACTTCATATATTAATGGAGTAAAAGTTATTTCAGTTGCTAATTAATAGGCTTTAATCTAGTCTATCTGATGAAGAATTAAGGTTTCCTATAACTTATAAATAAAAGAAGATATCACTATTCAATGCATGATGTGATTATGATACCGCTGTAATTGTAGAGATACAATTACGCTAGAAGATATTTTCTAAGAGAGTAGAATAATTCTACGTCTTTTGAGAGATAAGCGAGGTGAGATAAACACTCAAGAGAGAGTTTTGTGAATCACGTAATATTATGTTATGAACAGTGATTGAGTCCTATGTGTTTGAAGATTCTTTCAATCTAAGTTCAGGACTTATCTAGTACAGAAAGGATAGGCGGCTGCTATCGACGATAAATCTACACAGCTTGATGTCATGGTACTGTCTAAAGCTCATAGTGCCCTCATACTGAGCTTGGTAGATGAAGCGCAGCGAGAGGTATCGGAAAATCCTATATCGTTAGGGATATGAAATCAACTAGAGGCGATTTACATGAATAATTCATTGGCGAACAAACTGTATATAAAGAAACAGCTTTACACGTTATCTATGGATAATAACACAAAGATCCCAAGGAACTTAGATAATTACAACCGAATCATACATGAATTGAATGCAACTGGTATGAAGGTGGATGAAGCTGATCAAGAATTCATTTTCTTGCTTTTTTATTGAAGAAGCGTGAACACTTCGTGGACACCATGCTCTATGGTAAATAATCCCTTACGGTGGCTGAAGTCAAGAGTGCCTTGTCTGAGTGTAAGTAGTCATTTGGGAAAGAAAGATTCAAGTAAAAAGAGAGGAAACTACCGATTGAAGTCCAAAAGAAATGAGACGGGTTCAAAAGTTATCTGTTAGACATTCAAGAAGAAATGACATATTAGTAGGAACTGTTTGAAGAAGGAAAATGAAAAAAACTATTAGAAGGCCAAAGCTGAAGATGTTGGGATTGTATATGATGATTGTGAGTATGCTGATGGGTTAATGATTTATTATACTTGCAGGTATAACAATAAATTGGTGTTGTATTAAGGTGATAATTTCATATGAATTCCAACAAGCATTGTTTTGAAAACCTACGAATACTTGATGGTGAAAGATTCATTCTGCGAAATGATAAATCTTGTGATGTCAAAGGTATTGGAACGATAAGACTCAAGTTGTCTAAAAAACTTGAGAGAGTGATTAATGACGTAAGGTATGTGTCCGAAGAACAACCTTCTTACTATTGGGATGTTAGATGAGAAAGGCTTTACCTATAAGGGTGGAGACGACAAATTTAGGACTTTATAAGGGTCCCTTGTTGTTATAAAAGCCTATAAGACTAATGGTGTGTTAGTTCTTGATGGTACTGTAGTAGTAGTAGGGGGTGCGTCTAGTGCAGTGAAAGATTATACCAAGTTTTGGAATCATCGGTTGGGGCATTAAACTGAGAAGGGACTCAGTTAACTAAGTAAACATGGGCTATTAAATGACACGACAGTTCAGAAGCATATTTTTTTGTGAAAGTTGCGTTTTGGGTAATACCAAGATAGTGAAGTTTCTGCCCAACAACCAGACATCTAATGAAGTACTTGATTATGTTCATTCAGCCTTAGGGTCTAGTACGAGAACCTAGCATAGGTGGTGCAAAGTACTCTATGTCGCTGATTGATGATTATTCTAGGAAATTATGGGTTCTAATTTTGAAAACCAAAGATGAAGTATTTGCTGCCTTTGTGGAATGGAAGAATTTGGTAGAGTATCAAACTAGAAAAGTGCCGAAGAAGTTTCGTATTAATAATGGCTTGGAATATGTGAACAAGGAGTTCACTAACTATTGTGAAAATTGTGGCATTTTTATACACCGTACCGTACGTGTTTGGTTTCATTGCGTTTTTTTATTTGTTGCTCGTCTTGTACAAGGCAATTAGATCGTTATTTTGTAAGATTTTTTAATTGTAAATCAGTTCTTGCTGTGATGGATCGTTGTAGTAGTTTAACCGCCAACATGACCAATGACATTGGATTAATGTAGCTTTAGCTTATACTTCGTATTTTCAGCTTTGGTTGGTGCTTGAGTGACACTAAATTTGAAGTGGACCCCGATAAAAGTTCCAACCTCTTCGGCTTCGGGCATTGAAAACTTTCTTAAGGTCTTTTGTATATATTCTTTTTGAGATAAGAATAAATACCCTTTCCACTCGCTCCTCTTGATATCAAGAACAAAAAAAAATCCTCATAGCCTCTCTCATATCTTTCATCTCAAACTCCTTTCATACAAGTTTTCATTATTTTAGTCATATTCTTATATTTTCCAGCTATTGGTATGTCATCCATATACTACAAAAATAGGACTTGTCTCTCCATGCGTGTTTCCTTATTCCAGTATATACAGTTTTCATAACAAATACAAATATATTTTATGTATATCATAATAGAATCAAATATTCTATTCTAATGTCTCAACAACTATGCAATCCCATTAAGAGTCCTCTTCAACAAATACAGATCTCTTTTCTTCCCTTCATCAAAACCTTTTGGTTGATACATCTAGATTGTTTCTTCTAATTATTCATGTAGAAAGGCAGTAGTAACATTCATTTGACCTAACTCTAGATAAAATCTAGCAACAATTGACAATATAGCCCTTATGGAGGTTTGTTTCACAACCAATGAATATATCTGATTGAAATCAACATCCTCATTTTGCGTAAAGCCTTTAGCCACCACGATAGCCTTGTATTTGGTTAAATAAACACCATGAATACTTGGTTTCTTCTTGAATATACATTTAATCCACCCAAGCTTCTGTAAATTCAGTTGCTTCATAAGAATCCAGGTGCCCGTATTTTTGAGATATATTACTTCTTTCCTTATGACCTTAAGCCACTTATTTTTATCATTGATATTTATAACATCATGATAGTTCTCAGGTTAAAGAACATCTCCATTCATTTCAATCGGTAAAGAATAACCAATTACATTGGTAAAATTATACTTCTGCGACTGTTTGCTTGGTCTCCATGCTTTATCTTTCACCAATCGATACCTGTCCAGATCATGTTGCTATCTAGTCTGATCATCCAGAGGCCCTAAAAAACCATAACCCAATCATCTTGAGACTCATACAATGGTTCAACTTCCTTTGTATAAGCCAAAACTGGACCAGGTGCTAAATCATATTTGATATAAGTGTTTTTGACTTCACTTTCTAAATGAGACCCATAATCAACTTCACATCTCTTATAAATAGTACTAGGTTGAGTCTCCCCCACCTTATTAAATGGTATATCCTCCTCAAGTCCTTGCTTATCACAGCCTTCTGTGTAAAGGTTCCAGGCAGCACAACCTATACCCTTTTAATTCTCTCGGAAAGCCAAAGAACAAACTTTATAGTGCTATTGGTTGAAGCTTATCTTGCTTCACATGTGCATAGGTTACACAAATGAACACTCCCAAATGTTACAGCTTAGGTTTCTCTCTAGCCCATACCTTTTGAAGAAAAAAAAACTTAAGTTTCATAGATGAACTCCTGTTGATGATATATGCAACCCTTGTCACATCTTCTCCTCATAACTTTCAGCCCATTCCAGCTGTATGAAGTATACACATAACTCTTTCCAAAAAGGTTCAATTCATTCTTTTAGCAAGTCCGTTCTGTTAGGGAACTCCACTCACTGTTCTATGTCTAGCAATGCCAAAATTTTCACAATAGCTACTGAACTCCTTGTTCACATATTCCAAGCCATTATCATTCTGAAACGTCTTCAACATTTTCTTGGTTTCATTCTATACGAATGTACTAAAAGTCTTCATACTTTGTCTTCAAAAGTATAACCTATACTTTCCTAAAATAATCATCTATCATCTACATAAAATAAATTGCATCACCTATTATAGGTTTACCTACCGGGCCCTAAAGTTATGCATGAACATAATCATGCACTCCACTGGTTGTATGGTTGCTGAGCATAAACTTCACCTTTTTGCTCTTACCTAATACCCAACTTTTATAAAAACTCAGCTTCTGAACTGCGGTACCATCTAACAGCCTATGTTTGCTTAGTTCATTAGGTCCACTCTCACTTAAATAGCTCAAACAAAAATACCATTATTTGGTAGAATATTTTCCATACTAGATACACCCCAACCACTGCAAAGCCCACAAGAACTTATACAAAATTAGTCCTATAGGCTTTCATAACAACTAGTAAGCCTTGCAAGACCCTAAGTCTGCCATCTCCACTCCTGTAGGTAAACCCTTATTCATCTATCATCGCAATAGAGAGAAGGTTACATTTAACTTTGGATGCATACTTTATATTGGTAATTTCTCTCTCAAGTTATGTAGATAACTTGAGCCAAAATAGTTCCTACCCCTTTGACATTACATGATTTCTCATTGCCGATGATGACCCTTCCACCATTAAGAATTCTCAAGTATTCAAACCAATGCTTATTAGAAGTCATATAATAACACACCTAAATCCAGCACCCATCTATTGTTGTACCTGCAAGAATAAGAAGTCATTAACCCATCATCGTACTCACGATCACGAGACACCATTACAACAGCACTGACTTTGGTCTTCTGAAAACTGTTTCTCTTTCCCTTCTATGTGAAATTTCTAATGATATGTCCTGTCTTTTTGCATATGTCGTATATCCCTTGGACTTAGATCGAGAGTTTTTGCCCTCTTGCTTGAATCTCTATTTCATAAAGTGCCTCTCTGACTTAGTTTGTGCCTCTTAGATCTCACCCTTCAAGATAATATTCCTTTAAATATCTTTGGAGTTCAAGGTGATGTTCACTTTATCCATTATAAGAGAATATTTACCAAAGAACATGGTGTTCTAAAGTGTTCGTTCACCTTTGACATAGAGGTTAATATGATGGTTTTTTCATCATGTTTCTCTATCTTTACATCAACTTCATTAAAGTCGAGTATGATTATATTGTAATCGTCTAAGTCCCTTTCGATCTCTTTTTAATTATCCATAAACATCGTTTAAAATTATTTATTGAGATATAATTTGTTCACCAAAGACTTCTTCAAGTAAATCACCTCAAACCGATTCTATATCCCAAATGTAGTGGTTTTTTGATACCTCATGCAACACTTCATCTCCTAAGCTTAATGCGAGGGATTAAGATGATGTAATCGTCTATGTCCCTTTCGATATATTTGCTAATATCCATAGACAACATGTAAATTTGAGTATGATCATATTGTAATCCTCTAGGCCTCTTTCGATATCTTCATTATTTTCCTCCATCTTTACATCAACTTCATTAAAGTCGAGTATGATTATGTTGTAATCGTCTAGGTCCCTTTTAATTTTTTTGCTACTATTCATAGACACCGTGTAATTTTTTTTCTTAAGATATAATTTGTTCGCCAAGGATTTCTTCATGTAAATCACCTCCAACCGATTCCATATCCCCAATGCAATGGTTTTTCGATAACTTATGCAACACTTCGACAAAGAGCTTAAGATGATGATTGATTCATCACTTTCCTCCACCTTTACATCAACTTCATTAAAGTTGAGTATGATTATGTTCTAATCGTGTAAGTCTCTTTCGATCTCTTTGCTACTATCCATAGACAACGTGCAAAGTTGTTTCTTGAGATTTTTCACCAATGAATTCTTCATATAAATCACCTCCAACCAGTTCCATATCCCCAATGTAATGGTTTAACCTACAAACATGTAATAAGGAATTAATATGTTTACCTAGTAAGCTATATAATACGGGCTTAAGATACATAATATTTTATTATGACTTTCAAGAACAACTAATCTTTATAATTTAATTGTATAAATATCTGTCCAAGACCACAATAACTTATCTATATCTACTACTTATTTCTCCATTCAACATACCAAGGATGTGATTACAACTTCAACTAAATTTCTAGAAGAACCTCATGCACTATCCGACTGATATATGAATAAGCTTTACAACGTTACTTATATCAGCTACAAAGATATTATCTTTCCCTTCAATAAAATAAAGACTCAATTTTAACTTCAACTAAAATTTCAAGAACTATCTCTTGGACAACCATCAAACCAATCAAATTTTAGTAGACTACACTTAGAAATGTATTTAAAAAATTCTCACTAGGTTAAACTTGTGAACCTAACATATATAAAATATTACATATTCTTTCATCTTATTTTCCTTATCACAATTACATTCTCCTCTATACTCAACACCAAAAGAAAATATATATATATATATATTTAACAATATATTTCATATTTATGCCAATCTTTACAAAGTATATGTATGTAAAATTATAATTAAATAGAAAAAATAAATGTTTATCTAGTCAAAACGGGCACCATAAAAACATGGATTGGATGTGTGAAGTGAGGAACATTATGTAGAATTTATTAAGTCTTATGCTATTATAGAACTTCATAAAAAAATATGCACCAGAGTATTGGATGTTCCATGTCTGCAATAACAAGAATTTTGGAGCAAAATTATAAATTGAATGTGAGGAACCACCCATAATATCATTGTCTATTCAACTTTTGTTTGAGGCCAAAAGACCACCAAAGATTATAGTTTTCTTCTTTATAACTTTTCTGCTAATAAACCCATAAGGATCTTTTATCGAAAAGAAACACAATCGAAAACCTCATAATAATCTTCCAGGTTATTCTTGTTTTGAAAAACACATCGATTATAATAAATCAAACTCTAGGCAAGATCCTTCTTACAATGCCTGATGGAGTCACCGTCATCTTTAATCTATTTTATCTTGATGAGTTGATCTTTGAAACAATTCCAAAGCATATCAAGATTCAGATGGAATATGGTGCAAGTTGATTGAACCATCTCCCCTAAAAGTAATATAAAATGGTCGACATATGATTATATCATATCTCTGAAAGTTTGATGTTATGTTTATAGATTGATTATTTATAAGACACATGTAAAATCTATAAAGTTAGTGCAAACCTTGATAGGTTGAATTAAAAATTTAAGAAGGTCCCCATGCACCATAGTTCCAACCTGAGTACTGATTAGAACCTTAAAACATATTTTGATAATGATATAATGGGTTTAGGTGAGGACATGACCCGAAAAGAGAGAATAGGTTGTAGTCAAAATAGGTTGGTGCATAAGGTCCAAAGCCATGACTTTGGCCTGGAGTCGGAGGAGGAAAAATGCTAAGATGAGTATTAGAAGATTTAAACCAAGGTTATGAAGCAAGTGGGTAAGGTTGCAACTGAGGCTCGATTTGAGGCTCAGGAGCTGTGGTTCGGACATGCTCGAATTCTCTAATAAGTGATGAGCTTCGGAAATGGTGCATATATTTAGAATGATGCTAATGTCTTGTATGTGTTTCTCCACCAAAGATGATTCTTTTTGGGAGAAAAAACAGTATCCTAATTATCCTTGATTAACCTACAATGGTAGAAAGCGAAAGATAATAACATCGAGTTCGACGCTCTCTTGACAGATCCATAATTTCTATCTCGGTGAAAATGGTGCAATGATTATGAAAATCCATAATCTCTTTCACTTGTTTTCATATGCTTATAATTTTCTTTCACCGCTCATCTCATAGGTGGAGATCTGGAGACCACATTCTCCTTTGGTTACAAAAAGTTTGTTAGTTGGACCTCATAGATCCGACATTGCTCTTCTAACTGAGCTGAAAGTACTATTGTGTTAAAGAGGTTTTCATATTCTTGATGGGTGACAACCCCCTCTCTTTTGGTTGTTGCATAAGGTTCTGTTACATTAAATATACCCATACTTTTGAAGCACATAATATTTTCCTTTGATGGTGTCTCATTAAATCCATAAATACATACAACTTCTATCGCCTTATTTTACCCCCTTAATCAATATACCAACTAATTAAAATAAAAAATTATGGTAGAAAATAAATAACATAATAAATAATTAATAAATTAAATAATTAAAAATTAGAAGTTTAATGAATTGGAAAACCTATTACATCATATTAAATTATTGATTCAAGAAATATTAAAACTTGTTAGCATAAACTCATAGAATTAAACTAAACAAAGTTTTATTTATTATTTCTTACAAAAAATATAATATATTTCATTAGATTTTGTGTGTTCTTAAATCATCTTCGTTTCAATCATAAAACTTTTATTATTGTCACATATGAAATAGAAAATAAAGTATTTGTAATTAAATAATTGGCTTAGTTAAGTAGTTATTTATTTTGTGTTATGTTCAGAACAAATTAAAACCTTAAACTATTAATTTGAACATCATTGTTATTATTTATTTTATACTCGGATGCATATTCTTTAACAAAATCCTTATTTTATAATTTACGATTACTTCTCTTAACTTACCTGACAATAACATGACTTGAACACTCTAGCCATTATTAGTTTTCCTTTTTAAATTAACAAATATTTATTTTAATAAGTTTTATTATAATTAGTCTATCCTAGTCGAATAAATTTGTAATAATTTTATAAAAATGTTTTAAAATTGGAAATAAGTTAAAAAGAAATTGAAAGTTTTCACCATGGTCAACATAATTTAGGTTTTCGGTGACTAAATTATTTAAAATTCAATCCATATTTAAAACATACCGACAATAGTTTTAATATTGGTTAAACATTTAATATTGACCAACTACATATAAACACATATTATTTGTCTTATATTTTCCTTATTAATATTGATTACTATTTTCACTCATGAAATTGATACTATTATCACTTATTTTCATCCCTCAAATTATCTTCGCCTTTTGTGTATAAGCATAACTAATTTTTCTATGTTTAATGTAAAAAACAAATTTGATCATAATATGGTTTGGGTTCTACTTGTTTAATATGAAACTCGTTTTATAAAGAATTTAGCAGCTATGCCAAAACAATAATCTTAAGGAAATAATGAAATAGTATTTTTTTTAAAATTTTAATAAATATAAGATAAAATTATTTATATAATTTAAAAGTTTATAGGTTTTTTTTAAAAATCAAAAGAACTCATTTATTAAAAAGACCAAATCGTAACAATTTACAAAGATCGGACCTTAAAGATAATAAGCCCAAAACATAGAGATTGTGGGTCAAAATTGACTAGAGGAGTCAATCTCAACCCTAACCCTAAAATCAAAAGAAATTCCCAAACTTCTTCACCTTCTCCTTTGACCTTCTCTCTTCGAACCCTCTACTTCAAACCAAAATCCAACTCACTTACCTTAATCCACTGATATTTCAATGGTCGACGCCGCCTTCAAGACCCTTTCTCTCTTTGATCTAACATACCTTTTTAATTTTGATCTTCAGTTACCAAACGATAAATATTGAATTTGGTAATATTGTTTATCATTTATGCAATTCACTATGTACCCATGTAGTTGGTAATATACGCTTTTAATTTTGATTTTCAACTAACGCTTTTAATTTTGACTTTCAATGCATCACACTAGTATGTTGAGAAAACAATTTTCATAAAATAACAATAAGTTTTTTATGTTTTTGTACCTTTATTCGTATCCAAATTATACTCGGTTTTGGTGTATTGAATGATATAAAATAAGTAAATGGTTTTTTATTTTTATTTTGTAGTTATACTTTAATTATGTTGTTTTTATCAAATTAATATTGAAAAGTGTTTAATTATTTTTTGGTTTAATTAAGTTGATAATAATATAAATGATTATAAGAGATATATACAATTTTATTGTCATTTTTATGATTATAAATCATATTTGTCTTTTATATATTTACGATAACTTTTTAAAGTTTTATATTCTTGAGAAAAAACTCTCAAGCATACATTGATAATCTTCACTAAAATATTAGTTATACAACAAATGATAAAAATATGTATTAACTAGTTGACTATGTGAATACCTTTTTATGGGAACCAGACGGGAAATTCATTACTGATGAGTCTGGATTTTATCACCACTCATTATGAGAACCGGACAGGGGAAATTCAGACAAGATACACCTACTGAACTATCCGAACGGAACTAATGTATTAAAAACTTAATCACTTCATGACTAAGCTAATTATCTACCTGCTTAAAAACTAATGGGTCTTTGAACTCGACACGAATTCATAATCATGACCCGAAAGCCCATGTGGCCCAAGATTAAGGGTATAAATACCCAACCACTTTCATTTAATGAGGGTAATGAAAATTAAATACAACAAGGCAGCTCAAATCTCTCACTACAATCTACTAAACATTAAATACCCTTGAAATACCTCAAAACTTTAGATAAAATTACCCTCAGTTGAAATTAATCCTCACCAAATTGGCGACCACAGTGGGAGAAGAAGGTGTCTGAATCTAGCATTCAAAACCATCAGGAAAAACCAGTTCAGATGAATCCGGACGTGCAAGAAGTACCACCAGCTCTGAGGGTGAAAATGATGAATATACGATTGAGGAACGAGATAGGTTAAAAGTTGAAATAGAAGCTCTGAGGGCTACCAAGAGGGCAGAGATGGGCCTAAAAGAGAAGTCTAAGGCGTTAGTAGCTCACCATACTGATAATCCAAGAGAGCACGAGCCATCGAAAACCCATGTGAGTGCAAAAAAGACTCATGCTAGCTAAAAAAAGTCTCACCGGTCTAAGCCGGTTAAGAGCTCTGATTCAGACTCAGAGTCTTCCAGTAGCTCCTTAGGTGAAGATGGAGTCGAAGAGTCCTTGTCATCCAGCAGTGATGAAAGCCGTTCTAAAAAGAAACAGAAGTTGGTCAAGAAGTAATCAAGAAAAAGGGATAGACATTGAAGGTAGACGAGGCATCTGGGCAAATGATCATCTCATAGTCATGGCCGGAGACATGTAGATCGATTGTTAATGGATCCTTTTGCCTTCCATGATGAACCAGGTATCTTTGCTACTCCTAACGAAGATACGGTTTTCAGTCGTGGCCGAAATTGGAGACAATATCCATTGTCCTCTAAAATACTGTCCGTAAACCTTCCTAAGAGGTTTGACAGTACAAAAATGGAAAAATATGATGGTAGTAAAGTCCCGGATAATCACTTGGAACAATTCAAAAATTTTATGATGAATTTTGATGATGACGACAAGTTACTTTGTAGGGCATTCTCCCAATCTTTTACGGAGAGTGCTCTGAAGTGGTATAATAGCTTACCACAAGGCTGTATCAGGAATTTTGACACTTTTTGGGTGGCCTTTCGGAGGCAGTTTGTTGGAAGTAAGGAAGTGAAGGGCAATGGAGACACGATTATCCATTGTGTCCAAAAACCAAACGAATCTTTAAAAGAATACATAAGTTGTTTTATAAATACCAAAAATGGATTGACTGATTGCTTCGAACAAGTAGCAATAGCTTTTATGAGGCAGGGCTTAAACCCTGGAAACTTGGCTGATTCAGTAACCAGGAAAAAAGCCATGACTTGGGGAGGTCTGGTGAATCAGGTCGGAAAGCAGATTAATGTAGATGAGACAAAGAAAACTAGGGTGTACAGACAGGTGAGGTCTGCTCCGGCTGCACCAAATCCAAACCAAAACTAGTCCGGAAATAAGGCCAAGGAAGCCGGGCAGGGTCATAACAGAGCCAAAGCTCAGTCTCAGCCAGCTGCACCAGCCTAGAGTCAGCAATCTAGAAATAAGGCGTTTCTGATTTGTCAAAAGCTCAGTCTCTGCCAAAGCTCTATGTTTAAATACTCCGATCAGGCTCTGGACTTGGTGTTTCTGATTTGTCAATAGGAGAAACAGGGAGGCCTGCAGCAATACACATTTCTCGTTCGACCTTTTGAGCTTTTTCTAACTCTGACAAGTTGAGCCACCCACCTTTTACTAAGGTGTTTCTCGTTGTGAACATAAACCCATACCAAAAGAGGGGTTTTTTGAGAGGTAAAAGCTTTGAAATTTAACAAGAGTAGAGATAATGAAGATGGTAAAACAATGAAAAGTGGACTAATTTATAGTAAAGGAACAAAAGATGCTTCGATACCTAGGAGAATATGAAAGGATAGATGTAATGATTAAGGACGACGATGATGTCACCCACATTAATTGAAAAGGTTGCTTTTTGGAATAAGTGGGAGCGCCGTTCTAGGAGAAAAACAGCCAGTGTGGCGAATCAGAGAAGGACACGTGTCCCACGATCTCTGGCAAAACCGTTTAGCTTCTAAGAGTTTTATCAGTCCGGGAAAAGTCGTTACACAAATTAAAATCTGTCTGGACATAATTACAAGTGCACATGAACTATTTTTTAGGTCTTGCCAAAGGCCTTCGAACACAACCTAAAAAAGGGGCTACTGATGAGTCCGGATTTTATCACCATTCATTATGGGGACCAGACAGGGGTAATTCGGACAAGATACACCCACTGAACTATCCGAACTGAACTAATGTATTAAAAACTTAATCACTTCATGACTAAGCTAATTACATACCTGCTTAAAAACTAATGGGTCTTTGAACTCGATCCAAATTCATAATCATGACCCGAAAGCCCATGTGGCCCAAGATTAAGGGTATAAATACCAAACCACTTTCATTTAATGAGGGTAATGAAAATTAAATACAACTAGGCAGCTCAAATCTCTCACTAAAATCTACTAAACATTAAATACCCTTGAAATACCTCAAAACTTTAGACAAAATTACCCTCAGTTGAAATTAATCCTCACCATATACGATCCTTCCCAATTAGGTTATTGGGTTTCCATCCTTGAGATCTCTTATGTGTTGAATTAAATTTATGGGTATCTTTTCTCCTATCTTGAACTCACTAAAGGGGAGTTGAGAATCATACAAGCTTTAAATTAGAGTTTTCTAGTAATAGATTATGAAGATAAGATGTATATTTTCTCTATCACATATAACTCAGCCATGATTCTCACAACATCATTTTATACAGAACAATTAGTGATGGAAAGAGGTAAAAAGGTTTAGGTGGCACCAACTGCATCCATGGCATAAACTAATGCAAAATGAGTTTTTCAATAATAATTCGAGGGTTGTTTTATACGCTCATAAGACCTCATACAAAATGTTAGGCCATTTCACCGCTACCCATTCTAAGTTATTTTTCAGCCCATACATAATGCTTTGGTTTGTTTCTTCTAATTTTACATTATACTAATGATGAATATATGTTGCAGAATATTGTTGGATACCTTTTGCCCGGCAAAAAAAAGCTACTTCTATGTTCTGAAATTGAAGACCATTATCATTCGCAATTATTTTTAGTATATCAAACCTGCATCAAATGCTAAATAAAATTGATTACATCATTTTCCTTTATTCTTTTTAGTGGTTTTACTTTTACTCACTTCAAGAAGTAATCCATTTCGACAAGAATATGTTAACATCCTCTAGATGCTCTTGAAAGAGGGCCAATAAGATCTAGACCTTATTTCTCAAATGTCAAAGCTTATGATATGGTTTTAGAGATACCACCGAACGATGGATGATGTTTGTAAAGTGCTGACATGTGTCATCCTTTTTTATAAACCGTTGAGCAGCAAACATGATCTTTGACTACTAGTACCATGCTAACAAGACTTTTGTCATTAGGTTTTTATATCCATAATGAGTATAACCTACTCCATCATGGAGATTTTCAAGGAAAACGCAAGACTCATTAGATTCGAGACAACTTAGAATAGGAAGACTTAGACCTTTATTAACTATCGACCCTCCCAATAACATATATTTAAAAGCTCAAAACTTCCAAGCTACGTGCAACAAATTTGTCTAATGGAAATGTTAAACTTAGGAGCTACTCCTTTATTTGTGACTACAAATCATAAAATTCTAAGGCACAAACATCTAGTGTTACTTCTTCTAAAGGGTTCAAATATTTTTCAAATAAAAGTCTCTTTTGAAGGACTACCTATCAATCAAGGAAGCTAAAAATTTAGCCATCTTGTTCTTGGCTCTGGATACATGATCACATTGGACAACCTCGAAAGCCTCTGCCCACTATTACATAACCTTAAGGTACTTTATCATATGGTCTTTGTGTGCTTATATTTGAGAAATGACATGATTGAAGAGAATATTAAGGAACCACTAAATAACTGTACCCTAATTGCTCTACATACTAAAGCTAACCGAAGGACTGTGAGCAATATCATACTCCTGCTCGTTATTAGAAGCTTAGAAACTGAAGTGAATTTATTGATATATGGCCTATCTTATAGGGGATATTAATTGAATCCTTGCCCCAAAACCCGACAAATTGGACTAGCCAGCAAACCAAACTCACACTTTGGTAAATAGATCTCATGAGGAAGTGCACACCTTTGAGCACAAAACTCTATCAAGAATTCATCTAACAACTAAAATTTAATCATAGTCCTTGGCTCATAATTTATGTCAAAGTCGTCCAACTATACCAACCACTGCATTAGGCTCCTATATGTGTTTTTATTCTAAAGGATATTTTAAAAATGGAAGAATGTTCAAAATATGATAGAGTGATATGACCTTATTTTGTTCCAGCTAAAACCAGTGTAAATACTAAATTCCCTAGCTTAATATATTGTTTATGAATCAAGTGATATTTTCGAGACGTAGTAGACGAGCCTTAGATTCTTCTCTACCTCCCTAGCCAATATAATGCTCATAATAGAATCATACACTTCTAGACAGACATATAGTTTTCCGACTAGGAAAAGCTTGGATAGAAATTTCTAGAGACGACAAGTGTTCTTTGATTTTATTAAATACATAGAAAAATCTTCAAATTAATATACGATGATGATCTTTTTCAACACTTGGAATAAATGGAAAACTTATTGGAGGATCAGGTGTTGAATCTATAAATCACCGTCAACTTCTATGTTAATAATTGAACTTCTTTGATGGAGTTAAAAGGTATTATTAAAGCTAAATCTTCTAACTGTGATGGATAAGACTCTATACCCGTCACACCTAACAATTACCCAAAAAAAATAGCAGATATGACCCCAAAGACATAATTTTTTTAATTCAACTAAAGTTTGATATAGTGTAATGACACGACGAGGTTGGCTATGTGGTAACAATATTCTAGACTATATACCAAGTATGTTATTAATATAAAACTCAACACTTGGGCATATATGTTAACGAATAACTTGTGACAAACGATACATGAAATTACTCCCGTCTCATACTCATATGAATTCATAACCTCTAAAAAATCGCATTATAAGAGGAAGGAAAATTAATAAATATGAACAAAACTCGTATGAATTTTTTGAATTCGCCTTTGATAAAAATGACTCAAGCTTCAAACTTTCCAGTTACTGGAGCGCTCACACTTGTTTAATGGACTACTATTGTTTCTTAATTTTAAATTGGTGAATGGATATTTATCTTATCATAGATTTATTTGAATATGATGTTAGCAGAGCTCTCTATATCGATTAAGGATTCTTATGATTCTATCCTTCCCTCATCCACATAATATTATCAATGATCAGAACGAAAACATCACGGGGTCCTCATATTCCTCTAATATCATCTTCATCAAAGATAAGTTGAGGGTAAGGGGCTCGGTAGAAGTGGGTGGAGGTTTTCCTTCGGTAATGAAACTCAATATCCTTTTCATGTCTATTTTTGAAATCTTAGTAACATCAGACATCGAGTCAACTACAATAATAGTTCTTGTGATATCTCAATTCAGATCCAGGTTAAGATACTCGTTGGCTTTATTTAAAAATACCATGCTATATTCTTCATTCAGAACCACTACTCGAGCTTATATTTTGAGGGTCTTAGGTCTCGATTCCACTATCTAGTCGGACACGACCCATTAATAACTTGCCAATTTTAAAAAAATTCCATTATTGACCAAACTTTGAATTTCCTCCTCAAGAGTCATATATTCCTTTGTCAAATGACTAATGTGATAATGGTATTTAAAATTTCTTTTGGGTTTATCATTTCTTAAGTTTTCACTATAAGGAAGGGCATTTAGAAGTATATGAAGACTTTGGTTTTTTCATAGATGTCTGCCATATTTTTTGTTGACTCAATAATATTACAGATCCAATTATTTCTTCGATCATATTTCCCTCTGCATGAAGCATCTGCCCGGTCAGGGTCTATGTGAGCTTGATTCTGTATTGGCTAAGGGGTAATGAGAGGATTAATGAATTATTGTTGTTGCACAAAAGGTTTTTAATATTCTACCATAATCGAAACTGAAGTTGCGTTTTAACATTGGTGGGGTTTTCGGGGTTACTAACTAGGCATAACCCTTAGTTTTATTGTTTTTTCAACTTTGAAAGGTTAGAGGTTCATTTTTATAGCATCTTATGCTAATAAACCGGAAGGATCCCTTATCGAAAATAAGCACAATACAAACCCTCATAATAATCTTTCACGCTATTATTGGTTTGAATAAACCATCGAGTATAATATATCAGATTATCTCCATGATCCTTCATATAATGTATGATGAAGTTACATCACCATTAATTTATTTACTCTTGGTCTTTGAAAAACGTCTAAAGCATAAAAAATTTCATTCATAAAGTAATAAAAAATACTCGACACATGAGGCTAGCATCTCCCGTGAAACTTATCATTATGCATATGGATTTGTCTATATGGTTCTTTGGATCCCCAAAGTTATCATACTTTTCCATATTGTACTGATCAAATTTAAGTGGCAATTATTCAGGAAAAATATCTGAAGCTAGAGGCAACATAACAGGTTTTATTTGCGTTGTAAGAAGGTCCTCATGCACCATTGTTCTAACCCGAGTACTAATTAAAACCATGAAATATTTAGGGATTATGATAGAAATTTTTTAGGTGAAGATATGGGCCAAAAAAGCGAATAGGTTGTAACCAAAATAGTTAGGTGAATGAGGTCTAAATTCTTTACTTTGGCGTGAATTAGGAGGAGAAAAGTGTTTTTGATGAGCATTAGAAGGTTTAGTTGAATGTTGTGGAATGGGTGCATGAGGTTGTAGCTGAGGCTCGGTTCAATGTTCGAGAGATATGGTTCAGACGCGCTCAACCTCTCTCTTAAGAGATGAGCTTCGACGATGTTGAATATCTTTAAAAGGAAGTCAATATTTTGTATGTATTCTGCTCCACTGGTGGTGGATCCTTCTAGGAAAAAGGTCTCCTCACTATTAGTAGATTGACCTACACTTGTAGAAGGGAAACAATAACTACGTCGAGTTTGTGACTCTCCTAAGAAATTTATAGCTTATATCCGTTTGAAAATGCTGTAAGGATTTTGAAACTTCATCATTTCCCCTGGTTGTTTCTATCTCCATATAAATCTATTTCACCTCTGATCTTAATGGTGACAGTCTGGAGACTATATTCTCTCTTGGTTCTTGAAGGTTTGTTAGTTTGACCGTGTTGACCCGATGTTTCTCTTCTAACTTGACTTAGATTACTACTGGGCCATGGAGGTTTTCAGAACCTTAATGGGTGACACATCCTCATTTTGGCTGTCGCAGAAGGTTTCACAATACTGAAAGTATCCATACTTTTGAAGTATCTAGTCTTTTTACATAGATGATGTCACTGATGTTGTCCTAATCAGTTTGGATTCGTCATGAGACGATTCTAAATAAAGTATCTAAAGATAGAAAATAATACAAAACTAAAGTATAAAATGGGTTGGTTTATTTTGGGCTCGGGTTAGTTTTGTAAAGTGTTTTGTGAAGATTTGAAGTATTAAGTGTTTGGTGTAGAAAGTAGTGAGATAATTCAGCAGCCCGGTTGTATTAAATGTTCATTACCCTCATTAATGAGAGTGGTCGGGGTATTTATACTCTTAATTAGTGACCCATGGGCTTACGGGTCAAGTTATGAAACCGAGTCAAGTTTAAGGACCCATTAATCTTTTAAGTAGATTAACAAATAGATTAGTCAAAATGTATTTTACTTTTGTCCTGTCTGGATTATTTAGTGGTGTGTTATTGTCCAAATTACCCCTGTCCGGATTATGCAGTGACCCGTGTCTAAAGATTCCAAACTCATCAGTAGCCCCTTTTTTAGGCCTTGCCAAATATCTTTGGTAGGGCTAAATTTTTTACTAAGTCAGTCTCAACTTTATCCGACCTGCCCATGTAGTTCGTATTATGAAATTTGATATCAACTCAGTTCAAAGTTTGTCAGAACTGGTTTATCTTTCCAGAATTCTAAGAGTTTTTCTTCTGGGATCGTGGGACACGCGTCGATACTTGGTTCGACCTACCAGCCGTTATTTTTCCTAAACCGGCGCACCCTTTAAGTCTAAAAAGTTACCTAGGCCTTTGATTCTTCACACATCTGCGCAACCTTTAATTATTACAAAAACCTCTTCAACTTCTCCTAGGTAACAATTACTTTTTTACTGTTATAAAAATTCTCTCTCACTATTTCATTGTCTTCCACACTCAAATCCTTTTTAGAGAGATTTCCATTTTCACCTTCAACTTGTTCTTGAGATGTTTTATGTTCACAGCCATAAACGCACTAGTTAAATGCGTTTGGTTAAATTTATCAGAGTTTGAAATAGCGCCGAAGGTAGAAAGATAGAATTGCATTGATGTCGGCCTCGTAGTTTCTCCAAGGGAGAAATCGAGTGATTCAAATCAGGAAGCCGATCAAGGGTCATCTTCATCTAAAAACCCTAGGTCCACACAACTATTCAAACCAAGCCTTTTATCCCTTCCCTCAGGCTCTTCTGTTCAAGAGTCTCAACCACACCTTCACTGCCAAAGCCCTCAGGATCTGAGGCATCTAAATCAGCCCCAAGGGCCAAGCCCTCTGGATCCCAACCTCAACCAGACACCAGGCCTTTAGAGGCAACAAATGCTCAACCATTCGAACAGCTTTCAGTACCAGAAACTGACCCCCCTCTATCTAAGGAAGCTGATAAACCTTCCACAATGATGGAAGAAATAATAGAAGATAGTATTGAGGAGGATCCCTTTGAAACCAAGGTATCAGGTCAAACGGGGAAAGGGAAAAATCAAGGTGAAAGTCTGTATGACTCATCCGGAGCTTCCGGAGTGCCTAGAGGGAAACGTAGGCCCTTGCTTCAAACATGTTAGTGTCAAGTACCCGTTGGCTCTTCAAAACATAAATTGCATCTACACCCAAACCACTGAGTTGGGCTGGATCCGGACAAAATGGAGGATTCCGGAGTTAGTGAAGGTAAGGATACCTATCACTCCGGAGACTCTCATGGATTGCAAGCTTAACAAGGTGGTGATCTTCACTGAAGTGCTAAAATGGGGACTTTGGTTCTCATTGGACCCAAAAATCGTCAGGTATTTCCACCTAGTTAAACTCTGCCCTAGCTAGCTAAGCCCCAATGCCCGATATTCTCTCATTGCTTGTATAATGGCATCAAGGTTGTCAAAAATCCCACTCCCAATGGAGCAGTTTGCTGCTGTGGCAAGCTTATGCAAGAATCACCAGATTCCATTCTATCATCACAATATGGGGAATAACTTCAAAGTGGTAGATGATTTGCTGGAGTCCGAAAAGAACTGGAGGACACAATTTCTGTTTGTCAGTGAGACATTTGAGAATGGCAGGATGATCAAGGCCAACACCAATCCTAGTATGCTGACTAGTTGGTGGACACGTACTGGTGAGTTTCTTCCTTATCTTTGGTTCAAATGATTTTCCTTTTTAAAATACAAGTATTCCTATGCTTTTTCAGTGCTGCCGAAAGAGTTCACCGGACACCTAGAGGAGGGGCAAAAAACCTGTGCAAAGCTTAATGCACGGGCTGCGTATTATTGGGGTAATACCTTCCACAAACCTCGGGCAATCTTGTGAGGTCCCATCTGTGGAACACCACAAGCCTGAGAAACCTCTCATGGGAAGAACTAACTACACTGCCTCCTCCTGGTGTAATTCTCAAACGGACAGAGGCTAAAGATGCAAAATTGTTCTTACCTTCCAGAGCAAAGGCTCCCAGCAAGATGAAGAACAAGAAAAAGAAAGCTGCAACAAATCTGGTTCAAGAAGCCACAGAGGGGACTGGTTCGGGCAACCAAGGGGGAATTGATAATGCCCTGCTCAAAGTAGTAGAGGCTGAAACAGTAAGGGAGGCTGGAGAGTCGTAAAACCCACTAAAGCCTCCCAAGAAGGATAGGAAAAGAAGGGCCAGCAGTGACGAGAAGGTTACTAAAGAAATAATTCTTCGTCCTTCGAAGACTCAACCTCTACCAGCCCCTGTTGATCCCACCTTACAAGAGAAAATCCCAACAGGTCTGTAGTCCGGAGAGGTTGCTGGAGGAGGGGATGAATAAGTGGACATTAGTTCCTTTCAAGACATTGATTTATACTTCAATGATTCTGAGAATTATGATTTCGCAGGTCCCTACCGCCCCTCTAGCACTGCCAATATGGTAAACTTCAATGGTAAGTCTTTCTCCATCTCCGGAGAGCAATATATTTTGAGCCATTCCCTCATTCGTCACATGACTTGGAGAGATAGGTGAAAAGTCAGACCACCCTTATCAATTCTCTCACCTCTGACAAGGAATATCTATCAACCAGCCTCCTCAATTCCAATGAGAGTATATAGGAAGTGAAGAAGGAGATAGAGGCATTGAAGAAGGACAAAGAAGATTCATCAACCAATTGGCCACCTCGGAAGCTGCTAGAACTGAGCTCCAGACTAAGTATTATGGTTTGGAAAAGAACCTCACAACATTGAAAGAGGAACTGAAGAACAAAGATGGTGTCATTCAAACCCTATCCGATGAGAAAACTAAATTATAGGGTATTGTGTCAGAGATAGCCAAATAGAAAGAGGATTTGAAGGAGCAGCAGAAGCGAACTATCTAGGCGGGCATTGACAAGTACACCAATGAAGTGATAGACTCCTTGGAGAAAAAATATGATCAAGTCAAGTCTGACATGGTGCTTCTCTTCCATGAGACTTTTCTAGAAAAGAACCCTTGGCCCCTTATGGAAATATGTGGAATATGAAGACATCCCATTTCACATTATGGCCGATGACGACAAGCACAACTATGCCAGTTGAATAGATTCCACTACTGATGATGAAGAAGGAACTGGTGAGAGTTCGAGTGCCAAACTCAAAAGTCCCAAGAAAGGTAGTGGTGGAGGAACATCCGAAGGGAACAAGACCTAAGGTTTAATCATATTTTTTGTCTTTTTTGAACATTTAGAGTCCTTGGATGGCTAAGGTATATTTTGTAATGTTATTCCGTTAGAGTCCGAATAAGACTTTCAAACACCTAAAGTCCTTGGATGGCCAAGGCATGTTTTGTTTTTCTTGTTCGGTTAAAGTCCGAATAGGTTTAATTTATCAAATATTATTTTATTAAATACTTTCTTTCCTTTAAATTTTAATGGCTAATGTTTAATTAGCCCCTAGTATTTTAGAATTATTATAGTTGGTTTGGTTTATTTTGGGCTGAGGGTAATTTTGTAAAGTGTTTTGGTTATTAAGTGTTTTAGTATAAGGTAGTAAGAGATTTGAGTAGCCTGGTTGTTTTAAATGTTCATTACCCTCATTAATGAAAATATTTGGGGTATTTATACCCTTAATTAAGGACCCATGGGCCTTCGGGTGAAGTTATGGAACCAGGTGAAGTTTAAAGACCCATTTACTTATTAATTGATTAGTACATAGCTTAGTCAAAAGGTGTTTAGGTGTTTCTTTACTTTTGTCCTATCCGAATAGTTCAGTGGCACGTTTATGTCCGAATTTCCCTTGTCCGGATAACACAGTGAGCTGTGACTGGATAATCTGAACTCATCAGTAACCCCTTTTTTAGGCCTTGTCAAATATCTTTGGCAGGACTAAAAAATTTACTTAGCCAGTGACGATTTTGTCCGACCTACCTGTGCATCTAGTTCGAAGTTTGTCCGAACTGACTTCTTTTCCCAGAATTCTAAGAGTTTTCTTCTTGGATCGTGGAACACGTGTCACAATCCGATTCGACCTACCAACCATTTTTCTTCCAAGATAGGCGCTCCCACTAAGCCTAGAAAGTAACCTAGGCATTTATTTTTTCACACGTCTGCGACGTGTTTAATCATTGCCAAAACTCTTCAACTCCTCCTAGGTAACAGTTACTTTTTTATACTGTTATATAAATTCCTTTTCACTATTCTGTTGTCTTCATCACTTAAAACTTCCTAGAGAGAGAGACTCCCACATTTATCTTAAAACTTGTTATTGAAGATTTTTATGTTCACATCCAGAAACACACTTGTTAAAGGCGGCTGGTTGAACTTGTCAGAACTAGAAAAAGCGAAACAATTTGAACGGGAGAAACACATCGCTGCTGGTCTCTCAGTTTCCTTAAGTGAGAAACCTGGTGAACAGACTCTAGAGGCTGACCAAGGATCATCCTCCTCTAGAAATCCCAAACCTAGTCAGTTATTCAAACCAAGTCTCTCTCCTCTTCCCTCAGGCTCTTCTGTGCAAGAGTCTCAACCCTCCGTTGCTATAGAAAAGGCGGTTTCAAGTGTCAGAAAACCTTCCCCCTTCATAGCAATGGGTTTTGACATTGAGAAGTCCCCGGAAAAATAAACCCCTCGCCAGACGACTCGTCTGTCCAAATCCCAAACAACTACATCACTTCTAAAGCCCTCCGGATCGGAGGGAACTAAAGCAACTTCAAAAGATAAGCCCTCAGGATCGGAGGCATCTAAAGAAGCCCCAAAGGCCAAACCTCCGGATATCAATCTCAGTCGGACATCAGGCCTTTAGAAACAACATGCGCTCATTCATTCGAACAGCTTTTAGTGTCAAAAGTTGATCCTCCACTATCCAAGGCGACAAATAAACCTTCCACAATGATGGAAGAAGTAATACATGACAGTATCAAAGAGGCTCCCTTCAAGACTGAAGTATCAGGTCAAACCAGGGATGATGCCTCTGATAAAAAGGGCAAAGGCGAAGTCAAGGTTGGCGTGGCTCATCCGGATCTCCTGTTGTGCTTTGAGGGAAATGTAGGCCCTTGCTTCAGTCAATGTTAAATATTTACTGGCCCTGCAGAATATAAACTATGTCTACACCCATACTGCAGAGTTGGGCCGGATCAAGACAAAGTGGGGGATCCCAGAGTCAGTGAAGGTAAGGATACATGCCACGCCAGAGACTCCAATGGACTCTAAACTCAATAAGGTGGACATCTTCACTGAGGTGCAAAACTGGGTACTTCGGTTACCACTGGACCCAGAAATTATCAGGTATCTCCACCTGCTGAAGCTCTGCCCAAGCCAATTGAGCCCGAACGCCTGGTAATCTCTCCTCGCATGCATAATGGCATCGAGATTGTCTACAATCCCTCTCATAATGGAGAAATTTGCCGCTGTGGCAAGTCTATGCAAGAATCACCATATTCCCTTCTACTATCATAATATGGGGAACGATTTTAAGGTGGTGGTAGAAAGAGCAAAGCCAATACCAACCCAAGTATGTTAACTAGCATATGGAAGAGTACGAGTAAGTTCTTTATCTTTGTTTTTCATGTTCTTCTTTTTTTAACTTACAAGTATTTCTCTCCTGATTTATTTGCCATTTTTTTAGTATTACCGAAGGACTTTTCCGGACACCTGGATGAGGGGCAAAAAACTTATGCCAAACTGAACGCATGGGCTGCAGAGTGTTGGGGAAATGTCTTCCACAACTGCTTCACCTCAGGCAATCTGGTGAGGTCCCATCTGTGGAACACCATAGGTCGGAGGGATCTCACATGGGAAGAACTAACAACACCTCCTCCTCCTGGCGTAATTCTTAAACGGACAGAATCCAAAGATGGTAAACTGGTCATGCATTCTAGAGCTAAGGCTCCCACCAAGATGAAAGGGAAGAAAAAGAAAACTGCAACAGAGGCAGTCCAAGTTGCCACATAGGGGACTAGTTCGGGGAACCAAAGGGGAATCGATGATGCCTTTCTCAAGGTAGTAGAAGCAGAGAATGTTAGGGAGGCAGGGGAACCCCAAAACCCACTAATACCTCCCAAAAAGGATCGGAAAATAAGAGCAAGCAGTGATGAAAAGGCTGCCAAAAAGATAAAGGTCACCTTAGGGGAAGAAATAATTATTCGCCCTTCAGAGCTTCTACCTCCACTATCCCCTGTTGACCCCACCATGCCAAAGAAGATTTCAACAGGTCTGCACTACGGATAGGGTACCGAAGGAGTGATTTAAGGAGTGGACATCAGTGCCCGTCAAGACATTGATCTTTACTTCAACAACTCTGAGAAGGATGACTTTGTTGGTCCCTTCCGTCATTCAAGATCTTCTAATATGGTGACATATAATGGTAAGTCTTTCTCCGTCTCTGGAGAACAAGATTGTGGCCCATTTCCTTCTTGGTTACATCCAGCCAGTGTTTAATCTAGAGAGACAAGTAAATAGTCAAACTGTACTCATCAATACCCTCACTACTGACAAAAATTATATGTCAAGCGATATTCTCAATGCTAATCAGAGCATAAAAGAATTGAAGAAAGATATAGAAGCACTGAGGGAGGATAAATGAGATCTATCAACCAAACTTGCCACTTCGGAGACGGCCAGTAACGAACTCCAAACTAAGTGCTCCGGTTTGGAAAAGAATCTCACAACATTAAGGGAAGACTTGAAGACCAAATATGGCATCATTCAAACCTTTTCTAGTGAGAAGATTTCCTTAGAAGGTATTGTGTCTAAGGTGATCAAGGAGAAAGAAAACTTGGTAAAGGAGGAGGAAAAACCTATTAAGGAAAGCATTAATAAATATACCAATGAGGTGATAGACTCCTTTGAGAAAAGATACAACAAAATTAGGTCTAACATGATGCTGCTCTTTCATGAGACATTTCGGAAGAGGACTTTTGGTCCCCTATGGAAATATGTACAATACAAAGATCTTCCTCAGCACACCATGGCAACTGGTGACAAGTAAAATTTTTCCAGTGGAATTGACTCCACTACTGATGACGAAGAACGAACCGGTGAGAGTTCGAGTGCTGAACTCAAAACTCCCAAGAACGGAAGTAATGAAGGAAAATCGAAAGGGGGAAAGCTCTAAGGTTTAAACATCTTTTTATTTTTTTTACTTTTCTGAACTACTAAAGTCCTTAGATGGACAAGGAAGTTTTGTAATGTTATCCGGTTTGAGTCCGGATAAGTCTTTTAAAATACTTAAAGTCTTTGGATGGCCAAAGCATATTTTGTAATTTAATAATGTTATCTGGTTCCCGTCCGGACAAGTTTATTTATCAAATCTTGCTTTGTTTAATACATTCTTTCCTTTTAATTTTAATGGCTAATGTTTAAATAGCCCTAATTATTTCAGAAGTATTGAAGTGAGAGTGTTTAATATCTCCGATGACATGTATTTAATGGTCATCACTCAACCAGGTTAATCCGATCTATCAAAGATCGAAAGTGTTAAGCCAAAGACTTGTACTTGAATAGAATTGTAGTTAAACCATATAATATGTTTTAAGAAGGCATCATATTTTATTGAATAAAAAAACCGGACACCTCATTAAAACCTCCCCGCGCCACTAGGGTAGGAAAGAGTATGGCCCCTAATATTTACATTGATATTTAACAAGTAAATATTTACACAACTTTTATTCTAGATATAATCTGAGGTGTTCAATATTCCATAGGTGCTTCAAAACCCTTCCTTCTTTATCTTGAAGCCTATATGTCCCAAGCTTAAGCTTTTCGGAGACCTCATAAGGGCCTTCCCAGTTCGGAGCCATGAAATATTTAGGGATTATGATAGAAACATTTTAGGTGAAGATATGGGCCGGAAAAAATGAATAGGTTGTAACCAAAATAGTTAGGTGAATGAGGTCTAAATTCTTTACTTTGGCCTGAATTAGGAGGATAAAAGTGTTTTTGATGAGCATTAGAAGGTTTAGTTGAAGGTTGTGGAATGAGTGCATGAGGTTGCAGCTGAGGCTCGGTTCAATGTTCGGGAGATATGGTTTGGACGTGCTCAACCTCTCTCTTAAGAGATGAGCTTCGACAATGTTGAATATCTTTAAAACAACGTCAATATTTTGTATGTATTCTGCTCCACTGGTGGTGGATCCTTCTGGGAAAAAAGTCTCCTCACTATTAGTGGATTGACCTACACTGGTAGAAGGGAAAAAATAACTACGTCGAGTTTGTGACTCTCCTAAGAGATTTATAGCTTATATCCGTATGAAAATGCTGTAAGGATTTTGAAACTTCATCATCTCCCCTGGTTGTTTCCATCTCCATATAAATCTATTTCACCTCTGATCTTAATGGTGACGATCTGGAGACTATATTCTCCGTTGGTTCTTGAAGGTTTGTTAGTTTGACCGCGTTGACCCGATGTTTCTCTTCTAACTTGACTTAAAGTACTATTGGTCCAGGGAGGTTTTCAGAACCTTAATGGGTGACACATCCCCCTTTCGGCTGTCGCAGAAGGTTTCACAATATTGAAAGTATCCATACTTTTGAAGTATCTAGTCTTTTTACATAGATGATGTCACTGATGTTGTCCTAATCAGTTTGGACCTGTCATGAGATGATTCTAAATAAAGTATCTAGAGATAGAAAATACTACAAAACTAAAGTATAAAATGGTTTGGTTTATTTTGGGCTGGGGTTAGTTTTGTAAAGTGTTTTGTGAAGTTTTGAAGTATTAAGTGTTTGGTGTAAAAAGTAGTGAGATAATTCAGCAGCCCGGTTGTATTAAATGTTCATTACCCTCATTAATGAGAGTGGTCGGGGTATCTATACTCTTAATTAGTGACCCATGGGCTTACGGGTCAAGTTGTGAAACCGGTTCAAGTTTAAGGACCCAGTAGTCTTTTAAGTAGATTAAATAATAGATTAGTCAAAATGTATTTCACTTTTGTCCTGTCTGGATTATTTAGTGGTGTGTCATTATCCAAATTACCCATGTCCGGATTATGCAGTGGCCTGTGTCTAAAGATTCTGAACTCATCAGTAGCCTCTTTTTTAGGCCTTGCCAAATATATTTGGTAGGGCCAAAACATTTACTAAGCCAGTCTCAACTTTATCCGACCTGCCCATGTAGTTCGTATTATGAAGTTTGCTATCAACTCAGTTCAAAGTTTTTCACAACTGGTTTCTCTTTCCAGAATTCCAAGAGTTTTTCTTCTAGGATCGTGGGACACGTGTCGATACTTGGTTTGACCTACCAACCGTTATTTTTCCTAGACCGGCGCACCCACTAAGTCTAGAAAGTTACCTAGGCTTTGATTCTTCACACGTCTGCGCAACCTTTAATTATTACAAAACCCTCTTCAACTTCTCCTAGGTAACAATTACTTTTTTACTGTTATATAAATTATCTTTCACTATTTCATTGTCTTCCACACTCAAATCCTTTTTAAGGAGATTTCCATTTTCACCTTCAACTTGTTCTTGAGAGGTTTTATGTTCGCAGCCAGAAACGCACTAGTTAAATGCGGTTGGTTAAATTTATCAGAGTTAGAAAGAGCGAAAAAGGTAGAAAGAGAGAATTGCATTGATGTCGGCCTCTCAGTTTCTCCAAGTGAGAAATCCAGTGATTCGACTCAGGATGCTGATCAAGGTTCATCTTCATCTAAAAACCATAGGCCCAGACAACTATTCAAACCAAGCCTTTTACCCCTTCCCTCAGGCTCTTCTGTTCAAAAGTTCCAACCACACCTTCACTGCCAAAGCCCTCAGGATCGGAGGCATCTAAATCAGCCCCAAGGGCCAAGCCCTCCAGATCCCAACCTCAACCAGACACCAGGCCTTTAGAGGCAAACAAATGCTCAACCATCCGAACGGCCTTCAGTACCAGAGACTGACCCCCCTCCATCTAAGGAAGCTGATAAAACTTCCACAATGATGGAAGAAATAATGGAAGATAGTATTGAGGAGGCTTATTTCGAAACCGAGGTATCAGGTCAAACGGGGGATGCTACTTCTCATAAAAAGGGCAAAAGCAAGGTTAAAGTCTGTATGACTCATCTGGAGATTCCAGAGTGCCTAGAGGGAAATGTAGGCCCTTGCTTCAAACACGTTAGTGTCAAGTACCCGTTGGCTCTTCAAAACATAAACTACATCTACACCCACACCATGGAGTTGGGCCGGATCCGGACAAAATGGGGATTCCGGAGTCAGTGAAGGTATGGATATCTATCACTCCAGAGACTCTCATGGATAGCAAGCTTAACGAGGTGTTGATCTTCACCGAAGTGATAAACTGGGGACTTCGGTTCCCATTGGACCCAAAAATCATCAGGTACTTCCACCTAGTTAAACTCTGCCCTAGCTAGCTAAACCCCAATGCTCGGTATTCTCTCATTTCTTGCATAATGGCATCAAGGTTTTCAAAAATCCCACTCCCAATAGAGCAGTTTGCTACTGTGGCAAGCTTATGCAAGAATCACCAGATTCCATCCTATCATCATAATATGGGGAACAACTTCAAAGGGGTAGATGACTTGCTGGAGTCCGAAAAGAACTGTAGGACATAATTTCTGTTTGTCAGTGGGACATGGGAGAATGGCAGGAAGATCAAGGCCAATACCAATCATAGTATGATGACTAGTTGGTGGAAAAGTACTGGTGAGTTTCTTGCTTATGTTTGGTTCTCATGATTTCCCGTTTTAAAATATAAGTATTCCTATGCTTTTTCAGTGCTGCCAAAAGAGTTCACCGGACACCTAGAGGAGGGGCAAAAAACTTGTGCAAAGCTTAATGCATTGGCTGCGTAGTATTGGGAGAATGCCTTCCACAACTGCTTTACCTAGGGAAATATTGTGAGGTCCCATCTGTGGAACACCACATGCCTGAGAGACCTCTCATAGGAAGAGCTAACTACACTACCCCCTCCTGGTGTAATTCTCAAATGGACAGAGGCCAAAGATGGAATATTGTTCTTACCTTC
This sequence comes from Limnanthes douglasii subsp. nivea, assembly GCA_036936605.1. Taxonomy (NCBI): domain Eukaryota; kingdom Viridiplantae; phylum Streptophyta; class Magnoliopsida; order Brassicales; family Limnanthaceae; genus Limnanthes; species Limnanthes douglasii. Next base: position 221,712,067 of record JAUPFV010000004.1, read on the forward strand.
CAGAGCAAAGGCTCCCAGCAAGATAAAGAACAAGAAAAAGAAAGCTGCAACAAAGCTGGTTCGAGCAGCCACAGAGAGGACTGCTTCGGGGAACCAAGGGGGAATTGATACTGCCCTGCTCAAAGTAGTAGAGGCTGAAACAGTAAGGGAGGCTGGAGAGTCGCAAAACCCACCAAAGTCTCCCAAGAAGGACATGAAAAGAAGGGCCAACAGTGACGAGAAGGTTGCTAAAAAGAAGAAAGTCACATTGGGAGAAGAAATAATTCTTCTTCCTTTGGAGAATCAACCTCTACCAGCCCCTGTTGATTCCACCTTACAAGAGAAAATCCCAAAAGGTCTGCAGTCCAGAGAGGTTGCTGGGGGAGGGAATGAAGAAGTGGACATTAGTGCCCTTCAAGACATTGATTTATACTTCAATGATTCTGAGAAGGATGATTTCGCAGGTCCCTACCCCCCCTCCAGCTCTGCCAATATGGTAAACTTCAATGGTAAGTATTTCTCCGTCTCCGGAGAGCAATATATTTTAAGCCATTCCCTCCTTGGTCACATCCAGCCGATACTTGACTTGGAGAGACAGGTGAAAAGTCAGACCACCCTTATCAATTCCCTCACCTCTGACAATGAATATCTATCAACCAGCCTCCTCAATTACAATTAGAGTATATATGAAGTGAAGAAGGAGATAGAGACATTGAAGAAGGACAAGAAGATTCATCAACCAAGTTGGCCACCTTGGAAGCTGCTAGAACTGAGCTCTAGACTAATTATTATGGCTTGGAAAAGGACCTCACAAGGTTGAAAGAGGAACTGAAGAACAAAGATGGTGTTATTCAAACCCTATCCGATGAGAAAAATAAGTTAGAGGGTATTGTGTCAGAGATGGCCAAATAGAAAGAGGATTTGAAAGAGCAGCAGAAGCAAACTATCTAGGCGGGCATTGTGTCAGAAAACCTTCCCCCTTCATAGCAATGGGTTCTGACATTGAGAAGTCCCCGGAAAAATCAACCCCTCACTAGACGACTCGTCTGTCCAAATCCCAAACAACTACATAGCTTCCAAATCCCTCCAGATCAGATGCAACTAAAGAAACTTCAAAAGATAATCCCTTCGGATCGGAGGAATCTAAAGCAAGCCCAAAGGCCAAACCTCCGGATCTCAATCTCATCCGGACACCAAGCCTTTAGAAACAACAGGCGCTTATTCATCCGAACAAATTTTAGTGCCGGAAGTTGATCCTTCACTATCCAAGGCGACAGATAAAATTTCCACAATGATGGAAGAAGTAATACAGGACAGTATCAAAGAGGCTCCCTTCAAAACTGAAGCATCAGGTCAAACCGGGGATGATGCATCTGATAGGAAGGGCAAAAGCGAAGTCAAGGTTTGTGTGGGTCATCCGGATCTCCCGTTGTGCTTGGAGGGCAAGGTAGGCCCTTGCTTCAAAAATGTCAATTTTAAATATTTGCTGGCCCTGCAGAATATAAACTATGTCTACACCCATACTGCAGAGTTGGGCCGGATCAAGACAAAGTGGGGGATCCCAGAGTCAGTGAAGGTAATGATACATGTCACACCGGAGACTCCGATGGACTGTAAACTCAATGAGGTTGTTATCTTCACTGAGGTGCTAAACTGGTGACTTCGGTTCCCACTAGACCTAGAAATTATCAGGTATTTCCACCTGGTGAAGCTCTGACCAAGCCAATTGAGCCCGAACGCCTGGTACTCTCTCCTCGCCTGCATAATGGCATCGAGGTTGTCTAAAATCCCTCTTCTAATGGATCAATTTACCGCTGTGGCAAGTTTCTGCAAGAATCACCATATTCCCTTCTACCATCATAATATGGAGAACGATTTCAAGGTGGTAGACGACTTACTGGAATCTGAGAAGAATTGAAGGACACAGTTATTGTTCATCAGTGGGTCATGGGAGAATGGTGTAAAGATCAAAGCCAATACCAACCTAAGTATGTTAACTAGCATATGGAAGAGTACGAGTAAGTTCTTTATCTTTGTTTTTCATGTTCTTTTTTTTTTTAACTTACAAGTATTTCTATCCTGATTTATTTGTCACTTCTTTTTTAGTATTACCGAAAGAGTTTTCCGGACACCTGGAGGAGGGGAAAACAACTTGTGCCAAACTGAACGCATAGGCTGCGGAGCGTTGGGGAAATTCCTTCCACAACCGCTTCACCTCAGGCAATCTGGTGAGGTCCCATATGTGGCACACCATAGGTCGGAGGGATCTCACATGAGAAGAACTAACTACACCTCCTCCTCCTAGCGTAGTCCTTAAACAGGCAGAAGCTAAAGATGGTAAACTGGTCTTGCCTTCTAGAGCCAAGGCTCCCAGCAAGATGAAAGGGAAGAAAAAGAAAACTGCAACAGAGGCAGTCCAAGTTGCCACAGAGGGAACCGGTTCGGGGAACCAAAGGGGAATCGATGATTCCTTTCTCAAGGTAGTAGAAGGTGAGAATTTTAGGGAGGCAGGAGAATCACAAAACCCACCAAGACCTCCCAAAAATGGACCGGAAAAGAAGAGCAAGCAGTGCTGAAAAGGCTGCAAAAAATTAAAAAGGTCACCTTAGGGTAATAAATAATTTTTCGCCCTTCGGAGCTTCTACCTCCACCAGCCCCTGTTGACCCCACCATGCCAGAGAAGATTTCAACAGGTCTGTAGTCCGGAGAGGGTACCGGAGGAGGGATTGATGGAGTGGACATCAGTGCCCTTCAAGACATTGATCTTTACTTCAACGACTCTGAGAATGATGACTTTGTTGGTCCCTTCCGACCTTCGAGCTCTTCTAATATGGTGAGTTATAATGGTAAGTCTTTCTCCGTCTCTAGAGAACAAGATATTGTTGCCCATTTCCTTCTTGGTCACATCCAGCCAGTGTTTAATCTAGAGAGACAAGTGAAGAGTCAATCTGCACTCATCAATACCCTCTCTACTGACAAAAAGTCTATGTCAACCGATCTTCTCAATGCTAATCAGAGCATAGAAGAATTGAAGAAAGATATAGAAGCACTGAGGGAGGACAAAAAAGATCTATCAACCAAACTTTCCACTTCGGAGACGCCCACTAACGAACTCCAAACTAAGTACTCCGGTTTGGAAAAGAATCTCACAACATTAAGGGAAGACTTGAAGACCAAAGATGGCATCATTCAAACCTTGTCTAGTGAGAAGACTTCCTTAGAAGGTATTGTGTCTAAGGTGATCAAGGAGAAAGAAGACTTGGTAAAGGAGGAGGAAAAAACTATTAAGGAAAGCATTGATAAATATGCCACTGAGGTGATAGACTCCTTTGAGAAAAGATACAACGAAGTTAGGTCTGACATGTTGCTGCTCTTTCATGAGATATTTCCGAAGAGGACTCTTGGCCCCCTACGGAAATATGTAGAATAAAAAGATCTTCTTCATCACACCATGGCAACTGGTGACAAGTACAACTTTTCCAGTGGAATTGACTCCACTACTGATGACGAAGAAGGAATCGGTTAGAGTTCGAGTGGTGAACTCAAAACTCCTAAAAAAGGAGGTAATGAAGGAAAATCAAAAGGGGGCAAGCTCTAAGGTTTAATAATCTTTTTGTTTTTTTTCTGAACTACTAAAGTCCTTAGATGGGCAAGGAAGTTTTGTAATGTTATCCGGTTTGAGTCCGGATAAGTCTTTTAAAATACTTAAAGTCCTTGGATGGCCAAAGCATATTTTGTAATTTGGTAATGTTATCTGGTTCCCGTCCAGACCGATTTATTTATCAAATCTTGCTTTGTTTAATACTTTATTTCCTTTTAATTTTAATGGCTAATGTTTAAATAACCCAAATTATTTCAGACGTATTGAAGTGAGAGTGTTTAATATCTCCGATGACATGTATTTAATGGTCATCACTCAACTAGGTTAATCCGATCTATCAAAGATCGAAAGTGTTAAATCAAAGACTTGTACTTGAATAGAATTGTAGTTAAACTACACCATATTTTTTAAGAAGGCATAATATTTTATTGAATGAAAAAACCGGACACCTCATTAAAACCTCCCAACGCCACCAGGGTAAGAAAGAGTATGCCCCCTAATATTTACATTGATATTTAACAAGTAAACATTTACACAACTTTTTATTCTAGATATAACCTGAGGTGTTCAATATTCCATTGGTGCTTCAAAACCCTTTCTTCTTTATCTTGAAGCCTATATGTCCCAAGCTTAAGTTTTTCGGAGACCTCATAAGGGCCTTCCCAGTTCGAAGCCAGCTTACCATACTTTTTCTCCATAGTGTGTAAGAAATGTTTTCTCAAAACTTTATCTCCCAGTTGAAAATCTCTTCTCTTGATCTTGGAAGCAAATCTGCTCCTCATCAAGCCTTGGTAGTGGGTTGTTCTAAGATGAGATTTAACCCTTTTTTCTTCTATTAAGTCCAACTGATTCCTAATTTCAATCTCATTGGCTTATTCGGAATAGTTATGGACCCTGTATGCTGGTAGGGTTACTTATATAGGAGTAATAACATCCATCCCATACACCAAAGCAAAATGAGATTCCTGTGTAGGAGCCCTATGAGTAGTTCGGTATTCCCACAATACTTATTGTAGATAATTTGACCACTTCCGTGCAGCCCCTTCTAAATTCTTTTTTAAACCAGACAAAATAGCCCTGTTTGCCAGTTCAAACTGGTCATTTTGCTTGTGGGCGGAGAGGAGAAGAGAAGCAATGCTGAATGCCCCTGGATGCACATAAATTCTCCATATCCTTGTTATCAAATTGTGGCCGTTATTTGTGCTAATCTTCTGAGGAATCCCAAATCTGCAACATATATTGGATAAGATAAACTTTATGACAAGTTTCGAAGTGGTTCCTTCCAGAGGAGCTGCCTCTATCCATTTTTAGAAGTAATCAATAGCTACAATGATAGTCCTGCACCCTCCAGACGCCATTGGTAGAGGCCCAACTAAATCCAATCTCTAACGAGCAAAAGGTACTGGCTCAGAAATAGACTCCATAGGCACTGCTGGCACATGAATTTCGTTACCATACCTTTGACATGGATCACACTTTTTTACCATTTCTTTGGCATCTGCAATGATGGATGGCCAATAGTATCCAGCCAACAATATCCTCCGGGTTAGTGCCCTGTAGCCACAATGTGCTGATCCTTCTCCGTCGTGTAGTTCGGATAAAACGGTTTGGGATTCTTCAACCCCCAAACAGCGCAGGACAGGTCTGCTGAAGGATTTTTTTATATAGAACCTCTCTTATAATAAAAAAACCACAAGCCTTGTGTTTAATTTTTCTTGTCATAGCCTTCTCCGGAGGCGAAACCCCATCAGCGATATATTGAAGAAGGGGAAATCTCCAATCTTTAGACTGAACTACTTGTATACTTAAGCTTTCCTCCTCTTTCTTGTTCTGATTTGTATGTATGGATGGGTATTCTTGTATATGGATCCAAGTGTAGGACTCAGAGTATGCTATGGTTGCCATAGAATCTGCAAGCGTATTTTCTGATCTAGGAATATGCTCATAGCAAACATTTTTGAAGTTGGCTGCCACCTCTTTAAGGATGAATAAGTATTTGATCAGTTGTTCCTTCTTGGCCTCAAATTGACCTTGAACATGGTGGATGAGAAGCTGAGAATCACTCATCAACCTAACTCTTAGATCCCCACATAGGAAAGCTAATTTAAGACCAGCTATAGCTGCTTCATATTTAGCCTCATTGTTAGAGGCCCTGAATCCAAAGCATATAGGCTGGTATAGTTTATGACCATACGAAGAGGTTATGCAAATTCCAAGCCCACAACCCATTGTGTTTGATCCACCATCAGTCCGGACTACCCATTCTTTTTTAGTTTTCCCTTATGAAGCTTGTTTAGAACTCCTGTCTGAATGGTATTCTACTAAGAAATCAGCAATAAATTGAGCCTTGAAAGCAGTTCGTGGGGCAAAATCAATGTCATAATCATCCAACTCTACTGACCACTTGGTCATCCTGCTTGATATGTCTGCTTTCTGAAGAACATTATTTAATGGAAAAGATGTTCAGACAATGATGAAATGAGATTGAAAATACGGCCTTATTTTTCTTGCAGCAACCACTAAGGCTAGTGCTAGCTTTTCAAGCTTCAGGTACTTCTTCTCAGCATCTATCAGGCTCTTGATGATGTAGTACACCGGATGAGGATAATTGTCCATCTCTCTTACCAACACTGCACTTATAGCATATTCTGACACAACCAAGTATACATAAAGTGTTTCTCCTTCTACAGGCTTAAAAAAATGTTTTTGGTGAAGACAAGTGTTTCTTTATTTCATCAAAAGCTTGCCTGCATTATGGACACCAATTGAAATCTTTAGCATTCTTCAAGGTCTGAAAAAATGGCGCACACTTGTCTGAATACTTTGAAATAAAACGATTCAAAGCAGCCAATCTTCCTGTCAACCTCGGAACTTCTTTAATATTTCAAGGGGGATCCATTTCTAACAGGGCGTCAAGGTGATCTAGATCGGACTGTATCCCTTTTCTCACTTATCACATAACCCCAAAATTTTCTGGACCGCACCCCAAAGACGCATTTTTCTGGATTCGAGTTTAAATTTACCTTTGTCAAATTGGCAAAAATTTCTTGAAGGTCAGTTTTGTGCAACTCCTCTTCTAAGCTTTTAACCACCATATCATCGATTTACACCTCCATGTTCCTGGCAATCTGATTAGCAAATATTTTTTTCACCAACCTCTGATAAGTAGCCCCATCATTCTTCAACCCCAAAGGCATCACCTTATAGCAATGGAGACCCCTGTATGTAACAATGGTAGTGTGATCCTGGTCCTTCAGATCCACTTGTATCTGGTTGTACCCAGAGAAGGCATCCATGAAGGACAACAACTTGTTTCCAGATGTTGTGTCCACCAACTGATCTATCCGGGGGACAGGATAAAGATATTTTGGGCAAGCTCTGTTGAGGTCAGTAACATCGACACACATACGCCATTTCCCATTCCTTTTCTTGATTAACACCGGATTGGCAGTCCATAAAGGATACTAGGAATCCTTTATGTGCCCCATCTTGGTAAGTCGATCAACTTCTTGGACTATTACAGAAGCTTTTTCCTTAGTGAAGCTCTCATTTTCTACAAAACAGGTGCAACATCACTTCGGATGGATAGCTTATGTGATATAACACTTGCAGTGACTCCGGTCACATCAGCATTGCACCAAGCAAAAATATGCTGGTTATCTGCCAAAAAAGACAACAATTTCTTTTTTAACTCTGGTGCCATCTTGGAGCCAATCTTAACACTTCTACCTTCTGCCAGAGAGTGAGTTTCAACTTCTTCGACCGGTATTAAAACACCAGGGGCCTCTCTGGGGTTATCAATTTCACCTTGTCCCTCAGAAGTCCCCAATAACTGCTAATCTTCATTAACCCCGGACCGCTCCGAAAGTTTTAGGAGCAATTGCAGTTGCATAGCACTCCCTTGATATCTTTTGACTACTCCGGACAACTTCTACTTGCCCTTGAACCACATATTTCAAACATTGGTGGACTGTTGAGGCCACAACATGCATTCTAGAGACCCAGGACCTCCCAAAGATTGTATTATAGTATGTCGGGCAGTCTACCACAACCAATAACATTCTGACCAGCTTTTTAAAAGGCCCCTTTCCCAAGAACACCTCTTCTTTAAACTCCCCGATTACATCCGTAGAGCTCCCTGTGGCCCATAATTGTTCTGTTTGACCGTTGAATAACGACCGGATTTTTCATCTGCTTGTAAGAACTCAAAAAGAGAATGTTTGCCGAATTGCCCGTGTCTATCAGAATTTGTCTGATATCGTTGCTCCCAAAAGATGCTCCTATCACCACAACATCCTTATGTGGACCAACAATGTTTCTTAAATCATCCTCATCAAAGACTATAAACGGAAAAGGGTTTTGGGACTGATAGGAAGATATGCCTCATTCCAATTGAGTAGCCAGACTGTGAACATGCCTCTTCTTTGACGAAGGCGTGTGTGCTGTCTTGGTATCCCCTCCGAATATGGTAAGTGACTCAAAGAAACTAATGAGTCCGGACACCGTCTTGACCTATTCTGTTATGACCCCCACTTTATTCCGAGTTGGATAAGGCTCCAGATATTCTGAATCAAAATCAAATCTTTCAAGGATCACCATTGCCCCCTCCGGAGCGGATGTTCCTGCATTGTTCGTAGGGCCAATTCGAGGAGCATTGTCAGGCCTGTTTCCAGATGATTGTCCAGATCTTTACTCCCATCATATTTCTCCATTTTAGCACTGTCAACATTTTTGGGTAGGTTTCCGGACAGTATCTTGGTAGACAATGGTGATTGTCTCTAATTCCTACTACGACTGAAGATTGTGTCTTCATTAGGTGTTGCAAAAATACCCGGTTCATCATGGAAAGCAAAAGGATCGATCAACTGTTGATCCACATGCCTATGACTCTGGCTGTGAGATGACCCTTTGCCCAAATTCCTTTTAAGTCTCCCATGCCTATCTCTCTTTCTTGAATATTTTTTAACTAACTTTTGTTTATTCCCGAACCTTCCTTCATCACTTCTTGATGACAAGGACTCTTTAAGCTCAGCCTCGTTCGAAGAGCTACTGGAGGACTCCGAATCTGAGCTTTCCACCGGCTTAGACCGGTGAGACTTCTTAGAAGTGACATGGGTCTTTTTTATACTTAAATGAGTCTTTGCTGATAGATCATTCTCCCTAGGATTGTCAGTATGATGCATGGCTGACGCCTTTGACTTCTATTTTAAACCAATTTCTGCTTTTTTAATGGCCCTCAACGCTTCTATTTCCGCTCTCAACTTGTCTCGTTCCTCAGTGGTGTATTCATTATTTTCCTCAACCACCTCCACCATAGGTGGTGGAATTGCTTGCTCGTTCGGATCCATCCGAACATGTCTTTTTTGTTGGTTTTGAATGCAATATTCAGGCACCGTCTTCTCCCACTGTGGTCGCCAATTTGGTTTGGTTTATTTTGGGCTGAGGATAATTTTGTAAAGTGTTTTGGGTATTAAGTATTTTGGTATAAAGTAGTGAGAGATTTGAGCAGCCTGGTTGTAATAAATGTTTATTACCCGTATTAATGAAAGTAGTTGGGGTATTTATACCCTTAATCAAGGACCCATGGGCTTTCGGGTCAAGTTATGGAACCTGGTCAAGTTTAAGGACCCATTTACTTATTAAGCTGATTAGCACACAACTTAGTCAAAAGGTGTTTAGGTGTTTCTTTACTTTTGTCCTGTCCGGATAGTTCAGTAGCACATTTATGTCCGAATTGCCCTTGTCCGGATAACAGAGTGAGCTATGTCTGGATAATCTGAACTCATCAATAGTGAGAGTGTTTAATATCTTCGATGACATGCATTTGATGGTCATCACTTAACCAGGTTTATCCGATCTACTAAAGATCCAAAGTGTTGAACCAGTTATTTGTACATGAATTGAATTATAGTAAAACCACTCCGAATGTTATAAGAAGGCATTACATATTATTGAATAAAAAACCGGACACCTCATTAAAACCTCCTCGCACCACCAGGGTAGGAAAGAGTATGCCTCATAATATTTACATTGATATCTAATAAGTAAATATTTACACACAACGTTTATTCAAAATATAATCTGAGATGTTCAATATTCCATGGGTGCTTCAAAACTCTTTATTCTTTATCTTGAAGCCTATATGTCCCAGGCATAAGTTTTTCAGAGACCTCATAGGGGCCTTCCTAGTTTGGAGCCAGCTTACCGAACTGCTTCTTCTTGGTGTGTAAGAAAATGTTTCTTAACACTTTATCTCCCAGTTGAAAATCTCTTCTCTTGACCTTGGAAACAAATCTGCTCCTCCCCAAGCCTTGGTAGTGAGCTGTTCTTAAGTGAACTTTAACCCTTATTTCTTCTATTAAGTCCAATTGATTCCTAATTGCTGTCTCATTAGCTTGTTCGGAATAGTTATGGATCCTGTATGATGGTAGGGTAACTTCCATGGAGGTAATGGCATCCATCCCATACACCAAAGAAAAATGAGACTCTTGTGTAGCAGCTCGATGATTAGTTCGGTATGCCCACAACACTTCTTGCAGATATCTTGGTCACTTCCCTACAGCTCCTTCTAGATTATTTTTTAATCCGAAAAAATTAGTCTTGTTGGAAACTTCAAACTCTCCGTTTGCTTGTGGGTGGAAAGGAGAAGAAAAACAATGTTGAATTCCTCTAGAAGCACAAAAACTCTTCATATCCTTGTTATCAAACTGTGGCCCATTATCTGTGGTAATATTTTGAGGAATCCCAAATCTGCAACATATATTGAATATGATAAATTTAATGACAGCCTTCGAAGTGGTTCCGGCCAAAGGAGCTGCCTCTATTCATTTTGATAAGTAATCAATAGCAACTATAATAGTTCTGCACCCTCCGGACGCCATTGACAGTGGCCCAACTAAATCTAATCCCCAACGAGAAAAAGGTACCAGCTCAGAAATAAACTTCATAAGTACTACTGGCACATGAATTTCATTGCCATAACTTTGACATAGATTACTCTTATTTACCATTTCTTTAGCATCTGCCATTATGGATGGCCAATAGTACCCAACCAACAATAATCTCCGGGTCAGTGCCTGTACCCACAATGTGCTAATCCTTCTCCATCATGTAGTTTGGATAAAACGACTTGAGATTATTCACCCCCAAGTAATGCAAGAGAGGTCTACTGAAGTATTTTTTATAGAGAACTTCCCTTATGATCAGAAAACCACGAGCCATGTGTTTCATTTTTCTTGCCATAGATTAATCCGGAGGCAAAACCCCATCAGAAATATATTGAAGAAGGGAAAACCTCAAATCTTTAGGCTGAATCACCTGTATACTCAAACTTTCCTCCTCTTGCTTGTTTTGACTAGATTGTATGGATGGGCATCCTATAAGGTGAATCCAAAGGGTACGACTCAGAATATGCTATGGTTGCCAAAGAATCTGCCAGTGTACTCTCTGACCTAGGAATATGCTCATAGCAAACATTTTGAAATTGGTTGCCACCTCTTTCAGGACGAGTAAGTATTTGATCAGTTGCTCCTTTTTTGCCTCAGACTGACCTTGAGCTTGATGAATAAGAAGCTGAGAGTCACTCATCAACCGAACTCTCTTAGCCCCACATATGAAAGCTAATTTTAGACCAGCTATAACTGCTTCATATTCAGACTCATTGTTGGAAGCCTTGAACCCAAAACATATAGCCTGGTACATCTTATCACCATATGGAGAGGTTAAGAAAATTCCAGCTCCACACCCCATTGTGCTTGACCCACTATCAGTTCGGACTAACCATTCTTTCTTAGTTTTTTCTTCTGAAGTTTGTTGAAAGTTCCTTTCCGAATGGAATTCTACCAAGAAATCAGCTACTGATTGAGCCTTGATAGCCGTTCGTGGGGAGAAATCAATGTCATAATCACCCAACTTCACTGACCACTTGGTCATTCTGCTTCATATGTCTGCCTTTTGAAGTACATTCTTCAATGGGAAAGATGTTGAACAATGATGGAATGAGACTGAAAATATGGCCTTATCTTTCTTGCTGCAATTACTAAGTCTATTGCCAACTTTTCAAGCTTCAAGTACCTCTTCTCAACATCCATCAAACTTTTGCTGATTTATTACACCAGAGGAGGGTAGTATTCCAGTTCCCTCACCAATACTGCGCTTATAGCACATTCTGACACATCCAAGTATACATAGAGTGTTTCTCTTTTAAGGGGTTTAAAAAAGTCTTTGGTGAGGATAAGTGTTTTTTTATTTCAACAAAGGCTTGGCTGCACTGCAGAGTCCAACTAAAATCTTTAGCATGCTTCAAGGTTTGGAAAACCAGAGCACACTTGTCTGAAGACCTTGAAATAAAACGATTTAATGCAGCCAACCTTCGAGTGAGTCTCTGGATTTCTTTAATATTCCGAGGAGGATCCATTTCTAGTAGAGCATTAAGTTGATCCGGATCGGGCTGTATCCCTTTCTCACTTATCATATATCCCAAAACATTTCCGGATCGAACCCCAAAGACACATTTTTCTGGATTCAGTTCAAATTCACAATTGCCAAATTAGCAAATGTCTCTTAAAGGTCAATTATGTGCAAATCCTCCTCCAAGATTTTAACCATCATATCATCTATGTATACCTCCATATTTCTGCCAATATGACTAGCGAATGTTTTGTTCACCAACCTCTGATAAGTAACCCCAACATTTTTCAACCCAAAAGGCATCACCTTGTAACAATGGATACCTCTATCTGTTATAAAGGTAGTATGATTTTGGTCCCTCGGATCCACCTGTATCTGGTTGTACTCAGAGAAAGCATCTATGAAGGACAACAACTTGTTTCCAGACGTTGAGTCTACCAACTGATCTATCTGGGGGACTGGATAAAGATCTTTTGGGCAAGCCCTGTTTAGCTCAGTAAAATCAATATGCATACGCCATTTCCCGTTCTTTTTCTTGACCAACACCAGATTTGTAGTCCATAAAAGATATTGAGATTCCTTTATGTGTCCCATCTTGGTAAGTTGATCAACATTTTGGACTATTACATCAACTTTCTCCTTAGAAAAAGCTCTCCTTTTCTATACAACAAGTGCAACATCACTCTGGATTGACAGCTTTTGTGAGATAACGCTTGTAGGTACTCCGGTTACATCACCATTCCACCAAGAAAGACATGTTAATTGTTCAATAAAAAAGACAACAATTTCTTTTTCAATTCTGGCGCCATCTTGGAGCCAATCTTGATAATTCTACCCTCTTCCAGGGAGTGGGTTTGAATCTCTTCAACCAGTATTATAACACTATGAGCCTCTTTTGGGTCATCAATCTCACCCTCTCCCGCAGAAGGCCCCAGTAACTGCTAATCTTCATTAATCCGAACTGCTCCCAAAGTTTTAGGAGCAAGTGCAGTTGCATAACACTCTCTTGCTATCTTTTGACTACTTCAGACAACACCCACTTGCCCTTGAACTGCATAGTTCAAACACTGGTGGACTGTTGAGGCCACATCATGCATTTTAGACAGCCAAGACCTCCCAAAGATTACATTGTAGCATGTGGGGCAATCTACCACAACAAATAACACCCTGACCAACTTTTTAAAAGCCCCCTTGCCCAACAGCACCTCTTCCTCGGACTCCCCAATTACATCCGCAAAGCTCCCTGTGAAGCCCACAATGGTTATGTTTGACCGTTGAATAACGGCCGGATTCTTCATCTTGTTGTAGGAGCTCAAGAAGAGGATGTTTGCCGAACTGCCTGTGTCTATCAAAATTCGTTGGATGTATGACCCCCACTTTATTTCGAGTTGGATTAGGATCCAGATACTCTGAATCAACGTCAAATCTTTCAAGGATCACCATTGCCCCTTCCTGAGCAGATGTTCCCACATTGTTTGTAGGGCCCGCCAAAGAGTATTGTCAGGCATGTTTCCACTTCTTCTTTTGACACAAGCTCCCAGTTTGCCTCTTTCAATAAGATTCTGTACTTATTATTTCAGGGTTATGGAGTCTTGAGTATTATGGCCTATATCATTACCATATTGGCAAAAACAAGTATTTCAACTCTCTCCAGGGGACTACAGTGTTGTTGGTTTCCGGAAATGAACTTCCTCCTTGGTCTTGTCATATATTGTGGATACATTCTCTTTCAATTCTACAAACCACTCCGGCTGAACCAAATGACCTCTTTTATTCCTTGATTGCTGGCTCTGAGATTGATTCTGGTTGGACTGATTTTGTTTAGCCCTGTTGGACTCTTGTCCGGTCTCCTTAGCGTTATATCCGGACTGGTTCCGAGCTGTTGTGGTGGACCTCACTTGACGGTGCACCCTGGTTTTCTTGGTTTCATCCATATTAATTTGCTTTCCCACCTGATTCTATAAGCCACCTCAAGGCATGGCTTTCTTCCTGGTCACTGAATCAGCCAGATTTCCAAGGTTCAACCCTTTTCTCAAGGAAGCAATTGCCACATGTTTGAAGCACTCTGCAAACCCGTTTTCGGTATTCACGAACCAACTTATGTAGTCTTTTAAGGACTCATTTGGTTGTTGGGAACAATAGATAATGGTATCTCAATTTCCTTTCATCTCCTTACTACCAACAAATTTCCTTCGGAAGGCAACCCAGAAAGTATCAAAGTTTCCGATACACCCATGGGGTAAGCTATTATACCACTTAAGAGCACTTCTCGTAAAAGATTGGAGAAGGCTCTGCACAAAATTTTATCATCATCATCAAAATTCATCATGATGTTCTTGAACTACTCCAGATGGTTGTCCGGATCCTTACTTCCATCATACTTCTCCATTTTGGAGATGTCAAACCTTTTGGGTAGGTTTCCGGATAAGACAACTTCTTTTAACTTATCTAAACACCATTCACTTTGGTGACAAAATATTTTAACTTTATCTTGAGTGTACCGATTATCATTTCCATCATTGCTGAGGTGGATAAATGGAGCATTGCAACACCATTTATCTAACAAGAATTCAATATCACCTCTACCCAGGTGCCAAAATATAAACTCTTTTACTGTAAGCTTTATGTTCATTAACTTTTTCCATATTTTTGAATAATTCCTTGTAACATTGACGTGTAGAGGATGGTATATAGGATAGTAGATGAAGTGTATATATTTAGACCATAAAGCCCTATGTTCTCTAAACATATACCAAAGTTTGCAAGAGAATATAGTTTGATTTTCTTCCAACCTTTAAATGTTTAATCCTCATTCATCTTATGGTTTACATATGTTCCACCACTTATACCATGTTATGGATTTCATGTTTTTAGTTGAGCCCCATGAGAACCTACTACAAAGTTTATCAATTCTTGTGAGAACAGTTATAGGGAGAAGAAAGCTCTGTGAATGATAATTAGGGATATATAATAATACATATTGAAATAAAGTTAGTCTACCACCAAAGGACATAGTTTGCTATCCCAATCATGGATCTTGTCTCTGGTTTTGCTGACTAAATCTTCGAAATAACAGGCCTTGTTCCTTGAGTGTATAGAAATACAAAGATATTTTATAGGTAATCTGTCATGTTTGAAACCAATTAAGATTTCTACAAATTTGATTATTAAACTAGGAATTCTAGAAGGGGTGATGATAAATATTTTATCCTTGTTTATCACTTAACCAAATCTGTCATGGTAGTGTTGAAGGATTGACAAATTTTATTTATAATAGGAGAATCACCATTTGTAAAGATTATAAAATCATTTGCAAATGCCAAACATGGGATCAACGTAGGACTCCTAGATTTGTAACTCATACTTATGTCCTCTTCAATTTTTTGAGATCTTTTATAAGATATTCTTTCACAATGAGAAAAAGGCTAGGAAATATTGGATCCACTTGTATAATGCCCTTAAAAGACTTAAAATAGCCTTTAGTATCATCATTAACAATAATAGAGAATCAAACTACATCGATAAATTTATTGATTATGTTAATAAATCTTCTATCAAAACCAAATGAAACTAGTATTCTAAGATAAAAGTGAAGGAAAAAATATCAAATGCCTTTTCCATCCATTTTGATAATTAGATTACCACCTTCACATTTTCAAATTTAACTCATGAGCTATTTCTTGAGTTAGGAGGATATTGTCATGAATATTCATTCATTTGACAAATCCACTTTGTTTCTTAGAGGTGATCTTAGGTAGAATAGTAAAGAGTCTTTCATTCATAATTTTAGAGATAAATCTATTGAATACAATTCATAAGCTTATTAGTCTGTAGTCATTCCATGATTCAGGAGCATCCTTATTAGAAATTAGGCTTATTGCAGTTGAGTAGATACCATGAGGACCCTGATGTCCCTTTAGAAAGGTAGTAATTGCAGCACACAGATCCTTAGCTATTATAGTCCAACAATGTTGAAAAAAACTAAAGTTGAAACCGTATACACTATGTTAGATATTTTAGTGTAATCGGATTGACTACTCGACCAATGTAGTCAATATATATAATCGAACAAGTTGGGCAGTGCGGAGTGCACGCTTGTTAGAATATATTGTGATTAGTGTTATATTAAAATGTGGATGCTATTTTGAAACTTCATTTAAAATTTAAATTTCAAAATAGAAGGTTATTTTACATTTAAATGATATCCACTTTTGGATAGTTAAACTGTTTTTGACAGTTTGAATTTCGTTGGTCAAAATATATGTTTAATTTTTAGTTCAGAAACAAATGACACAAAAAATTTCAGAAAGTTCAAAAGAGAATTCTGATTTTCCCAAGAAAAGATTGAAATATTATGTGTATGAAGATTGAAATGAAGAGATTTGTATAAGATGATTTCTCATGGATAAATTAAAAAAGAGATTTGTTGTCATATCTAAGAAGAATCCATAATCATATATTAAAGCATCAAGGCAACAATGGGTCATCATCATACGTAAGTTTTTTCCTGTTATTATTGGATGTCTAATTTTTAGAGTATAAAAATGATTATAATATGTATTCATAACTAAAAATATTTGAATTAATTTCTTATATGAAAAAAGAATTTTGGTTTTTAGTAACAAAATATTATAAAATAAAAGACTCATTTTTAGTTTTCTGCGCATTAGATGGATTGTTGTATATTTTTTAGAATTATAAAAATATTTATTTTTATGGGACTGTTATTAGAGAATGAGACTTTATTTGTTTAAAAGTATCTGAAGAAAAAATATATATTTATAAAAGGGGTAGATTTAGAGGGGATATGCTGTCCAGAAAATTTAGTATAGTTGTAAAGATCTCTTCTAAAATACTATAGGTCATGAGTTCAAACCTTACTACCTTACTAAGATACCCAAAGATATATCTTTTATTTTTTATTTTTTATTTTAAGAAGTCGATTCAGTTTCCATTCTCTTTCCTAACTTCTCTCAAACATTTATATTTAAAATTCTTTTATTTTTCTTCTTTTACTTTAGTAAGTCTTTTTCAGTTTCCTGTCTATTTACTTCTTTTTAACTTTCTTTTATCAATCTCGATTCGGTTTCCATTCTCTTTCTTAACTTCTCTCAAACATTTATATATAACATTCTTTTATTTTTTTTCTTATACTTTAGTAAGTCTCTTCAATTTCATGTCTATTTGTTCGTCTTTTTGGTAACTTCTCTTAAAGAAAAACAACAACGAACCAACAAAGGAAAACTGTAAGTCGATTCACCTAATCACTTTAACAAAGGATCACTTTAACAAAGGAAAACTGTAAGTCGATTCACCTAATCACTTTTCATTGGATTTTCTTTGATTCAATAAAACAGTATAAGATTTATTGGGTTTTATTTGAGGTCTTATTTCTATCTCTGATTCAAAACACTAAAAAAAATAGAAACTTTTCTCAACCTAATTGGATTCTAACACTGGCAAAGGGAAACTGTAAGTCGATTCAGCTAATGATTTTTCATTAGATTTTCCTTCGATTTTCAATCAATAAAGTAGTATAAGATTTATTGGATTTTATTTCAATTCTTATTTCTGTCTATTATTCAACAAAACACTTAAAAATTATGGAGGACTTTTCTTGCTTTATAGTTCATTCATTATTTAATGAATCCTCATTCCATATTTTATTACGGGTAAAGATTTACGCGCAAATTTCCCAAATTAAGCAGGTAATATTATTTTACTAGACTAATTTAAAGGATTTGATTGATAAAATTACTGTTATTAGGCTATTTTATGATATTTTGTGTCGATTTATTTCTAATATTTTGTATAGAAACAATATTTTGTATTTAAAAAAATATTTTATTGATTTTTTTAAAGCAAATTAATCTAGTGTTTGTTTTTCAATAAATATTTTGACAAAATTTAATATGAATAATGGATAGATTTGCAAATTACAAATGGATGAATTTGTAATTTTTTATTTTATATTAATTGATTATTTTGTAATTTTTTTAGTAATATTTTCTATTTTATATTAATTAATTATTTTGTAATTTTTTATATGGAAGCAATATTTTTTATTTTTGTAGTAATATTTTCGATTTTATATTAATTAATTATTTTGTAATTTTTTTACATGGAAGCAATATTTTTTATTTAAGAAAATTATTGTAGTCATTATTAAAAGCAAATTAATGTCTTTAATGTATTTAATCAAATTATTGTATAAATATTTTTTCTCAATGAATATGATAATTTTAATAATTTAGATATTATTAATCCTCTCATGGCATGGAGAATGCATTTCGACTAGACTATATATTAAGGTATTTATCTTTTATGGATTTTTTCCATAATATTTTTTTATATATATATTAAGATATTTATCTTTTATGGATTTTTTCCATAAAAGTTTTTTGATACCCTAAATTTTGGTTTTGGATCCGCTCTGATTACAACTCAACTCAAAATGAAAATATAGTCTAGTCCAAACGTACTTTGAAAGTGTTATCTAAATTATCTAAATTATCAACGGTAGAAAATATTCATTAAGAAAAAATATTTATACAATAATTTGATTAAATACATTTAAGACATTAATTTGCTTAAAAATGACTACAATAATTTTCTTAAATAAAAAATATTGCTCCCTTATAAAAGATTACAAAATAATCCATTAATATAAAATAGAAAGTATAAAATATTAAAAATTCATTAATTCTTGCAAATCCATCCTTTATTTATATAAAATATGTTAAAAAATTATAAATTTTGTCTACATATTTATTGAAAAACAAACATTACAGTAATTTGCTTTAAAAAAATCAATTATATTTTTTAAATACAAAATATTGTTTCCATACAAAATATTAGAAATAAATCGACATAAAATATCCTAAAATTTCATAATAAAAGTAATTTTCTCAATAAATCCTTTAAATTAGTCTAGTAAAATAATATTACAAGCTTAATTTTAGAAATTTGCCAAACCTTTTGGGTAAATCTTTACTTGAAATGAAATATGGAATGATGATTATTGAAGAATGAAAGAACTATAAAGCAGACTTTAATAGAATCCAATTAGGCTGAGAAAAGTCCCTAATTTTTAAGTGTTTTGTTGAATCAGAGACAGAAATCATAATTGAAATAAAAAGTAGATTGAAAATAAGGAAAATATAATGAAAAATCATTAGTTGAATGGACTTACAGTTTTCCTTTGCTAATTTAGAATGCAATTAGGCTGAGAAAGTTTCTATTTTTTTAGTGTTTTGTTGAATCAGAGATAGAAATCAGACCTGAAATAAAATCCAATGAAAAATCGTTAGGTGAATGGACTTACAGTTTTCCTTTATTGGTTCAATGTTGTTTTTCTTTAAGAGAAATTAGAAAATAGAATGGAAACTGAATAGACTTATTAAAATAAAAAATAAAAAATAAAAGAATGTAAAAAAGAAGTAAAAAAATATATCTTTGAGTATCTAAATAAGATTTGAACTTATGACCTCAGTAGTTTAGAAAACATCTTTACCACTATACTAAATATCCTAAAGATGCCCATATCCTTTCTAAACCCGCCCTCTTTTTATAAACAATCTGTTTACGCTAGTTAAACTGTGAGTTGTTCAATAACCAAAGAGTTGTTTTATATGGAACTTCGCGAAAAGAAAATATTTTGCGTATAGAAACGGAAGATTGCATTTACAAACATTTTTGTATTGAGCATTAATACAATCCGCATGTACATTTACAAACTACAGCATTGGAGATGCCAACTACTACGAATATTAATGAAACAAAAAAATAACTGTAAATAAACCGTTGGTGTGCATGAAAATAATTATGGTAGCACACATTTGGAAATATTTCATGTACTGTACTCGATGCAAAATATAATTTTGCAGAGTGAATGTTTGTGCATATTTTATAATGCATGTAGATGCATTTAAAGCAATTGATTTTGTATATTTGTATGATATAATTTTAAAGGATAATAACATTATGATTGTTAAAAAAGCGGTTTCTGCAGTTTTATAAGATCATAACTTTAAGGCTTTGCATACCATTTATTAATAATAAGTGGTTATTTATTTGCTTTTAATAATGTAAGATCATACTCCATTAACATTATGATTGTTAATGGAGTTTTATTGCAGTGATAAAAGTCTGAAATCATATATAGCTTTTATTAATTAATTTGTATGTAATGGAAAATATATTCAATGAGTTATAAATTGTTTATGCATTTTGCATAAGTTTGATTTTGAAATGGAACCTGAAAAGAGGTAACTGCTACCCTTTTAAGTGAATTTTCATGTGATTTTGGCATGGATATTTGATAAGCACTATAACTGCAACATTGAAAATATGATTTTTAATATAAATAAAAAACAAGAAATTGCAGGCAGTCTAAATAAATTTTGTACGCAAAGTTCATTCGTATGCTCACTCATAGAGGTAATATTCTTCCAACTGTGGTTAATACTATCAAGAACTCTTTTTTGAAAATTACGTATGATAACATTCATCTGTCTGAGCGTTATCCTGCATGTGATCCCCCCAAGAGGACGTTTACTTGTTTTGTACTAAGGTGTGGTTGATCTGTCCAGTATCGAACCAGGTGCCACTGTAACTTTCAAGTGGAGAGGAAAACCTGTTTTAATCATAAACTGAACTGTAGATGATATCAAGATGGCCAACACTATGCATGTGACATCTCTTCGTGACCCACAACCTGATTCTGATAGAGTCAAGAACCCAAAATAGCTTATTGTTGTTGGACTTTGCACACATTTAGGATGCATACCCGAATGCTGGTGACTTTGGAAGGTGGTTTTGCCCGTGTTTAGGATCACATTATGATGTCTCTAGCAGAGTCTGTAAAAGATCTACACCATTCAATCTGGAAGTGCCCACTTACACCTTCATGGATGATAACAAATTATTAGTTGGTGTTGGTGTAGTTTTATTCCTCGTCTCGTAAAGTATCTGTGGGATCTCTAAAAGATCCACATAGTAGAAAATAAGAGGGAGTGGGAGGATCTAAAATTGTAAAAGTTTTTCACTGAATTCATTTATTGTAATATCTGATTTTAAATACAAGTTCATGGTGTAATAAACTATGAAATATTCCATAGTTTGTTACACATTTCTGTTCATGATTATACTGAATGTTTGGATACAAGGATAACACATGAGTAGGTGTTTAGACACACAGATAGCACATGGTTTTTAGCTTGGGTCTTGTGAGGCTTTAGTGGTACCCTTTGAGTCCAACAGATCATGGCCCAAATCCTGATTCTTTGACCCGAAACACATGCCCATCGTGTGTCTAAGATTAATCATAGATGGAGTCTTTAGTTCAATATTGGTTTCAGTTGTCTCCTCTCTCACAACACTGTCGCCGTCCATGAAAACCCTTGCCGACGGTGAGTACTTGACATCCCCCCTCAAACGCAGCGGTGACTCCAGGAGCCCGAGTTTGTCACGGAGATAAACGAATCGAGAGGGAGGCAAGGCTTTGGTGAGAGAATCGACGATCTGGTCTTGAGTGGGGACATAACAAATATGGACAGCCCCTTCAAGAACTTGATCGCAAATAAAATGCACATCAAGCTCTATGTGCCTGGTACGTGCATGTAAGACTGGATTAGAGGCTAATGCAATCTCCCTCAAGTTGTCGCACCATATGACAGAAGGGGGTATGAGTGGAATCTGAACTTCAGTGAGGATTGATCAAATCCAGATAAGTTCTGCAGACAGATTGGCAAGAGCTCTATATTCGGATTCAGTGGACGATCGAGAGACAACGTTCGGCTTCTTGGAGGGCCAGAAGATCAGTGTCTCTCCAAGAAACACACAGTACGCCCTAGTGCTACGACGGTCATTGGGAGAGGAAGCCCAGTCAGCGTCAGAGTATCGATGGAGTTAAAAATGGAAGCAAGGCTTGATATGGAGACCCAGACATTGTGACCCAGATAAGTAACGTAAAACCCTTTTAAGACATTGCCAGTGAGTAGTTGTAGGAGACTGCTTGTACTGGCTAAGTCGATTAACGGCATAGGCAATATCGGGTCTGGTATATGTCAAGTACTGCAGAGCCCCTAACCGACTGCGATATTGTGTAGGTGAAGGAAGCTGAAGGCCATCAGTTGCTGAGAGAGCTGTGCCATGAGCAAGAGGAATAGGGCATGGCTTGGACAGTGCAACACCCTAGTTAACTAGTAAGTTTTCAATATAGTTGTGTTGAGTGAGATAGATGCCTGAAGAGTCACGATGAAATTCTATTCCTAAGAATAGATGGAGTGACCCCATGTCTTTGAGGGAAAAATTTGCATTGAGATTGTGAGTGAACTGTGTGAGACACACTGCATCATTAACTGTGACCAAAATATCATCAACATAAACTAGAATGAGTAAGATAGTAGTTGTAGTGACCAGATAGAAAAGAGAGTAGTCAGCTCTAGAGTTCTTGAACCCTCAGTGAATAAGAGTGTCACGTAGTTTAGAGAACCAAGCTCTAGGTGCCTGTTTCAAGCCATAAAGAGCTTTATGTAGCTTGCAGACATAGGTAGGCTGACTGGCATCTTCAAAACCCTGAGGCTGTTGCATGTAGACAATCTCTTGTAGCTCCCCATTTAGGAATGGATTATTGATATCAAGCTGCCTGACTGGCCAGTTCTTTGATACAACAATGGTGAGAATAATCATGACTGTACAAGCCTTCACAACAGGACTGAAAGTGTCGTAAAAATCAACACCAAGGGTTTGATGAAACCCCTTGGCTACTAACCTGGCCTTGTAACGCTGAACAGACCCATCCATAGCATGTTTGAATTTGTAGACCCATTTGCAACCTACCACTGTAGAGTAGGGTGGTAAAGGAACTAGAGACCAAGTGTTATTGGTCATGAGAGCACTGTACTCAGTATTCATAGCAGCTTCCCAGTTAGGATTCCCAGCAGCCTCACAGAAACTATAAGGTGCAATCATGTCCCTGTTAGTAGTAGTAAGTGTTCCAATGTAGGGTAGTTTAGGTTTATGAATACCACTTTTGTGTCTTATCTGCATGCTATGTGAATTTGTGTGTTGTGAAGGAGGAATATAGTGGTCTGTGGTAGGAAATGGTAGTTCAATGATGTGAATGAGTATCAATATGTGAGTCTGTGAGTGAAGGTGAAGAGGTGTCTGTATGAAGTCTAGATAGTCTGTGTGATGAAGGGTTAAAAGGAGTGGTCTGATGTTCTGGTTGTTTGGCATACTGAGAGGTATGGTGCTCAGTTGGAAGATTAGAAGTAGGATTAGTAAAAGTAGTTACTCTTTCAGCGACCAGATGAGTAGACCTAGGAGGAAGCCAAAAATTGACAGACTGAACAGGAGACTGACTGCTTTGAGGGTAGTGAAGAAACCCTGAAGTGAAAGGAAAGTCAGTCTCATTAACACCACATTTCTAGACAAGTAGACTCTCCCTGTAGGACGTAGACACTTGTACCCTTTGTGGCTGTGACTATAGCCTAGAAAAACACATTTGAGGGAATGAATTGGAATTTGTGGGTTTGGTAAGGCATGAGGCAAGGAAAACAGGCACATCCAAATGTTTTTAGGACTAAGTAGTTGGGTTTTTTGTGAAATAGAACTTAAAAGGGTGAAACATTGTTAAGAGTGGGGGTGGGTAATCTGTTAATAAGATACACACTTGTGTCAAAAGATTCAACCAAGAAATTGTGGGTTAGTTTAGACTGAGCAAGTAAGGTCAGACCAGTGTCCACAAGATGTCTATGTTTGCGCTCAGCCCTTCTCTTTTGGGCTGATGTGTAAGGACAGGATCTTCGTAGTAAAAAGCCACTCTCTTTAGCTAAGGTAGCCAGAGGTCTAAACTCCCCCTCCAATCACTTCGAATAACTTTAATTCTCTTCTCAAACTGATTTTCTACAAGAACTTTGAAAGTTTTCAACACTTCAATGACTTGTCCTTTAGTTTTGATAGGATAAACCCAAGAATATCTAAAAAAACCATCAAGAAAGAGTACATAATATCTAAACCCTTAAGCAGATAAGATAGGAGCAGGCCCCCAGACATCAGTTTGAATAAGATCTAACACATTACTAGCATGAGAAGTAGATACAAGATAAGAAATACTGTGAGACTTGCCTAGTTGACAAGCCTCACAAAAACTGCTCTCATTTTTTGAAATAGTGTGAAGGTTACATGACTCAAGAACATTAGCTAAGACATGCTGAGATGGATGACCAAGCTTCCTATGCCCTCCATATTTAGAAAACTTAGAGATACTAGAATAACACACACTAGCAGAATTCAAAGAACCTTTAGACATACATACTTAAGAACTAGGACTGACTGAGTTGATAGGTAGATTTTTAGAAAGAGTGTCCATCCTGTATAATCCATCTTTACACTTCCCTTTGAGCAACACATTCCCTGTTACCTTGTCCTTCACAAGACAAAACTCTTTGTGAAATTCAACAAAAACATGGTTATAACTTGTAAGCTGAGAAATAGATAGAAGATTCTTATTGACTTTAGGAACATGAAGTATAGGTTTGAGAATAATAGGCTGTTTAGTTAATGAATGCAGAGAGATCTCACCAATGTGAGAGATTGGAACTCTCTCACCACTACCAATTAGGACATGCTTAGTACCTGAGTAGTCATGTTTCTGAGCCAACTGACTGCTACTACCTGTGACATGGTGGCTGGCTCCATTGTCAGCATACCACACTCCCTCTGTTATTGTATCTTGAGTTGCAAGCAAGGCATTGTGATCTCCTTCAGACTTAGGATATTTTGAAGAGGTTGACCCATAAATGATGGGTCATCTCTATAGTAGCAAACGATAGCGTAGTGACCATATCTGCTACAAATTTGACAGGTTGGTTTGTTTTGAACAAACCTTCCACCTCTGCCTCTGTAAAAGCTGCCTCGACCTCTATAGTTAGGGTTAGACCTTCCTCTGTAATTTGTATTGAAATTTCTGTTATGTCCAGAGTAGACTCTTGGACTAGCATTACTGACTTGTTGTTTTGTATCACTCCTTTGAACATAGTTAGCACTTGACATACTAACAGTGTACATTGTGTTTTGCAGGTCATTAAGTTGTTCTAAACTGCGTTTAAAGGTTAGGAGGCTTGTTTGCAGGTCAAGCCAAGTCAGCCCTTCTTTGTCAGCAAGGCTTACTACTATTGGTATGTAGTCACCATCAAGACCTGCAAGGACCTGAGTAATCAGATCATCCATTGAGATAAGACATCCTGCAAGTATTAAGTTATAAAATATCATTTTCATTCTGTTCAAGTAGTCAGTCATAGCAGTAGTCCCTTTACGAGTTCTCTGAAACTCTGCTTTGAAGTAGGTGACTCTGGCTCTTGTCTGTGAGCTAGACAATTTACCAACTACTTCTCAAAGACATTTGGAGGTCTCCTCTTCCATCAATTGAGCTGATATCTCAGGGCTCATAATGGAATACAACCAACCAAGCAGTAGTTGATCTTTTGAGATCCATTCTTCATGGTCTGGATTCTCAGATACATTACCTTTATTATCACTAGAAAACTTTGAGGGACAGAACTTCTCACCTGAGATGTAGCCACCTAGTTTGTTACCTTTGATCATAGGTAACACAACTGTTTTCCAAAGAAGGTAGTTGCTTGTGTCGAGTCTAATGTTGTTTGCATTGTTGATTGAATGCAGCTGAAGACTCTTTAGAGCATCAAATGGATTGTTGGGGAAGATGGAGCCTATGGAGTCTGAGGACAGCGATGGAGACCCAGCGGAGTTAGCCATTCAATGGACTAGAAGGTCTCTGATACCAAGTATAAAATAAGAGGGAGTAGGAAGATCTGAAATTGTAAAAGTTTTTCACTGAATTCATTCATTATAAGATCTGATTTTAAATACAAGTTCATGGTGTAACCATGGAATATTCCATAGTTTGTTACATATTTCTGTTCATGATTGTACTGAATGTTTGGATACAAGGATAACATATGAATAGGTGTTTGGACACACAGATAGCACATGGTTTTTAGCTTAGGTCTTGTGAGGCTTTAGTGGTACCCTTTGAGTCCAACAGATCATGGCCAAACTCCTGATTCTTTGACCCGAAACACATGTCCATCGTGCGGCTTAACCCTAGATCGAGTCTTTAGTTCAATGTTGGTTTCAGTTGTGTCCTCTCTCACAAGAGTGTCGCCGTCCATGGCAACCCTTGCCGGCGGTGAGTGCTTGACACAACTAAATAATCTAGTATTTTAATATTGCGTGTTTTGTTTGTTACCGAATTAATCGGTAATAAACTCGATTCATATGCAGTATTAATTTGCGGTAGATTTGAGCAGCTTCAGGTTTCAACCGAGTTCAAACAACATAGTATCCAGTGTGATGTATTGTTGAGGTTTTATGAGTTGTTTGCTCACGAGGGTTCACTTGTGTGGAGTGTAAGCGGTGAGAAAAAGGAAAATGCTTTAGCTGCTACTTCTTTTTCACTCACCAGTCGAAGAAGAACATTGATTGGAGGTTGTTAGCTAAGATATCTCCATCCCATGTTACGGTGATCTCCCTTCTCTTCAGTACATGCCGTATTTGTATGTGCTTGTATGTTACGTTGGAAGATAATTTTGTGTATGTATGTGTTTTTGTATAAATGTATATGTTTTTATACAGAAATACAAGTCATATTTGTGATTTGAGTTAATGGCACACTCCATTAACAACATGCAGTAACAATCATTCGTACTACTGCTGTTAAGAATGTCTGTTAAATGACCATCTCCGTTTAAATACTGGAAGACATGATCAGTTGGGAAATTGTTTGAGTGGTTGATATATATATGGTATTCAGTTAAATTACAAAACAGATACAAAATTAAAGTTGATTCTTAATTAATCATATTTGCTTGCCTAGTTATATAACAGGTGAATTAAGTTAGATACCTGCGCTAAAGTGAATCACTTTATGTTTGTTACTCCCTCTGTTCCGTTATATAGGTCGTTTTAAAAATTTGTTAGTATTCCACTTTAATTGTCGTTCACACAATTCAAGATAGTATTTAATTTGTTGACCAATCAATTGTGGTTGTTTTCTGCCATTAAAAGGAAAGAGAAAACCATTAATTCTGTTAGCCCAATAACACTCTTCGCTTTTTTGCTTTTTACAAGAAACAAAAATCATTATTGCTTTTATTAATATCCGTGCATAATCCTTAAACGACTTATATTAAAGAACGGAGGGAGTATCATTTTTTAGAGAAATTAATGTAAATTGAATAAAATAATAAATGCAAGGAATAACGGTTACACATAGTTACCCAGGTAACAAAATAAGACTCATAACTGTTTAGTTGTAAAGTACCTTAAAAAGAAAATTAAAAGAAAATTCTTACTAATTAAGTATATAGAATTAGATAAGAATTAAATTTTCTTACTATCAAAACAATTAATTTGCATTCAAATTGAAATCACTTTTAAGTGTTCAATTTATTTTGCATTCAAATTGAAACCGCTTTTAAGTGTTATATAAATTGTCTTCATAAGTTTGATCAGAGTATCAGTAGAAGTTGTTATATTTATTCAAATTATTTAATTATAATATTATGATTCTGGTAAAGTTTGATTTTATTCGTAAATAAGTTATGATATGTTTACACGAGATATTTTTATTATCTAATTTTGAGATGAAGGATTTGGGAGAAGTTGAAATGATTTTTGGTGTAAGAATAAAAACGAAAGAACAAAGTATGTCGTTTTCTCAAACTGTTTTTTGGATAGTTAAACTGTTTTTGAAAATTTGAATTTTTTTGGTCGAAATATATGTTTAATTTTTGGTTCAGAAACAAATGACACAAAAATTGATTCTCAAAGTTCAGAAGAGAATTCTGATTTTATTCGATTGAGATTTTTGGAGAACCCCCGAAAATATTTCACTCTGAAATTGTATAACAAGACTTCAGAATTATCCAAGAATCAAATACTATTCCCAACACAGAATCTATACTGGTTGATTTTAGGGAGTTAACATAAGATAATATCTCTTCATCAGTTGGTAAGGCTATAAGATTCTGGTTATGAGGCTCTGATAATAATGGCTTAAAGTGATCCCAACAGACTTTCCAAAACCTGTCGATCTTCAATCCAATTAACACCATTATTTTGAAGGTATTCTACTTTATTTTTTCTTGAATACTTTTTGTTTCTTTAAGGCACTTTTCTAGGAATTTTACTTTTTCATTTGATTGGACAATATAGTAAAACATATTGCCAAAGACATCTTTGTTCCAAGTCTTTAGAGCGGTCTTCAACCTTTATAATTTTTGCCAAAAAACATATAAAGGTAAACCAACTAGATCTTCATTCTAGTTTTGAACAACAAAGTCTCAGAACTGTGGATGTAGAAACCATATATTTTGAAATCTAAAAGAGTCTTTAATTCTTCTTAGGTTTTATTGGATAGTTATAAAAAATGGGGTATTTCTCGATCATGTTCTAGTTGTGTTATGATATGGAAATAGTATTTTGAGGACTAAGGTGTAAATAATGTAAATTTAAGGATTTAATTATAAGTAATGTAAGTTTTGTCCTTAAATTGTAATTGATGTAAGTGTTAGAGAGTATTTGTAACTATATATAATGGTTAAGGACTAAACAGCAATTAATCCTCTTTTGTAACAGATTTTAGTTTGAGACTAAGTCTTGGCTCCTCTATATAAAGGACAATGCTACTCTAATAAAGGAATTAAATATTTTTCTTTGGAACTCATTTGTACTTGAACTTTCTCTCTCTAAAAACTCTCTAGCTCTTTCTCTCTTAACAATTTACTAAGGTGAAATATTAACTCATCATTTTACACTTTTGTTTTTGAAGTAGTTTGACCATGAAGTATTATACAAAACTCGGTCTAATAGCTTCCACTTGAAATTATTACTCTATGTATATTTTTAGCCATTTTAGCCTGCGTCTTCAAGATGACAATCAATCACTGCATTATTGAAGTCTTAAATACTCATTAAACATAATATTAAGCATGATAATTTCTTATTTGAAGTCGTGAAAATGTTGAAATCACCCATAATTAACCGATCAGAAGTATTGTCAACTAAGTCACGAAGACTATTCCAAATGATTAAAATTTGTTCCCTATTATGCTTTGCATAAATCATAGTTATAAAAAAATTCTTGTGCGAAGATATATGCCTAAATTTGAAATAAATTAGCTGCTCTTGGTTTATAATAGTTTAAACTATAAATTCCTCTTTCCTGAACACCCATATCTTATTATAAATATTAGCAGTACATTCTTTAAAACCAAGAACTTTGGTGATCTTGTCTAGTTTATCCACATAAATCATTGGTTCCTGTATAGAAGTCTTTTTAATATTTTCAGATCTTAAAATGGATTTAACCCTTCTGATTGTTACTTTGTTTCCAAATCCACAAACATTCCAGCTTAAGATAATATTAATCTTTTTGAAGAGCCACTATGGCTCAGCTTTTGTATTGAATTACTTTGGTGGTAGTAAATCTTTTAGGGTGCTTTTAACTTTTCTTTTTTTATATTTTTGCTCAGAATCTTCTTGAATGATTTATTAACTTCTAAAATGTCAGTGATAAAGGATAAGGGAAAACTTCTAGTAGCTTTTAAGATTGAAGAGTTAATTTTTGTGTCTAATAAATCCAAATCATTTGAGGCTGATAACATATTTCCTATGTTAATTGTGTGTAGTGCTTCAATAATAGCAACATCTTTAATATTAGATTTGGTCTTATTAATCACATTGGTATTAATATACTTATTTATATTATTTTTTCTATACATAGAAGATGCTTGATAAGGTTGAGGCTGTTGTATTGTTTCAGAATTTTCCACAGAAGATTTTTGGATACTTGGGAACCTCTCTCAATTAAATTTACCATGTGAGTCTTGCATACTTGAATTCTGCTTTGAGATTTCTTTTGAGTTAACTTTCCCTTGTGTGTCTTGGTCACTTGTAGTCTGTTCAGAATTGACTTTGTCATGGAATTGTGATGTATAATCTTGCTGGTTTCATTCATTTGTATGATTCCTCGATTTAAATACTATATCTCTCACCTTTGGTATTCATTGCTCTGTTAGATTAGATAGATAAGTTGGTTTATTCATAGATGTTAACTTTTCCTGGTATTTGTTTTTATCATGGTTTTCTTTTGGCAGTAGTTTCTACAATTAGCTTGTTTGTGACCCAAATGAGAGCAAGTCTTATAGTAATATGACATATCACCATATTTAACTTCTTGCTAAAGTATTTTTAAGTCCCTAAAACTAATCCATACTTTAGATAATAGTTGCTTAGAAGTTTCTAATTTTATCCAAGCCTTGCAATAATTATACATTAATAAATTTTTAAAAGGAACCCATGTAGCTAAGAGATTACCCGATAGATTTAGCTAACATATTGATTGTGTTTTTATATTACATACACTTAGGGTTGTTTGGGAATGAGACCCATACCGGGGTTACTGGTGATTTAATATTTGGATTAAAGAATGAATCATATTTTAGTATTTTTATTGTATGTGGACTAATGGTCCACATATTTCTTCTCCATAGTTTCCGGATATCATAAATAAGGTCTAGTTTGATCAATAGATGTCGCGGATCCCATAATCCAAGATTAACCTTCCAAGGAAATCCAAAAGTACCAAATAACTTCTGGATAATAGGCATTTGTGGCCTTCATTTTAGAACTCTCATGTTTATGTATGCTTAGAGTGTGATAACAAGTTAGCTTTGTTTTGTTCCAAAAAATTGATGAATTCGTGTTCTTATTTGTCACTGTTGATCACTTTGTCATGTATTATATCATTTAATATTGACCTGGTCACTTTTGCATAAGATTTGGTAGTTGATCTTAAGTTTTGTGATTGCTGCAAGTTAAGGTTTGACATAGGGTTGGGCTATTGTGAGAGATTTTTTTTGAAGATCGGGTTATTTCTTAAGGTTGTCGATCGTTTAGATTGGGTAGAGAGATTCTAATATCTTAAATTTGGGAACCATTACTAGAAGGTATGAGTCGGAAGTCCAGATTTTGTGATATTATTTCGAATGTTGCAGGGTCATCTTTTGATTATGATGTATGCCATTACCAACAAAGTGAGATAGGAAATATTTGGAGGATTTATTCTTGATTTAACTCGATGGCGTTAGAGGATGAAGATGAGGTTTTTGCGCTGATTGTTCTCTTGTCATCTTGATGTAGATTAGAGGGACCAATCCTGAACCGGGATCAATGCTCAAAGAGAAATATTACAGGTACCAAGAAAGCATACTTGGAGAGAAAGCCATATTTATCTAAATGTATTACTTAATGTGAACTTGAGTTAGACTTTGCATATTAGATAAAAAAATATTGTTGAAAATTAATAAAAATGAATAATTAAATAGTTAAAATTTTAAAAATAGATGTTTAATGATTTGGAAAACTTACTACCTCACGTTATATTATTGATTTAAGACATATTAAAACTTATTGGTCTAATTAGACTCATAGAATTAAACTAAACTAAGTTTTATTTGTTAGTTTTTACAAAACATATTGTTAGGATTTGTTATGCAATGTATCACCAATGCTCAAGAACATAACAAAATAAAAGGTATAAGAGAAAAGAACACATGATTTACCGTGGTTTGATAAATATGTACGTCAACGAGCGCCGCCAGAGAAATGTGTTTCACAATGACAGAAAGTGGTTACAAATTTCCAAATACTCTTTTGTGTAGGCATAGTAATCTATTTATATAGAATAAATACTTACTAGAAAATGAGACTAATGGGTTCATATACACAAAACAATATGACATACTATCCATTACCATTACACTGTCAATGACACAAAACTGTACCATAAGACACATTGTAAAAATATACATTGTTAACTTATTCGACTAATTCTCAAAAAATCATCTCTTGGAGGTGAATATCTTTTCTTCACTATCAACAAAGAAACTTCTCTTCTTCTGACTCACTAAATGACCTTAAAGAAATTCACTCTATGATGCCAATACCAATCCAGTTTAGGCACTCTCTAAACTTTTGAATTGATACTGCCTTGGTCATTATATATGTTGTATTATATTGTGTAGACACTTTCTTCACACCAACGATTCCCTTTGATATTATATCACAAATAAAATGATACCTGACATCTATGTTCTTTATATGCGCATGGTACATATGGTTCCATGCAAGGTGTATAGAACCTTGACAGTCACAGAGCACTTTTGTAGTAGTCTTATCCAAGCCCAGATCTGCCACCAAAACTTGCAACCATATTGTCTCTTTAACTGCTTATGTTACCGCCATGTACCCTGACTCTGTTGTTGACAAATCTAGAGTAGCTTGGAGCCGTGCTTTCCAACTAATCGCACTCCCAGCTAGAGTAAATATGTATCCTGTCAGATATCGTCTTTTATCCATATCACTTAAAAAGTCAGAATCAACAAAACTAACAACTGATCATGTAATATTATTCAATGATCCACCAATATCGGTCTTGTTAAAAATTAAGCCAACGTTCACCATATTCTTAAGATACCAAAGCATCTATTCCACTACCTGCCAATGTTCTTTCCCAGGACATCCCATGTACTCGCTAACTATACTAACCGCATGTGAAATATAAGAATGTGTGTATACCATAGCATACATGATACTACCAACTACACTTGAATATGGAACCTTCGACATTTTTTCTAACTAAGCATCGTCCTTGGCCGATTCCGCTGCAAACTACTTAAAATGAGTAACAAATGAGATGCTAACTGCCTTAACATCAAACATGTTGAATCGTTATAACACGTTTTTAATATAGCCTTGTTGAGACAAGTGTAATGATCATACACTTATGTTTCGTGATAATTTCCATAGCAAGAATTTTATTTTCTCTACCCACATCCTCCATCTCAAAGTCGGCACTAAGATACTTCTTTATTTGCACGATGTGTGTCATACTACAAGAAACAATAAGAATATCATCCACATACAATAACAAGTAAACATAAGAATCATCTGACATCTTTTGATGATACACACAACTGTCATATGGATTCCTTGTGAACCATTTTGACACCATGAATGTATCAAAACGTTTGTACCATTGTCTAGGCGACCATTTTAAACCATACATTGACTTTTTCAGCAGGTGAACCTTATCCTCCATATTAGGTTTGATAAATACCTCTACTTGTCTCATGTAGATTCGCTCATCAAATTCACCATGTAGAAACGCAGTTTTCATATCCAACTACTGAACTTCTAAATTTTGCAAAACTACCATGGCTAACACAACTCGAATCAAACTATGTTTCACGACTGAATAAAACACTTCATTGAAGTTGATTAATTTCCTTGGAGAAAAATCCTTAGCGACCAGTCTTGCCTTGAATCGAGATGCCTCAACCTCTGGATTACCTTCCTATTTATTGAACACCCATTTGCTGCCTACTATCTTATGTCCTTCTAAAAGTCAACAAGCTTCCATGTTTGATTCTTATGAAGAGATTTAATCTCTTCCCCCACAATACCAATCCAGCAGTTTGTCTCTGAACTTGCTATAGTTTCCCTATAGCTACTAGGTTCCTATATCTCAACTTCTTCTAGCAACTAACAAAGCATATGAAACTAGATTCACGTATCTTTTTGGTAGTCTAATATATTTTCTTTCTATGCTCAGTGATATGCTATAGGTTGTTCTTTTAGTTCTAGCGCATCATTGTCATTATCATCCGATGCCGACGCTTCATCTTCTGATTTTGGATCTACCTTAGAACCAATCGAATTATTAGACCTGATAGGAGCTGATTCTTCTTTAAACTTCACCTGTTTACTCACAACTGATCATGATTCGACCATTTCTCCTACTTTCTTCTGAGTGTTTATCAAAGAAAACTCATTAAAAGTCACTTCCCCACTGATGAGAAAACCTAGAGACTTTAGAGAGGTACACCATAACCTATATCCCTTCATTGCAATAGCTTATCCTAGAAATATGCACATCTTTGAACTTCGAATCAAGCTTACCATCTCTCACATGAGTATACGCATGAAAACCGAACATCCTCAACTATTCGTAATTAGATAATGATCCATACCAAATCTGAAAAGGAGTTTTAAAATCAATAGCCATTTATGGAGACCGATTCACCAAGTAACACGCCGTATTGATAAATTCAGTGCAAAAATCCATTCCCACACAAGAATGCAAGAGAATGATTCGTGTCTTGTCACAAAGCATTATGTTCATTCTCTTTGCGACCCCATTATGTTGTGGTGTTCTAGAACAAGTGCGATGTCGCACTATCCCCTCAGCTTTACAAAACTCATTGAACTCATAACTGTAAAATTCTAACCCACTATTTTTCTTAATACGATTAATTTTTCTGCATGTCTGCTTCTCAATCATCGTCTTCCATTTGTAAAAAGTAAAATATGCCTCATATTTCATTTTCAAAAAGTAACCCACACCATCCTTGAATAATCATCGATCAAACTCATATAGTTACTGGCTCTATTCTTTGATGAAATTATGTTTGGGCCCCAAAAAACTAAGTGAATATATTCCAATGTCCTTTTAGTATTTCTTATAGCCGATTTGGTGAATTTGACTTTAGTTTGTTTACTAAACACACAGTATTCATAAAATCCCAATGATTCTGCTTTATACCCTTTTAACAAATCTCTATTTCCCAAAGAAACTTATCCTCTATCACTCATGTGAGCAAGACTCCAATGCTACAACTTAATTTGATCCTGCCGACTTTGGCTATTACTCCCCGATGATGGTACCACATCATTTTCCATAAAAACACTCCCTTGGAGAATGTAAAGCCTCTTCTGCAAACTGTCTTTCATACATACCATTGAGCCCTTTGTCACTTGATTACACCATCTTCAGCATGTTACTTGTAACCCCGAGAGTATAGTGTCTCAAGAGATATCAGTTTTTTATTTAGCCAAGGAACATTCCAGCATGTCACGATTCTAACAACCATATCAAACACTCTAATTTTGACGTTACCGATACCACCAATAAGTAAAGAATGATTTTTCCCTAAATAAAAAGTTCCCTGCATTGACTTGTAAGAATCAAACCATTTTTAGAACTTACATATGTGATACGTAGTGCCAGTATCGAGTACCCAAGAGTTTTTCCCACAATTTGAACCCACAGACAATACATCTCATCTATCACTATTTTCACGATCGTCAGAATCGTTCAAATCTTCAATAAGTATTGTTGCATTTTCCTTTTGATTTCCCTTCTTACCTTTCATCTTTGAACAATCTCTCCTGTAATGACCCTACTCACTGCATTCATAAGAGTTTGAGCTCTTCACTTTTGATTTGGACCTCAACATCTTGATTTTTGAAGAACTCACTTTTCTTATAGATCTTTCCATAGTCATAAGACCCTCCTCTTCCGCCTACTTGTCTAGCTACAACTGTCTCAACTCTTTCATTTCAGCACCCGTCTAACATATGCTAGAGATAACTTATCTTACCATACATTATGGTATCCACAAAGTTTTCATAGGGTAATGGTAATGATTTCAAGACAAACAAAGCTTGATCATCATCCTCAATGATGATATCAATATTCTCCAAATCCATTATAATTGATTTAAAATTAGCTAAATGTTCAGTTATGGACATACCTTCTTTTAATTTGAAATCATACAAGTGTTTCTTCAAGTATAACCTGTTCACCACTGATTTTGCTGAGTAAATTTCTTCCATACGCATGAAGCAGTCTTCTCATCACTAATCTCAGGAAGAACATTGTCTTTAAAACTATTTAGTTACCAATATAAAGCCTTTTCTTTAAGATCTTGTTTCTCATCTTCTTTCATCTCTTCTGGTAACTTATTCTCCACAACCTTTCACAACCCTTGCAGTACCAATGCAGATTTCAGCTTAATCTTCCACAACACAAAGCTGGAACCACCATCAAATCTTTTAGTCTTATATTTTGTTGATGTAGATTCCATTGTTAAACCTTAATTGCACAACCTAATTTCAGAACCAATGTTCTAATACCAATTTGATAAGATTTACTATGCAATGTATCACCAATGCTCAAGCACATAACAAAATAAAAAACATAATAAACACAAGATTTAATGTGGTTCGACAAATATTTACGTCCACGGACGCCGCCATGGAAAAGTGTTTACACTATGATAAAAGAAGGTTACAAAATTTAAGATGCTGTTTTGTAGACTTACTAGATAATATACACAAAAATATATAACACTATTCATTACCATTACACTATCAATGA
This sequence comes from Limnanthes douglasii subsp. nivea, assembly GCA_036936605.1. Classification (NCBI taxonomy): domain Eukaryota; kingdom Viridiplantae; phylum Streptophyta; class Magnoliopsida; order Brassicales; family Limnanthaceae; genus Limnanthes; species Limnanthes douglasii. The sequence continues at coordinate 221,748,366 of JAUPFV010000004.1, forward strand.
CACAAAATTGTACCATAAGATACCTTGCAACAATTTACATTGTTAACTTATTCTACTCATCCTAAACAATTATAAATATAATTCATTAGTTTTTTTGTCATACTCATCGTTATTTCAATCATGAATCTTTTAATATTCTTGCAAATGAACTGGATGATAAAAATATGTGCAACCTAATAATTGACTTAATTAAATAATTAATATATTTTATAAATATTTTATAATGTTTGTAACGAAATTAAATTAATTCATTTTATTTCTTTAGGCTATTACTTTATACCTTATGCATCCTAACATCTGTTTCAACAAAATCCTTTTTTTTTATAATTTATAAAAACATATTTTAGCTCAAATGTACAGTCACATGATTTGAATACTCTCGCCATTATTAATTTTCTTGCTTTAAATTAACAAATCTTTATTTTGATGAAGGTTATTATTATAAATCATAATTGAGATAAATTTTTAAAATTTTAACAAAAATATTCCAAAATTGGAGAAGAAATGACAAGAAATTTAAGGTATGATAAGTATGGTCAACCAATTTCAGTTTTTTTGTTGACTAAGTTATGAAAAGTTCAATCCAAATTAAAAACACGCCAGCTGGCTTAATAATATTGGTTAAAAATTTGGTTAGAGTCAATATGACACGTTTATCATTGACCAACTAAACGTTTGCACGTACATTTTTTCTTATGTTTTTTCTCTATAAATATTGACTATTAATTTTAGTCATTTTCATCCTTTCAAATTATCTTGTGTTTGTGTATAAAAAAAACTATGAATCCAAAAAACGAGTATGATCCTAGTGTGGTGTCAATTCTACTTGTAGAGTATGAAACTTGTTTTTTACAAAATTTAGCAGCTATGCTAAAACAACAATCTTACGAAGGTAATAATATATATTATAATTTTTTTTAATAAATAAAGAACTAAATTATTTATATATTGTAAAATTTTAAATGTATAATATATATTTTAAAAAACCACAAATATTAAATTAAATAATATTGTTCATTGTTTATGCCGTTTAATTGAATGGTATATATTCATATCTAAATTTTTTATTTTTAAAACGCATTAAAATGTAGTCAGAACTTTTGTTTTCATACAATAAAAGTAGGTTTATTTATTTTTTCACATTTTTTCATATTTAATTATAGCCAGTTTTGGTGTATTGAATGATATAAAATAAACTTATTTTTATAGTTTACTAATTGTTTTGTTTTTATGCCACTAATAATTAAAAGTACTCAATTATTTTTGTTTTCATTAAATTGATAACAATAAAGATGATTACAAAAAAAATAAGTACATTTTTAATGTAGTTTGTTGTGATTATATCCATTTTGGTCTTTTTTTAACATCTATCATAAATATTTCCCCTTACTAACTTTTTAAGACTTAATTGTAAGGGTTAGTGTTTTGGTTAAACTTTGATTGTTTTATTAACTTGTTTTCCTATTATGATTGAACAGTTACGACTACCGAAAACGCAGCTGATGCACTGTCAATGGTGAAAAACGATCGCGACAGATTCCAAATTGTCATGGCTAATATCACCATGAAAGACATGGATATCAACATATTTACCGAGGAGCTCAAAAAAACTAGAACTAGATTTATGCGTAAGATTTTTTTTTAATATTTTAGTTTATTATTTTTAAATTATATTGACAATTTATTTCAGAATTTTTTTCTGAATTGTAATTATTTATTTTTTATATTATTTTAAATTAATAAGATAAATTAGTATTTTTTTGTAGTTCGAACTCATTTATTATTAATTTGAAAAAAGAGAATTTAAATTGATATTTATTCATTTATTTTTGATATAATCGACCTTTCAAAGAATATAATAAATAATTAATAATTTGTGTGCAGTAATATGTCCTAATCGAAGGTATGAGAAGATCGATGGTTGTTATAAATATCTGGAGAGGCCTATCGCTTTTGACGACCTGAAATATATATGGCAACACGCCTACAGACAAGAGATTATTCCAACTCGAACATCAAAGACTACAACCAAAAAGGAGCATGATACATTTTGGATTGAAGATCCTCGTGACCGCAAAGGGAAGAGAAAACTATCTGCACTCGAAGTCGAACAAGAAGAAGAATGGCTGAAAAGCCAAAAAAGAAAGATGATCGCAGATGATGGCGAAGATAACGACATCGACGACGATGACGACCACCTAGACAACCTAATCGACGGTAAAAAGCGTGTAAGCTGGACCCCCAAGCTGCATGACAAGTTCCTCGCAGCAATTAAGGTTCTCGGAGAGAAAAGTAAATCTTCCTTAAACTCCACATTCGATTATATAATACATCATATGTTATAAGCCGATTTATTTAAGGTTTAAGATGTGACAAATGAACTAATTATATTTTGTTTCTTCTTCGTAGATGCTCGTCCTAAGGCGATATGTTTGATGATGAATGTTCCAAACTTATCTCAACGTCAAGTCGCTAGTCATCTTCAGGTTTTTCTTAAACTTTTTCCTTTTCTTTTCTTCATTTGTATATGGGTCTGAAAATTTATATTAACAATCAATATCACTAGATTTACATATAAATGTTTTGAATGTTATTTTCTAGAAATACAAAAAGGAAATGGATGGTACATACCCTACTAAAAGACGACAACAACGTCCGAATAGTCCTAAGTCTCCGGATTATAGAGGGACGCAATATCCATTGAACAACGCTGGTTCATCTCGGAATGGCCGTTGGGTTTTCGATAATTCCGATCGGGATGAAGGTAATATTACAAATTTAAAAGATTTTGCTAGATTTCAATATTAATTATATGTTAATCTGTTAAGTTTATATTGTTTGATTATTTTGTTCAAATTTCAGGAAACAATCATTTGGAGCCTACTCCTCTTGACATGAATCAGTCATCTGTTTTCTATCAAGAAAATATGAACAACTCTGCTCAAAATGTTATACAGGAAAATCCAGCTAATGATTGGGACCCAAATATGGATATTTCTGAATTGGGTAAAGTAATTTCAGATGATAACAATGGTGATACCATGGTTAATCAGTCTACTCTTTCTGAACAGCATAGATTGTCTTTGGAATATGACTCTATGGTTCAGAATTATCCAGACGGCCATATACAAGTAATGTCAGACTTTAGCAGCTTTGGAGACCAAGCACCCTTCTCAACTGCACCAGATACTGAAGTTGATCAGCATGTTCCTGCCACTCAAAGTGAGTTTTCTCTAGAAGCTGTTCAGAAGTTTCTAGACTATCCAGACAGTAGTAACATTGGGGTTCAAATGCAGTTCCCGACTCCAACAGACCCGATAGCTCATCAGTTGCCTGTTCCCCTTGAGAATTATGGATTGCCTTTTGGAAACAATTCTACATTCCCGAGTTTTTCAAACACTCAGATTGACGATTTCGACTTCCTAGACCAGATACTTTTCTCAGACTCACCGAGTAATTTTGTTCCTCCATTTGCTTCTGCTGAGACATATGGATTCCCTCCTGGACACAATCCTACTTTTCAGAATATTTCAAGCTTAGTCTAGTCTATGCTCGAAAACAATTTAACTTTGTAGTTTTTATTGTTTTCGTTTATAACTTTGTAGTTTTTATTGTTTTGGTTATCAACTTTGTAATTCTGCTTGAGTTTAAGTAATAAAGATGATATTTTCCATGTTAAATCTAAAATAGTTATGAATATTGCTTTCCATGGCCAGATTCATTTGAGATTGTTACGGTTTCTGAACACTTAAATGGCTTAATTAGGTATTTTGGTTTTGATCTTTTTTTAAGTTCGTAACTTAAAAATGGTGTAAGTGAGAATTAAGGAAGGAAAGAGACAGAGTTTAGTCTTTTTGGCTCTTGAATTCTTTTGTTGTATTTTTGATAAATTTCTTCTGAATGTTACATGGTATTTAAGGTTGTAGGAGTTTGTAGAATACATTGTTACGTAGAGAGAAGAAAAATAGTAATGCCTTATCCTTTTGTAGCATAATACATGAATAGTAATAACTTATCATTTTGTATTTTAATAGATTTTAATAGTGCTGTTATGTTATCGGTCTGCTCCTAAAAAGTGTAGCGGAGTTGGTGAAGTAAAGGGACTCGTGATTAAAGGTTATGTGTTTGATTTTTTTTAATTTTTTTTTTTGTTTGAGTCTGTCATCTTGTGTGGTTTATCTATTAACGTTGGTTCGCAGACTATTGCGTCAGATTGAGGGTTTACTTTGTGCCCACTCGTTAAGTAGCGGCTGCGGGTTTTAACGGTTTTGTTTTCCGATTCTTATCGATTCTACCGATTTTATCGGTTCGATTCCGTATTGGTTCTATCGGTCTAGCAGTTTTATCAGTTCGGTTCCAAATCGATTTTACCGAATTATCAATATAAAACAACATAATATTTAAACCAAATATCCATCAACAAAAATTAGAAACAAACATTTATCAATTATTTAAAAGTAAAAACAAATATCTTCGTTTTCGTTTGTTTCAACCTCTTAAGCTCCGACGTTCGACAACCTATTGCAAAAACATCAATTATTCATGTTTAAAAATAGATTCAATTAAACATAAGATTAATGCACCATAAAACCCAATAGTTTAATATAATGCGATCTCATTTTAAGTACCTTACTTATTAACCAAACTATTTCATAATGACTTTCAACGTTGTCATAATAACTTTGTTATATTCGTAGTTTTTTCTTTTGGTATATTTAATGAATGTTAAGTTTAGTTAGTTTATTTTATGTTTACTTTTTGTTATGTTTGTAGATTTTAAATCTTAGTGTGTTTAATTTTTATATTGATGTTTTATTAATTAATTAATAAAGATTGTAAGTTTTAGTTATGGATGGCAATGGGGCTGATCAAAGACGGGTATCTATATATCCACAACCCGTCCCGTAGTAAAAAATCGATATCCAAACCCATTTTGAAATTTGATTGATATTTTTTTATCCATATCAGATGCGAATTCGTCGGTGGTTCAGGTTATCCACACGGGTACCCGCAAACTACCGATGGATAAAATCCGCTGTAAATATCCGAACTAAACATAAACCGAAGCAAAAAAATAATATTAAAAATTTAATAATAAATTTAATAAAAAAATACAATGATAACTTAAAGTTACACATCCGCCAAACTATCCCAAAACAACATAAAATATAAACCAAACATCCATCGATGAAATTAAAAACAAACATTCGTCAAATATTTAAAAGTAAAAAACAAATATCTTCGTTAGCTTCCACCTTTCAAGCTCCAAAAATCAACCACCTATTATAAAAGCTCCAGTAACAAGAACTTCAATTAAACATAAGATTAGTGAATGCACTTTAAAACCAACAATTTTATATAATACAATATCATAATAAGTATATTACTTACCGTGATAACCGAATGTTCTCATAATAACTTTGTTATGTCTTAACTTTGTCATATAATGCAATGTCATAATAACTTTGTTATGTCTTAACTTTGTCATATAATGCAATGTCATAATAACTTTGTTATATAATAAAATGTCATATAAACTTTGTTAAGTCGTAACTTTGTTTTATTTCGTAAAACAAATTACGTCTTCAGTCAATGTTAAGTTTAGTCCGTTTACTTTATGTTTACTTTGTTATGTTTCTAGATTGTACGTCTTATTGTGTTTAATTTTTATATTGATTCTTGGTTAAACTATTAATATGGATTGTATGACAACATGTGGATCGAGGACATGTACCCCGAAATCCGATGGGTATTTTTATATACATACCAGATCCGAATTTGTGTGTTCGGGTTACCCACACGAGTATCATCGAACTACCCGTGGACGAAATCCGTTGTAAATATCCGAACTGAACATGAACAAAAACAAAAAAATAATATTAAAAATTTACTAATAAATTGAACAAAATAATACTATGGTATTTTAAAGTTACACATCCGCCAAACTATCACAAAACAACATAATATATAAACCAAACATCCATCAATAAAATTAGAAACAAACATTCGTCAAATATTTAAAGATAAAAATGTATTCGTTAGCTTCCACCGTTTAAGCCCCAAAAATCGACCATCTATTGAAAAAACTTCAGTTATTCATGTTTAACAATAAATTCAATTAAACTTAAGATTAGTGAATGCACCATAAAACCCACAAGTTTATATAATGCGATTTCTGAATAAGTATATTACTTTGCCGTGACAACCGAACGTTATCATAATAACTTTGTTATGTGTTAACGTTTGTTATATAATGCAATGTTATAATAATTTTTTTATATTTTTAAATTTAATGTACTTTGTAAGTTTTTTTTTTGTTTTTTTAGTTAGCTTACTTTATGTTTACTTTGTTATGTTTATGGATTGTAAGTCATAGTATGTTTAGTTTTTTATATTAATGCTTGGTTAAAAAATTAATCTCGATTGTAAGTCTTAGTTAGGGATGCCAACGGAGCAAATCGAGAACAGGTATCCATATATGCACAACCCACCCATAGTAAAAAACCGATCCCCGAATCCGACCCAAAATCTGATGGGTATTTTTTTTATCTATACTAGATCTGAATCCTTCAGATCAGGTTATGCACACGGATACCCGTGAACTACCGACGGATGAAACCTGTTGTAAATACCCGAACTGAACCCGAACCGAACATAAACCGTGTCAACCCAACGTTCTCATAATAACTTTGTTATGTCTTGACTTTGTTATATAATGCAATGCCATGATAACTTTGTCATGTCTTGACTTTTTTATATAATGCAATGCCATAATAACTTTGTTATGTCTTAACTTTTTTATATTTTGTAAGTTTTTTTTTGCGTCTTTAGTGAGTGTTAAGTTTAGTTAGTTTACTTTGTTAAGTTTCCGGATTGTAAGTCTTAGTTTGTTTAATTTGTATACAGACACTTTGTTCAACAATTAATCTGGATTGTAAGTCTTAGTTAGGGATTACAAAGTTGCAGATTGAGGATATGTATCTATATATCCACAACCCGCTCCATAGTTAAAAACTGATGCTTGAACTCCTTTAAATTCGACAAGTATTTTTTATCCATAAAAGAACCAAATCATTGAGTTCGGGTTACCCATTCGGGTACCCACAAACTATCCGCGGGTGAAATCCGTTGTAAATACTCAAACCGAATATGAATCCGAATATGAACCAAAACAAATAATATTACAAATTTAATAATAAATTGAGCAAAAGAATACCATGATGTCTTAAAGTTACACATCCACCATACTTTCCCAAAAACAACATAAAATATAAACCAAACATTCATCAATAAAATTAAAAACAAACATTTTTCGTATATTTAAAAGTAAAAAAAAATGTTTCCTTATCTTCCAACTTTTAAGCTCCAACAATCGACAACATATTACAAAAAATTCAATTAAAATTGTTTAACAATAAATTTAATTAAACATAAGATTAGTAGATGAACCGTAAAATCCACAAGTTTATATAATGCAATGTCATAATAAATACATTCCTTGTTATAATAACTTTGTTATTTCTTATATAATGCAATGTCATAATAACTTTGTTATATTTTGTAAGGTTTTTCTTGTGTGTATTTAGTCAGTGTTAAGTTTAGTTAGTTTACTTAGTTATATTTCTCGATTGTAAGTCTTAATGTGTTTAATTTTTATATTAAGGCTTGGTTAAACAATTAATATTGATTGTAAGTCTCAGTTAGGGATGAAAAAGGGGCAGATTGAGGACCAATACTTATGTACTCACAACCCGATCCGTAGTAAATAACTGATACCCGTATCCGTCCTGAAATCTGACAAGTATTTTTTTTATCCATACTAGATCTGAATATGTGGGGTCTGGTTATCCACACGGGTACCGCAAACTATCCGCATATGAAATCCATTATAAATACCCGAGCTGAACCCGAACCAAACATAAACCAAACCCGAACCAAACATAAATCGAAACAAAAGAATAAATTTAAAATTTAACAATAAACTGAACAAAACAATACCATGATATCTTAAAGTTACACATCCGCCAAATTTTTTCCAAATTACATAAAATATAAACCAAAGCATCCATCAATAAAACTAAAAACAAACATTCATCAAATATTTAAAAGTAAAAATTTGTTAGCTTCCACCTTTCAAGCTCCAACAATCGACCACTAATTGCAAAACCTTCAATTGTTCATGTTTAATAATACATTCAATTAAACATAAGATTAATGAATGCACCGTAAAATCCACAAGTTTGTATAATATAATGTTATAAAAAGTACATTACTTATCGTGACAACCTAACGTTGCCATAATAACTTTGTTATATAATGCAATACCATAATAACTTTGTTATGTCTTAACACTTTGATATTTCCTAAGTTTTGCGTCTTTAGTTAATGTTAAGTTTAGTTAGTTATTTTCCGTTTACTTTGTTATGTTTCTGGATTGTAAGTCTTAGTGTGTTTAATTTGTATATTGATGCTTGGTTAAACAATTAATCTGGATTGTAAGTCTTAGTTAGGCATGGCAACGTTGCAGATCGATGATGGGTATCTATATATCCACAACCCACCATATAGTTAAAAACCGATACCCAAACTCGCCCCAAAATACGAAATGTATTTTTTTTATCCATAATAGATCTGAATCCGTGGATTCGGGTTACCCACATGGGTACCCGAGAACTACCCGCAGAGGAAACCCGTTGTAAATACCCGAACCGAATCTGAACCGAACATAAACTGAAGCAAAAATTTAAAATTTAAAATTTAATAATAAATTAAAAAAAAGAATACTATGATGTCTTAAAGTTACACAACCGTCATACTTTCCAAAAAAACATAAAATATAAACCAAACATCCATCAATAAATATAAAAACAAACATTTGTCAAATATTTAAAAGTAAAAACAAATTTCTTTGTTAGCTTCCAACTTTTAAGCTCTAACAATCGACAACCTATTGTAACAACTTCAATTATTTATGTTTAACAATAAATTCAATTAAACACAAGATTAGTGAATGCACCATAAAACCCACAAGTTTATATAATGCACTGTTATAAGTGGTGAGGATAATTTCTGATCAAAAGGTATACTAGGAAAAAGTTTTATCTTTTTTAGGAATTTAATGTTATAGTGAAATGTAGAGAGATGAAAGAGGTGTGTACTAACAGTAAAGTTTTTCTCACCCTCATAAATTAAGGTGGTTGGGGTATTTATACTTGTTTTGTGATCCATGGGCCTCCCGGGTCGGATTATGGACTTGGGTCGGTTCTGAAAAAACCATAAGCCAAAGACGCGAGATGACCAGAAACCTGCTGAGTCACAATTCGCTTGATCGTACTGTTAAGTGTGACATGGTATTGGATATGTCTGAACTGCCTTCAAATATATGCAGTAAACCAGTGTCATAGAAATCCAACCTCATCAATAATAAGTAAATTACTTACTGTGACTGATTAGTTCAGATATCGCTGGAAGCATATCACCAGTTCTTCTGATTTTATCTGAAGGGCATTTCGGGAAGATCAAATAAAAGTCAATGGAGTAATAGTATCTTGAGTGGAACAATGACCCAGTTACGTGCCTATCACCCCGTTTTTTGGGCTTAGGGGCTAATATGATTGACCCGACTATAAGATCTGACCCGCACAACCCATGGATCAGAGAAAAACACTACAAATACCCCAACCAACACCATTAACAGGGGTTTGAATTTTTTAGAAATATCAAATACAAGGAAGCAACCTCTTACAAAAATACTTAATTAAAACCATAAAAGGTTTAAAACCCTATTCTACCCTTGAACCAAGTTTTACCATCACCAGCGACAACCGAACTTTTTCATAATAACTTTGTTACATCTTAACTTTGTTATATAATCCAATGTCATAATAAATTTGTTATATTTTGTAAGTTGTTTTTTTGCGTCTTTAGTTAGTGTTAAGTTTAGTAAGTTTACTTTGTTATGTTTCTGGATTATAAGTCATAGTGTGTTTAATTTTTATATTGATGCTTCGTTAAAAAATTAATCTGGATTGTAAATCTTAGTTAGGGATGGCAACATGGCAAATCGAGGACGGGTATCTATAAATCCATAAACTGCCTCGTAGTAACAAAAGATACCTGAACCCAAAGCCGCCCGAATACAAAGAGTATTTTCTTATCCATACCAGATCCAAATCTGTGGGTTCAAGTTACCCACACTGGTACCCACGAACTACTCGCGGATGAAACCTGCGTAAAAACCAAAACGAATCTGAAACAAACATAAACCGAAACAATAATATAAAATAAAATTTTTAATAATGAATTGAACAAAATAATACCATAATGTCTTAAAGTTACACATCTGCTATTTTCTTAAAACAACATAAAATGTAAACTAAGCATCCATCAAAAAATTAAAAACAAACATTCGTAAAATATTTAAAAGTAAAAACAAATGTCTTCGTTAACTTCCAAATTTTAAGCTACTCCAATGGAAAAGATATTGCAAAATCTTCAATTATTCTCGTTTACGAATTAATTCAGTTATACATAAGATTAGTGAATGCACCGTAAAACACCAAGTTTATATAATGGAATGTCATAATAAGTACACTACTCATCGTGGCAACTAAGAAGGGAAAAGTCGAAAACAATGAATCTGCCAAAGTAGTAAGCTTTGTGATTCGAGAAGATAGAAAAAATCCTCCCTTTACAAAATCCTTTCCTTCCTATTTATAATATTTCAAACCGTAACCCCCTTTATTAAATATAAACATTTAATGGGCTGCGACTGCCGTTACATTAATTAACACTAATATCTGTAAGTATGGTCCTTGGATGTTTGACGGTTGACTCCTCCTTGATTGCCAGTATTTAATATAGTCTAAAATACTTACTTTGCTCGCTGTTTTTCGTTGTAACGGTTAATTTCACAAGTCACCACGCGAGGCATCCTTCGCAGTTCTACCCGGCGAGAATTGAGGTCGTCTTGTCCGCTCAGGTCAGGTCTGATTTCAGTTTGCTTTCGGTCGAGCGACATTGGACACCGTGTCCCTCGATCTTGCTTGCCCTTGATCGTGCTTCACTTGATTTTGGCCGAGTGTGGATTAGTCTTCAACTGGCTTTGGCCGAGCGAGCGTGCTTTTAGTTGAGGTCGGCTCGACGTCAGTTCGAGCGTCCGGGTGCGAATAAGCCTTCAATTAGCTTTGGCTGAGCGAGCATGCTTTTGATCGAAGTCTGCTTGACATGAATTCAAGCGCGTTCTGCATCGTATCTCTTCTGCTCGGATTAGGTGACTCTTCTGCTCTGATTGATTGCGTCATCCTCTTTTAAAGTCGTTCTGCTCTTCTTTTTTTATGCGGCCCTGCTCGGATTCAAACTGCCCTGCTCTGTTGATCTGAGTCTTGATCTGCTCTTCTTTCCCTCCATTTGGTTTGATGTGTATTCTTTATATTGGTTGCGGGTGCTTACTCCCTTATCAGGGTTCCCCTTAGTTTAAATAGTAAGTGTGAAAATAATTACTGGTTGAAATAAAAAATAAATATAAAAAAGAATATATGCGTGATGTGGCAACCGTTGATTTGATAGCGTGTGAAGATTTGGTTTTATTTACAGAAAGATTACTACCAAAAAGCGTGCCAAATGTTTGAGTTCTCGATGCAGGTTTTGACAGGTGGCATCATTTTATTAACGATCGTTTGGGTAACTTATCAGACGGTTTTTCGAAAAATCATAAGTCATTTTTCTGATAAGAGATTTTGTGAGTTTATAACTTTGTAGAGAGAAGAGCTACAACATCATCACGCTTGCATTAGCGTGTTCAAACACTCATCGGAGAGATCGTCTGAGATACCGTCAGAGGGTAAAGTATTAACGACAAAAAGGTACGTAGTTTCGTATGGGTCTGTGTTTCACTGTTTTAGGTAGATAGTGTAAGGGGAAATGATTTAAAGGGTTGATGAGAGTATTAAGATTGCATGATGTGTGTCAACCTTGGGTTTTTTGAGAGTGATGGCGCGTGTCATGTGGAAAATATCTAATCTTATAACCACTATTGGGTAATTGCAGTCGATTCATTCATAGTGCCAAAGAAGAAAGTACTAAAATCGAAGTATGAAGATATGGCGGTTTTGGAGGAGTTTTTCACTACATTGTTTGATTGGGGCGCGCGGCTCCCTTTGCCGCCTTTAATTAGGGACTTTTTTAGCTTTGTTGGTATATGTCCTACCTAACTAACAACAAATGGTTGGAGGACGTTGTTGAGTATCGTGCTTAGCTCCCAGTTCTTCAAAGTTCCTCTTTGCTTGGCTCACGTGTTAGCGGGGATGGAGGTGGCCAAGTTGGCTCGGTCGCTGTTTTTTTATGTTCAATTAAGTGGGTCGAGGCATATAGTGGATCTGCCTAACTTGGATAAGACCTGGAAACATAGATTTATTTACGTGTCCGGTAACTGGGAGCATGAGAATGCTACCATGAATCTTCAATTAGAAAGGCGATGAAAGGCTAAGTGTAAGGCTTTATAAATTTGTGAGTGATGAATGTGAAGGTAATTTGTCTTGTAGATGCAAGTGAGGGGAAGTACCACAAGTGGTGTAAAGAAGGTCGACCAAATGGGTCGGTAAATCTATTGGCAAAGATATCTGCTGCAGCGCACTCTGCTTGGGGAGACGAGCCGACACAAGTATTTTCAGTAGTGAATTGTTTGAGACTTGGTCTGTGGCGTATCCTTGAAGTGGTGGTTTCAGAAGACAGTACGGTATTGATGGCTGTAAGTGAGGAAGAAGCCACGTTGGAGAGGCTCCGAGAACTATTTGAGCAGAGGTGTGAGGAAGGTGACTTTTCTGGGCTGGGCCTGTCTATGCCAGCTGGTCGAAGGACGAGAGAAGCGAGCAGCTCATCGTTTACGCTCGAAAGGGCACAGCATGGGAGAATATGGAGATGCCGAACAAAGAAGGGCAATTAGCCATTATCGCTGAAGAGGTTGGAGGCAGTGACAAGCAATCGAGGTCTCGTGATGAGAGTCAGAGGAAGCAGTGAGCCCTTTGAAAAAGAAGAAGAAAGGGGTGATTAAGGCTGCCGTTTTTCCCAACGGAAACTGACGCTGGTGGATGAGGATGGGGTGGATGAAGCTGATGGGGGCCAGGTTAAGGATGCTGACAATGTGCAAGGAAAGGAGAAAAAAAATCCTTTAGGAAGGATCTATAAGTTGTAGTAATCGAGGACAAGGCCCCGGATGTAGATGGAGGCAAGGGAAAAAATGTGTCACTCCCTCATGTGGCTCAGAGAATAAAAAACTTTATGCACGACCTCGGGTCGGGGGCGTCCTTGTTGAATGTTGTGGTGCCCGAGGCGGTGTAGTTGGAGAGGCCTGGGGAAGTTAGGGACGGTGCTCAACAGCTCCCTCAACATACTGAAGTACTTCCGGAGGCGTTGGTAAAGTCGGTCATGCCCATGGCGTCGCAGATGATTATTGACCAGGTCCGACATGGGTCGGACTTGCCCTTCTATGATACGCTTCCTATGAGCAAAATTTGCAGCGTCAACTGCAGTTGGCCCTCGAGGTATGTGTTTAGTGAAAACTATGAGGTAGTCAGGTCAGTATTATGCATGTATTGAAGAAATTGTTGCTTTCTTGATGTGCTGGTGCAGATGTAATATAACTCGCATGCTTTGGCGTATCGGCGCATGTCTTCGGTGGATGTTCGGGCAATGGAGAGGTGGAAACCAGAGCCTATGTTTTTTGGCTCCGCGCGGTGACTTACTACTGAGTTGGCTCGATTCAAAAATGCGTATGGATCGGCCAAACACCTGGCGGAGAAGGCGCAGAAGGAGAATAATGAGTTATTGCGTCAGTTGGGGTCCGTGACCCTGTGGCGGAGTTATAGAAAATAAGTATAAACACAGTTGGCGAAAACGATAAATGTTATTGATGAATAAGTAAGTAGATGCCTTATTAAAAAACCTTTTTCGCGCCATCAGAAGGGAAAAAGAGCGCATCAAGTAGCGTTACATTGTAGGGTGGTATATTTTAAGATAACTTATATCCCATGGGTGATTTAAGGGTTGCCCTCAGCATCAGCAAGGTGGAACACTTCGTGATGGCCCTTGGCGTTGATGGTGTACGGATCGTCCCACTTAGGACACAACTTGCCTAGTTTTTGGTCGTCCGCTCCCTGGAAAATATTTTTCATGACGAGATCTCCATTGTGAAGGGTCTGAGGTTGAAGTTAGGAATTAAAGCGGCTACGCATGAGGCTTCTGTAATGCTCGGTGCGTATGCGTGCCTTGTCGCTCTCTTCCTCAATCAAGTCGACGTCTGCAGCTCGTCCTACGCCGTTATCTGTTTCAGAATAACCAGTGACTTTGTGGGAGGGGATTAGTATTTCAACTGGTACTACGACTTCAGTTCCATAGACCAGAGCAAATGAAGTCGCGCCCGTGGTGGCCCTTGGTGTTGTTCGGTACGCCCATAATACGTCGGCTAGTTTGTATGGCCACCTTCTCTTTTCTCCATCAAGTTTTTCTTGGCACCGTCAAGAATGGTACGATTGGTAACTTCCACTTATCCATTTGTTTGCGGGTAGTAGCGGGTGGCGAAGTGTTGTGTAATGCCAAACTTATCGCAGAAAGTGGAGAGTGCTTTGTTGTTGAATTGGGGTCCATTGTCCATCATCAGGACCTGTGGTATGCCAAAACGTGTGATTATTTGGTTGTGAATGAAGTCACATACCTCCTGGGATCGGGTGCGCTCCAAGGCTTTTGCTTCCACCCATTTGGTGAAGTAGTCGGCCGCGACGATGATGAATTTTCGTTTGCATGTAGCCATTGGTAACAGTCCGACGAGGTCGATCCCCCATTTGTCGAAGGGGCAAAGGATCAGACTAGCTGTCATTGGCTCGCCCGACCTATGGGTATAGTTAGCATGTTGCTGGCATATATGCCATTGCTGAACTACGTGCTTGGCGTCGGCGGCGAGGTCGGGGTAGTAAAATCCTGCAAGGAGGAAACGGCGAATGAGGCTTTGTTGTCCGCAGTGTGCTCCGAAGTTTCCGACATGCAAATCACAACGGACTGATGAGGCTTCTTCTTTGTTTAGGTAGAAGAGGACTGGTCGGGTGGCGCTCTCTGTATATGGTGTTTTCAAGTAAGCAATATTTGGCCACTTTGACCTAGAAGGCGCGGGCGAGAGCCTTAGCTTGTGGTATTTTCCATGGGTAAGATACTATGAAGGGGATGCGGCAGTCGTGGTTATTAATGACCGAGAATACTTGAGATCTCCGTGTGAAATGGGCCGTACTTGGTACTTCCTGAGTAATAAGGAGAGGGTGATATGTGGCCGCTGTTGCCTTGGGTAAAGCGTCGACGGCGTAGTTAGCGATGCGGGGTATCTGCTCATATTGGACTGAGTGGAATTCTGCTTCGACTTCCTTGAGCATCGCGAGATAAGTTTTGGTGGCGTCCTGCTTGACATCGAGAATACCCTTAGCCTGATTGATAACTAGCTGAGCGTCTGACCACACGCGGATGTTGGTCGCACCACAGATATATGCTAGACGCATGCCTCCAATAACGGCCTCATATTCTGCCTCGTTATTTGTTGCTGGAAAGTTGAATCGAATGAATTGCTTGATTTTCTCTCCTGTTTGTGTTCGTAAGAGAATGCCGGCCCCAACCCCCGATGATGAAGATGCACTGTCGACTTCGAGGGTCTAGGAAATCCTATCCACGGGGGAATCGGTTTGTCACCAGGTGGTCGTGGGGTGGAGAATTCGGTTATGAAGTCAGCTACATCTTGGCCCTTGATTTCTCGACGTGGTTCGAACCGGATGTCGTACTCCCCGAGTTCGATAGACCATTTAGTGAGGCGCCCCGAAGTGTTGGAGTTGTGTAGTATGGTACGGAGCGTGGAGGATTTTTGGACTGTGATGATGTGGTGCGCGCAGCTACCATTAGACCCAGAGTGAGCTTTTCCAAATCCTTGTAGCGTGTTTCGGCATCGGCCAGTAATTTTCTAGTATAGTAGATCGGGAGTTGACTCTTGTTGATTTCTTTAACTAAGACCGCGCTGACGGCATAGGCGGAGACGACCAGGTATAAGTATAGGGGTCGTCGGGCTTTGGGGACGTAAGGATTTCAGGAGAGGTAAGCTAGGCTTTCAAAGCGGTGAAGACGGTATCACATTCACTAGTCGAGGATAATTTCTTGGCGCCTCCTAGTACTCCAAAGAACGGGTGGCTTTTGTCTGAGGTTTTGGATATAAACCTCGACAAGGCCGCCAGGCGGCCGGTGAGGCATTGGACTTCTTTGATGCTGGAAGGGGGCGTTATCTGCAATAACGCTTGTAATTATGCGGGGTTGGCCTTGATGCCTTTCTTGTTGATCACATAACCCAAAAATTTGCCTGTCCGGACCCTAAAAGAGCATTTGAGTGGATTTAACTTGAGATTATACTTACAGAGGATGGTGAAAACATCTTATAATGCTCGTAGGTGTAGGTCGATGTCGTTGGTTTTGACTATCATATCGTCGATGTAGGCTTCTTGGTCACGCCCTAACTGATCTTTGAAAATTTTATTAACGAGGCGCTAGTAGGTAGCCCCCACGTTTTTGAGTCCGAACGACATAATGATATAACAACAAAGGTCTCGCTCGGTCTGGAAGGCTGTGTGCTCTTCATCATGCGGGAGAATCCGAATTTGGTTCTATCTTGAATATGCGTCCATGAATGGCTATGATTGCGTGGTATGGGTTAGGGTTCTCTGAAATGAGGAATGTGGTGTTGAGCTATTTATTTGTCGCCCCATAGCCTGTCTTCACTAGTAGCTCGATTTCCCCTATACACTGAGAGGTTTTGCCATCGTACCCTGTCAAAGTGCGCTGCGTGGGTTTGTATGGAGGGACCCCTAGCATTTGGTCATAACTGGCTTTGAAGATGATGTTGGCGGAACTGCCGCCGTCGACCAATATTTTGGTTACCATA
Source organism: Limnanthes douglasii subsp. nivea (assembly GCA_036936605.1). Lineage (NCBI taxonomy): Eukaryota > Viridiplantae > Streptophyta > Magnoliopsida > Brassicales > Limnanthaceae > Limnanthes > Limnanthes douglasii. The sequence continues at coordinate 221,765,326 of JAUPFV010000004.1, forward strand.
ACTCCACCGATATCCAGGGTTATTGTCAGGGCGTCTTCATGGGGCGTGGCGACACCTCTCATAACGTCGTCATTAAAGACGAGGTCAGCCACCGGATCGCGGTAGTGACTATAAGCCTGCCCTCCTACAGACAGCACCTGTTCATCATCTCTGGACCGCTTTTGTCTCTGATGGTCCGCCTCTTCTAAAGAGCCGCCTCCGACGATAGTGAGCATCCACTGTTGCTTTCCTAATCCGGCGGGCTGGTCCGCTTGACGTTCATGCGGCTCGTTGTGGTGGAGCTCACTTTGTTTGATTTGCGTACTTTCTGCGTTGCCGCTCTGATACGCTGCAGTCTGCTGCTGTACGAATTGGATTAGTAGGCCGTTATCGACCAACCGTTGGATTTCTTCCTGTACTTGCCAACAGTCGTTGGTTGCGTGACCGTGATCGTTATGGTATGCGCAGAAGTGCCGAGTTGAACGCTTGTATCCTGGGGCAGACATCGATCGTGCAACCTGGTATGGGATCCTATCCCTGGTGCGGTCGTAAATGGTTGAGATGGATTCTGGGAGATGCGTAAACTGTCGCGCCGGATTTTCGTAAACAGTCGGGCGTGGGGTAGTCGCTAGTCTTGTAGATTCCCTTCTGGGTCGGTCGCTTCCCTTATAGTTTTCCTTTCGTCTCGGAGATTCTTAGCGACGCTCGTCATGGGTTCTGCTCCTGCCCTCGTCGCCGTTAATGATTGTGAGGGTGGCCTCTCCTGAGGGTGTTGAAGTTTTGGTGGCGTCGTCTACCTTAATGAACTGATCCGTCCGGGCTAGGAGGTCACCTATTTTATCATAAGGGAAGCAAACTAAGTCAGCGTAGAGCTTACCTTGTCTGTCCAAACCTCGCTTGAGGGAAGCGAATGCCATATTTTTGGCGAGATCGGGGAGCTTATTCATGGCACGCACGAAACGTCAGATGTAGCCCTTGAGAGATTCCCCTCCTTTGGTAGATGTCTATGATGGAATCAGGATCTTAGTATAATTCACTGTTACCCACGAAACGGTTCCTGAATGTGCTCCAGAGGCCTACGAAGTCTCTTATGGAACTCTTGGTGAGATTGCTGAACCAGTCTGTTGCATTACCCTTAAGGGTCATAGAAAGAGCCCTACATAACATAGCATCATCTCTATTGAAGGCGAGCATCATATTTATGAACTGTTCCATGTGTCATTCCAAGTCCCGAGACCCATCGTAGGCCTCCAATCGAAATTGGTCGAATTTTGGAGGCAGTTGGGCGGCCATTATTTTTTCGGTAAAATACGATTCCTTGATGACGTAAGCAGCCATGGTAGGGCGCACATGGTCGTAGTGATCGCTCGCTGATTCTTTGTTGTCCCTATGCACGAGGTGCTTTTATCGCTTTTCCCCGCCGCTGTCTCCCATGCCTTCACCGAGTTGACCCCGTTTGGAGGATCCTTCCCGCACTGCTGTTCGACTTACCTCGATGACCGACTTGGGTGGGCACTAGTGGTCATTTGAACGTATTTTTGACGTTAAGGCTTTGACAGCTTCCTAGAGTTCCACTATAGTTACCTTGTTTGCTATGTCCATGGCTTCTTGGTCGCGATCTTGCATCGTCAAAATCTGGTTCTCTAATCGTTGAACTTCTGTTGTGTCATGTGGCAAGCTAAGGTGTAAGTTCTGATCGGGCAGGTTAGCGACCAGGGCTGCAATGGCTGGTGCCACGGGTGGGTCGACCAGGGTCGGAGCGTTGCTGTGCAGGATCTCTTTTGGTGCATCTTGGTTAGGTGGAGGAGGTAACGTTGGCCCTGCAGCAGGATTTGTGACATAGTTGGGGCTGGTCATGGTGATACGTGTCTCAGTTGGTTCAATATCAATCCCGGATCGAGTTACTACCATTGGAAGAAAAAAAATTACTTTTGGCGTTGCCATAGACGGTGCCAAAAATGATAAGGGAAAAGTCGAAAACAATGAATCTGCTAAAGTACTAAGCTTTGTGATTCGAGAAGATAGAAAAAATCCTCCCTTTACAAAATCCTTCCCTTCCTATTTATACTATTCTAAACCGTAACCCCTTTATTAAATATAAACATTTAATGGGCTGCGATTGCCGTTACATTATTTAACACTGATCTTTTTAATTATGGTCCTTGGATGTTTGAATGTTGGCTTCTCCTTGATTGCCAGTCTTTAGTATAATCTACAATACTTACTTTGCTCGTCCTTTGTCGTCGTAACGGTTAATTTCGCAAGTCGCCACGCGAGGCGTCCTTCGCGGTTCTGCCCGATGGGAATCAAGGTCGTCCTGTCTGTTCAGTTAAGGTCTGATGTCAGTTTACTTTCGGTCGAGTGACATTGCACATCGTGTCCCTCGAGCCTGCTTGCCCTTGATCGTGCTTCACTTGATTTTGGCCGAGCGTGGATAAATCTTCAACTGACTTTGACTGAGCGAGCGTGCTTTTAGTTGAGTTCGGCTCGACGTGAGTTTGTTCGGCCGAGTGCGGATAAGCCTTCAAGTCGCTTTGGCCGAGCAAGCGTGCTTTTGATTGAGGTCTGCTCGACATGAGTTCGAGCGCGCTCTGCATCGTATCTCTTCAACTCAGATTGGGTGACTCTTCTGCTCTGATTGATTGCATCGTCATCTTTTAAAGTCTTTCTGCTCTTCTTTCTTTATGCGGCCCTGCTCGGATTCAAACTGCCATGCTCTGCTGATATGAGTGTTCATCTGCTCTTCTTTCCCTCCACTTGGTCTGATGTGTATTCTTTATATTGGTTGCGGGTGCCTACTCCCTTATCAAGATCTGAACGTTTTCATAATAACTTTGTTATGTCTTAAATTTGTTATATAATGCAATGTCATAATAAATTTGTTATATTTCGTAAGGTTTTTCTCTTGTGTCTTTAGTCACTGTTAAATTTAGTCAGTTTACTTATTGTTTACTTTGTTATGTTTCTGGATTGTAAGTTATAATGTGTTTAATTTGTATATTGATGCTTGGTTACAAAATCAGTTGTGGATTGTAAGTCTTAGTTTGGGATGGCAATTGAGAATATCGAGGACGAGTATCTATATATCCAAAACCCGCCCCATAGTAAAAAAATGATACTCGAACCTGTTCTGAAATCTGACGGGTATTTTTTTTTATCCATACTAGATCCAAATCTGTGGGTTTGGGTTATCCACATGGGTATCCGTAAACTACCCACTCTAAAGACCTAAACCAAACCTGAACCCAACATAAACCGAAATAAATTAAAAATTAAACAAAAAATAATAAAAATATATATCATGATATCTTAAAGTTACACATCCGCCAAAATATCCTAAAACAACATAAAATATAAACCAAACATCCATCAATAAAATTAAAAACAAACATTCTTCAAATATTTAAAAGTAAAAAACAAATGTCTTCGTTTGCTTCAACTTTTCAAGCTCCAAATAATCTGCCATCTATTGCAAAAACTTAAATTATTTTTTTATTTATAATAAATTCAATTAAACATAAGATTAGTGAATGTACGTAAAATCTAGAAGTTTATATAATACAATGCCATAGTAAGTATATTATCTACAATGACAACCAAACGTTTTAATAATAACTTTGTCATATAATGTGATGCCATAATAACTTTTTATGTCAGAAATCATCGGTTCAGGTTACCCACACTGGTACCTGCAAACTACTCGTGGATGAATCCCTCTATAAATACTCAAACCGAACATAAACCGAAGCAACAAGATTTATCGGTTTCGTATCATATAAGTTATAGGTCGAGTTTAAATCCGATGTTCTTATATAGATAACTAACTTTTTAAATTAAGCAAACATAGTTAGACAATAATATTTAAACATAGTATGAACACATATTCTTTATCTGCCATTGTTTTTGAACATTTCTTCCACTCGTATTTTCCAACCAACACATACTAGGTCGGTTGCAATGATCCCTCTGTAAGCTCATTCCAACATGGGAGCCAACTTTCCTGTCTCAAGTTCTTGCTTATACAAGAAGACACGCCTTAGCACGAGTTACCAAATCTTAGTGGTTCAAGATTTTAGCTTAGTATTATAATGTCACTGAACTTTTTGCTTCATAAAAAATTCCCTTAGATGTGTCTTGTCTCGGTGTTCTTCTAGCAAGTCTAAATCAACTTGTAGTCCTTATTTTTTTATTATTTTATTATACTATAAGATGTGGTTGGTTGGAGCCTCGGTTTCTACTGGTGCTCTATAGGTAAGTGAAAATGATATCTCCCCTATTAGACCTTGAGACATCATTTGCTATGTCCAGACTATTTATGGGAACATTTCTAGTCCTTTTTTCTTTTCCCACGTTTTTAGATTATCCATGATCATTAAGGTGGAAATTCCCAAAGGTCCTCAAAGTGTGAATTCTTATACTCATTATTTACCAACATGTCGTCAATATAGACTTTCATATTCCGCCATAGTTGTTCTTTGAACATTTTGTTCACCATTTTTAGTAGGTAGACCCAGAGTTTTTGAGCCCGAAGGGCATCACCATATAACCATACCACTGGTTAGTTGTGAATGGGGTCTTCTTTTTATCTATAGGTTTCATCTTGATATGATTGTACCCAGATTAAGCATCCATAGAAGACAACATTTTGTGCCCTGTGGTGGCATCCACGTGTTGGTCTATCTAAGGTAACATAAAGAGTCTCTATGACATGTTAAGTTTAGGCTAGTGAAGTCGATACATATAATCCATTTCATGCACATAAGTTTTACTAGAATGGGGCTAGCCACCCATTCGGGACTGATTTCTCTAATGTGGCTCATTGTCAATAATTGATCGATTTTATTTTCTACCACTTTCGATCGCTCGGGTGCAAAATGCATATTATTTTGTAGTACCAACCTAACCTAATGGTATATTATAATTATATGGGTAACAAAGTATTTGTGAATACCTATTACCGATGTGTTGTCCCATACAAAAATATCATCGGACAGATATATCAGGCGTATTAATTTTATTGTCATTGCTTCGGCTAAATTCTCCTCGATTCTCACTATTCAGTTAACCCTTCTTTCTAGGCATACGTTCGTCAGTTTTGATGAGTCCGAATTCAGCATGCTCCCCGGACACGGACAGATCAGTCCAAGGCCTCCGGACCGGACAGATCACATGGACCGGACAGATCACTTTGAACACCATGACCATAGGATTGTTCGAACTATGACAAAAGTACTAAAAAACCTAAACACTTCTTGACTAAGCTACTTGCTCTCCTACTTAGAGCTCATGGGTCTTTGAACATGACCCGTATCCATTAAACATGACCCGAAAGCCCATAAGGGCCCAAACATCAGGGTATAAATACCCAACCACCTGCATTAACTATAGGTAATGAAAATTAACTGCTACCAAGCTGCTTAATTATCTCTCTACTCTCTACTCTAAACACTTAAACACCCACACACCACCATAAAACATCAACTGAAATTACCAGCCTACCCTCATGCACTTATTATCCATACCAAATTGGCGACCACAGTGGGAGGAGAAGGTGCCTGAATCAAGCATTCAAAACCAGCTAAGAAAATCTGTTCGAATGAATCCGGACATTCCAGAACTACCACCAACTTTGCTCGAAGTGGTGGGAGAGAACGATGAATACACCATCGAAGAGCGTGACCGGCTAAATGGTGAAATAGAAGCTCCGAGGGCAGAAAAGGCCAAGATGGGCATGAAAGAAAAGTCTAAAGCATCGGTTGCTCATCACACCGATAACCCCAGAGAGCATGAGTCTTCAAAAACTCATGTGAGCACCAAAAAGACTCATGCCAGTTCTAAAAAGTCTCACCGGTCCAAGCCTGTGGAGAGTTCTGACTCGAGCTTAGAATCTTCCGATAGCTCTTCGGACAGTGAGGGAGTTGAAAAATCCTTGTCCTCTAGCAGCGATGAGGGTCGAACCAGAAAGAAGCAAAAGCAGATTAAAAAATATTCAAGAAAAAGAGATAGACATGGAAGAATGAAGAGGCATATTGGCAAAGGGTCATCTCATAACCGGAGGCATGTGGACAAGATGCTGATAGATCCCTTTGCTTTCCACGATGAACCAGGTATCTTTGCAACTCCCAATGAGGATACTGTGTTCAGTCGTGGAAGGAATTGGAGGCAATCTCCATTGTCTTCTAAAATTCTATCCGGAAACCTCCCAAGAGGTTTGACAGCACCAAAATAGAGAAGTACGATGGCAGTACTGATCCGGACAACCATCTGGAGCAATTTAAAAACTTCATAATGAACTTTGACGACGATGATAAACTACTTTGTAGGGAATTCTCCCAATCCTTTACGGGGAGTGCTCTAAAATGGTACAACAGCTTGCCTCAGGGTTGTATTAAAGATTTCGATACGTTTTGGGTAGCCTTTCGAAGGCAGTTCGTAGGGAGTAAAGAGCTGAAGGGCAATGGAGACACAATAATCCATTGTGCCCAGGAACCAAATGAGTCGTTGAAAGAATATATAAGTCGTTTTGTGAACACTAAAAATGGGTTGGCTGATTGCTTTGAACAAGTGGCAATAGCATCCCTAAGGCAAGGTTTGAATCCATGCAATCTAGCTGATTCAGTGACCAGAAAGAAGGCCATGACATGGGGAGGGTTGCTGAATCAGGTTGGCAAACAGATAAATGTTGATGAAACAAAAAAAACCAGGGTGTACAGGAAGGTGAGGTCTACCCCAGTGGCACCAAATCCCAATCAAAATCAGTCCCGGAACAAAGTAAGAGAGACCGGACAGGGGCATGGTAGGGCAAAAGCTCAGTCTCAGCCAGCAGCTCCTGCTCAGAGTCAGAAATCCAGAAACAAAAGAGGGCCATGGGTCAACCGGAGTGGTTCGCAGAGTTAAAAGAAAGTGTGGCCACCATTTTTGATAAAACAAAGGATGAGGTGCATTATCGGAGACCGGCAACACTGCAGTCTCCCAGAGAGCATCGCGACAACTCTTTTTGCCAATATCACAATGATATTGGCCATACCACTGATGACTGCATAACATTGAAACAAGAGGTTCAGAACTTGATTGAGAGGGGAAACCTGGGGGCTTATGTTAAAAGAAGAGGAGGCAACAGGCCTGACAACACTCACGGGTTGGTCCAAGTAATGCTGCACCGGAGGGGGCCATGGTTATAGTTGAAAGGTTTGACGTGGAATCTGAATACTTGGACCCTGATCCAACTCGAAACAGAGTGGGTGCTATAGAGGAATGTTCTAGATCAGTCTCCGGGCTCATTAAGTTTTTCGAGTCACTTACAATTTTCGGAGGGGACACTGTGACAGCTCCTACTGCTTCTTCAATGAAGAGGCATGTTCATACTTTAGCCTCCCAGCTAGAAGGAGGCATGACATCCTATCAGTCACCAAACTCATTACCCTTCATTGTGTTTAATGAAGACGATTTAAGAAACATTGCTGGCCCTCATGAGGATGCTGTTGTCATAGGAGCATCTATAGGGGGCAATGACATAAGAAGAATCCTGGTGGATACTGGAAGCTCAGCCAATATCCTTTTCCTAACCACTTACAAGAAAATGAAAAATCCAGCCGTAATTCAGAATTCGGACAGGTCAATCGTGGGCTTCACAAGCAGCTCAGCAGATGTGATCGGAGAGTTCGAAGAAGAGGTGTTATTGGGCAAGGGCCCATTCAAGAAAATGGCCAGAATACTCTTTATTGTGGTGGATTGTCCCACTTGATATAATGCCATTCTAGGGAGGTCTTGGCTCTCTAGGATGCATGCAGTGGCTTCAACAGTCCACCAGTGCTTGAAGTATGCTGTTCAGGGACAGGTTGGAGTCGTCCGGAGCAGCCAAAAGGTTGCAAGAGAATGTTATGCGACTGCCTTGGCTCCTCGAACGCTGGGGGCAGTCCGTATTAATGAACAATAGCAGTTTGAGGGCCTTTCTAGGGGTGAGGGTGAAATTGATGACCCCAGAGAGACCCCTGAAGTATTGATACCGATCGAAGAGGTAGAAACACAGTGTTTGGAAGATGGTAAAAGTGTCAAGATAGGGTCTAAAATGCCACCTATGTTAAAGAAGGAAATGTTGAAGTTTTTGAAAGACCATCAGCATGTTTTTGCTTGGTGCAATGCTGATGTTACTGGGGTTCCATCAGAAGTGATATCACAAAGATGGGGCACATTAAGGAATCTCAATACCCTTTGTGGGCTGCCAATCCTGTCTTGGTGAAAAAGAATAATGGCAAGTGGCGCATGTGCATTGATTTCACAGATCTCAATAGAGCTTGCCCAAAAGACTTGTATCCGATCCCCCGGATTGATCAGTTAGTAGACTCCACCTCTGGGAACAAGCTACTTTCCTTTATGGATGCTTTCTCCGGATACAATCAGATTCAAGTGGATCCGAAGGATCAAGAGCATACCACGTTTGTTACTGACAGAGGACTTCATTGCTACAAGGTGATGCCATTTGGTTTGAAAAATGCTGGGGCTACTTATTAGAGGTTAGTCAACAAGGCATTTTCTGATCAAATTGGAAGAAATATGGAAGTATACATTGACGATATGATGGTAAAGAGTGTAGATGAGCAGTTGCACTTGTCCGATCTCCAAGAAAATTTTGCCAACTTGGTAAAAGTGAATTTGAAGTTAAACCCTGAAAAGCGTGTGTTCGGAGTGCAGTCCGGGAAGTTTCTAGGCTATATCATAAGTGAGCATGGAATACAGCCCGATCCGGACCAGCTAAATGGTCTTTTCCAGATGGAACCTCATCGAAACATTAAAGAAGTACAACGGTTAACGGGGAGGTTAGCCGCCTTAAACAGATTTATCTCAAGGTCTTCGGATAGATGCGCTCCTTTCTTTCAAACCTTGAAGGGTGCAAAGGGCTTTGATTGGACCTCACAGTGCGATGAGGCTTTCAATGAAATCAAGAAACACTTGTCCTCCCCCAAAACTTTGTTCAAACCAGTTGATGGGGAGACTCTCTTTGTATATTTGGCAGTTTCAAGTTGTGCCATCAGTGTTGTGCTGGTAAGAGAGGTCGATGGTCATCCCCATCCAGTGTACTACATCAGCAAAAGCTTGATAGATGCTGAGAGACATTACTTGAAACTTGAAAAATTGGCATTAGCCCTGGTGATAGCTGCAAGGAAGATGAGGCCTTATTTCCAGGCCCATCCTATCATCGTCCGGACCTCTTTTCCCCTCAAGAATGTCCTTCAAAAAGCAGACATTTCGAGCAGGATGACTAAGTGGTCAGTAGAATTGGGGGACTTCGACATAGACTTTTCTCCCCGAACAGCAGTCAAAGCCCAAGTTGTGGCTGATTTTCTGGTTGAATTCCACTCCGACAGGGATTCAGAGCAAGCTACTGATATAAAAGATAAAAAAGTATGGGTCGTCCGAACAGATGGTGGATCTAGCACTATGGGATATGGTGCAGGAGTATGTTTAACTTCCCCATATGGAGACAAGATGTACCAGGCTATTTGTTTTGCTTTCAGGGCATCTAATAACGAGTCCGAATACGAAGCAGCTATAGCTGGGTTAAAGTTAGCCTACATTTGTGGGGCTAAGAGGGTCAAGCTGTTAAGTGACTCCCAACTACTCATCCACCATGCCCAAGGCCAATCTGAGGCTAAGAAAGAGCAACTTGTGAAATATTTACTCCTCCTAAAAAATGAAGCACTTAAGTTTAAAGATGTTATCTATGAGCATATTCCCCGAACAGAAAATGAGCTAGCAGACTCATTGACAACCATAACATATACGGAGTCATATCCATGGATCCATGTGCTCGAAAGCCCCTCTATTCAACTTAGTAAGGGTAAAGAAGAGGAAATTTTTGAAATACAAGTGAAACAGCCTCGAGACTGGAGGTTTCCTCTCCTACAATATCTCTCTGATGGTGTCGTGCCTCCAGATAAATCACTAGCCAGAACATTGAAACACAAGGCTCGTGGTTTCATTATATTGAGAGAAGTGTTGTACAAAAAGTCCTATAGTAAACCTCTCCTGCGTTGTTTGGGTAATGAAGAGTCATAAGTGGTCCTCTCCGAATTGCATGATGGTGAGGGATCAGCCCATTGTGGATTTAGAGCTTTAACAAGAAGAGTTTTACTCTGTGGTTACTATTGGCCATCAATCATGAAAGATGCTAAGGAATTGGTGAGGAGGTGTGACCCATGCTAGAGGTACAACAATGAAATTCATGTACCAGCCATTCCTTTAGAGTCAATTTTTGAGCCCATTCTTTTTGCTCGATGGGGATTGGATTTAGTAGGGCCTCTCCCTGTGGCATCCGGAGGGCGCAAAACTATAATTGTGGCCATTGACTACTTCTCGAAGTGGATAGAAGCATCCCCTCTAGCAGGGACAACATCAAAATCTGTTATAAAATTCATTCTATCCAACATATGTTGCAGATTTGGTGTCCCACATAAAATAACAACACACAATGGGCCACAGTTCGACAATAGAGAAATGGAGAGCTTCTGTGCTTCAAGGGGTATACAACATTTTTTTTCTTCACCTTTCCACCCACAAGCGAATGGGCAAGTTGAAGTGGCTAATAGAACTATACTATCCGGTTTAAAGAAGAATTTGGAAGGGGCTGTTGGGAAGTGGCCTAGTTATCTACAAGAAGTCTTGTGGGCCTACCGGACAACGCCTGGGGCTGCAACACAAGAGTCACCCTTTGCCTTGGTCTATGGGATGGATGCAGTAGCCCCCATAGAGAAGACCCTCCCCTCCTTTCGTGTTCACAACTTCTCCGAACACGCTAACGAGGTGGCAGTCAGAGGTCAACTTGATTTGATAGAAGAAAGACGGTTAAAGCTCACCTTAGAGTTGCCCACTATCAAGGCTTGATGAGAAGCAGGTTTGCTTCCAAAGTTAAAAGAAGAGATTTCCAACCAGGGGACAAAGTATTAAGGAAGGTCTTCATACACACTAAAGAAAAGCTCTTCGGAAAGCTGGCCCCAACTTGGGAGGGTCCGTATATGGTTGTTGAAGGAATTAAGCCTGGAACTTATTGGTTGGAAGACAAAGATGGCAGAGTTCTAACTCATCCTTGGAATATTGAGCATCTCCGGATGTACTTGGAATAGCACTTGTGTAAATATTTACTTGTTTAAACATCCATGTAAATATTTGGGGGCATACTCTTTCCTCCCTGGTGGCACGGGGAGGTTTTAATGAGGTGTCCGGGCGGTTGAATAAAATTCGATGCCTTCTTGAAAATTTTCTAAGTGTTTTTAAAGTTTTGTCCCTTGTCATACTATCCGAACTGAAATATCTAAGGGATATTTAAACTCTAGCCGGAGAATTTAAACACTCTCACAATGCAACAACTAAAGGCTTCTTAAACTCTGGCTATCAAAATTAAAACGAACAATAAAAGAAGATGATGGTTGTACAGAACAGAGATATTCATTAAAATAAATAACTTAAAATTGCCTTGGCCTTCCAAGGACTTTTAAATAGTCAAGATACAACACAAAAAGCCTGTCCGAACAAACACCGGACACCATTACAAAAAGAGTGCCTTGGCCTTCCAAGAACTTTAGTCTGAATAAAAAATAAACAAAGTAGATCGTAAGTTAAGGTTGAGCCTTTGAAGATGGCTCACCTTCATCTACCTTCTTGCCTTTAAAATCGCTTTCACCTTCATCAACCTTCTTCTTTCCCTTGGGATCATCTTCCTCCTTGTCTGGGCTCTCTCCGGTCCTCTCTTCATCATCGGATGAGGACGCACTGGAGACTCCATACTGATCTTCCTCGGCCATTGTATGATGTGGAAGGTCATCATCGTCTACATAAAGCCACAAGTCCCCTAGGTTCCTCTTCGGAAAAGTTTCATGAAAGAGTAGAACCATGTCAGACCTCACATTCTCAAGCAATAGCTCTTCGCTTTTAATCATCTGGTTGGCATAGGCATTGATCTTGGCTTGGATCGTAGCCTCTTGATCCCTTAACAAAGTGGTTTTCTCCTCGGCAACCTTGGATGCTACATTCTCAAGAGCAATCTTGTCAGTAGTTAGGTTGGTGATAATCTTGTCCTTTGCCTTGGTCTCTTCTTTTGAGGCAGTAAGGTCTTTCTCCACACCGGACAGCTTCTCCCTGAGGTCTCTGATGGTTTCCTCTAGAGTGGCAACTTTTGTGTTGCTTTCCTCCTGATTCCTCTTCAACTCCTCATTTGCTTCCTTTAGCATGTCAGCATTGGCAGTAGCAGTGCGAAGGTCTTCGGACATCTTTTCCTTCTCAGACTTAAGGTCTTTGATGATGTCTGCTTGACCCCAACTTGTCTCTCCAGTGTAAGTACCGGCTGCACGTTTCTTAGCAAGGAGTGGGCTATGGTGTCCTTTTCACTAGAGACAATGAAAGTCTTACCATTGAAGTTGACAGTGTTAGAGCTGCTCGGAGGAATGTAAGGCCCTGCGAAGTCGTCTCTGGGAAGGTTGAGGAAGTATTCACCAAGCTCACAAAGACCGGTGATGTCTACTCCATCGATGTTGAGATCTCCTCCTTCAACCTCATCGGTATGAAAGTCCCTTGGGATCTCTTCAGCATGTGTTGGGTCAGAAGGGTCAGCCTGGAAAGAAGGCTCCGGATCCCGGAGAGCAAGCTCATCTCCCTTAACAGTCTTTTTCTTCTTGGCTGCCCGGTCTGCCCCTTCACTCCCCTGTTTGCGATTCCTCTTGGAAGCCCTTGGAGGTTTTGGGAGGTCTGCTTCCTGCATTTCGGTCTCTTACTCCACTACTTGCAAAAGAGCAGCATCGATTTGGCTCTGGGCTGGCCCCTCCGGGTCTGTTGGAGCATCCTTCTCAGCATCAACAGGATTAACATCGCTCACCACCTTTTTGCCTTTATTCTTGCCCTTCATTTTGCTTGGGGCTTTGGCCCGGCCTGGCAGGAAGAGTGTCCCATCTGCTTCATGGGTCCTCTTAAGCATTGTGTCCGGAGAAGGTTGGGTGGTGAGCTCCTCCCAAGTCAGGTCTCCTCCGACCTGTGGTGTTCGACATGTGAGACCTTGCCAAGTTTCCACTGGTGAAGGCAACGTGGAATCGGTTCCCCCATTCCTCAGTAGCCCAGGCATTAATCCTGCCACAAGTAACCTGCCCGGCCTTCAAGTAATCACCGAACTCCTTAGGCAGTTCTGTTAAGACAAAAGAAAGACAAATTAATTTAAACCAACTATAAGAAGAAAAAAGTAGACAAAGATTTAAAGTGGGAGACTTACGATCACTCCTCCACCTGCTTCTGAGGAGGCTTGGATTCACTCCGGACTTGATCTTCTTTCCGTTTTCCCAAGCACCACTGACGAACAAAAACTGGCTCCTCCATTTACTCTCCGACTCCAATAGATCATCAACAACTTTGAAACTGTCCCCCATATTGAAATGGTAGAAGGGGAATTGGTGATGTTTGCAAAGATTGGCCACTGCAGCAAACTCTTCCATAGGAAGAAGGATCCCGGACAGCCTTGATGCCATGATGCATGACATCAGAGTATACCAAGCGTTGAGGCTCAGCTGGCTCAGACAGAGTTTGATCAGATGAAAATATCTGACAATCTCTGGGTCCAATGGGAATCCGAGTCCCCAATTAAATAGCTCCGTGAAGATGACTATTTCATTCAGCTTGCAATCCATAGGAGTTTCGGGATCTATGGGAATCCTTATCTTCACATTTTCTGGGATCCCCCATTTTGTGCGCATTCGACCCAGTTCAGCCGTATGGATGAAAGCATACTTGGTCTTCTGTAAGGCCAAGAGGTATTTAAGTTCAACCCTGTGAAAACAAGGCCCTACCTTCCCTTCGAGACACTCCGGCAGCTCTGGATGCCTCAAGCACATTTTTTCTTTGCCTTTATCTTTTTTGGCAGCAGCAGTATTACTAGTCTGACCGGCGGGCTCAGGCTCGAAAGGGACTTCTTCAGCAGAGTCCTCCATTCTTTCCTCCATGATCGTTGGAGGAATATCAGTGGTAGTGGCCCGGGGAGAATTCAAACTTGGCTCAGCTTGGCTTCCGGGCTGCTGATCTTCAATGTTTCCTTGACTTCTAGTCTCAGGCTGGAGCTCTGAGGCAGAGACCTCTCTTCGAAGTGCTGGGATGCTAGTCTCCGGGCCAGGTAGTCTTTCCCGGGGAGCTCTGATAGGCACTTCAGACCCAGAGCTGCTATTTTTTGCCCCCGACTTTGAGGGAGTGTTCTTAGAGGCTTGCCCCTTAACCAGCCGACTCTTTCTACGGTCGACTAACTTCTCCGGGGAGTGCTCCATGTCTGATCCCATCGCTATGAAGGGTGAGGGTTTTCTGAACCTAGTGGCGGTTACTCCTGGTTCGACAATGAATTTTGATTCCTGAACAGAGGAACCAGAGATGATGGGGGAAAGGCTAGGTTGGAATAACTTTCTAGGCTTAGTGCCTTTGGAGGAAGAAGATCCTCGATCCGACTCTGCAGCAGAGGAGACTGGTCTGTCAACAGGCGAAGTAGGTAACCCTGCTGCGATTCATCTTTCCTTCTCAACTTTTTGTGCCTTCTCCAACTCAGAAAGGTTGAGCCACCCGCCTTTGATCAAAGCAGTCCTTGCTGTAAACATAAACTATCAAGAAAATCTTTGCTTTAGAGAGAGAAAGCTCTAAGAAAATATACAGAGTAAATATGAAAGAGATAGTAAAACAGTAGAAAGTGAGTTTGAATTTATAGTAATTCTGAAAAAGGAAGTTGATTCCTAGGAGAATTCGAAAAGTTTGGTAATGATTAAAAGACGGCGCTGATGTCACCATTTGTAATTAAAGAGGTTTCTTTTCGAAGAAGGTGGGTTCGAAATTCAAGGTGAAAAAACGGCTGGAACAACCAATCAGAGAGCGACACGTGTCCCACGAACTCTGGCAAAAACCGTTTTAAATTCGTGAAGCTTTATCTGTCCGGGTAAACCCATAGATCTGTCCGGATTGAAAACTACTTCTGATGTCGAACTGTTTTTCAGGTCTCTGACAAGAATACTTGCTCAAACACCTAAAAAAAGGGGCTCCTGATGAGTCCGAATTCAGCATGCTCCCCGGACACGGACAGATCAGTCCAAGGCCTCCGAACCAGACAGATCACATGGACCGGACAGATCACTTTGAACACCATGACCATAGGACTGTTCGAACTATGACAAAAGTACTAAAAAACCTAAACACTTCTTGACTAAGCTACTTGCTCTCCTACTTAGAGCTTATGGGTCTTTGAACATGACCCGGGTCCATTAAACATGACCCGAAAGCCCATAAGGGCCCAAACATCAGGGTATAAATACCCAACCACCTGCATTAACTATAGGTAATGAAAATTAACTGCTACCAAGCTGCTTAATTATCTCTCTACTCTCTACTCTAAACACTTAAACACCCACACACCACCATAAAACATCAACTGAAATTACCAGCCTACCCTCAGGAAATTATTATCCACACCAAGTTTCTTTGTTGCTTCAAATTCAGGTTTGTTCTCTCTAGGGTCGTCGACTCTGATAGGAACTCCTAAGGTAGGATGCTTACACATTCTTGCTTGTGCTAGGGTGTGTAACTGTCGGGCCTGAGCTACATTCCTCGGATCATCTGCCGCTTTCTCGTAGGTTACTCTGCGGTATCCCCTTGGGACACATTTCTTGTCTCCTACCACATACTTCATGCATTTAAGATAGGATGACACTGAAGTCAAGTATTCATGGCCTCCCCAAAATGAGGTTGTAGGTTCACGAAGATTCGAGCATGACGAATTCTACCATCTTTGTCTTAGACCATCTCACAATTCATATTAAAATTTGCAACATCACTTTTCCATGGAGGTGATGGCCTTTCTGTCCTCCACTATAATGAGATTAAAGGCGACCTAGAGAACGACATTAAAGGGTAATTGGCCTTTGAGAGAGAGAAAAATTAGGTTTGTTATTGTTCGATTCTCTACTAAGACTCTTGACATATCGCATTTTTCTACCGAGGATTTTATCAATAGTACATATCAATGAAGATAAGTTATTCCCACCAAGTCCTTCTGTGTGAAATATATACTAGGCGCCTCCGAGCTCCTTTTGCACGACCGTATTGCATATTTTGGGAGAGATCTTCTTATGATTTATTTTCTCTAGTGTTTATTTTTTACGGGATTTCGCTCATGTTTTCACTCGTTGGGTGGCGATGTGGCATGACCCATTATGAGGTTTCCATGATTACTCTCACTTGATTGGTTGGGACATATGGATGTGTTCGTTCCGGACAACGGAACCAAAATGATGAGATAAAAATCACATAATCTACTAACACCTGATGAAATATAACAAATAAAGATAATGGACAAAAAAAGACAAAGAACTCGGAAAACAAAGTGATAAACACGTGTGTTAATTTCTTATATTGTATTACCATTTCTCTCTTTTTCAGTTTATACTATTTAATTAAGCCTTTCATCCGTTTTACAAAAGAAAGTCTTGCTTCTTATATCGTGTTCTTTTGATTTTGAGAAGTTCTAGGTTTTTCCCTCTGCATTAGTGTAGCCTTTTTTGACCCTCCAGGCACTTTATCAGAGGAAGGTATTATCAGACACAATTTTCGTACACTTAGCGGCGTTGGAGGGAATGAGATTCACGACTAGAACAAAAGCCATATTCCACTTTCGTATATAAGTAAGAATGTCTGATCTCCACACTAGTATGATATTGTCCGCTGTGGGTCCAAAGGCCCGCACGAGTTTGTTTTTAGTCTACTTCCAAAAGGCTTCATATATTTGAGATACGTTCTTACTTTTATACTAGTGATCCTTCCTATGTCTAACCGATGTGGGATGTGGGACTTTGATCTTCACCCTAACAAATCCTTCTCTCGACCACCCTGTATGTTCCTTAGCGCCTCTATCATAGGCACTCCAAACTAGGTCTTACCATTGATCATACCGCCAGTTCTTTAGCGCCACCATGAACTTCGAACTAGGTTGTATATAGTTGATCATTCACCTTGAGTGTGGTTAATGGTCCATAATGTTTGACATTTGTGCACATCCCATTCTGTCTGGACCTAGAACTCTCATACCATTTTTTGTGAATATGGGTACCGCATATTCCGCATCCGTATATAAATAAGAACTATCCAAACTTAACATGACTAAGTGCCAATATCGTTTTTTTTAATCTCAAACTGCTTTAATTAATAAAATAATAATACAAGTAGAGTTTGATACAATTGGTGAAACTGAATATTATAATTTGAAACTTGAATTGATGTAATTCAAGATCATATTGAGATTTACTGTTTTGGTCCTTGTTCAGCAAAAATAATTCTTATTGTTTATTTTGTGTTAGGCTTCAGTACTCCTACTCCTTTGTGCGTCATTGCATCTTTTATCCTTGATTACTTGATCTAGTATTCTTCTTGCCATCTTGATATCCATCTTCCTCCTTGTCTTGATTCTCCTCTTTAAGAGCTTTTGTAACCTGCAAGAGTAACAGATATGTTGGTCAGGTTGAAAACCTGTCATAAAGTTGTTAACATGTTAATATAAGTGTCTAAAATAGCCCAAGTTCAAGCTTCGTAGTAATAGAATAACATTAAGAGGGCTATGAGTGTTAATTCCATTAAAAGAACAGTCTTGCTTTTGTTTCAAAGCATACTTAACAATCCAATCAGCAACACATTTTTCTTCTCTAAAAATATGTTTAAGTATCATTTTTGAGTATATCATTTTTCAGCAGCATGTTAATAATTTAGATAAGAACCACAAATACTTATCATGTGCTATCATGTTAAATAAATCTAATGATTCAATCTCAACATCTATCTCTGTCAAGTTATTCATTTGACAAAACCTAAGTCCATGCAACAAAGCTAAAGATTCAGCTATTAAGGGTGTACATTTTCCAATCAATATCCCTTGTCCTACAATTAACTCACTATTAGAGTTTCTGATAATGAATCCACTGCTAGAATCCCCATTATGAAGTGAGGAGCCATCGTAGTTAAGCTTAAGCCTATTTGTGGAAGGAGGGTGCCACTTAATATAGAGACAATTCTTTCTGTTTGGAAGATGATTAGCGCTATTTAGGTCCTTAGCTATATGGAGATCTTTTCTCTAATGTTTAGTTGTAATTAAAGAAGATCTGTCTAAAGTAGATAAAAGATATTTGACTTGCTTAGTTATTGATCTATCAGTACTAATCAGGCCATCATGTTTCATTTTGTTTCTTGCTATCCAAACTGTCCATACTATCAATGACGGTACTATTGTTCTAATATGAGTCTTATACAATGTACAAGAGAACCATTTATTTATAAAATGGTTAATTATCATATGCTTCCTTACTGATATGTTAATGATGTTAGAAAAATGTAACTAGACATTCCATGTTAATGGACAAGAGACAAAGAAATGATTTAACGTTTCACATTCTGGACAGAACTGGTATTTAGATACTAAACTAATTCCCCTATGTTGAATGTTAGAGTTTAATGAAATTAAGTTGTTAATAACTCTCCACAAGGTAATTGGGCACTTTTTTGGCGTAATATTATTCCAGATTTGACTTTTGAAAAAAGATTAAACATTTTTTATTCTTATGTTATTCCAAGTGAGTTTAAGATTAAACTTACCATCTGGAGATAGTTTCCAGATGATAGAGTCATCATTGTTAGGATTAATTTTAATCTTAACTATCTTGTTAATTTCAGAATCAAAGACCACTTCATTCTTAATTTTCGTCATGTTCCATAAGAAATTAGTCCAGTATTCATTCACCCTAATTTTTGTATACCAGGTGCTTGATATATTTGGAGTTAATTGAATTAGAGCCCTAGAATCATGCCATTTGTCTAAGAAAAGGTCTACATTTCCTTTCCCAATTACCCAAAATATGTTTTCTTCTGGTTCAGTTCTAACTTTTAACATTCTTTTCCATATTCTAGAGTCTGATTGCTTAGGTAAAACTTATAAAGGATGTAATTTAGAGCAGTATATATTATTTAATAAGTTAGCCCAAAGAGTATTATTTTCCCTAAAGTTAAACCACAGTTCATGTGACAAAGCTACTTGTACAGTTGAAAGGTCTCTAAAGTTTAGGCCATTTTCACTAAAAGGTTTACATAATTTAGACCAGTCAGTCCATAACATACTTTTATTATTCTCAGTGTGACCCCATATGAACTTATTGAGTAGTTTGTTAATTCTGTTAATTATTGTCTTTGGTATTGTGATAC
This sequence comes from Limnanthes douglasii subsp. nivea, assembly GCA_036936605.1. NCBI lineage: Eukaryota > Viridiplantae > Streptophyta > Magnoliopsida > Brassicales > Limnanthaceae > Limnanthes > Limnanthes douglasii. The sequence continues at coordinate 221,784,547 of JAUPFV010000004.1, forward strand.
ACTGCATATAATAAAGGGGATAAGCGGGCAAGACTGATTTGATCAAAATCAGTTTGCCACCAAACGATAATGACTTAGAATTCCAAAGGTCTATACTAGTTCTGATCTTGTTAATGATTTCATCATAATAGGTGGTTTTGTTGTTTATAAATATTGGTATACCTAAGTGGTTGAGAGGCAATGAGTTATGGTTAAAACCTAATAAGTGTTCAAGAGTCCTAATACGTTGCCTAATTAAATTAGATGGAGCTATAAAAGTAGTTTTCTGTAAGTTAATTTGTTGACCAGATAAACTTTGATAGGTACTTATAAAGTTACTTATCTTTTTTAGATTCCTAATTGAGCCATTTAGAAATAATAGGACATCATCTGCAAAGGCTAAGTAGTTTATAATTAAGGATCCTCTAGTTTTGTAAATTAAAGTAGGATCTAAAGATATGTTTTTATTAATTCCTCTGATTAAAAATTCCTCTGCTTGTATGAAGAGAGAGGGGGATAAAGGATCCCCCTGTCTGGTTCCATTTGAAGATTTGAAAAACCCATATGCTATTCCATTTACAATCACAGAGTATTGGATATGTTGAATGTTTTTTTAACTAAATTGATAACTCTATTGTTAAAGCCAAATGATTTCATTACTTAATATATAAAGTTAAAATTCAATTTGTCAATAGCTTTTTTCATATCCAAATTGATTATAATATTACTACCCCTTTGTTTCTTGTTTAAATCATGAACTAGTTCTTGGGTAATCAAAATATTCTCCTGTACATATGCCCTTTGTTCTTTTGAAATTAGTTTAGGAAGTAGTATTAGTAATCTATTATTTATAAGTTTAGAAATTATTATGTTGAAAACAGAACATAAACTAATTGGTCTAAAGTCAGACCAGGTCTTAGCAGGGTTTTTTTTTTGTATTAAACAGATAGAGGTTGCAAACATTCCTTTTGGGAAGCTAGGTTTGCTAAGATAATCAGAGATTGCATTAACTAGATCTACTTTAATTATGGGCCAGCATTCTATATAGAATCTGGAGTTGAAACCATCAAATCCAGATACACTACAACTATTAAAACCGTTAATAATTATATATGTCTCTTCTGTTGTAGACTCAGCTAACAAGGATCTAGTGTCTTGGTCAGTTACTAATTATATATGTCTCTTCTGTTGTAGACTCAGCTAACAAGAAATTAACAACTGATTCACCTATTAAATTTTGATCATCTAATATGTTATTATTATCAATTATCTCGTTAATCATGTTTCTACATCTTTTCTTTTTAACAAAATTGTGAAATGTTCTAGTGTTATTATATCCATCTTTTAACCATTTGGAGGCACTCGTTTGTTGCCAGTAAGTCTCTTCCCTAGCAAGCAGAACTAAGTGTTTGGCCTTTAACTCAGAAAGTTTCTTATTGTTCTCAATAGAATAAGATAACTCTAAAATTCTTTCAATAATTTCAATTTCCTCTTCAGTTTTTTCAATACAATAAAAAATGTTGCCAAATACTTCTTTATTCCAAGTTTTTAATTTTTTTTTAGTCTTCTAATCTTAAACCTGAATAAATAAATGTAAGAGTTGGTAAAAGGTGATGTATCTATTGGGGTATTCCAATTATTTTCAACTGTTCGAATGAAATTTTGATGTCTTAACCACATATTTTGAAATCTAAAGGGTGGCTTTTTTTGAGTTGACACAGATGAGACTGAAATTATTAAGAGTGAGTGGTCTGACCCCGTTCTAGCCAGGTGCCTCACCCTAGTTATATCAAAATACTCTCTTTATCATTAAATAAGACTCGATCTAGGCGTTTCCACTTATGGTTGTTTGTCCATGTAAAATTTGAACCTGAGAATCCTGGATCCTCAAGTTTACAGTCCAAGATCATATTATTAAAGTCCTCCATTGAATTCATACACAGTGTATCACAACTAAGTTGCTCACTTGCGTTGGAGATGGTATTAAAATCTCCAACAACAAGCCATGGGTCATTGTTGTTGTTATTGGATAGGTTTCTCAGTTGGTCCCAAAAGGTTCATTCTTTGTAATCTATTACATTTTGCATATACTATGGTAACCATAAACTCTTTCAAAGAGTCAGAATGGTGTACCATAGTGTGAATAAGTTGGTCAACATCTAAAACTATATCAATTTTGTATGAGTTTCTCCAAAACAGCCATATTTTATTTTTTGTATGATCAAAACCAAGTTTTTAGAAGCTTTTTCAATTTTATCAATAGATATCATAGATTCTTGAAGCACTATGAGATCTATTGAAAACTTTTTAACTATATATTTTATTCTAATGGTGTTTTGGTTTCCAACACCTGTGGCATTCCAGTTTTAAAATGAGACTGTCATTTTTAAATATTTTTTGAGGATCTTACAGATCCTTTAAAGGTTATTGGCTTGTTAATGAGATTACTCCTAAGACTTTTGATCTTTAGTTTACTAGCTTTCCTTTGACATTTCTGTTTAATCTTATCTGTTTTTTTGGCAACTGGAGACTGTGGTAAACTTAAGGTTTGTCTATCACTAGATATTTCACAAGAATCTTTATCAGAAAAAGTATCATCATTCAAAATGTTAAAAGTGTTACTTAAATTTATGGATTGTATAGCTTCAATGACGCCACTTTCATTAATGTAAGGGGGATTATTATTCTGATTAAAGACCATACAATTTTCTTATGTGCTTATTCTTTTAGGAAAATTTAATTCTGTGTTATTATAATCATACTCAATTTGGGCTTTCATATTATTCTTTACAGGTTGATTCAGTCCACTAGACATATTTTGACTTGTATTCAGACCATTATTTGAAGACACCACTACTGATTTTACCTTAGGAATCCATTTCTCATTATATGTTTTCACCGTTTTTAGTAATTACCTTAGTAATTTTCTCTATGACCTAGATGTCTACCGTTTCTGAAATAGGTAGGTTTGTCACTATAAATGACATCTTGCCAGAATCTGTCTCGATCATCAAAGCTTATCCAAAGTCTTCGGGGATGGAGACTTGAGGTATCTACTACCGTCCAAGCTTTACAAAGATTAAAGCTTGCACGGTTTTTGTTGGGTATCCACATTGACAAAGGCAAGCCAATTGCCTTTGCAATATGTTCAATTGTGTCTGTGTTGTACATCATTTCAGGAATCTTAGGGAAAGAGATCCAAACTGGAGTCAAAGGAGACTCCCGTTTGGGGTTAAAGTTAGTGGTCCATCTAAGAATTCTAAAGGAGAATTGGCCTATAGTTCTAACTGTTCGTTTCCAGAATGTTTTAACGTCATCTATGTTATCAAATTCAACGAAAATGTGCCTATAGTCCCATTTATAGATACTAAGTGCCAATATTTATTTGTCATAAAAGCCGTGAATGCACGCCTTTAACAAGTTCAGAAGGATGACCCAATGGCTAACCCCGACTGCTGCCTAAATCCCATTGCGTTTGGTCACGCAAGTGCGTGCGCTCACGCACTTATACGCCACTAGGGTGGTCAAGTACTAGCTACCTAGCGAGGACCATTTTGGTCGCGCACTTATACGCCACCAGGGTGGTCAAAGTACTAGCTACCTAGTTTTTAGTCGTGTATATGTAGTATCTTACCATCATATTTTATAGTTCTTTAGTTACGTACTTTACCTAAGATTTATTCGTGTGGTGGTGAATCAGTCCAAAAGAATAAGTTAGTACTATTCTGCTTCTCCCTGTATAACGATATATTGTACAGCTTCTACAGCCTTAAATACCCTATAACATCCAGAAGAATTTTATCAGAAATACAATAAAAGAAGTCAAAAGCCAAAACGGCTAAACTGTGTCTCACTTATACATTTTTTAACTTCTAAACTTGAAAAGCTACCTAATTAAGCCACTTAAGTTTTCAGGAAACCATAAACACCTCAAATGAATCTAGCCATGATAGGCGTGTGGGACTTTACCGAAGAGAGACACGTATAGTCTTGAATTTAAGTGTTGCTATTTGGTTTATATGACATTGTTCCAACCAGTTCTTGCAACTTATAAGTTTAAGCTTAAGAAAGATAATACATATAACTATTTTGAATTTAACATGGAAAACAACCATCTCTATTTGTTAAACTCAAGCCGAATCACAAAATTGTTAACAAAAAAAACAAAACTACAAAGTTATTAAACCAAAACAACAAAAACTACAAATTCTGAAAAGTAGAATTGTGTCCAGGAGAGAATCCATAGGTCTCAGCAGGAGCAAATGGAGGAACACAATTACTCGGTGTCTGAGAAGAGTATCTGATCTAAAAAGGCCAAATCGTCAATCTGAGAGTTTAAATAACTAGGGAATGTAGAATCGTTTCCAAAAGGCAATCCATAATTCTCAAGGGGAAGAGGCAACTGATGGGCTATAGGGTCTGTTGGAGTCGGGAACTGCATTTGAACCCCAACGTTGCTACCGTCTGGATAGTCTGGAAACTTTTGAACAGCTTCTAGAGAAAACTCACTTTGAGTGGCAGGAACATGCTGAACAACTTCAGTATCTGGTGTAGTTGAGAAGGGTGCCTGGTCTCCAAAGCTGCTACCGTCTGACACTACTTGTATATGGCCGTCTGGATCATTCTGAAGCATAGAATCGTATTCCGAAGACAATCTATGTTGTTCAGCAAGAGCAGACTGATTAACCATGGTATCACCATTGTTATCGTCTGAAATTACTTTAGCCAATTCAGAAATATTCATATTTGGGTCCCAATCATGAGCTGGATTTTCCTGTATAACATTTTGAACAGAGCTGTTCATATTTTCTTGAGAGAAAACAGATGGTTGATTCATGACAAGAGGAGGAGGAGGAGGCGGCTCCAGATTATTGTTTCCTGAAATTTAAACAAAATGATCAAACAATATACATTTAAGTGATTAACATATAATTAATATTGAAATTTAACAAAACCTTTTGAATTTGTGATATTACCTTCGTCATGTTGGCGGAAAATATAAAAATAACACTCTCTTTAAAACAAACAAACAACTTTGATATAGATAGAAAAGGAGAAATATTACAAAACACTCTTACAACTCACACTAGAAGAGAAAATATTTTTCTAACACTCAAGAGAGCATTCTTGTCTCTCTTTTCTCTCACTCTAATTTTCTCTCTAACTTTGATTCTTGGTGTGTTTGTGTCATGCTCTAGATGGTGGGAGAGCTCCACTATTTATAGGAATATAGTGGAGACAAAGATCCACCATCCAAGAGGCTTTTGGATACTAACACACTAAACATCAATACTACACTCAAAGTTAAGGTGTTTCTTACACTCAACCTAAAAGTGTGTCTTACACTCAACCTAAAGTACTAAACATTAATTTAAATGTTTCTAGAATATTCTTTCTAGATGGGTCTTATTAAGTGGGTTGGACCATTTGAGTGGGTTGGGCCCTTTAGATGGATCAAGTTTATGATCCAACATTCCCCCTTAAACTTGATCCCGTGACCCCTAGTAGTTTCCTTAATCGTTTGAAGTCTTCGTTTTTCAGTGGCTTGGTGAAAATATCGGCAGCTTGATCTTGTGTCTTCACATATTCTACTTGCACATCCCTTCTTGAAATACACTCCCTTATGTAGTGGTAGCGAACGTCGATATGCTTGCTTCGATCATGGAATACTGGATTCTTGGCTAAGGCGGTGGCTGACTTATTGTCGACATACACTTTAGTTGGCTCATTCTGTGTTAGGTCTATCTCCTTCAATAGATTTCTAAGCCAAATCGCATGACTAACACATGTAGTAGCAGCAACGTATTCTGCTTCACAAGTGGACAATGTGACAATCGGTTGTTTCTTTGACATCCATGTGAAAGCAATGTTTCCCATGAAGAATACAAATCCAGTAGTACTCCTTCGATTGTCTATATCTCCACCCCAATCACTATCACTATACCCAACAAGTTTGTAATCATTAGAAATGGAATAGAGTAATCCAAAGTCGATTGTACCTTTTAGATAACGAAGGATTCTCTTTGCAGCCTTGAAATGAGTTGTTGTTGGAGATTCCATATAGCGACTAACCAATCCAACTGCATGAAGAATATCTGGTCTCGTACAAGTTAGATAGCGTAGGCTACCCACCAAACTTTTGAATAATGTTGGATCTACACTTTCGCCTTCTTCATGCTTGGATATTTTGACTCCAAACTCCATGGGTGTGCTTATCCGGCTACGGTTCTCCATCTTAAACTTCTTCAGTATATCTTTGGCATAGCTTTCTTGTGAGATAAAAATTCCATCTTTGTGTTGCTTAACTTCAATGCCAAGGTAGTACGCCATGAGCCCCAAATCTGTCATCTCGAATTCCTTCGTCATTACTTCCTTGAATTTATTGAACATGCTCGGGCTGCTTCCGGTGAAGATCAAATCGTCCACGTAGAGACACACGATCAAAATATCTCCATCTTTGATCTTGGTGTATAGATCGTGCTCGTACGGACATTTGTTGAAGCCATTCTCTTGGAAATACTTGTCGATTCTACTGTTCCATGCCCTTGGTGCTTGTTTTAGCCCGTAAAGAGCCTTCTTTAGCTTCAACACCTTATCTTCGTGGCCTTTGATCTCATAGCCTAATGGTTGTTGAATGTAGACTTCTTCTTCAAGGACGCCATTTAGAAATGCTGACTTTACATCCATTTGTTGTATCTTCCACTTGTTTTGAGCTGCCAAAGAAATTATTAGTCTAATAGTTTCCAATCGGGCAACGGGGGCGAATACCTCATCATAGTCAATTCCCGCCTTTTGACTATAGCCTTTTGCAACAAGCCTCGCTTTGTGTTTTTCAATCTCCCCCTTAGCATTTCTCTTGGTTTTGTATAACCATCTGACGCCTATTGTCTTGCACCCTTTGGGAAGTGAGGTGAGTTCCCATGTGTCATTCTTCTCGATGGCTCTAATTTCTTCATCCATCGCGTCTCTCCATTGTTTCTCTTGTGCAGCTTCTTGAAATGTTACTGGCTCACAATCAGCAAAGAGACAAAACAGTGTAATGTTATCCATTGGTTCGGTTACCTCATAAAGATCACTAAGGCTTCTTGTACGTTCCACTGCTCTCTCATTTTGACTACCATTTGACGATGATGAAGGTGGCGAGTCTCCATGAGTAGTTGCTGTTGGTGAGGCATGTTGGGTAGCAACATCTTCTGATTGCTCATTTGGTGTCTTCTCATCTTCTTCAATTTGGGGGAAAAATGTGAACTCATTTGTATGAGACCCAAAATCCCATTCGCCTTCTTCATCAACTATCACGTCTCGGCTTATCACAACCTTCTTGTTGTTTGGGTTGTATAACTTGTAGCCTTTGGAACTTGAGTCGTAACCGATGAAGATAAAACTTTTGCTTTTATCATCGAGTTTGGTTCGTTGTTCGTCTGGTACATGGACATGAGCTACGCTTCCAAATACTCTCAAGTGGGAAATTCCGGGCTTTTTTCCACTCCACGCTTCTTGTGGTGTCTTTCCCCAAACACTTCTTGTTGGAGATCGGTTGGACAAGTACACCGCACATGCCACTGCTTCCGCCCAAAAATCCTTAGGCAGTTTCTTGCTTTTGAGCATGCTTCGTGCCATATCAAGGATTGTCCTGTTCTTCCTTTCTGCCACACCATTTTGTTGAGGAGATCTGGGAACTGTCAAGCGGCGACGAATTCCATGTGCTTCACAAAACTCTAGGAATTCATTGGATGTGAACTCCCCTCCTCGGTCAGATCTCATGGCTTTAATCTTATTTCCGCTCTCTTTTTCCACAACTGCTTTGAACTTCTTAAATACTCCAAAGACTTCAGATTTCTGTTTCAAGAAGTATACGCACGTTTTTCTGGAAAAATCATCAATGAAGAGAAGGAAGTAGTTACTTTTACCTAGAGAGCTCGGCTTGATTGGACCACACACATCGGTATGAATAAGCTCGAGAGGTTTATTGGCTCTTGACTCTGACTCCTTTGGAAAGATTTTTCTGAATTTCTTTCCAAGTAAACATCCTTCGCATAGTTGGTCAGGATGATTGATACATGGTAACCCTCTCACCATTTCCTTCTTTGACAATAACTCTAAACTTGAAAAGTTTAGATGCCCAAATCGAACATGCCATAGCCACGACGAATCTTTTCCTTTCACCGATATTTTGCTATCATCTCCAAAAGAGACATTTCCATTCACGGCTTCATTGATCTCTACGAACATGCTTCTTTTCCCACACATATGGTTGCTTGCACCGGTGTCAAGATACCAAGTGTTTTCTTGGCCTTCATTAGTGGTTTTGTATGTTAGTAGTAACATATCTTTCTCCTCCGTCTTCTCTTCCACATAGTTGGCCTTCTCCTCAACTCTATTGTTGGGGCCTCTACATTCTGAAGCATAATGTCCAAATATTTGACATTTATAGCATTGGATTTGAGATTTATCATACCTCGAGTTCGGATTTCGTCTTCCACGACCTCGTGTTGAGCTTTCTCGTTTCTCATAGTTGTAGTTGGAATTATTGTTGTTGTAATTCCAGCCACGTCCACGTCCATGATAACCACCTCGTCCGCGGCCTCTACCTCTTCCTCGGCCACGTTGGTTTTTATCATCGTCTTGACTTGCATGCATGTCCTTGAGTTCTACTTTGAGGAGTTGCTCGGTGATCTCTTGCTTCTTCTTGTGCTTTTCTTCGTAGGCTTGTAATGATCCTTGGAGTTCTTCAATCATCATCTTCTCCAAGTCTTTAGTTTCTTCAATCGTCACGACGATGTGCTCAAATTTAGGATCCAACGAGCGGAGTATTTTTTCGATTACTCTCACATCTTCTAACTTCTCACCATTTCTTTTTAATTGATTAGAAACGGTTGCTACTCTTGAGAAATATTCCGAAATAGATTCGGACGCTTTCATATGTAATGATTCAAATTCACCTCTTAATGTTTGGAGACGTACCTTTTTCACCTTTTCGACTCCTTTGTAAGAGATTTGTAATTTCTCCCACGCTTGCTTGGCGGAAGATGCGCTTGAAATTTTTTCGAAGCCATCATCATCTAATGCTTGATAGATGAGGAAGAGAGCTTTTTTGTCTCTCTTTCTTGAATCCTTCAAATTTGTTTTCTCCTCTTGAGAAAGGCTTGCTTCGTCTTCGGGTTCGTCAAACCCTTTATCTACGGCATCCCACACATCATGTGCTCCAAGGAGAGCTTTCATCTTGATACTCCAATTGTCGTAGTTGTTGTTGTTGAGTGTTGGAACTTGGAAGGATGATACACCATTTGCCATATTTTTAAATATCTTGAATATTTAAAAACAAAATTTCCAATATGTTGAAAATTTAAAAGCAAAATTTTGGAAAGAGCTTGTGGCTCTGATACCACTTTGTTGGCGGAAAATATAAAAATAACACTCTCTTTAAAACAAACAAACAACTTTGATATAGATAGAAAAGGAGAAATATTACAAAACACTCTTACAACTCACACTAGAAGAGAAAATATTTTTCTAACACTCAAGAGAGCATTCTTGTCTCTCTTTTCTCTCACTCTAATTTTCTCTCTAACTTTGATTCTTGGTGTGTTTGTGTCATGCTCTAGATGGTGGGAGAGCTCCACTATTTATAGGAATATAGTGGAGACAAAGATCCACCATCCAAGAGGCTTTTGGATACTAACACACTCAACATCAATACTACACTCAAAGTTAAGGTATTTCTTACACTCAACCTAAAAGTGTGTCTTACACTCAACCTAAAGTACTAAACATTAATTTAAATGTTTCTAGAATATTCTTTCTAGATGGGTCTTATTAAGTGGGTTGGACCATTTGAGTGGGTTGGGCCCTTTAGATGGATCAAGTTTATGATCCAACACGTCAGGATCGGCATTATGGAAAACCCAGCGACCATTGCGGGAAGAACCAGCATTGTTTAAAGGATATTGCGTCCGTCTATAATCCGGAGACGTAGAACTATTCGGACGTTGTTGTCGTCTTTTAGTAGGGTAAGTACCATCCATTTCCTTTTTGTATTTCTAGAAAATAACATTAAATGCATATAGTATATATAAATCTAGTGATATTGATTGTTTATATAATTTTTCAGACGGATATACCAATGAACAAAAACAAAAGGAGAAAGTTTAAGAAAAACCTGAAGATGACTAGCGACTTGACGTTGAGACACGTTTGGAACATTCATCGTCAAACATATCGCTTTAGGAAAAGCATCTACGAGGAAGAAACAAAAAATAATTAGTTCATTTGTCACATCTTAAACCTTAAATAAATCGACTTATAACATATAATGTATATATTTCGAACGTGGAGTTTAAGGAAGATTTACATTTCTCTCCGAGAACCTTAATTGCTGCGAGGAACTTGTCATGCAGCTTGGAATTCCAGTTAGCACGTTTTTTACGGTTGTGGCGGTGGTCGTCATCGTCGTCAATGCGGTCATTTTCATCATCTGAGATCATTTTTCTTTTTTGGCTCTCCAGTTCTTCTTCTTGTTCGATCATTTTTTTTTTCGCTCTGCAACCGTTCTTCTTCTTGTTCGATCATTTTTTTTTTGGCTCTGCAGCCGTTCGACTTCGAGTGCAGATAGTTTTCTCTTCCCTAAGCGTGTTGCCATATATATTTCAGATCGTCAAAGACGATAGGCCTCTCCAAATATTTATAAAAACCATCGATCTTCGCATACCTTCGATTAGGACATATTACTGCACACGAATTATTATTTATTTATCATATTCTTTAAAAAGTCGATTATATAAAAAATAAATGAATAAATATCAATTTACATTCTCTATTTTTTATGTTAATAATAAATAAGTTCCAACTAAAAGAAATACTAATTTATTTTATTAATTTAAAGTAACATAAAATTTAAAAAATTGAAATAAATTGTTAATAATTTTAATTATAATGTAAAAATAATACACTAAACTAAATTAAATCTTACGCATAAATCTAGTTCTAGTTTTCTTGAGCTCCTCGGTAAACATGTTGATATCCATGTCCTTCATAGTGATATTGGCCATGACAATTTGGAATCGGTCGCGATGGTTTCCAACCATTGATAGAGCATCAGCTGCTTTTTCAGTAGTGGTAACTGTTCAATCATAATATAAAAATAAGCTAATAAAACAATACAAGTTCAACCAAACATTCACACTTACAATTAACTACTTTCTTACTCACCTTTATTGCAATCAAAGTTAATGAAAACAAAAACAATTAAGCACCTTTTATTATCAATGCCATAAAAACAAGACAACTATAATATAAAACATATATAAATTTTTATTTTTTTCGGAGGAATCCGCAATCACTATTAAAAAAAAGTGCATATCGGGCATAATTTTAAGCTTGACGCAAAAGCACACAAACAAACGCCACAAGGTGACAGACTCAGCAACAAAAATGTTTTTTAAGAGACTCAAACTCATGACCTTCAATTAGATGTCTTATTTCACCATCTCAACTACCCCTTTTGGAACAAATACAAAAAAATAAATTACGACTATACTAAACAAAATTACCAATAGAGTATCATCGAATACACGGAATTGTGCAAAATTAAATAAACCACTTCTATTATATGAAAATCAAGTTTAAAATATGCAATGTGTTCTAAACACTAAAATTCGAAGGGTATATTATCGAACTACAAGAATATATAACATTCATAAACGATAAACAATATTATCCAAATTAATATTTATCGTTTCATAAATAAAATCAAATTCAAAATGAAAAGTGTATACATAAACTTTTAAATCAATCGAATGATACTTAAAATTAAGGAAGAAATGATTACCTTCGTAAGATTGTTGTCTTAGCATTGCTGCTAAATTCTTCAAAAAAACAAGTTTCATATTCTACGAGTAGTATCGAAACCACACTCGGATCAAACTCGTCTTTTAGATTGACCATGGAAAAACTAGTTTTATTTATACCCAAAACACAAGATGAAGATAATTTGAAAGGATGAAAATGATTAAGAGTAATAGTCCGTATTTATAGAGAAAAAGAACAAGACAAAGTGCACGTGCTCACGCGCCGTCGATCAATAACAAGCGCGCGTCGTATTATCTTTAACCAATACTAAAACCCAAGATGGTATATTTTTCATTTGGATTGAATTTTAGATAATTTGGTCAAATAAAAAACTGCGTTTTGATGACCATATTTATCGAGCCTTAATTGTTTTTTTTCATTTCTTTCCCAATTTTGGAATTATTTTGTTAAGTTTTTAAAAGTTTACTTGATAAATATTGGCTAATTATAAAAACCCTAATTAAAATAAAGATTTGTTAATTTAAAGTAAACAAGCTAATAATGGCTAGAGTATTCTAATCATGTGATTGTACTCCAAAATATATTCCCATGGCTTATAAAAATGAAGATTTTGTTGACAGAAATGTTAGTATGCATAATGTATCAATTAATAGTCCATAAAAATGAATTAATTTAATTTTGTTTTGGATATGATACAAAATAAATAATTATTTAATTAACTTAATTATTTGGTTGCGAATATTTTATTTTATATTTCATTTGGTACAATAATATATATATATATATAGAGCGAAAGAAATAGATGTTAGTTTAGTTTAATTCTACAAGTCCAATTATACCAACAAGTTTTAACATGTTTAAAATAAGCAATATAACTTGAGGTAGTGAGTTTTCCAAATCATTTAACATTGATTTTTTAAATTTAAAATTATTTACTGTGCTATTTATTTTAATTGATTTTCAACCATAACTTTTTTATTTTAAATACTATTAAGGTTGATAATGGATAATTAGTTTGGTAGTCACTTGATTTTGGATTGACCGTAAAAACCAGTGTATTGATTACGGATATAAAATAACTCTATAGAGGTTTCATGTATTTATAGATTTAATATGCTAAAAGCTCATAGACATCACTATGAATATATATTATCCTTCTGATAAAAAAATGAACAACCAATATTATATATTTTAGTTTTGCACTATTTTATCGCTTTAGATTCTTTATCTAAATTTGTAAGGTGATAGATCAAATTGATCAGAACCATGTCATTGGTATCGTCTAAAATTGTAAGGTGATAGATCCAAATTATCATACTTTTAGTGTGGCATAACCTTCTAAGACAATAGTACTTTAAGCTTAGTTAGAAATAAACGTTGGGTTTGTGCATCCAGACTACTACTCCCGAACCTCGAACTGAGCTGCCAGCTGCAACCTCACCCACTTGCTCCACAACCTTGGACTAAACATTGCCACTTTTATCCAGAAATGTAATGTTAAGCTTCAGAGGAGATTCTATTCTCATGTATTGAGTATTTTTCAATACTTTCTTGGGGAAATGCCTTAACCTAGTTCAATCAGCTCCTGCGAGGTTCCATCTTAATCTTTGACATGCTTTGGATTTTTTGAAAAACCAATTTATAAGGAGAAAACCAATAATTGTCTAAAAGATATTTTGTTCAAACCAATAATTGTCTAAAAGATCATCATGAGGTTTTTTTATTGTGTTTATTTTTTACAATGAATTATTCTGAGTTTTCTAATTTTTTATGCTCTTTTGGTCGTGATTCAAAGATAAAAATACAATGAGACTAAGGGTGGTTCCTAACCAAAACCCAAAAAAATCCACCAACGTTAGAATTTAACTTTGATTTTGACTGCGGTAACCTATCAAGAACCTTATTCACAGCGGAATAAGTTCCACAATCCTCTTACTACCCCTTAATTGTAACACTACATGCTTCTATCAAGCAGAAACAATCTCACATAGCCCTTTCCCATATAGGTCCTTCAGGCATAAGACAATATGATCGGAGAAATAAGTGGATTTGCAATTAAACCGAGTTAAGAAAAAATATTGCATACATTCATAAAATACCAAAGACTTTGTATAGTTTTGAATGACATTCCTTATAGTGAAAACTTAAGAAATGATATATCCAACAAAAAAAATTGCCAGCTTCACAACGTCATTAGTAACTTGATAAATGAATATATGATTCTTAAGAAGAAGATACAAAGTTTGGTCAATGATAAAAACCAATTAAATTTGTCAAGTCATAGACAGGTCTTGTTCGATGAGATAATAGAACAAAGACCGGAAGCCCTCATAACAAAATCTCTGGTAGTGGTTCCAAATGAAGAATGTAACATGGTATTATCGGATCAAGACAACGTGTATCTTGACCCGGATCCCAACTGGGATAACATAAGAACCATTTTTTTATTCTACTCGATGTTTGACCTCCACCCACTTCTACCGAGACCATTTCCTTCAACTTATCTTTGATGACGATGATACCAAACGAATATAAGAACCCAATGAGGTTTTTGTTATGATAATTAACAATATTACATAAGAGGGGGGTAGAAATCATAAGAATTCTTAATCAATATCGGGAGCTCCACTAACATCATATTCAAATTAACATGTGATAAGATAAAAATCCATTTGCTCATTCAAAATTCAGAAAATGTAGTACTTGGTTTCATAAGTGTGAGCGCTCCAGTAAATGGAAATTTTGAAGTTGGGGTCATTTTGTGCATAGGCAAATTCATGAAACTCGTATTGTTTTTGTTCATAGTTATTGTATAATATTCTTCTTATAATGCAATTTTTGGGAGGTCGTAGATTAATATGATGTGGCTTATTTCTTATATTGTGCACCTATTTTACGTTATGTTGCAGAGATTAAGGTTGGGTGAATTAGAAACAACTATAAAGTCGTCTTCAAATATTATACAACTTTTATGGATTTGAAAAAATAACAGTCATGGACGACCCAAGAGAGGCCCCGAGCTTAGTATAACATGTCAATATACCCAGATCTTTGAGTTTAAAGAAGGTAAATGTTTGAAGATTGGGATTTTATTTCTGGGTGACCTCATATATGAATCGATACCTTTCTTACTTATATGTATTTTCTTAGAAAATAGAAGATGTGACGGGAGTACTTTCACATATTGTTTGTCACAAGTTATTTGTTAACCTCAGTGACAGACTCATAAATCAGATACACATGCTTCTTTTTAGAAAATATTTTAGGGTTATAGTTGATGGTTTCATAAATATCCAAGCAGTATTATGGCCTAAGAAGTTTCGCGAATCAAATATTGTAAAGAGAGAAACACGAGAATTCTAGAGAGAAAACGTGTCTAAAGTAATAATAAAGTAATAATAGTTCATATTTTTTCAAAAATGGATACATTGCTTTATATAGTAACAGTAGTGGTCTATTTAGGGCTATTTCACCCTGTTATTCTACTAAGTAACATATATTTGTTCTTTATTACATAAATAACCCTAATGTTAAACATTTATTGGACTTACATCACACAGTAAATACCGGCCCAATAAATAGCCAGTTGGACAAGCATATCGTATATTTCATACCTTTATCCATAACTCTTTCATCTTAGGCATTGCTTTAGACTTCTACGAGCTACACTTAGCCATATGATCCGAATTGAACTGGATTTTTCATGCGGATTGGTTTTTACCTTTATCTAGTGATTGGGTTATCCTCCAAGTGCTCATGTGATATAAAACGGATCAGTTCATACGAAAATTTCCTAGGTAGGTTCTAAAATAGAAGTTATTAGTTTTGCACTCGTGCACTATGTGTGGCTTTCTCGTACAAATACCACCAAGTCGTTCAACCTATGCTATAGATCCTTCATCATAAAATCTGGAGAATTTATACGAGAAAAACCTTTCCAGTTTCCTATGTGCATCACCGCAAAAACAACTTCTCGGTCAAGAAACCACCGCAAAGTATATATTGGTCCCCTTGTTAGGAAATTCTTTAACCTTCTCAGATAATATCCATTCATGAAAAAGAAATTTACTGCTCGGGCCAAATAAAATAAAGTTGTTGGAATCATGGACGAGAAGCTTGTATTCTTATCAATTTATCATGAATATATTCTTATTTAGATTACAAACAAATTTAAATATATCCAAATGACTAAAAGAACATTGCATTCATAATTGATTAGGGTTTCCATTAGTACAAGGTTATGCATTTTTGGGTAAAATACGGGAAAAACTCACCAAAGTTTGGTTATTAAGGATATCTGCGATCATGTATGCCAAAATATCGAGGTTTATATGTATGAAATTCTATTCAAGGATATTGATGATTGCTACACATAATCGACGTCGTGGTAACATTCAAACATACGTTCTATCAAACTTAAGTTGAATCAAAAGAACTATTTATTTGGGGTTATATATGGTAATTTTCTTCGTTAATTGGTATATGAAAGGGGGATAAAAGCTAATCTATCATAGTTAAAATCTCTAGATGCAATAATACCCCCTAAGTCCATCAAAGAGGTTCAACTATTGACAGGGGGTTAACATCGATTAATATATTTATCACTCGGTCGTCCAACAACTGTTTCCATTTATTCCAAGTGTTGAAGAAGGTCATCATTATCCATTAATTTGAAGAGTGCGGCCATGCATTTAATAAAATTAAGGAACATTTATCGTCTCTAGAAGTTCTATCAAAGCCTTTCTTAACCAAAAAACTATATGTTTACCTATAAATGTCTGATTATGTTGTGAGCGTTATATTGGCTATGAAGGTAGACAAAAATTTAAAGCTCGACTATTACATAACCAAAATATTATTTGATGCAGAAACAAATATCTTCAACTAGGGAATCTAGCACTCACACTGGTTGTAGCAGCAACAAAAATAAGGTCATATCACTCGATCATAATTTGAACATTCATCCCTCTTTGAAATATCCTTCAGAGTCCAAACGTATCTAAGCACCTAATACGTTATTAACTACTTTTGTACTCACCTTTATTGCAATCAAGTTAATGAAAACAAAAACAATTAAGCACTTTTCATTATCAATGGCATAAAAACAAGACAATTATAATATAAAACATATATAAATTTTTATATTTTTTGGGGGAACCCGCGGTCGCTACTCAAAGAATGTGTACTGAACATAACCCTAAGTCTGACGCAATGACTTTCAAATCAACGTCACAAGGTGACAGACTCAACCAAAAAAACGTTTTTAGAGGAATTCAAACTCATGACCTTTAATCGGATACCTTCCTCCACCATCTCAACTACCCCTTTTGGGACAAATACAAAGATCTTCATGATACTAAACGAAATTACAAATAGAATATCATCGAATACACAAAAAATTGAGCAAAATTAAATAAACCTACTTCTATTATATGAAAATCAAGCTCGATATATGCAATGTGTTCTAAACATTAAAATTACAAGGGTATATTATCCAACTACAAGGATATATAACATTCATAGATGATTAACAATATTATCTAATTTAATATTTATCATTTTATAAATAAAATCAAATTTGAAAGGAAAAGAGTAGATATAAACTTTTAAATCAATCGAATGATAAATTAAATTTACAAAAGAAATGATTACCTTTGTAAGATTGTGGTCTTAGCATAGCTGCTAAATTTTGCAAAAAACCAGTTTCATATTCAACAAGTAGTATCGAAATCACACTAGGATCAAACTCGTTTTTTAAATTGACCATAAGCAAACTAGTTTTATTTATACTCAAAACACAAGATAAAGATAATTTGAAATGATGAAATGGTTAATAGTAATAGTCCGTATTTATAGAGAAAAAGAAGAAGACATAGTGCACGTGCTCACGCGCCGTGGATCAATAACAAGTGCGCGTCATATGTCTCTAACCCCAGATGGTATATTTTTAATTTGGATTGAATTTCAGATAATTTGGTCAAAAAAGAAACTGCATTTTGTTTACCATTCTTATCGAGCTTTAATTATTATTTTAATTTCTTTCCCAATTTTGGAATATGTTTGTTAAGTTTTTTAAAGTTTACTTGATAATTATTGGCTAATTATAATAACCCTAATTAAAATAAAGATTTGTTAATTTAAACCAAGAAAGCTAATAATGGCTAGAGTATTCTAATCATGTTATTGTACTCCAAAATATATTTTCATGGTTTATAAAAATGAGAATTTTGTTGAAACAAATGTTAGTGTGCATAATGTATCAATTAATAGCCCATAAAATGAATTAATTTAATTTTGTTTTGAATACGATAGAAAATAAATAATTGTTTAATTAACTCAATTGTTTGGTTGCGATTATTTTATTTTATATTTCGTTTGGGAAAATAGTAAAAGTTTTATGATTGAAATATAGAAGAGTATTGATAAAAAAAATACTAATGAAGTATATATGTATATGTTTTGCCAAAAAAACTAACAAATAGAACTTATTTTAGTATAATGCTACAAGTCTGATTATACGAGCAAGTTGTAACATGTTTTAAATTAGCAATATAACTTGAGGTAGTGAGTTTTCCAAATCATTTAACATTGATTTTTTAAATTTTAAATTATTTGTTATGCTATTTAATTTAATTGATTTTCAACCATAACATTTTTATTTTAAATACTATTACGGTTTATAATGGATAATTAGTTTGGTAGCCAGTTGATTTTGGATTGACGGTAAAAACAAGTGTATTGATTAAGGATATAAAATAACTATATAGAGGTTTTATGTATTTATAGATTTAATATGCTAAAAGCTCATAAATATCATTATAAATATATATTATCATTCTCTAAAAAAATGAACAATCAATATTATATATTTTAGTTCCGGATTATTTTCTCTCTTTAGATTCTTTATCAAAATTTGTAAGGTGATAGATCCAAACTGACCAGAACCACATCATTCGCATCGTCTAAAATTGTAAGGTGATAGATCCAAACTATCATACTTTTAGTGTGACATAACCTTCTACAACAACTGAAAGAGAGGGAGGGTTTTATCTAAACGTCTAATTTGAAGTGAAGTTATGATTTTGAATTCTATATATACAAAAATTAATACATTATTTGAAGTTAAGACAAAATGAGTTGCTTGAGAGGCGAGTTTGAATTCTATCTAGTCTAGAAAAGGATCTGGTTTTAGATATATAAATCTTGTATCTTTAATAAAGTAGAGATATGAGATAAATGATGAAGAGAGAATTGATGAATCCCGTTATTTGTACTTACTATTGAGAGTTTTATAACACACAATGATTGGACATTTTTTGTTTGAAGATTTTTTTATAACCTGTATGTTTCCCGTGGATGTAAAATTTCTTCACAATCTGAACCATGTTAAATATTTTTTTTTTCTGTTTTTGGTTTTCCTTACGCTTTCTTTTACTTGTTTCTTTTATCAAACAGAAAACAGTTTTATCTTATGAACTTGGATTTCTCAACAAGTCGTGTGGTGGGAGCGAAAATACAGACAAAAAGAAGTAAATTGATCGATGATGGAATGTTGGAGAAAAATATCTTATCTGGAAACCAAAAAGTTAAAAATAAGAGTTTCATGAAGCTTAGCCTAAAAAAATCAACATACCGGATAAAATTAACCTCTGAAGAATTAAGGTTAATGCTTACGTAGTACATAAGGGAATGGATAATATTATCGACAAGAAATCTACAAGGATTGATATCGTGGAACTGTCTAAGTCTCATAGCGTCCTCACATTAAGCTTGGGAGATAAAGTGTTGCATGAGGTATAAAAAACCCACTACATTGGGGATATGGAATCGGGTGGAGGCACGTTATATGAAGAATTCCTTAGCGAATAGATTATATCTCAAGAAATAAATTTACACGTTGTCTATAGATGGTAACAAAGAGATATGGAGGCACCTAAACGATCATAACATAAGCATACTTGACTTTAATAAATTTGATGTAAAGATGGAGGAAAAGGATGAACAATCAACGTCTTAGGTTGATTTGACCCAACTACCTTTGCCGAACCTCCAAACGTTGTCGATGTCGATCCTTCAACAACAGTGGTGACCAAAACCCAATGTACTAACCAAAGTATCGATTTTTGTTGTCGATTTCATTGATCTTTTAACATCCAAATAGCCCATTTAATGTTCTTTTTAGAGGGGTGTTAAAATCTTCCACATTTACTTTCTTGTGTGGCATATGTTATCTAATGAGCATAAAAATGGTGGTTGAAGGTAACTCATGGCTGTAAAAACTAAATTTTCGTCATAGACGACCAGTTGGAGGGAATCACTATGAGTTGAAAGCTTTCTCCATCTCTAAAATTTGGAACGCATAAGGTTCTCTATTGTTAACATGATATGCAATTTATTTCCCTAACAGTTTGGTGTAAAATTTCCAACTCTACAAATAAGTCTTCATTGTTAGACCTTAATGAACTAGTCGTTGGAACTCTACAAACATAAGAAAACAAATATAAAATTCTAAAGAAGGGTAATGAAAAACTTATAATAAATCTAACACAAAAAATGAAAAATTAGATGTTAAGAGGCGGCTCGACCAAGTTTCGGCCTTATCATAATTTTTATGTTTTTTTGGGGTTTGATGATATTTATATTTATTCGACATTATACTAGACTCCTAAGTCACATTATTAAAGACAAATCTCATCTTTCGATCCTTAACAGATTCTTGAAGGTCATTAATCACCATGTCTGGGTTTAAAGAGTTTGTAATTGATGTGGTTTAATTTTGTTAAGCCAAACTGTTTTATAGCCAAGTAGATTAATTTGGATTTTAATCTAATTGTGTTTTGAGGTTGGAGGTTAGTGTAAAACGATAAAGGCAACGCAATATTAGTTTTGAATGATTAGAGTACGAATATAAGCTCTTACATCGGAGTTTTTATTTATAGTTAGGTTAGAATTCAATTGCATTTAGTAGAAAATAAATTTCCATTATGTCACATGTTTAGTGACATTAATAAGATACAATATGCTAGTTAAACGTGTACTTAAAGGTTTGTTTATTATACATATATTAGCGCTTACTTGAGCTCTTCATATTGTTAGGGTTTGGTTAAGCTACACATCGAGCCTCTTAAAATATAGGGTTTGGCTATATTATAAGTCTAGCCCTCATTAATACTCCCTTAATCCTTCAAAATGAAATGAGGGAGGAGTGGAATCGGTCTAAATGTAGCTATACTATTGTCTTGCATGATTTGTATTTTTCGAGCCACCACTTCTTTCTCATTTTTTAGGGATGCATGCTTCTTGTGTTTCTGCCCCCTGCTTTCTCTCATTCATTCATCGTACTTGTCCTTTTTGGAGGATCCTTCTCGTATTGTTGCTCGACTTGCCTCGACGGTGGACCTAGAAAGGCACTGATGCTCATTCGTTTGCAGCTTCGCTGTCAAGGTGTTGATCGCTTCTTGTAGCTCTGCCATGGTTTCCTTATTTACTTGATCTCTAACTTCTTGGTCGCGATCGGCCTTACATTGTGCCACTTGCATTGTCAAGATTTTCTCCTCCAGACGCCTGACTTCAGTTGCTTCTTCCGTATAGTTGGGCTGGAGAGTTTGATCTGCAAGGTTGGTGATAACTTCTGTGATGGCTGGTTGCTCTGGTGGGTCCACTACAACCGAGTATTTTCTTTGCAAGTTCTCTTCTAAGCCGACCTGGCCAGTCAGCAGTGAGAGAGTTCATCCCACAACTAGATTATTTGCTGGATTAGGGTTAGCCATGGGATGCGTCTTTTGGTATGTTCGATATCGATCCCGGATCTAATTACTATCATTGGTCACTAGACTCAAAGGGGAGGGTTTTTAGGGTTCCCACAGACGGTGCCAAAATTTTTATGGGAAAACCTAAAGACCGATAAGCGAAGATAGTAAATATTATTGATTCAGGAAGAGTTAGAACATGATCCTATTACATTGCTTTTTACCTTTATTTATACTATTTTTAATTATTAATCTTTTCATTTATTAAACGTGATTCTTCGTAAGATATAAATACTTGGACAATAACATTTCCTAATTATCCATAATCAGCGGTCTTGATTATAGTCCTCAAGTTTACCCTCATAATGTACTGGTGAATTATAATGATCATATGTTTCTGACTTCCCGAGCGGATCAACTTTCATCTTATGTACCTCGAGCGGAGCCTCGGTTTTGGGCTCGCTCGGTCTTGAATGGGCCTAGCTCGGCTTGATACATCTTATATTTACTAGGACTTTTATCTGTGCAGATCTCTAAGTTCATGTTCGTGCTCGGCTTCAAGCGCGCTCGGTCTTGAACCTGCTCGGCTCGGTTCAAACTCTTATCTGCTATTTCTCGTCATTTTGAGTATGCTCGCTCCTGCTATTCCTCATATCTTCCTTGGTTTATTTCTTGTTCTGCTCTACTTTTTCTAACGCTTTCCCTTCACATCAGTTGTGGATATCTACTACCTTATCAAGTACATTACTTACCGTGACAACCGAACGTTGTCATAATAAATTTTTTATGTCTTAACTTTGATATATTTTTGTTAGTTTTTTTTGCGTCTTTACTTAATTTTAAGTTTAGTCAGTTTACTTTCCGATTTACTTCTTTATGTTTATGGACTGTAAGTCTTAGTGTGTTTAATTTTTATATTGATTCTTGGTTAAACAATTCATCCAGATTGTAAGTCTTAGTTTAGGATGGTAACATGGAAAATTGAGGACAAGTATCTATATATCCACCTTTTAAGCTCTAACAATTAAGCACCTATTACAAAAACCCACAAGTTTATATAATGCAATGTCATAATAAGTACATTACTTATCGTGACAACTGAACGTTGTCATAATAACTTTGTTATGTATTTTCTTTCTTATATAATGCAATGTTATAATAATTTTGTTATGTTTTACTTTCTTAGTAAGTTTACTTTATGTTTACTTTATTATGTTTCTGAATTGTAAGTCTTACTGTGCTTTTAATTTGTATATTGATGCTTGGTTAAACAATTAATTTGGATTGTATAACAACGGGGTAGATCGATGAAGGGTACCTATATATCCACAACCTGCCCCATAGTAAAAAACTGGTACCCGAACTCACCCTTAAATCCGACGAATATATTTTTATCCAAACTAGATCCAAATTCTTCCATTCGGGTTACCCACATGGGTACCCGCGAACCGCCCGTAGATGAAAGCTGCTTTACATTATCAAACCACAAATAAACCAAAACAAAAAAAAAATTAAAAATTTAACAATAAATTGAACAAATGAATACCATGATATCTTAAAGTTACGCATCCGTCAAACCTTTCCAAAACAACATAAAATATAAACAAAACAATCATCAATAAAATTTAAAAAAAACAATCATCAATAAAATTTAAAAAAACATTCGTCAAATATTTAAAAATAAAAAGAAATGTCTTTGTTAGCTTCAACCTTTCAAGCTCAAAACATCGACCACCTATTGCAAAAACTTCAGTTATTAATGGTTAACAATAAATTCAATTGAACATAAGATTAGTAAATGCACTGTATAATCCACAAGTTTATATAATGCAATGTAATAATAAGTACATTACTTATCGTGACAATCGAACGTTTTCATAAAAAATTTGTTATGTCTTAACTTTGATATATTTTTGTTAGTTTTTTTGCGTCTTTATTTAGTCTTAAGTTTAATCAGTTTAATTTCTATTTACTTTTGTTATGTTTCTGGAGTGTAAGTATCAGTGTGTTTAATTTGTATATTGATTCTTGGTTAACCAATTCATCTAGATTGTAAGTCTTAGTTTGGGATGGTAACAGGGCAGATCGAGGATGAGTATCTATATATCCACCTTTTAAGCTCCAACAATTGAGAACCTATTACAAAAACTTCAGTTATTCATGTTTAACAATAAATTCAATTAAACATAATTTTAGTGAATGCACCGTAAAACCCACAAGTTTATATAATGCAATGTCATAATAAGTACATTATTTACTGTGACAACTGAATGTTGTCATAATAACTTTGTTATGTCTTTACTTTCTTATACAATGAAATTATATAATAACTTTGTTATGTTTTACTTTCTTAGTAAGTTTAGTTTATGTTTACTTTGTTATGTTTCTCAATTGTAAGTTTTAGTCGTGTTTTTAATTTGTATATTGATGCTTGGTTAAACAATTAATCTGGATTGCAAGTCTTAGTTATGGAAAACAACGAGGTAAATCGAGGACGGGTACCTATATATCCACAACCTGCCCCATAGTAAAAAACAGATACCCAAACTTGCCTTTAAATCCGACGAATATTTTGTTTATCAAAACTAGATCTGAATCCGTCAGTTCGGGTTACCCACATGGGTACCGCGAACTTCCCATAGATAAAACCCGCTTTAAATTATCGAACCGCATATAAACCAAAACAAAAAAATTAAAATTAAAATTTTAACATTAAATTGAACAATTGAATACCATGATATCTTCATGTTGGCATTGAACAGTACATCGTCCCTCGACTATCGCGTTTAGTGGAAAATAGTCCATTGACTTTCATATGTCCGTTGACAGTCCCTGGATTATCGCGTTTGGATAAAGTTAGTCCACCAGATGCTCTGATCCATGAGAGGATGTCAACTGTCACCATAGTCCCCAGATTTTTGTATCACCACATGTCACCAGATTTTGATCCATGAGGTCCTCAAAATGTGAATTCTTATACTCATTATTTACCAACATATCGTCAATACACACTTTCATATTCCGCCGTAGTTGTTGTTTGTATGTTTTGTTCAACATCCTTTAGTAGATAGATCCGGAGTTTTTGAGCCCAAAGGGCATCACCATATAACCATACCACTAGTTCGTTGTGAATGAGGTCTTCTTTTGATCAATAGGGTACTTGCCGGTTCGGAAAAAAATGTCATCCCTACTTACACATTCTTGATTGTGCTAGGGTGTGTAACTATCGGATTTAGCTAGATTCCTCGGATCACCTGCCGCTTTCTCGTAGGTTAATCTGCTGTATCCATTGAGGACCTCTATATTATCTCCTATCACATACATCATTCATTAAAGATGGGATGACATTGAAGTCAAGTAGTTATGGTCTCCGCCAAACGAGGTTGTAGGAGAACGAAGAGCATCACGAATTCTGCCATCTTTGTCTTAGACCATCTTGCAATTCTTATTAAATATGCAGCATCACTTTTCCATGGACGTAATAGCCTCTCCGCCATCCGCTATAATGAGATTAGGAGCGACAAAGAGAACAGAATTAAAGGGAAATTGACCTTTGAGAGGCAGAAAAAAAATAGGGTTTTTATGCCCTATTTTCCAATGAGACTATTGATATATCACATTTTTCTACCTAGGTTTTTATCAATAGTAATTATCGACGAAGATTAGTAATTCCCCCCCCCCCCCCCCCCCCAAGTTCTTCTGTATAAAATATATACTAGGCTCCTCCGAGCTCTTTTTGCACGACTGTATTGCATATTTTTGGGAGAGATGTTCTCATGATTCATTTTCTCTACCGTTTATTTTAACGGAACTTCGTTTCTGTTTTCACTCATTGGGTGGTGATGTGGCATGGCTCATTAGGAGGTTTCCATGGTTACTCTCACTTGATTGGTTGGGACATATGGTTGTGTTCGTTGCCGGCAACGGAACTAAAATGATAAGGTAAAAATCACATAATCTACTAACACTTGATAAAATATGAAAAATAAAAATAAAAGACAAAAAGAGACAAAGAACTCGAAAAAAGTGATAAACACGTGTATTAATTTCTTATATTGTTTAAAAATTGCTATCTTTTACCGTTTATACTATTTACTCAAGCTTTTCACCCATTTTACAAAAAAAACTATTGTTTCTTATATCATGTTCTTTTTATTTTGAGGAGTCTTGAATTTTTTCCTCCTTATTGGTGTATTCTTTTCTGACCATCCACGCGCTTTATCAGAGTGAAGTATGTCCTTAGAGGCTGATTTTCTAACCAATGTCAGATGTTTTACCTATAGTTTTCAGAAAACATTTTCATACACTTAGCGATGTTGGCAGGCATGATATTCACGACTAGAACAAAGGCTATGTTGGGAATATGGGTATCGCATATTCCATATCTGTATATAAGTAAGAACATCCGATGATGTAAAAATCACATAATCTAAACAAAATGATAAACACGTGTATTAATTTCTTATATTGTATTACAATTGCTCTCTTTTGTAGGTTATGCTGTTTACTCAAGCCTTTCATCCCTTTTACAAAAGAAACTATTGTTTCTTATATCGGGATCTTTTGATTTCGAGGAGTTTTAGGTTTTTCCCTCTTCACTGGTGAAGTTTTTTCTGTACCATCCACACCCTTTACCAGAGGGAGGTACATCCTTAGAGGATGATTTTCCATTGAATCTCACAACTAGAACAAAGGCTTTATGAACATATTCCACTTTCGTATATAAGTAAAAACATCAGACCTCCACACTAGTGACCTCCACACTAGTATGATATTGTCCGTTTTGGACCGAAATGCCGCACGAGTTTGTTTTTGACCCACTTCCAAAAAGACCCACTTTACTGATTTTTTCCGTGTTTAACCGATGTGGGATGTGGGACTTTGATACTCACCCTAGCAAATCCTTCTCTCGAACAAAGTACCACATTAGTCTCCTCTGAATTGAGTTGGCTAAATCCCGTGTTTAGCCTTGCAAATGCGTGCGATCACCACCTCCACTACACTCAAGGTAAAAGTGTTTCTTGCACTCAACATCAAAATGTGTCTTGCACTCAACCTAAAAAAGGTCTTACACACAACCTCCACTACTAAATAAATATTAATTTAATTTGTTTTAGAATGTGCTTTCTGTATGGGCCTTATTAAGTGGGTTGGACCCTTTAAGTGAGTCAAGTTTATGATCCAACTGTACTAACACAAAGAGTGGTCTCTTACAGCTATCTAGCCGAGACCATTTTGGTCGCGCACTTACACGCCACCAGGGTGGTCAAAGTACTAGCTACCTAGTTTTTAGTCGCGTATATGTAGCATCTTACCATCATATTTTATAGTTCTTTAGTTAGGTACTTTACCTAATATTTATTCGTGTGGTGGTGAATCAGTCCAAAAGAATAAGTTAGTACTATTATGCTTCTCCCTGTATAACGATATATTGTACAGTTTCTCACTTATACATTTTTTAACTTCTAAACTTGAAAAGCTAAGTTTCAAAACCAAAATACCTAATTAAGCCACTTAAGTTTTCAGGAAACCATAAACACCTCAAATGAATCTAGCCATGATAGGCGTGTGGGACTTTACCGAAGAGAGACACGTATAGTCTTGAATTTAACTGTTGTTATTTGGTTTATATGACATTGTTCCAACCAGTTCTTACAACTTATAAGTTTAAGCTTAAGAAAGATAATATATATAACTATTTTGGATTTAACATGGAAAACAACCATCTCTATTTGTTAAACTCAAGCAGAATCACAAAATTGTTGACAAAAAAACCAAAACTACAAAGTTATTAAACCAAAACAACAAAAACTACAAATTCTGAAAAGTAGAATTGTGTCCAGGAGAGAATCCATAGGTCTCAGCAGGAGCAAATGGAGGAACACAATTACTCGGTGTCTGAGAAGAGTATCTGATCTAAAAAGTCCAAATCGTCAATCTGAGAGTTTAAATAACTCGGGAATGTAGAATCGTTTCCAAAAGGCAATCCATAATTCTCAAGGGGAAGAGGCAACTGATGCGCTATAGGGTCTGTTGGAGTCGGGAACTGCATTTGAACCCCAACGTTGCTACCGTCTGGATAGTCTGGAAACTTTTGAACAGCTTCTAGAGAAAACTCACTTTGAGTGGCAGGAACATGCTGAACAACTTCAGTATCTGGTGTAGTTGAGAAGGGTGCTTGGTCTCCAAAGCTGCTACCATCTGACACTACTTGTATATGGCCGTCTGGATCATTCTGAAGCATAGAATCGTATTCCGAAGACAATCTATGTTGTTCAGCAAGAGCAGACTGATTAACCATGGTATCACCATTGTTATCGTCTGAAATTACTTTAGCCAATTCAGAAATATTCATATTTGGGTCCCAATCATGAGCTGGATTTTCCTGTATAACATTTTGAACAGAGCTGTTCATATTTTCTTGAGAGAAAACAGAGGGTTGATTCATGACAAGAGGAGGCTCCAGATTATTGTTTCCTGAAATTTAAACAAAATGATCAAACAATATACATTTAAGTGATTAACATATAATTAATATTGAAATTCAACAAAACCTTTTGAATTTGTGATATTACCTTCGTCAGGATCGGCATTATGGAAAACCCAGCGACCATTGCGGGACGAACCAGCATTGTTTAAAGGATATTGCGTCCGTCTATAATCCGGAGACGTAGAACTATTCGGACGTTGTTGTCGTCTTTTAGTAGGGTAAGTACCATCCATTTCCTTTTTGTATTTCTAGAAAATAACATTAAATGCATATAGTATATATAAATCTAGTGATATTGATTGTTTATATAATTTTTCAGACCGATATACAAATGAACAAAAACAAAAGGAGAAAGTTTAAGAAAAACCTGAAGATGACTAGCGACTTGACGTTGAGACAAGTTTGGAACATTCATCGTCAAACATATCGCCTTAGGAAAAGCATCTACGACGAAGAAACAAAAAATAATTAGTTCATTTGTCACATCTTAAACCTTAAATAAATCCACTTATAACATATAATGTATATATTTTGAACGTGGAGTTTAAGGAAGATTTACATTTCTCTCCGAGAACCTTAAGTGCTGCGAGGAACTTGTCATGCAGCTTGGGATTCCAGTTTACACGTTTTTTACGGTTGATGAGGTTGTGGCGGTGGTCGTCATCGTCGTCAATGTGGTCATTTTCATCATCTGAGATCATTTTTCTTTTTTGGCTCTGCAGCCATTCTTCTTGTTCGATCATTTTTCTTTTTTCGCTCTGCAGCCGTTCTTCTTCTTGTTCGATCATTTTTTTTTTTGGCTCTCCAGCCGTTCGACTTCGAGTGCAGATAGTTTTCTCCTCCCTTTGCGATCACGAGGATCTTCAATCCAAAATGCATCATGTTCCTTTTTAGTTGCAGTCTTTGATGTTAGAGGTGGAAGAATCTCTTGTCTGTAAGCGTGTTGCCATATATATTTCAGATCGTCAAAGGCGATAGGCCTCTCCAAATATTTATAACAGCCATCGATCTTCGCATACCTTCGATTAGGACATATTACTGCACACGAATTGTTATTTATTTATCATATTCTATAAAAAGTCGATTATATAAAAAATAAATGAATAAATATCAATTTACATTCTCTATTTTTTATGTTAATAATAAATAAGTTCCAACTAAAAGAAATACTAATTTATTTTATTAATTTAAAGTAACATAAAATTTAAAAAATTGAAATAAATTGTTAATAATTTTAATTATAATGTAAAAATAATACACTAAACTAAAAAAGAATCTTACACATAAATCTAGTTCTAGTTTTCTTGAGCTCCTCGGTAAACATGTTGATATCTATGTCCTTCATAGTGATATTGGCCATGACAATTTGGAATCGGTCGCGATCGTTTCCAACCATTGATAGAGCATCAGCTGCTTTTTCAGTAGTGGTAACTGTTCAATCATAATATAAAAATAAGCTAATAAAACAATACAAGTTCAACCAAACATTCACACTTACAATTAACTACTTTTGTACTCACCTTTATTGCAATCAAAGTTAATGAAAACAAAAACAATTAAGCACTTTTCATTATCAATGCCATAAAAACAAGACAACTATAATATAAAACATATATAAATTTTTATTTTTTTCGGAGGAATCCGCAATCACTATTAAAAAAAAGTGCATATCGGGCATAATTTTAAGCTTGACGCAAAAGCACACAAACAAACGCCACAAGGTGACAGACTCAGCAAAAAAAATGTTTTTTAAGAGACTCAAACTCATGACCTTCAATTAGATGTCTTATTTCACCATCTCAACTACCCCTTTTGGGACAAATAAAAAAAATAAATTACGACTATACTAAACGAAATTACCAATAGAGTATCATCGAATACACGGAATTGTGCAAAATTAAGTAAACCACTTCTATTATATGAAAATCAAGCTTAAAATATGCAATGTGTTCTAAACACTAAAATTCAAAGGGTATATTATCGAACTACAAGAATATATAACATTCATAAACGATAAACAATATTATCCAATTTAATATTTATCGTTTCATAAATAAAATCAAATTCAAAATGAAAAGTGTATACATAAACTTTTAAATCAATCGAATGATACTTAAAATTAAGGAAGAAATGATTACCTTCGTAAGATTGTTGTCTTAGCATTGCTGCTAAATTCTTCAAAAAACAAGTTTCATATTCTACGAGTAGTATCGAAACCACACTCGGATCAAACTCGTCTTTTAGATTGACCATGGAAAAACTAGCTTTATTTATACCCAAAACACAAGATGAAGATAATTTGAAATGATGAAAATGATTAAGAGTAATAGTCCGTATTTATAGAGAAAAAGAACAAGACAAAGTGCACGTGCTCACGCGCGGTGGATCAATAACAAGCGCGCGTCGTATTATCTTTAACCAATACTAAAACCCAAGATGGTATATTTTTCATTTGGATTGAATTTTAGATAATTTGGTCAAATAAAAAACTGCGTTTTGATGACCATATTTATCGAGCCTTAATTGTTTTTTTCATTTCTTTCCCAATTTTGGAATTATTTTGTTAAGTTTTAAAAGTTTACTTGATAAATATTGGCTAATTATAAAAAACCCTAATTAAAATAAAGATTTGTTAATTTAAAGCAAGAAAACTAATAATGGCTAGAGTATTCTAATCATGTGATTGTACTCCAAAATATATTTCCATGGTTTATAAAAATGAGGATTTTGTTGACACAAATGTTAGTATGCATAATGTATCAATTAATAGTCCATAAAAATGAATTAATTTAATTTTGTTTTGAATATGATACAAAATAAATAATTATTTAATTAACTCAATTATTTGGTTGCGAATATTTTATTTTATATTTCATTTGGTACAATAATATATATATATATATAGATAGCGAAAGAAATAGATCTTAGTTTAGTTTAATTCTACAAGTCCAATTATACCAGCAAGTTTTAACATGTTTTAAATTAGCAATATAACTTGAGGCAACGAGTTTTCCAAATCAATTAACATTGATTTTTTAAATTTTAATATATTTACTATGCTATTTATTTTAATTGATTTTCAACCATAACATTTTTATTTTAAATACCATTAAGGTTGATAATGGATAATTAGTTTGGTAGCCACTTGATTTTGGATTGACGGTAAAAGCGAGTGTATTGATTAAGGATATAAAATAACTCTGTAGAGGTTTCATGTATTTATAGATTTAATATGCTAAAAGCTCATAGACATCACTATGAATATATATTATCCTTCTCAATAAAAAAAATGAACAACCAATATTATATATTTTAGTTTTGCACTATTTTATCGTTTTAGATTCTTTATCTAAATTTGTAAGGTGATAGATCAAATTGATCAGAACCATGTCATTGGCATCGTCTAAAATTGTAAGGTGATAGATCCAAATTATCATACTTTTAGTGTGGCATAACCTTCTAAGACAATAGTACTTTAAGCTTAGTTAGAAATAAACGTTGGGTTTGTGCATCCGGACTACTACTCCTGAACCTCGAACTGAGCTGCAAGCTGCAACCTCACCCACTTGCTATACAACCTTGGACTAAACATTACCACTTTTTTCCAGAAATGTAATGTTAAGTTTCAGAGGAGATTCTATTCTCATGTATTGAGTATTTTTCAATACTTTCTTGGGGAAATGCCTTAACCTAGTTCAATCAGCTCCTGCGAGTTTCCATCTTAATCTTTGATATGCTTTGGATTTTTTGAAAAACCAATTTATAAGGAGAAAATAGATTAATGGTGATTGTGACTTCATCATGAATTATAAAAAATATCTCGGTGAAAGTTTGATATATTATACTCGATATTTTGTTCAAACCAATAATTGTCTAAAAGATCAACATAAGGTTTTTTATTGTGTTTATTTTTTACAATGAATTATTCTGAGTTTATTACCATAAGACACTATAAAAAAGAAACCTCTAATTTTTTATGCTATTTTGGTCGTGACTCAAAGATAAAAATACAATGAGACTAAGGGTGGTTCCTAACCAAAACCCAAAAAAAGCCACCAACGTTAGAATTTAACTTTAATTTCGACTACGGTAACCTATCAAGAACCTTATTCACAGCAGAATAAGTTCCACAGTCCTCTTACTACCCCTTAATCGCAACACTACATGCTTCTATCAAGCAGAAAAAATCTCGCATAACCCTTTCCCATATAGGTCCTTCAGGCATAAGACAATATGATCGGAGAAATAAGTGGATTTGCAATTAAACCGAGTTAAGAAAAAATATGGCATACATTCAAAAAACACCAAAGACTTTGTATAGTTTTGAATGACATTCCTTATAGTGAAAACTTAAGAAATGATATATCCAACAAAAACAATTGCCAGTATCACAACGTCATTAGTAACTTGATAAATGAATATATGATTCTTAAGAAGAAGATACAAAGTTTGGTCAATGATAAAAACCAATTAAATTTGTCAAGTCATAGACAGGTCTTGTTCGATGAGATAATAGAACAAAAACCGGAAGCCCTCATAACAAAATCTCTGGTAGTGGTTCCAAATGAAGAATGTAACATGGTATTATCGGATCAAGACAACGTGTATCTTGACCCGGATCCCAACTGGGATAACATAAGAACCATTTTTTTATTCTACTCGATGTTTGACCTCCACCCACTTCTACCGAGACCATTTCCCTCAACTTATCTTTGATGACGATGATATCAAACGAATATAAGAACCCAATGAGGCTTTTGTTATGATAATTGACAATATTACATAAGAGGGGGGTAGAATTCATAAGAATTCTTAATCAATATCTGGAGCTCCACTAACATCATATTCAAATTAACATGTGATAAGATAAAAGTCCATTTGCTCATTCAAAATTCAGAAAATGTAGTACTTGGTTTCATAAGTGTGAGCGATCCAGTAAATGGAAATTTTGAAGTTAGGGTCATTTTGTGCATAGGAAAATTCATGAAACTCGTACTGTTTTTGTTCATAGTTATTGTATAATATTCCTCTTATAATGCAATTTTTGGGAGGTCGTAGATAGTGTGGTTTATTTGTGTCTGAGGGTAAGTTCGTAACTTTTGTTTAGAGTTTGTGGAAGTTTTGTAGGTATTTAATATTTGAGTAGAGAGTAGAGGGAGAATTAAGCAGTCTGGTTGTATTTAATTTTCATTATCCTTATTTAATGTAGGTGGTTGGGTATTTATACCCTTACATTTGGGCCTTATGGGCTGTCGGGTCATGTTTAATAGATCCGGGTCAAGTTTAAGGACCCATGAGATCTTAGTAGGAGAGTAGGAAGCTTAGTCAAGAAGTGATTAGGTTTCTAAGTAATTTAGTCCTTGTTCGAGCAATCAAATGGATGAGGGGTTCGAACTGCACTGTCCGGTTAGATGGTCTTTGTCCGAAATGTCCCTGTCCGAAGAGGTAACAGAATCCAGACTCATCAGTAGCCCCTTTTTTAGGTGTTTGTTCAAATAACCTTTGTCAAAACCTGAAAAACAGTCCGTTATCAGTGGCAGTCTTATCCGGACAGGTCTTCCGAATTGTGTTATGGTTTTATCCGGAGTGAAAAAGTTCTTTGAATCTAAACGGTTTTTTGCCAAGGTTCATGGGACACGTGTCACTCTTTAGTTGGTTGCTTTAGCCATTTTTTCTCCTTGGATTTCGCACCCACCTTCTCTGAAAAGAAACCTCTTCATTAATGAAGGTGACATCAGCGCCGTCTTATAATCATTGCTAATCTTTTCAAATTCTCCTAGGAATCAAGGCTTCTTTTTGAGGTTTACTATAAATTAAGAAGTTTTTCCACTGTTTTACCATCACTTTCATTTTTACTTTGATAATCTTCAGAGCTTTCTCTCTCAAACACAAGTTCTTGCTTAGGTCGTTTATGTTCACGGCAAGGAACACTCTGATCAAAGGTGGGTGGCTCAATCTATCTGAATTAGAAAAAACACAAAAAGTCGAAAGGGAAAGGCGCATCGCAACAGGCTTACCCACTTCCCCCATCGACAAACCAGCATTCTCAGCTACAGAGTCTGACCAGGGTTCTTCCTCCACAAAGGGTTTCAAACCGAAGAGGTTGTTTCAGACCAATCTTTCCCCTATCATCTCAGGTTCTTCGGTTCAAGAATCAGAACCCACAGTTGAGTCAGGTTTAATGGTTACCAGTTTTAAAAAACCCTCCCCATTCTTAGCCATGGGGTCAGATGCTGAAACTTCTCCTCACAAGCTGGTTGATCGAAGAAAAGGCCGGCTGGTCAAAGGCCAGGCTTCCCAGAGCACCCTTTCGAAATCGGGGGCCAAGGACAGCAGTACAGCGTCAGAGGTGCCCATTAAAGCACCCAGGGACAGGCTGTCCGGTCCGGAGGCCACTGGCTCAAGTCCCCGAAGAGAAACGTCTACATCAGAACCCCAACCAGAGGCTAGGATCCAATAGAGTACTGAAGCTCATCAGTCCGGAAGTCAGGCTGATCCAACTCCAAACCTCCCCCTCACAATAATAACTGAAAATCTTTCCTCAATCATAGAGGAAATAATGGAGGACTCCATCGAAGAGGCTCCATTCGAGTCCGAACCATCCGGACAGACTAGTGGTGTTGTTGCTTCCCAAAAGGATAAAGGCAAGTAAAAGTTATGCTTAAGGCATCCGGATCTGCCAGGGTGTCTTGAAGGAAAAGTGGGACCTTGTTTCCACAAGGTCAATATTAAATATCTCCTTGCCCTGCAAAAGATCAATTACACTTTCAGCCATACAGCTGAGTTGGGCCGGATGCGTACAAAGTGGGGGATTCCGAAGAATGTGAAGATAAGAATCCCTATAGATCCTGAAACCCCCATGGATTGTAAACTCAGTGAAATAGTCATATTCACTGAGCTCTTTAACTGGGGTTTAAGGTTCCCCTTGGATCCGGAAATAGTTAGGTATTTCCATCTCATCAAGCTCTGTCCCAGTCAATTAAGCCCCAATGCCTGGTACACACTTATGGCCTGCATCATTGCCTCCAGTCTCTCCGGGATTCCTCTACCAATGGAGGAATTCGCTATTGTGGCTAATCTCTGCAGGAACCACCACATCCCCTTCTATCACTTCAACATGGGTGATAATTATAAAGCAGTGGATGATCTGCTTGAGTCAGAGAGAAACTGGAGGACTTAATTCCTGTTCGTAAGTGGTGCTTGGGAGAACGGGAGGAAAATCAAAGCCGGAGTCAACCCAAGTCTCCTCACCAGTAGATGGAGTAGGAATCGTAAGGACTTAATTCCTACTTTATATTCTTTTTTTCTACTTTTATTAAATTTGCTTAAACTAACTGGTCTTGTCTTTTTCTTAGCAGAACTGCCCAAGGACTTCAATGACTACCTAAAGTCCGGGCAGACCACTTGCACCAAGATCAACACTTGGGCTGCTGAGAAATGGGGGAACCGGTTTCACGATGCTTTCACAACAGGCAACTTTACAAGGTCCCACCTCTGGAACACTATTGGTCGGAGGGACTTGACTTGGGAAGAACTCACCACTCCACCCCTTCCGGATGTAGTCCTCAAGAGAACATACGAACCAGATGGGTCACTTTAACTGCCAGGCCGGACCAAGGCCCCGAGTAAGATGAAAGGCAAGAAGAAGAAAGGCAAGAAGGTGGTAGGTGAAGCTGACCCTTTTGGGGTGGAGGAGGTTGTTCCAACAAATCCGGAGGGGCCAGCCCCAAGCCAGATCGATGCGGCTCTCTTAGAAGTGGTAGAGCAGGAGAGTATTATGCAAGAGGTTCAATCCCCAAAACCTTCAAGGGCTTCCAAAAGAGACCGAAAAGAAGGAGCTGAAAGCAAGGACAGGGAGGCTAAGAAGAAAAAGACCTCCAAGGGTGATGAACTTTCTCTCCGGCCTCCGGAGCCTCTCCCCCATGTTGATCCTACTAATCCAACACAAGCAGAGGAGATCCCTGGTGATTTTCAAACCGATGAGGTTGGAGGAGGAGACCTTAGCATTGATGGGGTTGACATCACCGGTCTCGATGGGCTTGGTGACTACTTTTCCAACCTCCCAGAGATGATTTTGTTGGGCCTTACCTCCCTCCGAGTACTTCGAACACTGTCACTTTTAATGGTAAGACTTTTACTGTTTCAAGTGAAAGGGATATTATAGCTCACTCTATATTAAGTAGTGTTCAGACAGTGCTTGTGTTGGAGAAGCAAGTTCGAAGTCAGGCAGATACTATCAAAGAGCTCAAGTCTGACAAAGAGAGACTGTCCAATGACCTTCTTACTGCCAATCAACATGCTGAAATTCTAAAGGGAGAAAACGAGGAGCTGAAAAAGAACCAAGAGGGGTGGACCACTAAAGTTGCTACTCTAGAAGATACTATCAGGGAGCTCCGGGAGAAGTTGTCCGGAGTAGAGAAAGATCTCACATCTTCAAAAGAGGAGGGGAAGGCCAAGGATCAAGTCATCCACAACTTAACAAATGACAAGATTGCGCTTGAGAACACAGTGTCCAAGGCTGCAGAGGAGAAAGCTGATCTGCTAAGAGAGCAGGAGGCCAAAATTTAGGGCAAGATCGATGCTTACGCTAACAACGTAATAAACACTCAAGAGGAAATGTATGCCAAGGTGAAATCGGACATGGTCCTGCTCTTCCATGAGAAGTTCCCGAAGAGGAACCTGGGAGATTTGTGGCTTCACGTAGAGTACGAAGACCTTTCCTTCCACACCATGGCTGATAGAGACTTGCATGATTATTCCAGTGCTTCCTCCTCTGACGAAGAAGAAGAAAATACCGGGGAGGGCCCTCTCGAAGAGAAAGACGATCCCAAGGGGAAGAAGAAGATAAGTGAGGCTGAGCCATCTTCAAAGGCTTAGTCTTAAATTATGAATTATCTTTTCACTTTTATGTTATCTAAACTAAAGTCCTTGGAAGGCCAAGGCATTCTTTTTGTTATTGTGTCCGGTATTTGACCGGATAGATCCTTTGCTCTGTTTGACAATTTAAAAGTCCTTGGAAGGCCAAGGCACTTAAGTTATTTTCATGAACATCTTTGTTTTGCACAATTCTCGCATCCTTTCATAGTTTGTTTCAATTTTGGTGGCTAGTGTTTAAATAGCCCATAGTTATTTCATAAATAATCTAAAGTGAGAGAGTTTAAATTCTTCGATAACAAATGTTTAAGTGGTCATCATTCTTTTACTTTAAACCGGATGGTGTGACAAAAAACAAAGTAAGAACACTTCGAATGTTTTTAAGAAGGCATCAAATTTTATTAAAAAGCCTGGACACCTCATTAAAACCTCCCCGTACCACCAGGGTAGGAAAGAGTATGCCCCTAAATATTTACATGGATGTTTAAACAGGTAAATATTTACATAGATGCTACTCCAAGTACATCCGGAGATGTTCAATATTCAAAGGGTGGGTCAAAACCCTTCCAGCCTTGTCTTCTAGCCAATATGTTCCAGGTTTAAGCCTTTCAACGACCATATAAGGTCCTTCCCAAGTTGGGGCCAGTTTTCCTAGCAGCTTCTCTTTAGTGTGTAAGAAAACTTTCCTCAATACCTTGTCCCCCGGCTGGAAATCCGTTCTTTTAATTCTAGAAGCAAACCTGCTTCTCATCAAACCTTGATAGTGTGCAGCTCTAAGGTGAGCCTTAACTCGTCTTTCCTCTATTAGGTCGAGCTGACCTCTGATTGCTACTTCGTTAGCGTGTTTGGAGAAGTTGTGAACTCGAAATGATGGGAGAGTTGCTTCTATGGGAGCTATTGCATCCATCCCATAGACCAAGGCAAAGGGTGACTCATGTGTCGCAGCCCCAGGTGTAGTCTGGTAGGCCCACAAGACCTCTTGCAAATAACTAGGCCACTTCCCAACAGCCCCTTCCAAATTCTTCTTTAAACCGGACAGTATAGTTCTGTTAGCCACTTCAACTTGTCCATTTTCTTGTGGGTGGAAAGGTGAAGAGAAACAATGTTGTATACCCCTTGAGGCACATAAACTCTCAATTTCCCTATTGTGGAACACCAAATCTGCAACAAATGTTGGATAAAATGAATTTTATGACAGCTTTTGATGTTGTTCCTGCCAAGGGGGCTGCTTCAATCCACTTTGAAAAGTAATCTATAGCAACAATTATTGTTCTGCGCCCACCGGACGCCATGGGAAGAGGTCCCACCAAATCCAACCCCCATCGAGCAAAAGGTATAGGCTCAGAAATTGACTCTAAAGGGATGGCCGGGACATGAATTTCATTGCTATATCTTTGGCATGGATCACACCTTCTCACCAGCTCCTTAGCATCCTGCATTATAGAGGGCCAATAATAGCCAGCCAGTAAAACTCTCCGTGTTAGAGCCCTGAATCCACAGTGAGCTGATCCCTCACCATCATGCAATTCCGAGAGGACTACTTGAGACTCATCATCTCCCAAACATCGCAAAAGAGGTTTACTGTAAGACTTCTTATACAGAACGTCTCTTAGTATGATAAAACCACGAGCATTGTGCTTCATTTTTCTTGCTAGTGCTTTATCGAGAGGCAGGATGCCATCGGAGAGATACTGTAGGAGAGGAAACCTCCATTCTTGGGGTTGTTTTATCCGTACATCGAAAATTTCTTCCTCTTTACCTACGTTAAGTTGAATGAAATGGCTCTCCAGCACATGGATCCAAGGATATGACTCAGTGTATGCTATGGTTGACAGTGAATCTGCTAGTTCATTCTCTGCCCGGGGTATATGCTCATAAACAACGCTTTTGAACTTAAGAGCCTCATTTTTAAGAAGAAGCAAGTACTTCACTAGTTGCTCCTTTTTTGCCTCAGATTGACCTTGTGCATGGTGGACAAGAAGCTGAGAATCATTCATCAGCTTGACCCTTTTGGCCCCACATATATAAGCTAACTTTAAACCAGCTATAGCTGCTTCGTATTCAGACTCATTGTTGGAGGCCCTAAAAGCAAAACATATAGCCTAGTACATTATGTCACCATATGGAGAAGTCAAACACACCCCTGCACCACATCCCATAGTACTGGACCCACCATCCGTCCGGATGACCCAGACCTTTTTATCTTTCATCTCAGTGGTTTGCTCTGAATCCCTATCACAGTGGAATTCAACTAAAAAGTCAGCCACAGCTTGGGCTTTGACTGTTGTTCGAGGAGCAAAATCTATATCGAAGTCCCCCAATTCCACTGACCACTTAGTCATTCTACTTGAAATGTCTTCCTTTTGGAGAACATTCTTCAAGGGAAAAGATGTTCGAACGATAATAGGATGAGCCTGAAAATAAGCCCTCATCTTCCTTGCAGCAATCATCAAGGCCAAGGCTAACTTTTCGAGTTTCAAATAACGATTTTCTGCATCTATCAAGCTCTTGCTGATGTTGTACACCGGATGGGGGTAATTATCCACCTCTCTTACCAATACAACACTGATGGCACAACTTGAAACTGCCAAATATACGAAGAATGTGGCACAGTATGCCCCCCATTACCTAGCCTTTTAGGTGTGGTCCGTGACCCTGTGGTGGAGTTACAGAAAATAAGTATAAACAAAGTTGGCGAAAACGGTAAATATTATTGATGAATAAGTAAGTAGATGCCTCATTAAAAAACCTTTACGCTTCATCAGAAGGGAAATATAGTGCATCGAGTAGCGTTACATTGTAGGGTGGTATATTTTAAGATGACTTATATTCCATGGGTGATTTAGGGCTTTTCCCTTGGCGATGATGGTGACGGCCCGTCCCAGTTAGGATACAACTTGCCCAGTTTTTGGTCGCCCGCTCCCTGGAATATCTTTTTCATGACGAGATCGTCAACGTGAAGGGTCCGAGGTCGAAGTCGGGAATTAAAGCGGCTACGCATGAGGCTTCTGTAATGCTTGGCGCGTATGCGTGCTTGGTCGCGCTCTTCCTCAATCAAGTCGACGTCCGCAGCTTGTCCTACGCCGTAATCTGTTTCAGAATAACCAATGACTTTGTGGGAGGGGATCAGTATTTCAGCTGGTACTACGGCTTCAGTCCCATAGACCAGAGAAAATGGAGTCGCGCCCGTGGTGGCCCTTGGTGTTGTTCGGTACGCCTATAATACGTCGGCTAGTTTGTCTGGCCATCTTCCCTTTGCTCCATCAAGTTTTTTCTTGATACCGTTAAGAATGGTACGATTGGTAACTTCCACTTTTACATTTACTTGCGGGTAGTACGGGGTAGCGAAGTCCTGTGTAGTGCCAAACTTATCGCAGAAAGTGGAGAGTGCTTTGTTGTTGAATTGGGGTCCATTGTCCATCATTAGGACATGTGGTATGCCAAAGCGTGTGAGTATTTGGTTGTGAATGAAGTCAGATACCTCCTGGGATCGAGTGCGCATCAGGGCCTTTGCTTCCACCCATTTGGTGAAGTAGTCGACCGCGCCGATGATGAATTGTCGTTTGCCTGTAGCCATCAGTAACGGTCCGACGAGGTCGATCCCCCATTTGTCTAAGAGGCAAGAGATCAGACTAGCTGTCATTGTCTCGCCCGGCCTATGGGTAGAATTAGCATGTTCTTGGCATGCATGACATTTCTGAACTAGGTGCTCGGTGTCGGCGGCAAGGTCGGGGTAGTAAAATCCTGCAATGAAGAAATGACGAATGAGGCTTCGGTATTTGCAGTGTGCTCCGGAGTTGTCGGTATGCAAATCATGAAGGGCTGATGAGGCTTCTTCTTTGTTTAGGCGGCAGAGGAGTGGTCGGGTGGCGCTCTCTCTGTATAGGGTGTTGTCAAGTAAGCAATATTTGGCCGCTTTAACATAGAATGCGCGGGCGAGAGCCTTATCTTGTGGTATTTTCCATGGGTAAGATACTATGAACGGGATGCGGAAGTCGTGGTTATTATTGACCGTGAATACTTGAGATTCCTGTGTGAAATGGGCCGTACTTGGTACTTCCTGAGTAATAAGGAGAGGGTGATCTGCGGCCGCTGATGTCTTGGCTAAAGCGTCGATGGCGGAGTTAGAGATGCGGGGTATCTGCTCATATTAGACTGAGTAGAATTCTGTTTCGATTTCTTTGAGCATCGCGGGGTAAGTTTTGGTGGCATCCTGCTCGGCATCAAAAATAATCTTAGCCTGATTGATAACTACCTGGGTGTCTGACCGCACGCGGATGTTGGTCGCATCGCAAATATGTGCTAGACGCATGCCTCCAATAACAACCTCATATTCTGCCTCGTTATTTGTTGCTGGGAAGTTGAATCGAATGACTTTCTTGATTTGCTCTCCTGTTGGTGTTAGTAAGAGAATGACGGCCCCACCCCCTGTGGCGGAAGATGCGTCGTCGACTTCGAGGGTCCAGCAGCTCCTATCTGCGGGGAAATTGGGGTTGTCACCAGGTGGTCGTGGGGTGGAGAATTTGGTTATGAAATCAGCTACGTCTTGGACTTTGATTGCTCGACGTGGTTTGAACCGGATGTCGTACTCCCCGAGTTCGATAGACCATTTAGTGAGGCGCCTCGAAGTGTTGGAGTTGTGTAGTATGGTACACAGCATGGAGGATGTTCAGACTGTGATGGTGTGGCTTTGGAAATAGGGTCGCATTTTGCGTGCAGCTACCACCAGACCCAGAGCGAGCTTTTCCAAATCCTTGTACCGTGTTTCGGCATCGGCCAGTAATTTGCTAGTATAGTGATTGGGAGTTGACTCTTGTTGATTTTTTAACTAAGACCGCGCTGAAAGCATAGGCGGAGACGAGCAGGTATAAGTATAGGGGGTCACCGGGCTCTGGGGCCGTAAGGATTTCGGGAGAGGTAAGGTAGGCTTTCAAAGTGGTGAAGTCGGTATCACATTCACTAATCCAGGAGAATTTCTTTGAGACTCGTAGTACTCCAAAGAACGGGTGGCTTTTGTCTGAGGTTTTAGATATAAACCTGGACAAGGCCGCCTGGCGGCCGGTGAGGAATTGGACTTCTTTGATGCTGGAAGGGGGTGCTATCTGCAATAACGCCTGTAATTGTGTGGAGGCGATGATAGTCTGCTTATCGTTTGAGAAAGACCGACGCTTCTGTCTCACTGGTTTGGCTTGTCTGTCGATGTTTAGCTCATGGCATATGATAGCTGGGTCGATGCCCGTGACATCCGGCGCGGTCCATGCAAAAACATCTAGATTGTTACATAATAAAGCTATTAATAAATTTTTGAAACCTGTTTCCAAATTTGCACCGAGGTCTTGTTCTTCACTATCGCGGGGGTCGTCTTGTTCTTCACTATCGCGGGGGTCGTCCATAATGTCGGGCGAGGTGGTGTTGGTGGTTTGAGGTGCACCGCCCTCGCTGGCTAATTGCTATCTGATATGTTTGCTAGGATCCACGATCACTGAGTAGCATGCCCGTGCTGTTTGCTAGCTTTCGCGGATGATACCTATTGAATTGCCCACCGGGTATTTGACACCTTGACGAAAGGTGCATGGTGCAACTTCCATTTTTTGTAACCATGGACGACCTATGATTGCGTGGTATGCGATAGGGTTTTCTCAAATGAGGAAGGTGGTGTTGAGCTATTTCTTTGTCGCCCCATAGCATGCCTTCACTTGTAGCTCGACTTCCCCTATACACTGAGAGGTTTTGCCATCGTACCCCATCAAAGTGTGCTGCATGGGTTTGCATAGAGGGACCCTTAGCATTTGGTCATAGCTGGCTTTGAAGATGATGTTAGCGCAACTGCCACCGTCGACCAATATTTTGGTTACCATAACTCCACTGATACCAAGGGTTATTGTTAGGGAGTCCTCATGGGGCGTGGCGACACCTCTCATATCGTCGTCGTTAAAGACGAGGTTAGCTACCGGATCGCGGTAGTGACTATAAGTCTGCCCTCGTACAGACAGCACCTGCTCATCATCTCTGGACCGCTTTCGTCTCTCATGGTCTGCCTCGTCTAAAGAGCCACCTCCGGCAATATTGAGCATCCACTGTTGCTTTCCTGATCCAGCGGGCCAGTCTGCATGGCGTTCATGCGGATCGCTGTGGTGGAGCTCACTTTGTTTGGTTTGAGTACTTTTTGCGTTGCAGCTCTGATACACTGTAGTCTGCTGCCGTACGAATTGGATTAATAGGCCGTTGTCAAGCAACCGCTAGATTTCTTCATGTAGTTTCCAACAGTCGTTGGTTGCGTGATCGTGATCATTATGGTATGCGTAGAAGTGCCGAGTTGAACACTTGTATCCAGGGGCAGACATCGATCATGCAACCTGGTATCGAATCCTATCCCTGGTGGGTCGTAAATGGTTGAGATGGATTCTATGAGCTGCGTAAACTATTGCACCGGATTTTCGTAAACAGTCGGACGTGGGGTTGTCGCTGGTCTTGTAGATTCCCTTCTGGGTCTTCGCTTCCCTTATAGTTGTCTGTTTGTCTTGGAGATTCCTGGCGATGCTCGTCATGGGTTCTGCTCCTGCCCTCGTCGTCGTTAATGATTGTGGGGGTGGCCTCTCCTGAGGGTGTTAGGGGGTTTGGTGGAGTCGTCTACGTTAATCAACTTATCCACCCGGGCTAGGAGGTCACCTATTTTA
Source organism: Limnanthes douglasii subsp. nivea (assembly GCA_036936605.1). Lineage (NCBI taxonomy): Eukaryota > Viridiplantae > Streptophyta > Magnoliopsida > Brassicales > Limnanthaceae > Limnanthes > Limnanthes douglasii. Next base: position 221,828,124 of record JAUPFV010000004.1, read on the forward strand.
TCACAAGGGAAGCGAACTAAGTCAGCGTAGAGCTTACTTTGTCTGTCCAAATCTCGCTTGAGGGAAGCGACCACCATATTTTCGGCGAGATCGGGGAGCTTATTCATTGCGTGCACGAAACATCGGATGTAGCCCTTGAAAGATTCCCCCTCTTTTATTAGATTTCCATGATGGAATCAGGATCTTGGCATAATTAATTGTTACCTACGAAACGGTTCCTGAATGCGCTCCAGAGGCCTACGAAGTCTCTTATGGAACTCCTGGAAAGAGTGTTGAACTAGTCCATTGCATTACCCTTAAGGGTCATGGAAATAGCCCTACATAACATAGCATCGTCTGGATTGAAGGCTATCATCATATTCCTGAACTGTTCCAAGTGTCGCTCCGGGTCCCCAGACCCATCGTAGGCCTCCAATCGAAATTGGATGAATTTCCGGGGCAGCTGGGCGGCCAGTATTGTTTCGGTAAAAGGAAATTCCTTGAGGACATAAGCAGCTATGGTAGGGCGTACATGGTCGTACTGCTCGCTCGCTGCTTCTTTGTTGTCCCTATGCACGGGCTGCTTATATCGCTTTTGCCCGCCGCTTTCTCCCATGCCTTCACCGAGTTGACCCTGTTTGGAGGATCCTTCCCGCACTGTTGTTCGACTTAGCTCGATGACCGACTTGGGTGGGCACTAGTGGTAATTTGAACGTAGTTTTGACGTTAGCGTTTTGACAACTTCCTGGAGTTCCGTCATGGTTACCTTGTTTGCTATGTCCCTGGCTTCCTGGTCGCGATCTGCTTTACCCTAGGATTCTTGCATCGTCAAAATCTGGTGCTCCAATCGCTGAAATTCTGTTGTGTCGTGTTTAAAGCTAGAGGTTAAGTTCTGATCGGGCGAGTTAGCGACCAGGGCTGCGATGGCTGGTGCCATAGGTGGGTCGACGAGGGTCAGAGCGTCGCTGCGCAGGATCTCTTCTGGTGCTTCTTGGTTAGGTGGAGGAGGTAGCGTTGGCCCTGCAGCAGGATTTGCAACATGGTTGGGGCTGGTCATGGTGATACATCTCTCGGTTGGTTCAATATCAATCCCGGATCGAGTTACTACCATTGGAAGAAGAAAAAAACTGCTTTTGGCGTTCCCACAGACGGCGCCAGAAATGATAAGAGAAAAGTAAAAAACAATGAATCAGCCAAAGTACTAAGCTTTGTGATTCGAGAAGATAGAAAAAAATCCCCCCTTTACAAAATCCTTCCTTTCCTATTTATACTATTCTAAACCGTAACCCCCTTTATTAAATATAAACATTTAATGGGTTGCGACTACCGTTACATTAATTAACACTAATCTCTTTAATTATAGTCCTTGGATGTTTGACTGTTGACTTCTCCTTGATTGCCAGTCTTTATCATAGTATACAATCCTTACTTTGCTCGTCGTTTGTCGTTGTAACTGATGAGTCCGAAGTCTGCACACTCCCCGAACAAGGACAGATCGGTCCAAGGCCTCCGGACCGGACAAATCACACGGACCGGACAGATCACTTCGAACACTATGACCATAGGACCATTCGAACTATGACAAAAGTACTAAAAAACCTAAACACTTCTTGACTAAGCTACTTGCTCTCCTGCTTAGAGCTCATGGGTCTTTGAACATGACCCGGGTCCATTAAATATGACCCGAAAGCCCATAAGGCCCAAACATCAGGGTATAAATACCCAACCACCTGCATTAAGTGTGGGTAATGAGAATTAACTGCTACCAGGCTGCTTAATTATCTCTCTACTCTCTACTCTAAACACATATCACCCACACACTACTATAAAACACCAACCAAATTACTAGCCTACCCTCATGCGATTATTATCCACACCAAATTGGCGACCACAGTGGGAGCAGAAGGTGCCTGGATCAAGCATTCAAAACCAGCTAAGAAAATATGTCTGAATGAATCCGGACAATCCAGAAGTACCACCAGCTTTGCTCGAAGTGGTGGGAGAGAACGATGAATACACTATCAAAGAGCGTGATAGGCTAAAGGGTGAAATAGAAGCTCTGAGGGCAGAAAAGGCCAAGATGGGCGTGAAAGAAAAGTCCAAAGCATCGGTTTCTCATCACACCGATAACCCCAGAGAGCATGAGTCTCCAAAAACTCATGTGAGTACTAAAAAGACTCATGCCAGTTCCAAAAAGTCTCACCGGTCTAAGCCAGTGGAGAGTTCTGACTCAAGCTCAGAATCTTCTGATAGCTCTTCGGACAGTGAGGGAGTTGAAAAATCCTTATCCTCTAGCAGCGATGAGGGTCGAACTAGAAAGAAACAGAAGCAGATCAAAAAGTATTCAAGAAAAAAGGATAGACATGGAAGGATGAAGAAGAATATTGGTAAAGGGTCATCACACACCCGCATGCATGTGGATCGGATGCTGATGGATCCCTTCGCTTTCCATGATGAACCAGGTATCTTTGCAACTCCCAATGAGGATACTGTGTTCGGTCGTGGAAGGAATTGGAGGCAATCTCCATTGTCTTCTAAAATTCTGTCCGGAAACCTCCCTAAGAGGTTTGACATCACCAAAATATAGAAGTACGATGGCAGTACTGATCCGGACAACCATCTGGAGCAATTTAAAAACTTCATGATGAACTTTGACGACGATGATAAACTGCTCTGTAGGGCATTCTCCCAATCATTCACGGGGAGTGCTCTAAAATGGTACAACAGCCTGCCTCAGGGTTGTATTAAAGACTTCGATACCTTTTGGGTAGCCTTTCGAAGGCAGTTTGTAGGGAGTAAAGAGCTAAAGGGAAATGGAGACACAATAATCCATTGTGCCCAGGAGCCAAATGAGTCCTTGAAAGAATAAATAAGCTGTTTTGTGAATACCAAGAATGGGTTGGCTGATTGCTTCGAACAGGTGGCAATAGCATCTCTAAGGCAGGGTTTGAACCCAGGCAATCTAGCTGATTTAGTGACCAGAAAGAAGGCCATGACATGGGGAGGGTTTCTGAATCAGGTATGAAAAAAAATAAACGTCGATGAAACAAAGAAAACCAGGGTGCACAAGCAGGTGAGGTCTACCCCGGTGGCACCAAATCCCAATCAGAATCAGTCCGGGAACAAAGCAAGAGAGACCGGACATGGGCATGGTAGGGCAAAAGCTCAGTCGCAGCCAGCTGCTCATGCTCAAAGTTAGCAATCCATAAACAAGAGAGGGCCATGGGTCCAACCAGAGTGGTTCGTAGAGTTAAAAGAAAGTGTGGCCACTATTTTTGATAAAACGAAGGAAGAGGTGCATTACCGGAGACCGGCAACACTACAGTCTCCCAGAGAGCATCGCAATAACTCTTTTTGCCAATATCACAATGATATTGGTCATACCACTGATGACTTCATAGCATTGAAACAAGAAGTTCAAAACTTGATTGAAAGGGGAAAGCTGGGGGCCTACGTGAAAAGAAGAGGGGGTAATAGGCCTCATAACACTCACCGGGTTGGTCCAAGTAATGCTGCTCCGGAGGGAGCCATGGTTATAGTTGAAAGGCTTGACGTGGAATCTGAGTACATGGATCCTGATCCAACTCGGAACAGAGTGGGTACAATTGAGGAATGTTCTAGGTCGGTCTCCGAGCTCATTAAGTTTTTCGAGTCACTTACAATTTTCGGAGGGGACACTATGACAGCTCCTACTGCTTCTTCGAGGAATAGGCATGTTCATACTTTAGCCTCCCAGCTAGAAGGAGGCATGACTTCCTATCAGTCACAAAACTCATTCCCCTTCATTTTTTTTATGAATATGATTTAAGAGACATAGCTGGCCCTCATGAGGATGCTGTTTCCATAGGAGCATCTATAAGGGGGCAACGACATAAGGCGAATTCTGGTGGATACTGGAAGCTCGGCCAATATCCTTTTCCTAACCACATACAAGAGAATGAAGAATCCAGCTGTAATTCAGGGTTCGGACAGATCAATTGTGGGCTTTACAGGCAGCTCAGCAGATGTGATCGGAGAGTTCGAAGAAGAAGTTCTATTGGGCAAGGGCCCTTTCAAGAAAATGGTTAGAATACTATTTATTATGGTGGAATGTCCCACTTGCTATAATGCTATTCTAGGGAGGTCTTGGCTCTTTAGGATACATGCAGTGGCTTTAACAGTCCACCAGTGCTTGAAATATGCTGTTCAGGGACATGTTGGAGTCGTCCGGAGCAGCCAAAAGATTGCAAGAGAATGTTATGCCACTGCCTTGGCTCCTCGAACGCTGGGGCAGTCCGTATTAATGAACAATAGCAGTTTGAGGGCCTTTCGGGGGGTGAGGGTGAAATTGATGACCCCAGAGAGACCCCTGGAGTATTGATACCAATCGAAGAGGTAGAAACGCACTGTTTGGAAGATGGGAAAAATATCAAGATAGGGTCTAGGATGTCACCCATTTTGAAAGATGAGATGTTAAGGTTTTTGAAGAACTATCAGCACGTTTTTGCTTGGTGCAATGCTGATGTTACTAGGGTTCCATCAGAAGTGATATCACATCACCTATCTGTCCGGAGAGACATAGCACCAGTGGTTCAAAAAAGAAGAGCTTTTTCCAAAGAGAAGGTTGCTGTCATTGTGCAAGAAGTTGACAGGCTCACAAAGATGGGGCACATCAAGGAATCTCAATATCCTTTGTGGACTGCCAATCCGGTTCTGGTAAAAAAGAAGAATGGCAAGTGGCGCATGTGCATTGACTTCACAGATCTCAATAGAGCTTGCCCAAAAGATTTGTATCCGGTCCCCTGGATTGACCAGTTGGTAGACTCCACCTCTGGGAACAATCTACTTTCCTTCATGGATGCATTCTCCGGATACAATCAGATTCAAGTAGATCCAAAGGATCAAGAGCATACCACATTTGTCACTGACAGAGGTCTTCATTGCTACAAAGTAATTCCATTTGGTTTGAAAAATGCTGGGGCTACTTATCAAAGGTTAGTCAACAAGGCATTTGCTGATCAAATTGGAAGAAATATGGAAGTGTACATTGATGACATGATGGTGAAGAGTGTAGATGAGCAGTTGCACTTGTCCGATCTCCAAGAAACTTTTTCCAACTTGGTAAAAGTGAATTTGAAATTAAACCCAGAAAAGTGCGTGTTCGGAGTGCAGTCCGGGAAGTTTCTAGGCTATATCATAAGTGAGCATGGAATACAGCCCGATCCGGACCAGCTAAATGCTCTTTTCCAAATGGAGCCTCCTCGAAACATTAAAGAAGTACAGCGGTTAACGGGGAGATTAGCTACCTTAAACAGATTTATCTCAAGGTCTTCGGACAAGTGTGCACCTTTCTTTCAAACTTTGAAGGGTGCAAAGGATTCGATTGGACCCCACAGTGTGATGAGGCTTTCAATGAGATCAAGAAGCACCTGTCCTCTCCCAAGACTTTGTTTAAACCAATTGATGGGGAGACCCTCTTCGTATATTTGGCCGTTTCAAGTTATGCCATCAGTGCTGTGTTGGTAAGAGAGGTCGATGGTCATCCCCATCCAGTATACTACATCAGCAAAAGTTTGATAGATGCAGAAAGGCGTTACTTGAAACTCGAAAAGTTAGCATTGACCCTAGTGATAGCTGCCAGGAAGATGAGGCCTTATTTCCAGGCTCATCCCATCATCGTCCGGACTTCTTTTCCCTTGAAGAATGTCCTCCAAAAGGCAGACATTTCAAGCAGGATGACTAAGTGGTCAGTAGAGTTGGGGGATTCGACATAGACTTTTCTCCTCGAACAGCAATCAAGGCCCAAGTTGTGGCTGATTTTCTAGTTGAATTTCACTCCGATAGGGATTCAGAGCAAACTACTGACATAAAAGATAAAAAGGTATGGGTCGTCCGAACAGATGGTGGATCTAGCACTATGGGGTGTGGTGCAGGGGTGTGTTTGACTTCCCCGTATGGAGACAAAATGTACCAGGTTATTTGTTTTGCTTTCAGGGCATCTAATAATGAGTCCGAATACGAAGCAACTATAGTTGGTTTAAAGTTATCCTACATTTGTGGGGCTAAGAGGGTCAAGCTACTAAGTGACTCCCAACTTCTTATCCACCATGCCCAAGGCCAATCTGAGGCTAAGAAGGAGCAGCTTGTAAAGTATTTACTCCTAAAAAATGAAGCACTTAAGTTTAAAGGTGTTGTCTATGAGCACATTCCCCGGGCAGAAAATGAGCTACAGACTCATTGGCAACCATAGCACATACAAAATCATATCCATGGATCCATGTGCTCGAAAGCCCCTCTATTCAACTTAGTAAGGGTAAAGAAGAGGAAATTTTTGAAGTACAAGTGAAACAACCTCAAGACTGGAGGTTTCCTCTCCTGTAATATCTCTCCGATGGTGTCGTGCCTCCAGATAAGTCACTAGCCAGAACGTTGAAACACAAGGCTCGTGGTTTCATCATATTAAGAGAAGTATTGTACAAAAAGTCCTACAGTAAACCTCTCCTGCGCTGTTTGGGGGATGAAGAGTCACAAGTAGTCCTCTCCAAATTGCATGATGGTGAGGGATCAGCCCATTGTGGGTTTAGATCTTTGACAAGAAGAGTGTTACTCTCCGGTTATTATTGGCCATAAATCCTGAAAGATGCTAAGGAATTGGTAAGAAGGTGTGACCCATGCTAGAGGTACAACAATGAAATTCATGTACCAGCCATTCTTTTAGAGTCAATTTCTGAGCCTATTCCTTTTGCTCGATGGGGATTGGATTTAGTAGGGCCTCTCCCTGTGGCGTCCGGAGGACGCAAAACTATAATTGTGGCCATAGACTACTTCTCGAAGTGGATAGAAGCAGCCCCTCTAGCAGGGACAACATCAAAAGCTGTTATAAAATTCATTCTATCCAACATTTGTTGCAGATTTGGTGTCCCACAAAAGATAACAATAGACAATGGACCACAGTTCGACAATAGGGAAATGGAGAGCTTTTGTGCCTCAAGGGGTATACAACATTGTTTTTCTTCACCTTTCCACCCACAAGCAAATGGGCAGGTTGAAGTGGCTAATAGGACTATACTGTCCGGTTTAAAGAAGAATTTGGAAGGGGCTGCTAGGAAGTGGCCTAGTTATCTACAAGAGGTCTTGTGGGCCTACCGGACAACACCTGGGGCTGCAACACAAGAATCACCCTTTGATTTGGTCTATGGGATGGATGCATTAGCTCCCATAGAAGCAACTCTCCCCTCCTTTCGTGTTCACAACTTCTCCGAACACCCTAACGAGGTGGCAATCAGAGGTCAACTTGATTTGATAGAAGAAAGACGAGTTAAAGCTCACCTTAGAGTTGCACACTATCAAGGCTTGATGAGGAGCAGGTTTGCTTCCAAAGTTAAAAGAAGAGATTTCCAACCAGGGGACAAGGTATTGAGGAAGGTCTTCTTACACACTAAAGAAAAGGTGTTCGGAAAGCTGGCCCCAACTTGGGAGGGTCCGTATATGGTTGTTGAAAGAATTAAACCTGGAACATATTGGTTGGAAGACAAAGATGGCCGAGTTCTAACTCATCCTTGGAATATCGAGCATCTTCGGATATACTTGGAGTAGCACTTGTGTAAATATTTACTTGTTTAAACATCCATGTAAATATCTGGGGGCATACTCTCCCCTCCCTGGTGGCACGGGGAGGTTTTAATAAGGTGTTCGGGCTGTTGAATAAAATTTGATGCCTTCTTAAAAATTTTCTAAGTGTTTTTAAAGTTTTGTCCCTTGTCATACTATCCGGATTGAAATAACTAAGGGCTATTTAAACTCTAGCCGGAGAATTTAAACACTCTCACTATGAAACAACTAAAGGCTACTTAAACTCTGGCTATCAAAATTAGAACAAACAATGAAAGAAGATGATGGTTGCACAGAACAGAAATATTCATTGAAATAAATAACTTAAAATTGACTTGGCCTTCCAAGGACTTTTAAATGATCAAAGTAGAACACAAAAAACCTATCCGGTCAGATACCGGATACCATTACAAAAAGAGTGCCTTGGCCTTCCAAAGACTTTAGTCTGGATAGAAAATAAACAAAGTGGATCATAAGTTAAGGTTGAGCCTTTGAAGATGGCTCACCTTCATCTACCTTCTTGCCCTTAGGATCGTCTTTATCTTCATCTGGGCTCTCCCCAGTATGTTCTTCATCACCTGAGGAATCACTAGAGTAGCTATACCTGTCGCCTTCGGCCATCGTGTGGTATGGGAGGTCTTCAGGCTCAACATAAAGCCATAAGTCCCCTAGGTTCTTCTTCGGAAACTTTTCATGGAAGAGTAGAACCATGTCAGACCTCACCTTCTCAAGCAGTTGCTCTTCGCTTTTGATCATCTGGTTGGCATAAGCATTGATCTTGGCTTGGATCTTGGCCTCCTGCTCCTGTAACAAAGTATTTTTCTCCTCGGCAGCCTTGGACACTGCATTCTCAAGAGCAATTTTGTCAGTGGTTAAGTTGGTGATGAATTTGTCCTTTGCCTTGGTTTCTTCCTTTGAGGTAGCAAGGTCTTTCTCCAGACCGGACAGTTTCTCCCGGAGGTCTTTAATGGTTTCCTCTAAAGTGGAGACTTTTGTGGTGCTTGTCTTTTGGCTTCTCTTCAACTCCTCGTTTTCTTCTTTCAACATGGCAGCATTGGAGGTGGCAGTGCGAAGGTCTTCGGACAACTTCTCCTTGTCAGACTTAAGGTCTTTGATGATGTATTCCTGACTCCGAACTTGTCTCTCCAACATAAGTACAGGTTGCACGTTGCTTAACAAGGAGTGGGCTATAGCATCCCTTTCACTAGAGACAATAAAAGTCTTACCATTAAAATTGACTGTGTTGGAGCTGCTCAGAGGAATGTAAGGTCCTACAAAATCATCTCTGGGGAGATTGAGGAAGTATTCACCAAGCTCACCAAGACCGGTGATGTCTACTCCATCAATGTTGAGATCTCCCCCCTCAACCTCATCGGTGTGAAAGTCCCCCGGAATCTCTTCGGCATGTGTTGGGTCAGAAGGATCAGCTTGGAAAGAAGGCTCCGGAGCCCAGAGAGAAAGCTCGTTTCCCTTAGAAGTCTTTTTCTTCTTCGCCTCCCAGTCTGCGCCTTCGCTTCCCTGTTTGTGATTTCTCTTGGAAGCCCTTGGAGGTTTTGGGAGATTTGATTCCTGCCTTTCAGTCTCTTGCTCCATTACTTGCAAGAGAGCAGCATCAATTTGGCTCTGGGCTGGCCCCTCCGGGACTGTTGGAGCATCCTTCTCAGCATCAGCAGGTTTGGCATCACCCACCACCCTTTTTCCCTTCTTCTTCTTGCCTTTCATCTTGCTCGGGGCTTTGGCCCGGCCTGGCAGGAAGAGTGTCCCATCTGGTTCATGGGTCCTCTTGAGCACAACGTCCGGAGAAGGCTGGGTGGTGAGCTCCTCCCAGGTCAAGTCTATCCGACCTGTGGTGTTCCACAGGTGAGACCTTGCCAAATTTCCACTAGTGAAAGCATCATGGAATCGGTTCCCCCAATTCTCAGCAGCCTAGGCATTAATCTTGCCACAAGTTATCTGCCCGACTTTCTGATAGTCACTGAACTCCTTGGGCAACACTGCCAAGGCAAAGGTGAGACCCATTAGTTCGAACTGCATTAGATAAGAAAGGGAGAAACAAAAAAATAAAGTAGGAGACTTACAATCACTCCTCCACCTACTTCTGAGGAGGCTTGGGTTCTCTCCGGATTTTATCTTCTTGCCATTCTCCCAGGCACCACTGACAAATAGGAACTAGGTCCTCCAATTCCTCTCTGCCTCCAGCAAATCCTCCACCGCCTTGAAGTTATCCTCCATGTTAAAGTGGTAGAAAGGGATGTGATGGTTTCTACATAGGCTAGCCACTGCAGCAAAGTCCTCCATGGGCAGAGGGATCCCGAACAGCCTTGATGCCATGATGCATGACATAAGGGTATACCAAGCGTTGGGGCTCAGCTGGCTCGGGCAGAGTTTGATCAGATTGAAATATTTGACAATCTCTAGGTCTAGTGGGAACCTGAGCCCCCAGTTGAACAGCTCCGTGAACATGACCACCTCACTCAACTTGCAGTCCATGGGGGTCTCTAGATGTATAGGAATCCTGATCTTTACATTTTCTGGAATTCCCCATTTCGAACGCATCCTGCCCAACTCAGCAGTGTGGATGAATGCGTAATTGATTTTTTGTAAGGAGAGGAGATAATTAACGCTGACCTTGTGAAAACAAGGCACTACTTTTCCTTCTAGGCTCTCCGGCAGATCCGGATGCCTCAGGTACAACTTCTCTTTGCCCTTGTCCTTCTTGGAAACTATCTCTTTGCTGGTCTGACCGGAGGGCTCAGACTCAAATGGGGCCTCTTCAACAGAGTCCTCCATCACTTCCTCCATGATTGTTGAAGGGATTTCAGCAGCTGTAGTGGGGGGAGGGTTCAAACTTGATTCAGCCTTGTCTTCGGACTGATGGGCCTCAGTGCCCCTTTGATTTCTGCTCTCCGGTAGAGTGTCTGGAGCAGAAGTTTCTGGTTGAAGGTTTGGATTGGGGCCCTCCGGTCCGGACAGCCTGTCCTTAGGGGCTCTAATAGGCACCTCTGATCCAGTGCTGCTATCCTTTGCCCCCGACCTCGAGGGAGTGTTTCCGGTTCCCTGGCCTTTAACCAGCCGGCCTTTCCTCCTGTCAACCAGCTTCTCAGGAGAGTGGTCCGTATCCGATCCCATTGCAATAAAGGGGGAGGGTTTTTTGAAGCTAGTGGCTGTAACTCATGGCTCAACAGCAGGCTCCAATTCCTGAATTGAGGAACCAGATATTATGGGGGAGAGGTTGGTTTGAAATAGTTTTCTGGGCTTAGTACCTTTGGAAGAGGAGGAGCCTCGATCTGACTCGGTAGCAGAGGTATTTAGTCTCTCAACAGGTGAGATGGGTAACCCTGCTGCGATCCGTCTTTCTCTTTCGACTTTTTGAGCCTTCTCCAACTCAGAAAGGTTGAGCCACCCGCCTTTGACAAGAGCGTTCCTCGCTGTAAACATAAACTATTGAACTAAACTTTTGCTTTAGAGAGAGAAAGCTTTGAGATTTTTTGCAAGAGTAAATTTGAAGGAGATGGTAAAACAGTAGAAATGAGTTTGTATTTATAGTAAATCTGAAAAAGGAAGTTGAATCCTAGGAGAATTCAAAAAGTTTGGCAATGATTAAAAGACAGCGCTGATGTCACCACCTGTAATTAAAGAGGTTGTTTTTCGAAGAAGGTGGGTTCGAAATTCAAGGTGAAAAAACGACTGAAGCAACCAATCAGAGAGTGACACGTGTCCCACGAACTATGGCAAAAACCGTTTTGAATTCGTGAAGCTTTATCTGTCCGGATAAACCCATAGCCCAAATTAATAGACCTGTTCGGATTAAAACTACCCCTAACGTCGGACTGTTTTTCAGGTCTTTGACAAGAATATTTGCACAAACACCTAAAAAAGGGGCTCCTGATGAGTCTGAAGTCTGCACACTCCCCGGACAAGGACAGATCGGTCCAAGGCCTCCGGACCGGACAGATCACTTCGAACACTATGACCATAGGACCGTTCGAACTATGACAAAAGTACTAAAAAACCTAAACACTTCTTGACTAAGCCACTTGCTCTCCTGCTTAGAGCTCGTGGGTCTTTGAACATGACCCGGGTCCATTAAATATGACCTGAAAGCCCATAAGGGCCCAAACATCAGGGTATAAATACCCAACCACCTGCATTAAGTGTGGGTAATAAGCATTAACTGCTACCAGGCTGCTTAATTATCTCTCTACTCTCTACTCTAAACACATATCACCCACACACTACTATAAAACACCAACCAAATTAGTAGCCTACCCTCAGGCGATTATTATCCACACCAATAACGGTTAATTTTGCAATTCGCCACGCAGGGCGTCCTTTGTGCTTCTGCCCGACGAGAATCGAGGTCGTCCTGTCCGCTCAGGTAAGGTCTGATGTCAGTTTGCTTTCGGTCCAATGACATTGCATATCGCGTCCCTCGAGCCTGCTTGCCCTTGATCGTGCTTCACTTGATTTTTGCCGAGTATGGATAAGTATTCAACTGGATTTGGTCGAGCGATCATGGTTTTAGTTGAGGTCGGCTCGACGTGAGTTCGAGTGGTCGTGGATGGATAAGCCTTTAACTGGCTTTGGCCGAGCGAGCGTGCTTTTGATTGAGGTCGCGCGACATGAGTTCAAGCGCGCTCTGCATCATATCTCTTCTGCTTGGATTAGGTGACTCTTCTGCTCTGATTGATTGTGTCGTCCTCTTTTAAAGTCAGTTTACTCTTCTTTCTTTATGCGGCCATGTTCGAATTCAAACTGCCCTACTCTGGTGATCTGAGTTTTGCTCTGCTCTTCTTTCCCTCCACTTGGTTTGATGTGTATTCTTTATATTGGTTGCGGGTGCCTACTCCCTTATCAACAACTGAACGTTGTTATAATAACTTTGTTATGTCTTAAGTTTGTTATATAATGCAATGTCATAATAAATTTGTTATATTTCGTAAGGTTTTTCTTGTGTGTCTTTAGTCACTGTTAAATTTAGTCAGTTTAGTTTTTGTTTACTTTGTTATGTTTCTGGATTGTAAGCTATAATGTGTTTAATTTGTATATTGATGCTTGGTTAAAACATTAATTATGGATTGTAAGTCTTAGTTTGGGATGACAATTGAGCAGACCGAGGACGAGTACCTATATTTTAAACATAGTTTGGGATGACAATTAAGCAAACATAGTTAGACAATAATATTTAAACATAGTATGAACACATATGCTTTATCTGCCATTGTTTTTGAACATTTCTTCCACTCGTATTTTCCAACCAACACATACAAGGTCAATTGCAATGATCCCTCTGTAAGCTCCTTCCAATGTGGGAGCCAACTTTCCTGCCCCGAGTTCTTGCTTATACAGGAAGACACGCCTTAGCACGAGTTACCAAACCTTGATGGTTCAAGATTTTAGCTTAGTATTATAATGTCAATGAACCTTTTGCTTCATAAAAAATTCCTTTAGATGTGTCTTGTCTCGGTGTTCTTCTAGCAAGTCTATATCAACTTGTAGTCCTTGTTTTTTTATTGTTTTATTATACTATAAGATGTGGCTGGTTGGAGCCTCGGTTTATATTGGTGCTCTATAGGTAAGTGGAAATGATATCTCCCCTATTATACGTTGAGACGTCATTTGCTATGTCCAGACTATTTATAGGAACATTTATAGTCCTTTTTTCTTTTCCCACGTTTTTAGATTGTCCATGATCATTAAGGTGAGAATTCTCAAAGGTCCTTAAAGTGTGAATTCTTATACTCATTATTTACCAACATATTGTCAATATACACTTTCATATTCCGCCATAGTTGTTCTTTGAACATTTTGTTCACCATTGTTTAGTAGGTAGACCCAGAGTTTTGAGCCCGAAGGGCATCACCATATAACCATACCACTGGTTAGTTGTGAATGGGGTCTTCTTTTGATCTATAAGTTTCATCTTGATATGATTGTACCTAGATTAAGCATCCATGAAAGACAATATTTTGTGCCCTGTGGTGCCATCCACGTGTTGGTCTATCCGAGGTAACGGAAAGCGTCTCTAGGGCATGTTAAATTTAGGCTAGTGAAGTCGATACATATAATCCATTTCATGCTCATAATTTTTACTAGAATGGGGCTAGCCACCCACTCGGGATACTTGATTTCTCTATTGTGGCTCATGGTCAATAATTGATCGATTTTATTTTCTACCGCTTTTAATAGCTCGGGTGCAAAATGCATATTATTTTGTAGTACCAACCTAACCTAATGGTCTATCATAATTCTATGTGTAACAAAGTATTTTTGAATACCTATTACTGATGTGTTTTCCCATACAAAAATGTCATCGTGCACATATATCAGGCGTATTAATTATGTTGCCATTGCTTCGCCTAAATTTTCCTCGCTTCTCACTATTCAGTTAACCCTTCTTTCAAGACATACCTTCGTTAGTTTCTTTGTTGCTTCAAATTCAGATTCGTTCTCTCTAGGGTCGTCCACTCTGATAGGAACTCCTAAGGTGGGAGGCTTACACGTTCTTGCTTGTGCTTGGGTGTGTAACTGTCGGGCCTGAGCTAGATTGCTCAGGTCATCTGCCACTTTCTCGTAGGTTACTCTACGGTATCCCTTGAGGACCCGTTTCTTGTCTCCTACCACATACTTCATGCATTTAAGATAGGATGGCATTGAAGTAAAATATTCATGGTCTCCCCAAAATGTGGTTGTAGATTAACGAAGATTCGAGCATGACGAATTACTCCATCTTTTTCTTAGGCAATCTCACAATTCATATTAAAATTTGCAACATCACTTTTCCATGGAGGTGATGGCCTTTCTGTCGTCCCCTATAATGAGATTAAAGGCGACATAGAGAACGACATTAAAGGGCAATTGGCCTTTAAGAGGGAGAAAAATTAGGTTTGTCATTGCTCTATTGTCCACTCAGACTCTTGACATATCGCATTTTTCTACCTAGGATTTTACAGATAGTACGTATCAATGAACATTAGTTATTCCCACCAAGTCCTTCTGTGTGAAATATATACTAGGTGCCATCAAGCTCCTTTTGCACGGCCGTATTGCATATTTTTGGGAGAGATCTTCTTATGATTCATTTTCTCTAGCGTTTATTTTTTACGGGATTTCGTTCATCTTTTCACTCGTTGGGTGGCGATGTGGCATGACCCATTATGAGGTTTCCATGGTTACTCTCAATTGATTGGTTGGGACATATAGATGTGTTCGTTCCCGACAACAGAAACAAAATGATGAGATAAAAATCACATAATCTACTAACACCTGATGAAATATGACAAATAAAGATAAAGGACAAAAAAGACAAAGAACTCGAAAAACAAAGTGATAAACACGTGTGTTAATTTCTTATATTGTATTACCATTTCTCTCTTTTTCAGTTTATACTATTTACTCAAGCATTTCATCCGTTTTACAAAAGAAACTCTTGCTTCTTATATCGTGTTCTTTTGATTTTTAGAAGTTCTAGGTTTTTCCCTCTGCATTAGTGCAGCCTTTTTTGACCCTTCAGGCGCTTCATCAGAGGATGGTATTATCAGACACGATTTTCGTACACTTAGCGACGTTGGCGGGAATGAGATTCACGACTAGAACAAAAGTCATATTCTAACTTTCGTATATAAGTAAGAATGTCTGATCTCCACACTAGTATGATATTGTCCGCTTTGGGTCTGAAGGCCCGCACGGGTTTGTTTTTAGTCTACTTCCAAAAGGCTCCATACTATTTGAGATATGCTCTTACTTATATACAATGATCATTCCTATGTTTAACCGGTGTGGGATGTGGGACTTTGATCTTCACCCTAACAAATCCTCCTCTCGACCACCCTGCATGTTCCTTAGCGCCTCTCTCATAGGCACTCCGAACTAGGTCTTGCCATTGATCATACCACCTGTTCCTTAGCGCCACTATGAACTTCAAATTAGGTTGTATATAGATGATCATTCACCTTGAGCGTGGTTGATGGTTCATCATGTTTGAAATTCGTGCACATCGCGTTTTGTCTGGACCTAGAACTCTCATACCATTTGTTTTGAATATGGGTACCGCGTATTCCGCACACGTATATAAATAAGAACAATTGAAATTTAACATGACTAAGTGCCAATATCTTTTTTTTAATCTGAAACTGCTTTTATTAATAAAATAATAATACAAGCCGAGTTTGATATAATTGGTGAAACTGAATATTACAATTTGAAACTTGAATTGATGTAATTCAAGATCAGATTGAGATTTATCATTTTGGTCTTTGTTCAACATCAATAATTCTTATTGTTTAATTTGTGTTAGGCTTCAGTACTCCTACTCCTTTGTGCGTTATTGCATCTTTTATCCTTGATTACTTGATCTAGTATTCTTCTTGCCATCTTGATATCCACCTTCCTCCTTGTCCTGATTCTCCTCTCTAAGAGCTTTTGTAACCTGCAAGAGTAACAAATATGTTGGTCAGGTTGAAAACCTGCCAGAAAGTTGTTAGAATGTTAATATAAGTATCTAAAATAGCCCAAGTTCAAGATTTCTAGTAATAGAATAGCATTGAGAGGGCTAGGAGTGTTAATTCAATTAAAAGAACAGTCTTTCTTTTGTTTCAAAGCATACTTAGAAATCTAATCACCAACACAGTTTTCTTCTCTAAAAATATGTTTAAGTAATATTTTTGAGTTTATCAGTTTTCTGCAGCATGTTAATAATTTTGATAAGAACCACGTATACTTATCATATGTTATCATGTTAAATAAATCTAATGAGTCGATCTCAACATCTATCTCTGTCAAGTTATTCATTTGACAGAACCTGAGTCCATGCAACAGAACTAAAGATTCAGCTAAGGGTGTACATTTGCCAATCAATATTCCTTGTCCTACAATTAACTCACTATTAGAGTTTCTAATAATGAATCCACTACTAGACTCCCCATTATGAAGTGAGGAGCCATCGCAGTTAAGCTTAAGCCTATTTGTGGAAGGAGGGTGCCACTTAATATAGAGACAGTTATTTCTGTTTGGAAGATGATTAGCGCTGTTTAGGTCCTTAGCTATATGGAGATCTTTTCTCCAATGTTTAGTTTTAATTAAAGAAGATCTGTCTAAAGTAGATAAAAGATATTTGACTTGCTTAATTATCGATCTATCAGTACTAATCAGGCCATCATGTTTCATTTTGTTTCTTACTATCCAAACTGTCAACACTACAATAATGGTACAATAGTTCTAATATGAGTCTTATAAAATGTAGAAGAGAACCATTTATTTATAACATGGTTAATTTTTATATGCTTCCTTCCCTACTGATATGTTAAAGATGTTAGAAAATGTAACTAAACATTCCATGTTAATGGACAAGAGACAAACAAATGATTTAACGTTTCACATTCTGGACAAAACTGGCATTTATATACTAAACTAATTCCCCTGTGTTGAATGTTAAAGTGTACTAAAATTAACTTGTTAATGACTCTCCACAAGGTAATTGGGCACTTTTTTGGCGTAATATTATTCCAGATTTTACTTTTGAAAAAAGATTGAATTTTTTTTATTCTTATGTTATTCCAAGTGAGTTTAAGATTAAACTTACCATCTGGAGATAGTTTCCAGATGATATAGTCATCATTGTTAGGATTAATTTGAATCTTAACTATCTTGTTAATTTCAGAATCAAAGACCACTTCATTCTTAATTTTCATCATGTTCCCTAAGAAATTAGTCCAGTATTCATTCACCCTAGTTTTTGTATACCAAGTGCTTGATATATTCGGAGTTAATTGAATTAGAGCCCTAAAATCATGCCATTTGTCTAAGAAAAAGTTTACATTTCCTTTCCCAATTGCCCAAAATATGTTTTCTTCTTCTTCAATTCTAACTTTTAACATTCTTTTCCATATTCTAGAGTCTCATTTCTTAGGTAAAACTTGTAAATGATGTAATTTAGAGAAGTAGATATTATTTAATAAGTTAGTCCAAAGAGTATTATTTTCCCTAAAGTTAAACCCCAGTTTATGTGACAAAGCTACTTGTACAGTTGAAAGGTCTCTAAGGTTTAGGTCATTTTCACTAAAAGGCTTACATAATTTTGACCAGTCAGCCCATAACATAGTTTTATTATTCTCAGTGTGACCCCATATGAACTTATTGAGTAGTTTGTCAATTCTGTTAATTATTGTCTTTGGTATTGTGACACACTACATATAATAAAAGGGATAAGCCAGCAAGACTGATTTGATCAAAATCAGTCTACCACCAAACGATAATGATTTAGAATTCCAATGGTCTATACTAGTTCTGATCTTGTTAATGATTTCATCATAATAGGTGGTTTTGTTTTTTAGAAATATTGGTATACCTAAGTGTTTCAAAGGCAATGAGCTATAGTTAAAACCTAGTAAGTCTTCAAGAGTCCTAATACGTTGCCTAGTTAAATTAGATGGAGCTATAAAAGTATTTTTTTGTAAGTTAATTTGTTGACCAGATAAACTTTGATAGGTACTCATAAAGTTACTTATCTTTTTTAGATTCCTATTGAGCCATTTAGAAATAATAGGACATCATCTGCAAAGGCTAAGCAGTTTATAATTAAGGATCCTCTAGTTTTGTAAATTAAAGTAGGATCTAAAGATATGTTTTTATTAATTCCTCTGATTAAAAAATCATCTGCTAGTATGAAGAGAGAGGGGGATAAAGGATCCCCCTGTCTGATTCCATTTGAAGATTTGAAAAATCCATATGCTATTCCATTTACAATCACAGAGTATTGGATATATTGAATGTTTTTTTAACTAAATTGATAACTCTATTGTTAAATCCAAATGATTTCATTACTTATAAAGTTAAAATTCAATTTTTCAAAAGTTTTTTCATATCCAAATTGATTATAATATTACTACCTCTTTGTTTCTTGAATAAATCATGAACTAGTTCTTGGGTAATCAAAATGTTCTCCTGTATATTTCTATTAGGGACATATGCTACTTGTTCTTTTGAAATTATTTTAGGCGGTAGTATTAGTAATCTATTATTTATAAGGTTAGAAATTATTCTGTTGAAAACAGAACATAAGGTAATTGGTCTAAAGTCAGACCAGGTCTTAGCAGGGTTTTTTTTGTATTAAACAAATTAGGTTGCAAATATTCCTTTTGGGTAGCTAGGTTTGCTAAGATAATCAGAGATTTCATTAACTAGGTATACTTTAATTATAGGCCATCATTCTATATAGAATCTGGAGTTGAAACCATCAAATCCATATACACTACAACTATTAAGACCCTTAATAACTATATATGTCTCTTCTATTGTAGGCTCAGCTAACAAGGATCTATTGTCTTGATCAGTTACTAATTCTGGTATAATGTCAGATAGAAAATCAGGGACAGGATCATCATTCTTATTATTTAATAGTTCTTGAAAGAAATTAATAGCTGATTCACCTATTAAATTTTGATCATCTAATATGTTATTATTATCAATGATATCATTAATCGTGTTTTTACATCTTTTCTTTTTAACAAAATTGTGAAATGTTCTATTGTTATTATCTCAATCTTTTAACCATTTGGAGGTACTCTTTTGTTGCCAGTAAGTCTCTTCCTTAGCAAGCAGAACTAAGCGTTTGGCCTTTAAGGCAGAAATTTTCTTATTGTTCTCAATATAATAAGATAACTCTAAAATTCTTTCAATAATTTTAATTTCCTCTTCAATTTTTTCAATACAATAAAAAATGTTGCCAAATACTTCTTTATTCCAAGTTTTTAAATGGTTTTTTAGTCTTCTAAGCTTAAACCAGAATAAATGAATATAAGAGTTGGTAAAAGGTGATGTATCTATTGGGATATTCCAATTATTTTCAACTGTTCGAATGAAACTTTGATGACTTAACCACATATTTTGAA
This sequence comes from Limnanthes douglasii subsp. nivea, assembly GCA_036936605.1. Lineage (NCBI taxonomy): Eukaryota > Viridiplantae > Streptophyta > Magnoliopsida > Brassicales > Limnanthaceae > Limnanthes > Limnanthes douglasii. Next base: position 221,847,581 of record JAUPFV010000004.1, read on the forward strand.
ATCTAAAGGGTGGCTTTTGTTCAGTTGATACATATGAGACTGAAATTATCAAGGGTGAGTGGTCTGACCCGTTCTGGCCAGATGCCTCACCCTATTTATATCAAAATACTCTCTCCAATTATCATTAAATAAGACTCGATCTAGGCGTTTCCACTTATGTTTGTTTGTCCATGTAAAATTTGAACCTGAGAATCGTGGATCCTCAAGTTTACAGTACAAGATCATATTATTAAAGTCCTCCATTGAATTCATACACAGTGTAGCACAATTAAGTTGTTCACTTGCGTTGGAGATGGTATTAAAATCTCCAACAACAAGACATTCGTCATTGTTGTTGTTATTGGATAGGTTTTTCAGTTGGTCCCAAAGGTTTATTCTTTGTAATCTATTACATTTTGCATATACTATGGTAACCAGAAACTCTTTCAAAGAGTCAGAATGGTGTACCATAATGTGAACAAGTTGGTCAGCATCTAAAACTATATCAATTTTTTATGAGTTTTTCCAAAACAGCCATATTTTATTATTTGTATTACCAAAGAAATGATCAAAACCAAGTGTTTTAGAAGTTTTTTCAATTTTATCAATAGATATCATAGGTTCTTGAAGCACTATGAGATCTATTGAAAACTTTTTAAATATATATTTTATTGTTCTAATTGTGTTTTGGTTTCCAACACCTGTGACATTCTCATTTAAAAATAAGACTGTCATTTTTAATATTTTTTGAGGATCTTACAGATCCTTTAAAGGTTATTGGCTTGTTAATGAGATTACTCCTAAGACTTTTTATCTTTATTTTATTAACTTTCCTTTGACCTTTCTATTCAATCTTATCTGTTTTTTTGGCAACTAGAGACTGTGGTAAACTTAAGTTTTTTCTATCACTAGATATTTCACAGGAATCTTTATCAGAAAAAGTATCATCATTCAAAATGTTAAAAGTGTTACTTAAATTTATGGATTGTATAGCTTCAGTGACGTCACTTTCATTAATATAAGGGAGATTATTATTCTGATTAAAGACCATACAATTTTCTTCTGTGTTTATCCATTTAGGCAAATTTAATTCTGTGTTATTATAATCATACTCAATTTGGGCTTTCAGATTATTCTCTACAGATTGATTAAGTTCACTAGATATATTTTGACTTGTATTCAGACCATTATTTGAAGACACCACTACTGATTTTACCTTTCCATTTCTCATTATATGTTTTCACCTTTTTAGTAATTTTCTGGTTTTCTTTTAATTAACTCATCCATTTTACAAGAACTTTCTCTATGACCTAGATGTCTACAGTTTCTGCAATAGGCAGGTTTGTCATTATAAATGACATCTTGCCAGAATCCGTCTCGATCACCAAAGCTTATCCAAAGTCTTCGGGGAAGGAGACTTGAGGTATCTACTACTGTTCAAGCTTTACAAAGATTAAAGCTTGCACGGTTTCTGTTAGGTATCCATATTGACAAAGGCAAGCCAATTGCCTTTGCAATATGTTCAATTGTGTCTGTACAAAAGGAGACTCCCGTTTGGGGTTGAAGTCACTTGTCCATCTAAGAATTCTAAAGGAGAATTAGCCTATAGTAGAACTATGTGTTCGTTTCCAGAATGTTTAAACGTCATCTACGTTATCAAATTCAACGAAAATGTGCCTACAGTCCCATTTATAGATACTAAGTGCCAATATCTATTTGTCATAAAAGCCGTGGATGCACGCCTTTAACAAGTTCAGAAAGATGACCCAATGGAATCCCGTTGGGTTTGGCCACGCAAGTGCGTGCGCTCACACACTTATACGCCACCAGGGTGGTCAAGTACTAGCTACCTAGCCAAGACCGTTTTGGTTGCGTATATGTAGCATCGTACCATCATATTTTATAGTTCTTTAGTTAGGTACTTTACCTAATATTTATTCGTGTGGTGGTGAATCAGTCCAAAAGAATAAGTTAGTACTATTATGCTTCTCCCTGTATAACGATATATCGTACAGTTTCTCACTTATACATTTTTTAACTTCTAAACTTGAAAAGCTAAGTTTCAAAACCAAAATACCTAATTAAGCCACTTAAGTTTTCAGGAAACCATAAACACCTCAAATGAATCTAGCCATGATAGGCGTGTGGGACTTTACCGAAGAGAGACACGTATAGTCTTGAATTTAACTGTTGTTATTTGGTTTATATGACATTGTTCCAACCAGTTCTTACAACTTATAAGTTTAAGCTTAAGAAAGATAATATATATAACTATTTTGGATTTAACATGGAAAACAACCATCTCTATTTGTTAAACTCAAGCAGAATCACAAAATTGTTGACAAAAAAACCAAAACTACAAAGTTATTAAACCAAAACAACAAAAACTACAAATTCTGAAAAGTAGAATTGTGTCCAGGAGAGAATCCATAGGTCTCAGCAGGAGCAAATGGAGGAACACAATTACTCGGTGTCTGAGAAGAGTATCTGATCTAAAAAGTCCAAATCGTCAATCTGAGAGTTTAAATAACTCGGGAATGTAGAATCGTTTCCAAAAGGCAATCCATAATTCTCAAGGGGAAGAGGCAACTGATGCGCTATAGGGTCTGTTGGAGTCGGGAACTGCATTTGAACCCCAACGTTGCTACGGTCTGGATAGTCTGGAAACTTTTGAACAGCTTCTAGAGAAAACTCACTTTGAGTGGCAGGAACATGCTGAACAACTTCAGTATCTGGTGTAGTTGAGAAGGGTGCTTGGTCTCCAAAGCTGCTACCGTCTGACACTACTTGTATATGGCCGTCTGGATCATTCTGAAGCATAGACTCGTATTCCGAAGACAATCTATGTTGTTCAGCAAGAGCAGACTGATTAACCATGGTATCACCATTGTTATCGTCTGAAATTACTTTAGCCAATTCAGAAATATTCATATTTGGGTCCCAATCATGAGCTGGATTTTCCTGTATAACATTTTGAACAGAGCTGTTCATATTTTCTTGAGAGAAAACAGATGGTTGATTCATGACAAGAGGAGGAGGAGGCTCCAGATTATTGTTTCCTGAAATTTAAACAAAATGATCAAACAATATACATTTAAGTGATTAACATATAATTAATATTGAAATTCAACAAAACCTTTTGAATTTGTGATATTACCTTCGTCAGGATCGGCATTATGGAAAACCCAGCGACCATTGCGGGACGAACCAGCATTGTTTAAAGGATATTGCGTCCGTCTATAATCCGGAGACGTAGAACTATTCGGACGTTGTTGTCGTCTTTTAGTAGGGTAAGTACCATCCATTTCCTTTTTGTATTTCTAGAAAATAACATTAAATGCATATAGTATATATAAATCTAGTGATATTGATTGTTTATATAATTTTTCAGACCGATATACCAATGAACAAAAACAAAAGGAGAAAGTTTAAGAAAAACCTGAAGATGACTAGCGACTTGACGTTGAGACAAGTTTGGAACATTCATCGTCAAACATATCGCCTTAGGAAAAGCATCTACGACGAAGAAACAAAATATAATTAGTTCATTTGTCACATCTTAAACCTTAAATAAATCCACTTATAACATATAATGTATATATTTTGAACGTGGAGTTTAAGGAAGATTTACATTTCTCTCCGAGAACCTTAAGTGCTGCGAGGAACTTGTCATGCAGCTTGGGATTCCAGTTTACACGTTTTTTACGGTTGATGAGGTTGTGGCGGTGGTCGTCATCGTCGTCAATGTGGTCATTTTCATCGTCTGAGATCATTTTTCTTTTTTGGCTCTGCAGCCATTCTTCTTGTTCGATCATTTTTCTTTTTTCACTCCGCAGCCGTTTTTCTTCTTGTTCGATCATTTTTCTTTTTTGGCTCTGCAGCCGTTCGACTTCGAGTGCAGATAGTTTTCTCTTCCCTTTGCGATCACGAGGATCTTCAATCCAAAATGCATCATGTTCCTTTTTAGTTGCAGTCTTTGATGTTAGAGGTGGAAGAATCTCTTGTCTGTAAGCGTGTTGCCATATATATTTCAGATCGTCAAAGGCGATAGGCCTCTCCAAATATTTATAACAGCCGTCGATCTTCGCATACCTTCGATTAGGACATATTACTGCACACGAATTATTATTTATTTATCATATTCTTTAAAAAGTCGATTATATAAAAAATAAATGAATAAATATCAATTTACATTCTCTATTTTTTATGTTAATAATAAAGAAGTTCCAACTAAAAGAAATACTAATTTATTTTATTAATTTAAAGTAACATAAAATTTAAAAAATTATAATTTACGAACATTTTCTGAAATAAATTGTTAATAATTTTAATTCTAATGTAAAAATAATACACTAAACTAAAAAAGAATCTTACGCATAAATCTAGTTCTAGTTTTCTTGAGCTCCTCGATAAACATGTTGATATCCATGTCCTTCATAGTGATATTGGCCATGACAATTTGGAATCGGTCGCGATAGTTTCCAACCATTGATAGAGCATCAGCTGCTTTTTCAGTAGTGGTAACTGTTCAATCATAATATAAAAATAAGCTAATAAAACAATACAAGTTCAACCAAACATTCACACTTACAGTTAACTACTTTTGTACTCACCTTTATTGCAATCAAAGTTAATGAAAACAAAAACAATTAAGCACTTTTCATTATCAATGCCATAAAAACAAGACAACTATAATATAAAACATATATAAATTTTTATTTTTTTCGGAGGAATCCGCAATCACTATTAAAAAAAGTGCATATCGGGCATAATTTTAAGCTTGACGCAAAAGCACACAAACAAACGCCACAAGGTGACAGACTCAGCAAAAAAAATGTTTTTTTAAGAGACTCAAGCTCATTACCTTCAATTAGATGTCTTATTTCACCATCTCAACTACCCCTTTTGGGACAAATACAAAAAAAAAAATTACGACTATACTAAACGAAATTACCAATAGAGTATCATCGAATACACGGAATTGTGCAAAATTAAATAAACCACTTCTATTATATGAAAATCAAACTTAAAATATGCAATGTGTTCTAAACACTAAAATTCGAAGGGTATATTATCGAACTACAAGAATATATAACATTCATAAACGATAAACAATATTATCCAATTTAATATTTATCGTTTCATAAATAAAATCAAATTCAAAATGAAAATTGTATACATAAACTTTTAAATTAATCGAATGATACTTAAAATTAAGGAAGAAATGATTACCTTCGTAAGATTGTTGTCTTAGCATTGCTGCTAAATTCTACAAAAAAATAAGTTTCATATTCTACGAGTAGTATCGAAACCACACTCGGATCAAACTCGTCTTTTAGATTGACCATGGAAAAACTAGCTTTATTTATACCCAAAACACAAGATGAAGATAATTTGAAAGGATGAAAATGATTAAGAGTAATAGTCCGTATTTATAGAGAAAAAGAACAAGACAAAGTGTACGTGCTCACGCGCGGTGGATCAATAACAAGCGCGCGTCGTATTATCTTTAACCAATACTAAAACCCAAGATGGTATATTTTTCATTTGGATTGAATTTTAGATAATTTGGTCAAATAAAAAACTGCGTTTTGATGACCATATTTATCGAGCCTTAAATGTTTTTTTTCATTTCTTTCCCAATTTTGGAATTATTTTGTTAAGTTTTAAAAGTTTACTTGATAAATATTGGCTAATTATAAAAACCCTAATTAAAATAAAGATTTGTTAATTTAAAGCAAACAAGCTAATAATGGCTAGAGTATTCTAATCATGCGATTGTACTCCAAAATATATTTTCATGGTTTATAAAAATGAAGATTTTGTTGACAGAAATGTTAGTATGCATAATGTATCAATTAATAGTCCATAAAAATGAATTAATTTAATTTTGTTTTGGATATGATACAAAATAAATAATTATTTAATTAACTTAATTATTTGGTTGCGAATATTTTATTTTATATTTCATTTGGTACAATAATATATATATATAGAGCGAAAGAAATAGATGTTAGTTTAGTTTAATTCTACAAGTCCAATTATACCAACAAGTTTTAACATGTTTTAAATTAGCAATATAACTTGAGGTAGTGAGTTTTCCAAATCATTTAACATTGATTTTTTAAATTTAAAATTATTTACTGTGCTATTTATTTTAATTGATTTTCAACCATAACATTTTTATTTTAAATACTATTAAGGTTGATAATGGATAATTAGTTTGGTAGCCACTTGATTTTGGATTGACGGTAAAAACCAGTGTATTGATTAAGGATATAAAATAACTCTATAGATGTTTCATGTATTTATAGATTTAATATGCTAAAAGCTCATAGAAATCACTATGAATATATATTATCCTTCTGATAAAAAAATGAACAACCAATATTATATATTTTAGTTTTGCACTATTTTATCGTTTTAGATTCTTTATCTAAATTTGTAAGGTGATAGATCAAATTGATCAGAACCATGTCATTGGCATCGTCTAAAATTGTAAGGTGATAGATCCAAATTATCATACTTTTAGTGTGGCATAACCTTCTAAGACAATAGTACTTTAAGCTTAGTTAGAAATAAACGTTGGGTTTGTGCATCCAGACTACTACTCCCGAACCTCGAACTGAGCTGCCAGCTGCAACCTCACCCACTTGCTCCACAACCTTGGACTAAACATTACCACTTTTATCCAGAAATGTAATGTTAAGCTTCAGAGGAGATTCTATTCTCATGTATTGAGTATTTTTCAATACTTTCTTGGGGAAATGCCTTAACCTAGTTCAATCAGCTCCTGCGAGGTTCCATCTTAATCTTTGACATGCTTTGGATTTTTTGAAAAACCAATTTATAAGGAGAAAATAGATTAATGGTGATTGTGACTTCATCATGAATTATAAAAAATATCTCGGTGAAAGTTTGATATATTATACTCGATATTTTGTTCAAACCAATAATTGTCTAAAAGATCATCATGAGGTTTTTTTTATTGTGTTTATTTTTTACAATGAATTATTCTAAGTTTTCTAATTTTTTATGCTCTTTTGGTCGTGATTCAAAGATAAAAATACAATGAGACTAAGGGTGGTTCCTAACCAAAACCCAAAAAAGCCACCAACGTTAGAATTTAACTTTGATTTCGACTACGGTAACCTATCAAGAACCTTATTCACAGCGGAATAAGTTCCACAATCCTCTTACTACCCCTTATTCGTAACACTACATGCTTCTATCAAGCAGAAAAAATCTCACATAACCCTTTCCCATATAGGTCCTTCAGGCATAAGACAATATGATCGGAGAAATAAGTGGATTTGCAATTAAACCGAGTTAAGAAAAAATATTGCATACATACATAAAATACCAAAGACTTTGTATAGTTTTGAATGACATTCCTTATAGTGAAAACTTAAAAAATGATATATCCAACAAAAAAGTTTGCCAACTTCACAACGTCATTGGTAACTTGATAAATGAATATATGATTCTTAAGAAGAAGATACAAAGTTTGGTCAATAATAAAAACCAATTAAATTTGTCAAGTCATAGACAGGTCTTGTTCGATGAGATAATAGAACAAAGACCGGAAGCCCTCATAACAAAATCTCTGGTAGTGGTTCCAAATGAAGAATGTAACATGGTATTATCGGATCAAGACAACGTGTATCTTGACCCGGATCCCAACTGGGATAACATAAGAACCATTTTTTTATTCTACTCGATGTTTGACCTCCACCCACTTCTACCGAGACCATTTCCCTCAACTTATCTTTGATGACGATGATACCAAACAAATATAAGAACCCAATGAGGTTTTTGTTATGATAATTAACAATATTACATAAGAAGGGGGGGTAGAAATCATAAGAATTCTTAATCAATATTGGGAGCTCCACTAACATCATATTCAAATTAACATGTGATAAGATAAAAATCCATTTACTCATTCAAAATTCAGAAAATGTAGTACTTGGTTTCATAAGTGTGAGCGCTCCAGTAAATGGAAATTTTGAAGTTGGGGTCATTTTGTGCATAGGCAAATTCATGAAACTCGTATTGTTTTTGTTCATAGTTATTGTATAATATTCTTCTTATAATGCAATTTTTGGGAGGTCGTAGATTAATATGATGTGGCTTATTTCTTATATTGTGCACCTATTTTACGTTATGTTGCAGAGATTAAGGTTGGGTGAATTAGAAACAACTATAAAGTCGTCTTCAAATATTATACAACTTTTATGGATTTGAAAAAATAACAGTCATGGACGACCCAAGAGAGGCCCCGAGCTTAGTATAACATGTCAATATACCCAGATCTTTGAGTTTAAAGAAGGTAAATGTTTGAAGATTAGGATTTTATTTCTGGGTGACCTCATATATGAATTGATACCTTTCTTACTTATATGTATTTTCTTAGAAAATAGAAGATGTGACGGGAGTACTTTCACATATTGTTTGTCACAAGTTATTTGTTAACCTCAGTGACAGACTCATAAATCAGATACACATGCTTCTTTTTAGAAAATATTTTAGGGTTATAGTTGATGGTTTCATAAATATCCAAGCAGTATTATGGTCTAAGAAGTTTCGCGAATCAAAGATTGTAAAGAGAGAAACACGAGAATTCTGGAGAGAAAATGTGTCAAAAGTAATAATAAAGTAATAATAGTTCATAGTTTTTCAAAAATTGATACATTGCTTTATATAGTAACAGTAGTGGTCTATTTAGGGCTATTTCACCCCGTTATTCTACTAAATAACATATATTTGTTCTTTATTACATAAATAACCCTAATGTTAAACATTTATTGGACTTACATCATACAGTAAATACCGGCCCAATAAATAGCCAGTTGGACAAGCATATCGTATATTTCATACCTTTATCCATAACTCTTTCATCTTAGGCATTGCTTTAGACTTCTACGAGCTACACTTAGCCATATGATCCGAATTGAACTGGATTTTTCATGCGGATTGGTTTTTACCTTTATCTAGTGATTGGGTTATCCTCCAAGTGCTCATGTGATATAAAACGGATCAGTTCATACGAAAATTTCCTAGGTAGGTTCTAAAATAGAAGTTATTAGTTTTGCACTCGTGCACTATGTGTGGCTTTCTCGTACAAACACCACCAAGTCGTTCAACCTATGCTATAGATCCTTCATCATAAAATCTGGAGAATTTATACGAGAAAAACCTTTCCAGTTTCCTATGTGCATGCCAGTTGAAAGGTTGGAGAACAACTATGAGACTTTTCCACTTCTCATTTACAATTATTGTTAGAGAAATATATATATATATATATATATATATATAATTTGTCATCACCGCAAAAACAACTTCTCAGTCAAGAAACCACCGCAAAGTATATATTGGTTCCCTTGTTAGGAAATTCTTTAACCTTCTCAGATAATATCCATTAATGAAAAAGAAATTTAACGCTCGGGCCAAATAAAATAAAGTTGTTGGAATCATGGACGAGAAGCTTGTATTCTTATCAATTTATCATGAATATATTCTTATTTAGATTACAAACAAATTTAAATATATCCAAATGACTAAAAGAACATTGCATTTATAATTGATTAGGGTTTCTATTAGTACAAGGTTATGCATTTTTGGGTAAAATACGGGAAAAACTCACCAAAGTTTGGTTATTAAGGATATCTGCGATCATGTATGCCAAAATATCGAGGTTTATATGTATGAAATTCTATTCAAGGATATTGATGATTGCTACACATAATCGACGTCGTGGTAACATTCAAACATACGTTCTATCAAACTTAAGTTGAATCAAAAAACTATTTATTTGGGGTTATATATGGTAATTTTCTTCGTTAATTGGTATATGAAAGGGGGATAAAAGCTAATCTATCATAGTTAAAATCTCTAGATGAAATAATACCCCCTAAGTCCATCAAAGAGGTTCAACTATTGACAGGGGGTTAACATCGATTAATATATTTATCACTCGGTCGTCCAACAACTGTTTCCATTTATTCCAAGTGTTGAAGAAGGTCATCATTATCCATTAATTTGAAGAGTGCGGCCATGCATTTAATAAAATTAAGGAACATTTATCGTCTCTAGAAGTTCTATCAAAGCCTTTCTTAACCAAAAAACTATATGTTTACCTATAAATGTCTGATTATGTTGTGAGCGTTATATTGGCTATGAAGGTAGACAAAAATTTAAAGCTCGACTATTACATAACCAAAATATTATTTGATGCAAAAACAAATATCTTCAACTAGGGAATCTAGCACTCACACTGGTTGTAGCAGCAACAAAACTAAGGTCATATCACTCGATCATAATTTGAACATTCATCCCTCTTTGAAATATCCTTCAGAGTCCAAACGTATCTAAGCACCTAATACGTTATTAACTACTTTTGTACTCACCTTTATTGCAATCAAGTTAATGAAAACAAAAACAATTAAGCACTTTTCATTATCAATAGCATAAAAACAAGACAATTATAATATAAAACATATATAAATTTTTATATTTTTTGGAGGAACCCGCGGTCGCTACTCAAAGAATGTGTAGTGAACATAACCCTAAGTCTGACGCAATGACTTTCAAATCAACGTCACAAGGTGACAGACTCAACCAAAAAAGCGTTTTTAGAGGAATTCAAACTCATGACCTTTAATCGGATACCTTCCTTCACCATCCAAACTACCCCTTTTGGGACAAATACAAAGATCTTCATGATACTAAACGAAATTACAAATAGAATATCATCGAATACACAAAAAATTGAGCAAAATTAAATAAACCTACTTCTATTATATGAAAATCAAGCTCGAAATATGCAATGTGTTCTAAACATTAAAATTACAAGGGTATATTATCCAACTACAAGAATATATAACATTCATAGATGATTAACAATATTATCTAATTTAATATTTATCATTTTATAAATAAAATCAAATTCGAAAGGAAAAGAGTAGATATAAACTTTTAAATCAATCGAATGCTAAATTAAATTTACAAAAGAAATGATTACCTTCGTAAGATTGTGGTCTTAGCATAGCTGCTAAATTTTGCAAAAAACCAGTTTCATATTCAACAAGTAGTATCGAAATCACACTAGGATCAAACTCGTTTTTTAAATTGACCATAAGCAAACTAGTTTTATTTATACTCAAAACACAAGATAAAGATAATTTGAAAGGATGAAATGGTTAATAGTAATAGTCCGTATTTATAGAGAAAAAGAAGAAGACATAGTGCACGTGCTCACGCGTCGTGGATCAATAACAAGTGTGCGTCATATGTCTCTAACCCCAGATGGTATATTTTTAATTTGATTGAATTTCAGATAATTTGGTCAAAAAAGAAACTGCATTTTGTTTACCATTCTTATCGAGCTTTAATTATTATTTTAATTTCTTTCTCAATTTTGGAATATGTTTGTTAAGTTTTTAAAAGTTTACTTGATAATTAATGGCTAATTATAATAACCCTAATTAAAATAAAGATTTGTTAATTTAAAGCAAGAAAGCTAATAATGGCTAGAGTATTCTAATCATGTTATTGTACTCCAAAATATATTTTCATGTTAGTGTGCATAATGTATCAATTAATAGCCCATAAAAATGAATTAATTTAATTTTGTTTTGAATATGATAGAAAATAAATAATTGTTTAATTAACTCAATTGTTTGGTTGCGATTATTTTATTTTATATATCGTTTGGGAAAATAGTAAAAGTTTTATGATTGAAATATAGAAGAGTATTGATAAAAAAACACTAATGAAGTATATATGTATATGTTTTGCCAAAAAAACTAACAAATAGAACTTATTTTAGTATAATGCTACAAGTCTGATTATACGAGCAAGTTCTAACATGTTTTAAATTAGCAATATAACTTGAGGTAGTGAGTTTTCCACATCACTTAACATTGATTTTTTAAATTTTAAATTATTTGTTATGCTATTTAATTTAATTGATTTTCAACCATAACATTTTTATTTAAAATACTATTACGGTTTATAATGGATAATTAGTTTGGTAGCCAGTTGATTTTGGATTGACGGTAAAAACGAGTGTATTGATTAAGGATATAAAATAACTATATAGAGGTTTTATGTATTTATAGATTTAATATGCTAAAAGCTCATAAATATCATTATAAATATATATTATTATTCTCATAAAAAAATGAACAATCAATATTATATATTTTAGTTTCGGATTATTTTCTCTCTTTAGATTCTTTATCAAAATTTGTAAGGTGATAGATCCAAATTGACCAGAACCACATCATTCGCATCGTCTAAAATTGTAAGGTGATAGATCCAAACTATCATACTTTTAGTGTGACATAACCTTCTACAACAACTGAAAGAGAGGGAGGGTTTTATCTAAACGTCTAATTTTGAAGTGAAGTTATGATTTTGAATTCTATATATACAAAAATTAATACATTATTTGAAGTTAAGACAAAATGAGTTGCTTGAGAGGCGAGTTTGAATTCTATCTAGTCTAGAAAAGGATCTGGTTTTAGATATATAAATCTTGTATCTTTAATTAAAGTAGAGATATGAGATAAATGATGAAGAGAGAATTGATGAATCCCGTTATTTGTACTTACTATTGAGAGTTTTATAACACACAATGATTGGACATTTTTTGTTTGAAGATTTTTTTATAACCTGTATGTTTCCCGTGGATGTAAAATTTCTTCACAATCTGAACCATGTTAAATATTTTTTTCTGTTTTTGATTTTCCTTACGCTTTCTTTTACTTGTTTCTTTTATCAAACAGAAAAACAGTTTTATCTTATGAACTTGGATTTCTCAACAAGTCGTGTGGTGGGAGCGAAAATACAGACAAAAAGAAGTAAATTGATCGATGATGTGAATGTTGGAGAAAAATATCTTATGTGGAAACCAAAAAGTTAAAAATAAGAGTTTGATGAAGCTTAGCCTAAAAAAATCAACATACCGGATAAAATTAACCTCTGAAGAATTAAAGTTAATGCTTACGTAGTACATAAGGGAATGGATAATATTATCGACAAGAAATCTACAAGGATTGATATCGTGGAACTGTCTAAGTCTCATAGCGTCCTCACATTAAGCTTGGGAGATAAAGTGTTGCATGAGGTATAAAAAACCCACTACATTGGGGATATGGAATCGGGTGGAGACACGTTATATGAAGAATTCCTTAGCGAACAGATTATATCTCAAGAAATAAATTTACACGTTGTCTATAGATGGTAACAAAGAGATATGGAGGCACTTAAACGATCATAACATAAGCATACTTGACTTTAATAAATTTGATGTAAAGATGGAGGAAAAGGATGAACAATCAACGTCTTAGGTTGATTTGACCCAACTACCTTTGCCGAACCTCCAAACGTTGCCGATGTCGATCCTTCAACAACAGTGGTGACCAAAACCCAATGTATTAACCAAAGTATCGATTTTTGTTGTCGATTTCATTGATCTTTTAACATCCAAATAGCCTATTTAATGTTCTTTTTAGAGGGGTGTTAAAATCTTCCACATTTACTTTCTTGTGTGCCATATGTTATCTAATGAGCATAAAAATGGTGGTTGAAGGTAACTCGTGGCTGTAAAAACTAAATTTTCGTCATAGACGACCAGTTGGAGGGAATCACTATGAGTTGAAAGCTTTCTCCATCTCTAAAATTTGGAACGCACAAGGTTCTCTATTGTCAACATGATATGCAATTTATTTCACTAACAGTTTGGTGTAAAATTTCCAACTCTACAAATAAGTCTTCATTGTTAGACCTTAATGAACTAGTCGTTGGAACTCTACAAACATAAAAAAACAAATATAAAATTCTAAAGAAAGGTAATGAGAAACTTATAATAAATCTAACAGAAAAAATGTAAAATTAGATGTTAAGAGGCGGCTCGACCAAGTTTCGTCCTTATCATAATTTTTATGTTTTTTTGGGGTTTGATGATATTTATATTTATTTGACAGTATACTAGACTCCTAAGTCATATTATTAAAGACAAATCGCATCTTTCGATCGTTAACAGATTCTTGAAGGTCATTAATCACCATGTGTGGGTTTAAAGAGTTTGTAATTGATGTGGTTTAATTTTGTTAAGACAAACTGTTTTGTAGCCAAGTAGATTAATTTGGATTTTAATCTAATTGTGTTTTGAGGTTGGAGGTTAGTGTAAAACGATAAAGGCAACGCAATATTAGTTTTGAATGATTAGAGTACGAATATAAGATCTTACATGAGAGTTTTTATTTATAGTTAGGTTAGAACTCAATTGCATTTAGTACAAAATAAATTTCCATTATGTCACATGTTTAGTGACATTAATAAGATACAATATGCTAGTTAAACGTGTACTTATGGGTTTGTTTATTGTACATATATTAGCGCTTACTTGAGCTCTTCATATTGTTAGGGTTTGGTTAAGCTACACATCGAGCCTCTTAAAACATAGGGTTTGGCTATATTATAAGTCTAGCCCTCATTAATAGTCCCTTAATCCTTCAAAATGAAATGAGGGAGGAGTGGAATCGGTCTAAGTGTAGCTATACTATTGTCTTGCATGATTTGTATTTTTCGAGCCACCACTTCTTTCTCATTTTTTAGGGATGCATGCTTCTTGTGTTTCTGCCCCCTGCTTTCTCTCATTCCTTCATCGTACTTGTCCTTTTTGAAGGACCCTTCTCGTATTGCTGCTCGACTTGCCTCGACGGTGGACCTAGAAAGGCACTGATGCTCATCCGTTTGCAGCTTCACTGTCAAGGTGTTGATCGCTTCTTGTAGCTCTGCCATGGTTTCCTTATTTACTTGATCTCTAACTTCTTGGTCGCGATCGGCCTTACCTTGTGCCACTTGCATTGTCAAGATTTTCTCCTCCAGACGCCTGACTTCAGTTGCTTCTTCCGTATAGTTGGGCTGGAGAGTTCGATCTGCAAGGTTGGTGATAACTTCTGTGATGGCTGGTTGCTCTGGTGGTTCCACTACAACCGAGTATTTTCTTTGCAAGTTCTCTTCCAAGCCGACCTGGCCAGTCAGCAGTGAGAGAGTTGATCCCACAACTAGATTATTCGCTGGATTAGGGTTAGCCATGGGATGCATCTTTTGGTATGTTCGATATCGATCTCGGATCTAATTACTATCATTGGTCACTAGACTCAAAGGGGAGGGTTTTTAGGGTTCCCACAGACGGTGCCAAAAATTTAATGGGAAAACCTAAAGACCGATAAGCCAAGATAGTAAATATTATTGATTCATGAAGAGTTAGAACATAATCCTATTACATTGCTTTTTACCTTTATTTATACTATTTTTAATTATTAATCTTTTCATTTATTACACGTGATTCTTCGCAAGATATAAATACTTGGACAATAACATTTCCTAATTATCCATAATCAGCGGTCTTGATTATAGTCCTCAAGTTAACCCTCATAATGTACTGGTGAATTATAATGATCATATGTTTCTGACTTCCCGAGCGGATCAACTTTCATCTTATGTACCTCGAGCGGAGCCTCGGTTTTGGGCTCGCTCGGTCTTGAATGGGCCTAGCTCGGCTTGATACATCTTATATTTACTAGGACTTTTATCTGTGCAGATCTCTAACTTCATGTTCGTGCTCGGCTTCAAGCGCGCTCGGTCTTGAACCTGCTCGGCTCGGTTCAAACTCTTATCTGCTATTTCTCGTCATTTTGAGTATGCTCGCTCCTGCTATTCCTCAGATCTTCCTTGGTTTATTTCTTGTTCTGCTCTACTTTTTCTAACGCTTTCCCTTCACATCAGTTGTGGATATCTACTACCTTATCAAGTACATTACTTACCGTGACAACCGAACGTTGTCATAATAAATTTTTTATGTCTTAACTTTGATATATTTTTGTTAGTTTTTTTTGCGTGTTTACTTAATTTTAAGTTTAGTCAGTTTACTTTCCGATTTACTTCTTTATGTTTATGGACTATAAGTCTTAGT
The DNA here is from genome assembly GCA_036936605.1 of Limnanthes douglasii subsp. nivea. NCBI lineage: Eukaryota > Viridiplantae > Streptophyta > Magnoliopsida > Brassicales > Limnanthaceae > Limnanthes > Limnanthes douglasii. The sequence continues at coordinate 221,863,548 of JAUPFV010000004.1, forward strand.
GTGTTTAATTTTTATATTGATTCTTGGTTAAACAATTCATCATATTGTAAGTCTTAGTTTAGGATGGTAACATGGCAAATTGAGGACAAGTATCTATGTATCCACCTTTTAAGCTCCAACAATTAAGCACATATTACAAAAACCCACAAGTTTATATAATGCAATGTCATAATAAGTACATTACTTATCGTGACAACTGAACGTTGTCATAATAACTTTGTTATGTATTTACTTTCTTATATAATGCAATGTTATAATAATTTTGTTATGTTTTACTTTCTTAGTAAGTTTACTTTATGTTTACTTTATTATGTTTCTGAATTGTAAGTCTTACTGTGCTTTTAATTTGTATATTGATGCTTGGTTAAACAATTAATTTGGATTGTATAACAACGGGGTAGATCGATGAAGGGTACCTATATATCCACAACCTTCCCCATAGTAAAAAACTGGTACCCGAACTCACCCTTAAATCCGACGAATATATTTTTATCCAAACTAGATCCAAATTCTTCCATTCGGGTTACCCACATGGGTACCCGCGAACCGCCCGTAGATGAAAGCTGCTTTACATTATCAAACCACAAATAAACCAAAACAAAAAAAAATTAAAAATTTAACAATAAATTGAACAAATGAATACCATGATATCTTAAAGTTACGCATCCGCCAAACCTTTCCAAAACAACATAAAATATAAACAAAACAATCATCAATAAAATTTTAAAAAAACAATCATCAATAAAATTTAAAAAAACATTCGTCAAATATTTAAAAATAAAAAGAAATGTCTTCGTTAGCTTCAACCTTTCAAGCTCAAAACATCGACCACCTATTGCAAAAACTTCAGTTATTAATGGTTAACAATAAATTCAATTAAACATAAGATTAGTAAATGCACTGTATAATCCACAAGTTTATATAATGCAATGTAATAATAAGTACATTACTTATCGTGACAATCGAACGTTTTCATAAAAAATTTGTTATGTCTTAACTTTGATATATTTTTGTTAGTTTTTTTGCGTCTTTATTTAGTCTTAAGTTTAATCAGTTTAATTTCTATTAACTTTTGTTATGTTTCTGGAGTGTAAGTATCCGTGTGTTTAATTTGTATATTGATTCTTGGTTAACCAATTCATCTAGATTGTAAGTCTTAGTTTGGGATGGTAACAGGGTAGATCGAGGATGAGTATCTATATATCCACCTTTTAAGCTCCAACAATTGAGAACCTATTACAAAAACTTCAGTTATTCATGTTTAACAATAAATTCAATTAAACATAATTTTAGTGAATGCACCGTAAAACCCACAAGTTTATATAATGTAATGTCATAATAAGTACATTATTTACTGTGACAACTGAATGTTGTCATAATAACTTTGTTATGTCTTTACTTTCTTATACAATGAAATTATATAATAACTTTGTTATGTTTTACTTTCTTAGTTAGTTTAGTTTATGTTTACTTTGTTATGTTTCTCAATTGTAAGTTTTAGTCGTGTTTTTAATTTGTATATTGATGCTTGGTTAAACAATTAATCTGGATTGTAAGTCTTAGTTATGGAAAACAACGAGGTAAATCGAGGACGGGTACCTATATATCCACAACCTGCCCCATAGTAAAAAACGGATACCCAAACTTGCCTTTAAATCCGATGAATATTTTGTTTATCAAAACTAGATCTGAATCCGTCAGTTCGGGTTACCCACATGGGTACCGCGAACTTCCCATAGATAAAACCCGCTTTAAATTATCGAACCGCATATAAACCAAAAAAAAAATTAAAATTAAAATTTTAACATTAAATTGAACAATTGAATACCATGATATCTTCATGTTGGCATTGAACAGTACATCGTCCCTCGACCAACGCGTTTAGTGGCAAATAGTCCATTGACTTTCATATGTCCGTTGACAGTCCCTGGATTATCGCGTTTGGATAAAGTTAGTCCACCAGATGCTCTGATCCATGAGAGGATGTCAACTGTCACCATAGTCCCCAGTTTTTTGTATCACCACATGTCACCAGATTTTGATCCATGAGGTCCTCAAAATGTGAATTCTTATACTCACTATTTACCAACATATCGTCAATACACACTTTCATATTCCGCCGTAGTTGTTGTTTGTATGTTTTGTTCAACATCCTTTAGTAGATAGATCCGGAGTTTTTGAGCCCAAAGGGCATCACCATATAACCATACCACTAGTTCGTTGTGAATGAGGTCTTCTTTTGATCAATAGGGTACTTGCCGGTTCGGAAAAAAATGTCATCCCTACTTGCACATTCTTGATTGTGCTAGGGTGTGTAACTATCGGATTGAGCTAGATTCCTCGGATCACCTGCCGCTTTCTCGTAGGTTAATCTGCCGTATCCATTGAGGACCTCTATATTATCTCCTACCACATACATCATTCATTAAAGATGGGATGACATTGAAGTCAAGTAGTTATGGTCTCCGCCAAACGAGGTTGTAGGAGAACGAAGAGCATCACGAATTCTGCCATCTTTGTCTTAGACCATCTTGCAATTCTTATTAAATATGCAGCATCACTTTTCCATGGACGTAATAGCCTTTCCGCCATCCGCTATAATGAGATTAGGAGCGACAAAGAGAACAGAATTAAAGGGAAATTGACCTTTGAGAGGCAGAAAAAAAATAGGGTTTTTATGCCCTATTTTCCAATGAGACTATTGATATATCACATTTTTCTACCTAGGTTTTTATCAATAGTACTTATCGACGAAGATTACTAATTCCCCCCCCCCCAAGTTCTTCTGTATAAAATATATACTCGGCTCCTCCGAGCTCTTTTTGCACGACTGTATTGCATATTTTTGGGAGAGATGTTCTCATGATTCATTTTCTCTACCGTTTATTTTAACGGAACTTCGTTTCTGTTTTCACTCATTGGGTGGTGATGTGGCATGGCTCATTAGGAGGTTTCCATGGTTACTCTCACTTGATTGGTTGGGACATATGGTTGTGTTCGTTCCCGACAACAGAACTAAAATGATAAGGTAAAAATCACATAATCTACTAACACTTGATAAAATATGAAAAATAAAAATAAAAGACAAAAAGAGACAAAGAACTCGAAAAAAGTGATAAACACGTGTATTAATTTCTTATATTGTTTAAAAATTGCTATCTTTTACCGTTTATACTATTTACTCAAGCTTTTCACCCATTTTACAAAAAAAACTATTGTTTCTTATATCATGTTCTTTTTATTTTGAGGAGTCTTAAATTTTATCCTCCTCATTGGTGTATTCTTTTCTGACCATCCAGGCGCTTTATCAGAGTGAAGTATGTCCTTAGAGGCTGATTTTCTAACCAATGTCAGATGTTTTACCTGTAGTTTTCAGAAAAGATTTTCATACACTTAGCGATGTTGGCGAGCATGATATTCACGACTAGAACAAAGGCTATGTTGGGAATATGAGTATCGCATATTCCATATCTGTATATAAGTAAGAACATCCGATGATGTAAAAATCACATAATCTAAACAAAATGATAAACACGTGTATTAATTTCTTATATTGTATTACAATTGCTCTCTTTTGTAGGTTATGCTGTTTACTCAAGCCTTTCATCCCTTTTACAAAAGAAACTATTGTTTCTTATATCGGGATATTTTGATTTCGAGGAGTTTTAGGTTTTTCCCTCTTCACTGGTGAAGTTTTTTCTGTACCATCCACACCCTTTACCAGAGGGAGGTACATCCTTAGAGGATGATTTTCCATTGAATCTCACAACTAGAACAAAGGCTTTATGAACATATTCCACTTTCGTATATAAGTAAAAACATCAGACCTCCACACTAGTGACCTCCACACTAGTATGATATTGTCCGTTTTGGACCGAAATGCCGCACGAGTTTGTTTTTGGCCCACTTCCAAAAAGACCCACTTTACTGATTTTTTCCGTGTTTAACCGATGTGGGATGTGGGACTTTGATACTCACCCTAGCAAATCCTTCTCTCGAACAAAGTACCACATTAGTCTCCTCTCAATTGAGTTGGCTAAATCCCGTTGTGTTTAGCCTTGCAAATGCGTGCGATCACCACCTCCACTACACTCAAGGTAAAAGTGTTTCTTGCACTCAACATCAAAGTGTGTCTTGCACTCAACCTAAAGAAGGTCTTACACACAACCTCCACTACTAAATAAATATTAATTTAATTTGTTTTAGAATGTGCTTTCTATATAGGCCTTATTAAGTGGGTTGGACCCTTTAAGTGAGTCAAGTTTATGATCCAACTGTACTAACACAAAGAGTGGTCTCTTACAGCTACCTAGCCGAGACCATTTTGGTCGCGCACCAGGGTGGTCAAAGTACTAGCTACCTAGTTTTTAGTCGCGTATATGTAGCATCTTACCATCATATTTTATAGTTCTTTAGTTAGTACTTTACCTAAGATTTATTCGTGTGGTGGTGAATAAGTCCAAAAGAATAAGTTAGTACTATTCTGCTTCTCCCTGTATAACGATATATTGTACAGTTTCTCACTTATACATTTTTTAACTTCTAAACTTGAAAAGCTAAGTTTCAAAACCAAAATACCTAATTAAGCCACTTAAGTTTTCAGGAAACCATAAACACCTCAAATGAATCTAGCCATGATAGGCGTGTGGGACTTTACCGAAGAGAGACACGTATAGTCTTGAATTTAACTGTTGTTATTTGGTTTATATGACATTGTTCCAACCAGTTCTTACAACTTATAAGTTTAAGCTTAAGAAAGATAATATATATAACTATTTTGGATTTAACATGGAAAACAACCATCTCTATTTGTTAAACTCAAGCAGAATCACAAAATTGTTGACCAAAAAAACAAAACTACAAAGTTATTAAACCAAAACAACAAAAACTACAAATTCTGAAAAGTAGAATTGTGTCCAGGAGAGAATCCATAGGTCTCAGCAGGAGCAAATGGAGGAACACAATTACTCGGTGTCTGAGAAGAGTATCTGATCTAAAAAGTCCAAATCGTCAATCTGAGAGTTTAAATAACTAGGGAATGTAGAATCGTTTCCAAAAGGCAATCCATAATTCTCAAGGGGAAGAGGCAACTGATGGGCTATAGGGTCTGTTGGAGTCGGGAACTGCATTTGAACCCCAACGTTGCTACCGTCTGGATAGTCTGGAAACTTTTGAACAGCTTCTAGAGAAAACTCACTTTGAGTGGCAGGAACATGCTGAACAACTTCAGTATCTGGTGTAGTTGAGAAGGGTGCTTGGTCTCCAAAGCTGCTACCGTCTGACACTACTTGTATATGGCCGTCTGGATCATTCTGAAGCATAGACTCGTATTCCGAAGACAATCTATGTTGTTCAGCAAGAGCAGACTGATTAACCATGGTATCACCATTGTTATCGTCTGAAATTACTTTAGCCAATTCAGAAATATTCATATTTGGGTCCCAATCATGAGCTGGATTTTCCTGTATAACATTTTGAACAGAGCTGTTCATATTTTCTTGAGAGAAAACAGATGGTTGATTCATGACAAGAGGAGGAGGAGGCTCCAGATTATTGTTTCCTGAAATTTAAACAAAATGATCAAACAATATACATTTAAGTGATTAACATATAATTAATATTGAAATTCAACAAAACCTTTTGAATTTGTGATATTACCTTCGTCAGGATCGGCATTATGGAAAACCCAGCGACCATTGCGGGACGAACCAGCATTGTTTAAAGGATATTGCGTCCGTCTATAATCCGGAGACGTAGAACTATTCGGACGTTGTTGTCGTCTTTTAGTAGGGTAAGTACCATCCATTTCCTTTTTGTATTTCTAGAAAATAACATTAAATGCATATAGTATATATAAATCTAGTGATATTGATTGTTTATATAATTTTTCAGACCGATATACCAATGAACAAAAACAAAAGGAGAAAGTTTAAGAAAAACCTGAAGATGACTAGCGACTTGACGTTGAGACAAGTTTGGAACATTCATCGTCAAACATATCGCCTTAGGAAAAGCATCTACGACGAAGAAACAAAATATAATTAGTTCATTTGTCACATCTTAAACCTTAAATAAATCCACTTATAACATATAATGTATATATTTTGAACGTGGAGTTTAAGGAAGATTTACATTTCTCTCCGAGAACCTTAAGTGCTGCGAGGAACTTGTCATGCAGCTTGGGATTCCAGTTTACACGTTTTTTACGGTTGATGAGGTTGTGGCGGTGGTCGTCATCGTCGTCAATGTGGTCATTTTCATCGTCTGAGATCATTTTTCTTTTTTGGCTCTGCAGCCATTCTTCTTGTTCGATCATTTTTCTTTTTTCGCTCCGCAGCCGTTCTTTTTCTTGTTCGATCATTTTTCTTTTTTGGCTCTGCAGCCGTTCGACTTCGAGTGCAGATAGTTTTCTCTTCCCTTTGCGATCACGAGGATCTTCAATCCAAAATGCATCATGTTCCTTTTTAGTTGCAGTCTTTGATGTTAGAGGTGGAAGAATCTCTTGTCTGTAAGTGTGTTGCCATATATATTTCAGATCGTCAAAGGCGATAGGCCTCTCCAAATATTTATAACAGCCATCGATCTTCGCATACCTTCGATTAGGACATATTACTGCACACGAATTATTATTTATTTATGATATTCTTTAAAAAGTCGATTATATAAAAAATAAATGAATAAATATCAATTTACATTCTCTATTTTTTATGTTAATAATAAAGAAGTTCCAACTAAAAGAAATACTAATTTATTTTATTAATTTAAAGTAACATAAAATTTAAAAAATTATAATTTACGAACATTTTTTGAAATAAATTGTTAATAATTTTAATTATAATGTAAAAATAATACACTAAACTAAAAAAGAATCTTACGCATAAATCTAGTTCTAGTTTTCTTGAGCTCCTCGGTAAACATGTTGATATCCATGTCCTTCATAGTGATATTGGCCATGACAATTTGAAATCGGTCGCGATCGTTTCCAACCATTGATAGAGCATCAGCTGCTTTTTCAGTAGTGGTAACTGTTCAATCATAATATAAAAATAAGCTAATAAAACAATACAAGTTCAACCAAACATTCACACTTACAGTTAACTACTTTTGTACTCACCTTTATTGCAATCAAAGTTAATGAAAACAAAAACAATTAAGCACTTTTCATTATCAATGCCATAAAAACAAGACAACTATAATATAAAACATATATAAATTTTTATTTTTTCTGGAGGAATCCGCAATCACTATTAAAAAAAAGTGCATATCGGGCATAATTTTAAGCTTGACGCAAAAGCACACAAACAAACGCCACAAGGTGACAGACTCAGCAAAAAAAATGTTTTTTAAGAGACTCAAGCTCATTACCTTCAATTAGATGTCTTATTTCACCATCTCAACTACCCCTTTTGGGACAAATACAAAAAAATAAATTACGACTATACTAAACGAAATTACCAATAGAGTATCATCGAATACACGAAATTGTGCAAAATTAAATAAACCACTTCTATTATATGAAAATCAAGCTTAAAATATGCAATGTGTTCTAAACACTAAAATTCGAAAGGTATATTATCGAACTACAAGAATATATAACATTCATAAACGATAAACAATATTATCCAATTTAATATTTATCGTTTCATAAATAAAATCAAATTCAAAATGAAAAGTGTATACATAAACTTTTAAATCAATCGAATGATACTTAAAATTAAGGAAGAAATGATTACCTTCGTAAGATTGTTGTCTTAGCATTGCTGCTAAATTCTTCAAAAAACAAGTTTCATATTCTACGAGTAGTATCGAAACCACACTCGGATCAAACTCGTCTTTTAGATTGACCATGGAAAAACTAGCTTTATTTATACCCAAAACACAAGATGAAGATAATTTGAAAGGATGAAAATGATTAAGAGTAATAGTCCGTATTTATAGAGAAAAAGAACAAGACAAAGTGTACGTGCTCACGCGCGGTGGATCAATAACAAGCGCGCGTCGTATTATCTTTAACCAATACTAAAACCCAAGATGGTATATTTTTCATTTGGATTGAATTTAAGATAATTTGGTCAAATAAAAAACTGCGTTTTGATGACCATATTTATCGAGCCTTAATTGTTTTTTTTTCATTTCTTTCCCAATTTTGGAATTATTTTGTTAAGTTTTAAAAGTTTACTTGATAAATATTGGCTAATTATAAAAACCCTAATTAAAATAAAGATTTGTTAATTTAAAGCAAACAATCTAATAATGGCTAGAGTATTCTAATCATGCGATTGTACTCCAAAATATATTTCCATGGTTTATAAAAATGAAGATTTTGTTGACAGAAATGTTAGTATGCATAATGTATCAATTAATAGTCCATAAAAATGAATTAATTTAATTTTGTTTTGGATATGATACAAAATAAATAATTATTTAATTAACTTAATTATTTGGTTGCGAATATTTTATTTTATATTTCATTTGGTACAATAATATATATATATAGAGCGAAAGAAATAGATGTTAGTTTAGTTTAATTCTACAAGTCCAATTATACCAACAAGTTTTAACATGTTTTAAATTAGCAATATAACTTGAGGTAGTGAGTTTTCCAAATCATTTAACATTGATTTTTTAAATTTAAAATTATTTACTGTGCTATTTATTTTAATTGATTTTCAACCATAACATTTTTATTTTAAATACTATTAAGGTTGATAATGGATAATTAGTTTGGTAGCCACTTGATTTTGGATTGACGGTAAAAACCAGTGTATTGATTAAGGATATAAAATAACTCTATAGAGGTTTCATGTATTTATAGATTTAATATGCTAAAAGCTCATAGACATCACTATGAATATATATTATCCTTCTGATAAAAAAATGAACAACCAATATTATATATTTTAGTTTTGCACTATTTTATCGTTTTAGATTCTTTATCTAAATTTGTAAGGTGATAGATCAAATTGATCAAAACCATGTCATTGGCATCGTCTAAAATTGTAAGGTGATAGATCCAAATTATCATACTTTTAGTGTGGCATAACCTTCTAAGACAATAGTACTTTAAGCTTAGTTAGAAATAAACGTTGGGTTTGTGCATCCAGACTACTACTCCCGAACCTCGAACTGAGCTGCCAGCTGCAACCTCACCCACTTGCTCCACAACCTTGGACTAAACATTACCACTTTTATCCAGAAATGTAATGTTAAGCTTCAGAGGAGATTCTATTCTCATGTATTGAGTATTTTTCAATACTTTCTTGGGGAAATGCCTTAACCTAGTTCAATCAGCTCCTGCGAGGTTCCATCTTAATCTTTGACATGCTTTGGGTTTTTTGAAAAACCAATTTATAAGGAGAAAATAGATTAATGGTGATTGTGACTTCATCATGAATTATAAAAAATATCTCGGTGAAAGTTTGATATATTATACTCGTATAGGTGGATTTGCAATAGGTCCTTCAGGCATAAGACAATATGATCGGAGAAATAAGTGGATTTGCAATTAAACCGAGTTAAGAAAAAATATTGCATACATTCATAAAATACCAAAGACTTTGTATAGTTTTGAATGACATTCCTTATAGTGAAAACTTAAGAAATGATATATCCAACAAAAAAAATTGCCAGTTTCACAACGTCATTAATAACTTGATAAATGAATATATGATTCTTAAGAAGAAGATACAAAGTTTGGTCAATGATAAAAACCAATTAAATTTGTCAAGTCATAGACAGGTCTTGTTCGATGAGATAATAGAACAAAGACCGGAAGCCCTCATAACAAAATCTCTGGTAGTGGTTCCAAATGAAGAATGTAACATGGTATTATCGGATCAAGACAACGTGTATCTTGACCCGGATCCCAACTGGGATAACATAAGAACCATTTTTTTATTCTACTCGATGTTTGACCTCCACCCACTTCTACCGAGACCATTTCCCTCAACTTATCTTTGATGACGATGATACCAAACGAATATAAGAACCCAATGAGGTTTTTGTTATGATAATTAACAATATTACATAAGAGGGGGGTAGAAATCATAAGAATTCTTAATCAATATCGGGAGCTCCACTAACATCATATTCAAATTAACATGTGATAAGATAAAAATCCATTTGCTCATTCAAAATTCAGAAAATGTAGTACTTGGTTTTATAAGTGTGAGCGCTCTAGTAAATGGAAATTTTGAAGTTGGGGTCATTTTGTGCATAGGAAAATTCATGAAACTCGTATTGTTTTTGTTCATAGTTATTGTATAATATTCTTCTTATAATGCAATTTTTGGGACGTCGTAGATTAATATGATGTGGCTTATTTCTTATATTGTGCACCTATTTTACGTTATGTTGCAGAGATTAAGGTTGGGTGTATTAGAAACAACTATAAAGTCGTCTTCAAATATTATACAACTTTTATGGATTTGAAAAAATAATAGTCATGGACGACCCAAGAGAGGCCCCGAGCTTAGTATAACATGTCAATATACCCAGATCTTTGAGTTTAAAGAAGGTAAATGTTTGAAGATTGGGATTTTATTTCTGGGTGACCTCATATATGAATTTATACCTTTCTTACTTATATGTATTTTCTTAGAAAATAGAAGATGTGACGGGAGTACTTTCACATATTGTTTGTCACAAGTTATTTGTTAACCTCAGTGACAGACTCATAAATCAGATACACATGCTTCTTTTTAGAAAATATTTTAGGGTTATAGTTGATGGTTTCATAAATATCCAAGCAGTATTATGGTCTAAGAAGTTTCGCGAATCAAAGATTGTAAAGAGAGAAACACGAGAATTCTAGAGAGAAAATGTGTCAAAAGTAATAATAAAGTAATAATAGTTCATATTTTTTCAAAAATGGATACATTGCTTTATATAGTAACAGTAGTGGTCTATTTAGGGCTATTTCACCCCGTTATTCTACTAAGTAACATATATTTGTTCTTTATTACATAAATAACCCTAATGTTAAACATTTATTGGACTTACATCACACAGTAAATACCGGCCCAATAAATAGCCAGTTGGACAAGCATATCGTATATTTCATACCTTTATCCATAACTCTTTCATCTTAGGCATTGCTTTAGACTTCTACGAGCTACACTTAGCCATATGATCCGAATTGAACTGGATTTTTCATGCGGATTGGTTTTTACCTTTATCTAGTGATTGGGTTATCCTCCAAGTGCTCATGTGATATAAAACTGATCAGTTCATACGAAAATTTCCTAGGTGGGTTCTAAAATAGAAGTTATTAGTTTTGCACTCGTGCACTATGTGTGGCTTTCTCGTACAAATACCACCAAGTCGTTCAACCTATGCTATAGATCCTTCATCATAAAATCTGGAGAATTTATACGAGAAAAACCTTTCCAGTTTCCTATGTGCATGCCAGTTGAAAGGTGGGAGAACAACTATGAGACTTTTCCACTTCTCATTTACAATTATTGCTAGAGAAATATATATATATATATATATATATATATATATATATATATATATAATTTGTCATCACCGCAAAAACAACTTCTCGGTCAAGAAACCACCGCAAAGTATATATTGGTTCCCTTGTTAGGAAATTCTTTAACCTTCTCAGATTATATCCATTCATGAAAAAGAAATTTACTGCTCGGGCCAAATAAAATAAAGTTGTTGGAATCATGGACGAGAAGCTTGTATTCTTATCAATTTATCATGAATATATTCTTATTTAGATTACAAACAAATTTAAATATATCCAAATGACTAAAAAAACATTGCATTCATAATTGATTAGGGTTTCCATTAGTACAAGGTTATGCATTTTTGGGTAAAATACGGGAAAAACTTACCAAAGTTTGGTTATTAAGGATATCTGCGATCATGTATGCCAAAATTGATGAGGGAGAATAAAAGACGATGGCCAAAATGAAGTAGAATAAAAGACAAGGGCCAAAATGAAGTAGAATAAATGTATAAGGGCTGAAGTACATAAGAATAAATGTACAAGGGCCAAAATGTATAGGAATAAGGCAGTAAGGGCTAAAATATATACATTATAAACATATAGCCGAAATAGAAAGAAACCAAATAGCAGGGACCAAAAGATGTAATTAAACCAAATTAAGGTGTGTGGGGTCCGCAATTGCACTATAAAAGGACCACACACGCTTCACAAGGATCGAGATGAATAGTACGACTTTCTCTCTCTACTCTTTTAGCACTTTCTCTCTCTAGATCTAACACTCAAATATTCTCCTATCTCCTAATCCTCTATCAACAAATATTTTCATAGCAAAATCACCCTCGGACCATCTTGTAACTCTTCAGTGGCGCCGTCTGTGGGAAACGAGAATCGTTCCGCCGATAATCGCTTCCTAGAAATAATTCCTGTTCCGAGGAGAACGATGGAAGGCCAGGGAGATGATATGATTGACCACTGCGAGGAAAACATGGAGGCGGATGACTTTCAGGACGACCTGGAGTCCGAAGGAGAAAGAGGTCGGCGAGTCGAGAACGCTTTCGATGACTCCGCTCTCTTGGCTCAGAGGAATGAACTGCTGTTGGAAATCGAAATGTTAAAGGCGGAGAAAGAAGCCGCCCAAAGAAATGTTCGGTCTGAGATCAGGAGGGAGCCCGTCGAACAAAGGGAGGGACGAGATGTTGAAATTCGTCCTAGGAAGAGAGATGATAAATATCGGAGGCGTGAGCGACGGTCTTCAAGGAGGAGAGAAAAATACCCTTCGGACTCAGTTTCCTCAAGCGACTATTCGCGGTATAGTACATCTGAGTCATCTCCTCGAAGGCACCACAGGAAGAAAAAACGAAATCAGGGGCGAACTGGTGCCCGAAGGGGAAGGAGTTCGGAGAGGAAATCCTCGCGGGAGAAGAGTCGCCACGACCGAGTTGGCGATCGCTCTCATGAGCAGGTGAAGTGCCTTGGGAAGGATGATGTGGGCCCTCGGAATTCAAAATGGCATCAGCAATACACTTTGCCCTCCGAGGAGGGTTTGTACTTTTCAAACAATGATAATTTGAGGTCCAACGTTTATCGAACAGGGCACAATTGGAGAGCCTCCCCTCTATCCTCGGAGATCTTAGTGGGGAATCTCCCGAAGCATTTTGACATTTCGAAGCTTGAAAAGTTCGACGGGACTCAGGATCCGGATAATCATATCGAGCAATTTAAGAACTTTATGATAAACTTTGACGACGATGATAAGCTCCTATGCAGAGCATTCTCTCAAACTTTCAAGGGAGTGGCGTCTAAATGGTACAACAGGCTACCTCAGGGGTCTATTAAGAACTTTGACATGTTCTGGAACATTTTTAGACAACACTTCGTGGGAAGCAAGAAGTTCCGGGCCAACGGGGACACCATAATATACTGTCGACAAAAAGTAGAGGAGAGCCTCAAAAACTACACCAATCGTTTTGTCAAAACCAAGACAGATATGGAGTACTGTAGGGATTCGGTGGCGCTTGCAGCGTTCAGAATGGGATTGCTCCCCGGGTTGTTGAAAGACACGGTGGCAGAAAGCCAAGCGATGACTTTTGGAGCATTGCTGGATCAAGTTGAGAAGAGAATCTTGGTGGAAGAAACACAAGCCTCAGAGAAGGGGTCCGGAGAGCAATTGGACCATAATCAGTTTCAAAGGACTGAGTCAAGCACTCAGGGCCCTCGATCGACCGTTCAGGCTAAAAGCGTGGGTCAGTATCCTCCAAGGCAAAAATCGAATCAGCAGTATTATGGCAATCAATCAAACCACAATCAAGGGGGACGATACATGTCAAACAAATGGACTCGGCCCGACTACTATGCAGAGTTGACGGAAAATGTCGCTGCAATATTTGATAAAGCTAAATCTTCGGTCACGTTCAGGAAGCCCTTTCCCATACAAACACCGAGGGAGAGCAGAAGCGTTAACAAATATTGCAAGTATCACGAGGATGTGGGCCACGACACCAAAGATTGCATAGCCTTGAAGAAGGAGGTGCAGGCTCTCATCGAAAATGGAATGCTGTTGGAGTATGTCAAGAAACACTCCCAGAAAAACACCGTGGTAAAAGCTGTCTCGAAGAACACTGACACAACCATGGTAATTTCCGAAGGGGTTGACGATTTTGACATCGAGCAAGAGTATTTGGACCCGAAAGTCGGGAGGAACAATGTAAACTTGGTCGAAGAGGAAATTCCAAGGGGGAAGGTGGATAGTCTTTGTGCATTTTGAGTCCTTAGCAATCTTTGGCGGAGACACTATCGCCGGGAATTCGAACAGCTCTCGCAAAAGGCACATGGTAAATTTGACCACCCAGATCGAAGCTGGAGTCTCCGCACAAATGCATCGATCGCATTCTCCTATTATTTGTTTTGATGACGATGATATGCGTAATGTTGCAGGCCCTCATGAGGACGCTGTAGTGATCGCGGCGGGCATTGCCGAGGATCAGATTCAAAAAATACTCATCGACACAGGAAGCTCTGCGAACATCTTGTTTATGAGTACTTATCGCCGCATTTCTGACCCACCGGTCATTCAAAGATCTGATAGAACGATAGTAGGTTTCACTGGTGCAACAGCGGTTGTCGTGGGAGAATTTCTGTGTATGGTGGAGTTGGGTCGTGGACCATTAAAAAAAGAAGTGGAGGTGCTCTTCATTGTGGTTGACGCACCCACCTCATATAATGCTATCCTGGGTCGCTCGTGGTTGTCTCGGATGCATGGCGTCATCTCCATGGTGCATCAATGTCTAAAATATGTGATCGGGAACAATATTGGTACGGTCAGAAGTAGCCAGAAGATGGCACGAGAATGCTACCAAATCGCCCTGTCTTCCAAGGGAGTTCGGGGGGGGGGGGGGGGGGGGCTCTGACTCAGCATAGCAATTAAAGGGGGCACCCTCCAAGGTCATCCCTTGTGATGATCCGAGGGAGGCCCCCGGATTTCAGGTCCCGGAGGAGGATTCTGCGACATACGAATTCGCGGCTGGCAAAGTTCTGAAAATAGGGGTCCATCTCTCCTCCGAATTTAAAGGGAAGTTAATTGCCTTTTTATCTGATAAGCTCGATATGTTTGCTTGGTGTGCACAAGATGTCACTGGGGTGCCGACGGAGGTTATATGTCACCAGCTTGCCCTGCGATCGGATGTCCGACCAATAGCCCAAAAAAGGAGGCCTGTCTCCCCGGAAAAGGCCTCAGCAATTTTGTTGGAGGTCGAACGACTTCTAAGTATTGGTCATATTCGTGAGTCGCATTATCCCATATGGGCGTCAAATCCGGTGTTGGTGAGAAAGAAGAACGGCAAGTGGAGGATGTGTATCGACTTCACATATTTGAACCGCGCTTGTCCTAAGGATCCTTTTCCGGTCCCGCGCATTGATCAGTTAGTAGACTCGACCTCCGGAAATCGATTGCTATCTTTTATGGATGCTTACTCGGGCTACAATCAAATCCAATTAGCTGCTAACGATGAGGAGAGCACTTCTTTTATTACCGGGCGGGGTCTATACTGTTATAAGGTCATGCCGTTCGGGTTAAAAACGCGGGGGAAACTTATCAGCGCCTGGTTAATAAAACTTTCGAGGAGCAGATTGGGAGGAATATGGAAGCTTATATCGACGATATGTTGGTGAAGAGTGAGAAAGACGACGACCATTTTGCTGACCTCACAGAGACATTCCACAACTTGCGTAGGGTCAACCTCAAGCTCAACCCAGAAAAGTGTATTTTTGGAGTACGGTCGGGTAAATTCCTTGGTTACATGATCAGTGAAAAAGGTATTGAGGCAGACCCGGAGCAGTTAAGAGCATTGATCACCATGAGCCCTCCTCGAAACATTAAAGAGGTGCAAATCCTGACAGGGCGATTGGCTGCCCTAAATCGATTCATTTCCCGTTCGTCGGACAAGTGTGCCCCGTTCTTTAAAGTATTTCGGAATGCGAAGCAATTTTGTTGGACCAAAGAATGTTCGACGGCATTTCGTCAAATTCAGGAGTATCTAACCTCTCCGGAAGTGTTATCTAAACCCTTAGTGGGGGAGACGTTGATTGTTTACGTAGCGATATCCACGTGTGCTGTCAGTGCCGTTCTCCTCCGAGAAGCTGATTCTCTCCTGAGGCCAATTTATTATGTCAGCAAGAGTTTGCTGGACGCCGAAAAGCGATATCTTACCTTGGAGAAGGTGGCTTTGGCGTTAGTCACAGCGGCGCGAAAGATGAGACCTTACTTTCAAGCCCATCCAATTGTGGTTCGAACAAAATTTCCCCTGAAGAGTCTATTACAACGACCAGATATCTCTGGCAGAATGACTAAGTGGTCCGTCGATTTGGGAGACTTTGACATAACATTTGAGCCTCGCACAGCGATAAAGGCACAGGTTTTAGCAGATTTTCTGGTTGAATTCCACTCTGACAGGGATGAACATGAGGTATCTGATATAGTTGCCGAGGAAGAGTGGGTAATACGTACGGATGGGGGCTCGAACATCTCAGGTTGCGGGGCAGGTGTTCAGTTAATATCCCCGCAAGGGGTCGCTATGTTCCAAGCCATCCGTTTCGGTTTCAAAGCTACTAATAATGAGGCTGAGTATGAAGCAGCTTTAGCCGGCCTACGCTTAGCTCAGATATGCGGGGCTCGACGGATAAAGTTGGTCAGTGATTCTCAGCTGGTAATAAATCAGGTTTTGGGGGAGTCCGAGGCGAGGAAGGAAACACTGGTACAATACTTGAAACTGATGAAAGATTTGGCGTCGGGTTTTGAGGACGTTAAGTTTGAACATGTCCGACGAGAATTGAATACCGTCCCAGATTCTCTTGCTTCTGCTTTGCGGACAAAAGGTTATCCCTGGGTTTTGGTCCAGTCATGCCCGTCGATCTCAATCAGTAAAGACCATGTGATGAACGTCTCGGAGGATAATCATGCGATCACACCTGATTGGAGAACAGTCCTCATCGATTTTTTGGCTCATGACATTTTGCCCGCCGACAAATATGAAGCTAGAAAAGTTAGATTCAAGTCTCACGGTTACATTTTGCTGGACGGGTCGCTGTATAAGAAATCTCTGAGTCGGCCATTACTGAGGTGCTTGAATGGACCCGAGTCACAAATTATCCTCTCCGAGTTACACGACAGTGAAGGATCCGCTCACTGTGGATATAAAGCTTTGATACGCAGGGTATTCTTGGCAGGTTATTATTGGCCAACTATTTCGGCTGATGCAAAAGATCTGGTCAAACGTTGTGACACGTGCCAGCGGTATGCTAATGTAATCCACAAACCAGGAGCATTGATGGAAAGCATCCCAGAGGCAGTTCCTTTTGACAGATGGGGCATTGACCTGGTCGGACCTTTACCAATGGCCTCTGGAGGCAGACAGACGATAATTGTGGCCGTTGATTATTTTTCTAAGTGGGCAGAAGCTGAGCCACTCGCGGGCACGAAAGCCAAGGATGTGATCAAATTTGTTTTGTCTAACATCTGTTATCGTTTTGGTGTACCATTGCAGATTACGACGGACAATGGACCACAGTTTGATAACAAAGAATTTCAGAGTTTTTGTGTGTCAAGGGGCATACGACAATGTTTCTCGGCACCATTTCATCCTCAGGCAAATGGCCAGGTGGAAGTAACGGTGCTCACCATCCTCGACGGGCTGAGAAAGAACTTAGAAGGAAAGGCAGGGAAATGGCCCGACTATTTACAGGAGGTGTTGTGGGCATATCGAACGACCCCGCGAACAGCCACCGCTATGTCCCCTTTTGCCTTAGTTTATGGAATGGACGTCGTGGTCCCTCCAGAGATCCTCTTCCCTTCACATCGAATAGCAACTTATGACTCAGACACCAATAAAGAGCATAGAGCGTTGGCTTTAGACTTGGTGGAGGAAAAGCGGCAGCGGGCGCAGCTGACTTCCCTTAATTATCAAACTCTTATGCAGAGCCGATATGCATCCAAAGTCAACCATAGGGATTTTCAGGTGGGAGACAAGGTCCTACGGAAAATCTTCTTACACACTAAGGACAAGAGTTTGGGGAAGCTGCGCCCTAATTGGGAAGGCCCTTATAAGGTCACCGAGAGGATAAAACCAGGCACTTATCGGTTGAAAGATAAAGATGGACGATATCTCCGCTTACCTTGGAATATTGAGCATTTAAAGTTGTACCTCGATTAGCAGAGCTCGAAGAAAATATTGTATTTCTTTTCACTTTCTATGTATCCCTCGGGAAAAATTTTGGTGAGGACACACTCTTTCCTACCCTGTTAGGCACAGGAAGGTTTTAATGAGGTGTTTCGGTGATCCCATTAATACAAAGTTTCTTTGCCTTTAACTATTTTTTGAGTCACATTAACATGTGCCTCGAATTGTTGTCCCTCGCACTATTTTTTGAGTCACATTAACATGTGCCTCGAATTGTTGTCCCTCGTACTATTTTTTGAGTCACATTAACACGTGCCTCGAATTGTCGTCCCTCGCACTATTTTTTGAGTCACAGTAACATGTGCCTCGAATTGTTGTCCCTCGTACGATTTTTTGAGTCACAGTAACATGTGCCTCGAATTGTTGTCCCTCGTACGATTTTTTGAGTCACAGTAACATGTGCTTCGAATTCCTGTCCTTCGACCTATTTTCTGAACCACATTCACATTAAGGTGTGCCACGATGTTTTGGGACTTTCAAACAGTTCTTCGGGTCACATTAAGGTGTGCCACGATGATTTGGGACTTTCAAACTATTCTTCGGGTCACATTAAGGTGTGCCACGATGTTTGGGGACTTTCGAACTATTCTCCGGATCACTTTAAGGTGTGCCTCGAAGCCACTCTCAGTGATGAATCGAGAATATTTTTTCCTTACAATTATTTTTTATTTTATTTTTTACTTTTCGGAGACCCTACAAATTGTTCGAAGGCCAAACAGATTGGCATTCGAAGGCCTCATGGCAAGTACAAAACTTGCTAAAATCATTTAAGTATGAATTGTTCGAAGGCCAAGCGGATTGGAATTCGAAGGCCTCATTGCACGTATAAAACTTGCTAAAAATATCTAAGTAACAATCGTTCGAAGGCCAAATAAGTTGAAATTCGAAGGCCAAATTGCAAGTATAAAACTTACTAAATCTATCTAAGTAAAATTGTTCGAAGGCCAAATAAGTTGGAGTTCGAAGGCCTAATGATAAATGTAAAACCTGCTAAATTTATCTAAGTTAAATTCTTTCGAAGGCCAAAAGAATTTGTGAATTTATCCAAGTACTCATTGTTCGAAGGGCTAGTGCAATCATAAGTTCAAAGAACAATACATTGATAGGTAAAATATTCAAGTACTCATTGGAACAGCACAACAGTTTCCAACCATTACAAAAAGAGGCCTTTTTAGGCAATACACAAAAAACTACCTACAACAACTTTGTTCAATCGGCATTTTTCGAGGTATCACTCTCTTCAACTTCTGAGTCTTCACTCTCGCTTACAACTATTTGGTGAGGGCGAAGCTCTGGGGGGACAAGCTTCCAAAAAGACCCCAGGTCATATTCAGGGTGATCGGTGTATATCTGGGTCAATAAACCGGCTCGAGTGGCAGCATCCCGGGCCTGGAATTTCTTCAAACATGTGGCTGCATAAGCATCCACAGCTTTATCCTTTGCCTCCTCGATCTCTACTGGGAAACCTCTGATCTTTCTCTCTAATTTATCGCGCTCTCCAACTACTTTTCGAAGAGCCTCACTGCATTGCTCGAATCCATCGCAAGCCTTGCGATGTCCTGTCTTGTATTCAGATATCAGCAGCTCTTGGGTATCAGTCTTTTTCTTGTATAAGTCCCTCTCTTTCTGGCAACAATGCTCTAGTATCGTCACATAATGTTCAGCAGCAGAAAGACGCTCATACAAGGCATCAGCCTGGCCTTCGACCACTGCGTACTCCTTTTTGGCTTCCTCGAGCTGAGAGGCAGCAACTGCTGCCTTGAACTTATAGTAATTTTTGCGCTTTTCCAGATGGCGCATCTTCTTTCCCTGGTTCACCGAAGTGTGTAATATTCTTCGAAGACTCATTGAGAACTCGTCGTCCAGGGGGACCTCGAAGGAGCTTGAAGGAGATCCTAAGGCTGCAGAGTCGAATTCAGAAAAATTACCACAAGCAATGTCTGGATGGACAAGTAGTGGAGGGTCTGTTCGAGGAGCAGGGACAGGAGCCAGCCTTGGGCTGTTTTCCAGCGAAGCTGGGTGAGAAGCCTCAGTAAGAGGCGAATGCAAGGACTGGAAGGCAGCTTCCCTGGGTGACTGGCCACCTCTGTTTTCAACATCATTTGCGATATTGTGGACTTCTCCTTCGAAGTTGGTCTCCTCGTTGTTGTTAGGGGTTTCTCCCCCCTCGGATTGTTCTTCGATGGGCTCAAGAAGAATCCCTTTTCCCTTTAAGTCTTTTTTCTTGCCATCTTTCCTTGGTGGGAGGATGGGAGCAGAGAGAGGGGCAGTAGACTTTGATGGAACGATGATATTTGTTCGAAGGGCCTCACCTGTTCGAGGGACCTCATTTGTTCGAGGAGCTTCGCTTGTTCGAGGAATTTCGCTTGTTCGGGGAATCTTTGACCTGG
This sequence comes from Limnanthes douglasii subsp. nivea, assembly GCA_036936605.1. Classification (NCBI taxonomy): domain Eukaryota; kingdom Viridiplantae; phylum Streptophyta; class Magnoliopsida; order Brassicales; family Limnanthaceae; genus Limnanthes; species Limnanthes douglasii. The sequence continues at coordinate 221,884,130 of JAUPFV010000004.1, forward strand.
ATGTCCCGGGATTATCTAAGGAGGGAGGTTGTTGTTTGTTAGTCACCACTTGGGGATTTAATGATTGAGCTAGTGCTACTTCCTCTTCTGAGGGTTCTTCCAAGTGACTTTGCGACCGAGAGCGTTTGGGTAGGTAAATTGTCACATCTTGTTGGCTACACCGCTCTAATACCTCCCTCTCCGAAGGCGGCGTCATTAACCTATTCATACTAACGCGATCGAGGGGATTCAGCCTCCACAATCGACTCCTCGCCAGATTGTCGTCGGTAAAACACTGCCGAAATCGATTGTCCCATTTATCTTTTGCCCACAGGCGAAGATTGGTGAAAATGGCTGTAGCCCCCTCGACGTACTCTGTGTAGGGTTTGGATACGTCGGTCATAGCTGGAACAAATAACAAAGGATAAGAATGGTTACACAGAGCATGCTGTTCGAAGGACTTATAAAGTTCGAAGGACTTATATCAGGAGTACATAGTGAGTCGAGGAAGTTACATTCGAGGAGTAAAAAGCAGAGCTAGTACTTACATTTCATGGTCCATTTCAAGGATAGCTTGTGTGGATTCGAAGGACTGGCTTCTGATCCGGTCTCCCAGCAACCAGAGAAGAAGAGGAACTGTTGCCTCCATTTTTTATCAGCCTCCAAAAGATCTTTCAACACTTTTTGCCCCCGGTTGAATGTCAACGAGTAGAAGGGGAAGTACGGGTTTCGAGCAAGACCAGCCAGATCAATGATTTGTTCCAATGAAAATTCTTGGCCTGAGAGCCTTGAGGCCATTATGCAAGCCATTAGGGTGAACCACATATTGGGCCCAACCTGTGAGGGACAGAGATCTATCTTCGAGAGGTATTCATTAAAGAAGGGGTCTAAGGGATACCTTAGCCCCCAATTCATGATCTCTGTATAGACCACCACCTCATGGTCCCTCACAGATAAGGGCGTCTCTCCCTCCGAGGGAAATCGGATATTGACATATTGAGGGATGCCCCATCGAGCCCTAAGCATTGTTTCCTCTGCCTTCGAAAAATACTTATACTTAATATTAGCGAGGGCCACCATGTGCTTATTCTCAATGCCCCTGATATTGTTGCCGGCAATATTATCTAACTCCAAGGGCAAAGTCACATCCCCCTTAGATTTTGGCGCAATCCGGCGAGCTTGTTCCTCGGATATTGCCGAAGAGGAGGTACCACCATTTGCAGGGCCTGACGAGGAGGTAAAAGGCACTCTCTGTCCGAGGAGCTTGTTGAAAGGTTTCATAACTATGGGGTCTAATGTTTCTTCATGCCTAATCCGCAAATCTTCCTCGGTGATAAGTGTTCTTGAGGGGGAGAATTGAGTACCATGGATGGTCATGGACGGTGTGGAGGGCAGACTAGACACATCTGTTCCTTGTCTTCGAGGAGGACTCTCAGTATTGTGTTCCAAGTTTTGCCTCCGAGGAGGACTTTCAGTGTTGTGTTCCAAGTTTTTCCTTCGAGGAGGACTTTCAGTATTGTGTTCCAAGTTTTGCCTTCGAGGAGGACTTGCAGTATTTTGCTCCATGTTTTTCCTTCGAGGAGGACTTTCAGTATTGCGTTCCAAGTCTTGCCTTCGAGGGGGACTATCAGTGTTATGATGCAAGGCTTGCCTTCGAAGCGGACTTTCTGGGTTTCGAGGAGGAATCCTCGAAGTCCTTCGAGGACTTGGAGATCTTTGGGGGAGATTTTCAACATTAATTGGGGCAGTGGGTTCTCGAATTGTTAGGGAAGTCTCCTTGGCCGGCTTTCGCTCGTGAGAACTTTTTCTATCTCTATGGGATTTTTTCCTCTTCGAACCTGATGAATGCTTGTGAGATCTTTCTTTGCCCATCTCTCTTGGAGGATTTGTTTCGCTGAGCAAGCTTTGACGAGCTACTTCACGAGGGATAATGGCGGTCGAATTGTGTGAAGGAGGCCAAGCACCCAAAAAAAGTTGTAGTCGGTGGTGGGGGACGAGGTCGTACGTCTTCACCAGCAGCAACCCTCTCTTCGAATCGTTTACTGATCAACAACCACTCAGGAATTCGACGGGGCTTGTTTGCCAGCTTTATCTCTCTAGAACTAATTGAACAGAAGTTGCATTAATGAAGGAAAATGTTGGTATTTATAGAATGCTAGTGGGCTTTCTTGACAGATGAGGCTCGGGAACATTTTTGTGTTGTTTGCCTAGGGGTACGATGGTCAACATAGGTGGACATTGTTTGGTCGCCTAGCTATAGCAGAAGGTGAAGAGTTTTGTGTCAGGAATTGTCAGGGAAGGGGAAGAGTTTTCTGACGACAATGTCAGTAAAATTGCTACCGTTTTTTTAGAAGTACGATGACATCGGTGTTGGTACAATGACATCATCAATCCTAGCAACAATTTTTCGCCTAAGTACATAGTTTTCCGGTGACTATCTGGCTGAAAAAGTTGCAAGGATTGAGGGGGCTACTCGGTATAACAGAAATTCGAAGGGGATTCTTTGAGGAAGCTTTCAAGCCGTTCGAAGAATGAAATTCGGAGGGATTTTTCCAGGAATTCGAGGAAGCTTCCAAGCCATTCGAAGACAGAAATTTGAAGGAATTTTTCCAGGAATCCGGGGAGGTTTTCAAGTCATTCGAAGAGATTGTGGGTGGCAAAAAGATTTCGAAGGAGCAAATTTTCGAAGAGATTTTGGCCGGTCGAAAGAATTACTCAGTCTCAGCAAAACAATTTTTTACTAAGACTGGGGCGCTAATGATGAGGGAGAATAAAAGACGAGGGCCAAAATTAAGTAGAATAAAAGACAAGGGCCAAAATGAAGTAGAATAAATGTATAAGGGCCGAAGTACATAAGAATAAATGTACAAGGGCCAAAATGTATATGAATAAGGGAGTAAGGGCTAAAATATATACATTATAATCATATAGCCGAAATAGAAAGAAACCAAATAGCAGGGACCAAAAGATGTAATTAAACCAAATTAAGGTGCGTGGGGTCCGCAATTGCACTATAAAAGGACCACAAACGCTTCACAAGGATCGAGATGAATAGTACGACTTTCTCTCTCTACTATTTTAGCACTTTCTCTCTCTAGATCTAACACTCAAATATTCTCCTATCTCCTAATCCTCTATCAACAAATCTTTTCATAGCAAAATCACCCTCGGACCATCTTTTAACTCTTCAAAAATATCGAGGTTTATATGTATGAAATTCTATTCAAGGATATTGATGATTGCTACACATAATCGACGTCGTGGTAACATTCAAACATACGTTCTATCAAACTTAAGTTGAATCAAACGAACTATTTATTTGGGGTTATATATGGTAATTTTCTTCGTTAATTGGTATATGAAAGGGGGATAAAAGCTAATCTATCATAGTTAAAATCTCTAGATGCAATAATTGTTATATATTATCCGAAATCGCATCAAATAATATATAACAAATCACGGAAAAATAATAAAACCCTTTGCTAGATTCATCCATAGAAGAAACAGAAAATCAAGAATACTTACGGGTTTGCCTGCTGCTATCCATCTAGTATTCTCTAGCGTTCTTTTGCGTTCTTTAGCGATTCCACGATCTCCGGCGATTCCGTTTATGAAACTAAGAGACATGCAGAATCAGATTAGAGAAGAAGGAAAAGTTTCCAGAGACTAAGGAAGCGGCCGTATTTCTGATTAGGGTTTAGAGTGATGAAATACCTAAACCTAGCCCCTTATTTATAGATTTTACAATGTGAAGCCCAACATTGTAAAGCCCGTCCTTTGTTACTTCCTTGTGTCCGGGACCATAACCCAATAAATTGATAATTCAATTTATATCCCTGATTTATTAATTCAGGCTTAAGTGTTGAGATTTGGGCCCTCTTCATCACAGTGCCCAAATTCAACCCGGTTACCACACTTGAGCCCATAACGCCTTTTTACCCATAGGTCCAATTTAGTTAATTAAATAATTAACTCGACTACTTTTAATTTGGACTTCCTTAAGACAATAATCGAATATGTTTATTTAGCATGTCGGTCCAAATTATTGTTAGTCTATAAATATATTAAATAAATATATTCCAACAATCTCCCACTTGGACCGTCATATGCTACTCAAGAATACATATTCAACTTTAATGGGATCCATATATTCATTGTCAATGGACAAACGGTACAACCCCGTACATGACTGATAACAATAAAGGACTAAAGACCTCTTTCTCGTAATGTGATTACTTGGGCCAATTATGGAGCATGGCATAAGAGTAATATGGCTTGTAATTGTACATATCTACTCTTAAATGGTTCCTACTTTTGGAGATCCAATACAGTACAAATATCAATAAATATTTCCAAGCATATATATATATTGCAATAAACTTTAATGTGCACAATACTGCAAAATATAACATCAGATCCTATTACAAACTCTCCCACTGAAACTAACAATCCTCTAAATCAACTACACCCATATTGATGGTGTGTCCCTGGAAAACCTTAGGGAAAACCGCCTTTGTTAGTGTATCTGCTATCATGGAGTTTGTACCGATGTGCTCTATACTTATCTGACCCATCTGTACTCTTTCTTTAACAGACAGAAACTTTATGTCTATGTGTTTGGATTTAGACACGCTCCTGTTGCTGTTAGAGTACTGCACTGCGGAATTGTTATCGCAATATAACCTCATAGGGCCTTTTATCCCTTGTACAATGCGTAATCCAGTAATAATATTCCGCAGCCATAGTGCCTGGTTTGATGCCTCAAAGCATGCAACAAATTCTGCTGCCATGGTGGACGATGCAATAAGTGTTTGCTTTACACTTTTCCAGGATATTGCACCTCCAGCCAATAAGAATATGTTGCCTGACGTGCTTTTTAATGTGTCTGCGCATCCACCAAAATCCGAGTCGGAATACCCGATGATCTCTAGTTTATCCGACTTCCTATATGTCAACATGTGCCCCTTTGTTCCTTGCAGATATCGGAGTACTCTTTTAACTGCTTTCCAGTGATCCATTCCTGGGTTACTAACATATCTCCCTAACATGTTTACAGCAAAGGCAATGTCCGGCCTAGTACAAACTTGAGCATACATTAAACTCCCAACTGTAGAAGCATAAGGGACCGTTTTCATTTCCTCAATCTCAAGTTTTGTCTTAGGACATTGACTCAGACTAAGTCTGTCACCCTTTGCTATAGGGGTACTTAGGTGTTTGCAATCTGCCAATCCGTAACGTTGTAACAAACTCTTAATGTATGCTTTTTGTGATAATCCAAGAATACCACGAGAACGATCTCGATGAATCTGAATTCCTAACATAAAACTGGCATCACCAAGATCCTTCATATCAAACTTGTCTGATAGAAATCTTTTTGTAGTGTGTAACAATTCCTTATTGTTCGAGGCAAGCAATATGTCATCCACATATAATATAAGAAATATGAAATTACTCCCACTGAACTTGTGATAAACACAATCCTCAACCGAGTTGATCTCAAAGTCATAACCGACTATCACCTCAAGGAATTTGTGATACCATTGACGAGAAGCTTGTTTAAGCCCATAAATGGATTTCTTAAGTCTGCAAACCAGATCTTTTGAGTTACTTTCTACAAAGTGTTCTGGTTGCATCATGTAGATCGTTTCCTCAATATTACCATTGAGAAAAGCGGTCTTAACATCCATCTGATGAAGCTCAAGGTCAAAATGTGCAACTAATGCCATGATTGTTCTAAAGGAATCCTTCGTCGATACTGGAGCGAAAGTTTCTTTAAAATCAATCCCTTCACGCTGAGCATAACCTTTCGCTACAAGACGTGCTTTATGTCTTTCCACATTACCCAGGGAATCGCGTTTGGTTTTGTAAACCCATTTACAACCAATTGCCTTTTTCCCTTCAGGTAATGGGACAAGATCCCATACCGCATTATCCTGCATTGATTTATACTCTTCTTTCATAGCGTCAATCCACTTTTGAGATTCAAAGCTTGCCATGGCCTGTTTGTAGGATGAAGGATCATCTATAGTTCCAGCACATAACTCATCATGCTCCTGAAGATATACTATAAATTCTGGACCTATAGTACTCTTCCTTTCTCTAGTGGACCTTCTTAATGGCACTATTTCCTCCTGTTGCACTTCTTGAGGAGGTAGAGTTTGATCATTATGAACGATGTCATTTTGATTCCCTTATGGAAGATTATCTTGAGGTTCCTCTTGTTCTACCTGAATCTCTGTATCCTGGTTAGAACCCTCAAGTGGAGCATCAGTGTTAATCTGAGGATTACCTTGTTCTAATGGGATCGAAATGATTGGCATTACCACCCAATCTTCAGATATCTCAGTATCCCTATTAAAACCTTCATGAATCTTTATGGATTCTTCCTCAAAATAAACATATGTTCCCTTATTCTTCCCCCCAAACTCAACATCCTCTAGAAACTTGGCCGTTCCTGTCTCAAATATTGTACCAGTGAGAGAATCATAAAACTTAAACCCTCTAGAATGTTCGGAATAACCTATGAAGAAACAACTAACTATTTTTGGGTCCAGTTTCTTTTCTTGAGGTTTGTAAGGCCTCGCCTCAGCTGGAAAACCCCACACATGCAGATGCTTTAAATTAGGTTTATGCCCGTTCCAAAGCTCATATGGAGTCCTAACAGTAGCCTTTGTGGGTACTCGATTGAGTATATAAGCGGCACATTTGATGGCTTCCCCCCGGAGAGATAATGGTAGAGATGAGTGACTTATCATGCTTCTAACCATATCTTTTAGTGTTCGGTTCCGTCTCTCAGATACACCGTTCATGCGAGGTGAACCGGGCATAGTGTATTGAGGGACTATTCCATACTTCTCTAGGTACTGTGCAAAGGGTCATGGACGTTGTTCACCCGATCTGTCATATCTACCATAGTATTCACCACCACGGTCAGATCTAACGGTCTTAATGCTTTTACCAAGTTGTTTCTCAACCTCGGTCTTAAAAGTTATGAACTTGTCCAAGGCCTCAGACTTTTCATGAAGAAGATACAGGTAACCAAAACGAGAGTAGTCGTCGATGAATGATATAAAGTACCGCTGCCCGTTCCACGATTCCTGTGGAAACGGTCCACAGATGTCGGTATGTATCAACTCTAAGACTTATTTCGCTCTATATGCTCCTATCCTTTTAACTTTGGTTTGTTTCCCTTTGATACACTCGACACATATACCGAAGTCAGAGTAATCAAGGGGGCTTAATAAACCTTCAGCAACAAGCTTGTCCATCCTAACTTTGGATATATGACCTAACCGCTTGTGCCACAGTTTAGAAGATCTTTCAGATTTAGTAATGTTGTTTGGTGTACGTTGTGTATTCATAGAAATATTGTGATTATTAATAGTATTCAACAAATACAAATTATCCTCTTTAATCAAATTTCCATTTCCAACAATCATATTATTTAGAGAGAGTGTAAAACAATTGTTTCCCATCAGACAAGAGTAACCTTGCAAGTCTAAAACTGGAAAAGAAATTAAGTTCCTTCGAAAAGTGGGAACATACATTACATCCTCGAAAAATAATACATGTCCAGTGGAAAGTTTTAAAGAAAAATCACAAATAGCTAAAACATCACATGAGCTCCCGTTTGCTGTGAAAATGGATCTTTCATCATCACTTAGCATCTTGCTCTTTGACGTACCCTGCAAAGAAACACAAACATGAGTTGTTGCAGCCGAATCAACCCACCAAGTATTCCTTTTCACAGAATCTATATTACTTTCTGAAACAACCAAAGATGTGGGAGTACCTTTGCTTATCATGTAAGCCCGGCGTTTCTCACAATCCTTCTTCAGATGTCCTTTCTCTTTGCAGAAAAAGCATCGACCTACAGTCGATTCCTCAGGCTTTTTCTTCTTTACCGGACCTTGACCTGGTCCTTTGCCATCTGCTTTCCGCTTAGGTCCTGCCTTATTTGGTGATGTAATCACATTAACCTCAGGCGTTGTGCCTTTAAGTCTTTCCTCCTCCTGTGCAGCGTGGGAAATCAACTCATTGATATTCCACTTTTCTCGCATGCAGTTATAGGTGGACTGGAAATACTTAAACCGGTCTGGCAGCGAATGAAATGTGAATCCCACTATGCATTCCTCAGGTAAGTCTAAACCAATTTCCTTTAACTTTTGGCCAATCATCGACATTCCCAGAATGTGCTCCCGGATTTTACCTTTGCCATTATACTTTTTGGTAGCTAGCTCGATGAGCAAACGCTGCATCTCTACCTTTTCATTTTTTTTTGGCAAAGGCTTTCTCAATCTCCGTGAGAAAGACCGAGGCAGTGGTAACACCTTTAGGGACAGCCCCACGCAATGCTACTGCTATTCCCTGTAACAAGAGCGTCATGCATAACTTATTTGACCTTTCTCACTTTTCATCAGCCTTAGTTTCATCCGGTGTACTTTCTGGACTAATGGGAGATGGTTTGGGAGTTAACAATGCATAGTCGTAATCATGTACAGATAAAAACAATAACATTTCTTCTTTCCACAATTAGAAGTCCGAACAATCCAACGTTGGTGGACGATTCCCCAACAAATTGTAACCCATGGATACTATAATAAGAACAAACAACACAAAGCACATCTAGCATCTTGACATATAACTGAAAACATATGCATAAACATGACAAATACATGTAAAACATAAAATTCCTTGATAATAGATACCGGAGGGCAAATCAAATTAACATGAAATTTTATGAGTTTGAGAAAAATACTATGATCGTTATTTTAATTTTCTAATTGCCAATGAGACCTTCCGGAGGGCCGATGTCATTTACATATATTAAAATAACCATAATTTGATTTTCTTAAGTACCGGTGAAACCTTCCGGAGGGCCGATTTCACCTACTTAAAATCAAAAAATCGTAAGGCTGAATTTAATTTATCCTTAAGTACCGATGAAACCTTCCGGAGGGCCGATTTCATCTAATTAAAATTAAAATCAGCACCAAGACCATTTTCAATAATTTTCTCCCGTTCATGATTAATTTAAACCCAAACGTGAACCTTCCGGAGGGCCGATAATATTTGAATTTAAATTAATCCCCGAACTTTTCGAAGCCTAGGATCCTTAAGAAAATTAATTTTAACCTTCCGGAGAGCCGATTAAATTAATTTCTTAGTTTCACCTACCGGTCTACGAAACCTTAATCATGCATCGTCATTTAATCATTCACACACACACACAATTTAATTCACAAATAAACATAACAAAAATGCATGCCAAACACAACATACTTGTGAAATAATTTACATACAATATATATATATATTTCCGAACAAAATATGTACTTTCGAAAAAAAAATTAATTAATTTTTCTCTTTTTTTAAATAATAATAATAATAATAATAATAATAATAATAATAAAATTACAGTAGTAGCCTGCCTGCACATAGAGCAGCTAACCTACTTGCTGCAGTGCAGCAGGCTGTCTGCTGAAATTGCAGCAGGCACCTGCTGTTATTTCCAGCGGGCCCCTGCTGTAATTTTCAGCAGACCCTTGTTGAAATTGCAGTAGGTCCCTGCAATTTCTAACGAGCTGCAAATTGTTGCAGTAGTTTTTTTTCGGTTACCGTGATAATCAACAGACAGTCTTCGATCAGCGTTAACATCAGGGGGTAAGCTGTCGATGAGCCACTGTCCCAATAATTTTGATTTTATTCGTTATTTTAAGGTTGATTTGATGCTAATTTTGAGAGAAAAATTCCAGACATCAATAAACCCTAATTTTACCCGGAAAAAAAATTTAAAAAAAATCCCCAAACTATAAAAATTGCAATTTACTGCTTATAAAACATGTGTTTCAAAACAATAAATCACATAACATGCTTTTCATACAATCCCTAAATCCATGTCCTACCAATTCAATTAACACATAATCCCAATGACATGGATTCTTTACGATTAAGAAAAAATATGCATCTTTGTCTATCAATACTCAATTTGATTATTCTACTGAATCCAAAAAGGGTTTATTTGGCTCTGATACCAATTGTTATATATTATCCGAAATCGCATCAAATAATATATAACAAATCACGGAAAAATAATAAAACCCTTTGCTAGATTCATCTATAGAAGAAACAGAAAATCAAGAATACTTACGGGTTTGCGTGCTGCTATCCATCTAGTATTCTCTAGCGTTCTTTTGTGTTCTTTAGCGATTCCACGATCTCCGGCGATTCCGTTTATGAAACTAAGAGACCTGCAAAATCAGATTAGAGAAGAAGGAAAAGTTTCCAGACACTAAGGAAGCGGCCGTATTTCTGATTAGGGTTTAGAGTGATGAAATACCTAAACCTAGCCCCTTATTTATAGATTTTACAATGTGAAGCCCAACATTGTAAAGCCCGTCCTTTGTTACTTCCTTGTGTCCGGGACCATAACCCAATAAATTGATAATTCAATTTATATCCCTGATTTATTAATTCAGGCTTAAGTGTTGAGATTTGGGCCCTCTTCATCACAATGCCCAAATTCAACCCGGTTACCACACTTGAGCCTATAACGCCTTTTTACCCATAGGTCCAATTTAGTTAATTAAATAATTAACTCGACTACTTTTAATTTGGACTTCCTTAAGACAATAATCGAATATGTTTATTTAGCATGTCGGTCCAAATTATTGTTAGTCTATAAATATATTAAATAAATATATTCCAACAATAATACCCCCTAAGTCCATCAAAGAGGTTCAACTATTGACAGGGGTTAACATCGATTAATATATTTATCACTCGGTCGTCCAACAACTGTTTCCATTTATTCCAAGTGTTGAAGAAAGTCATCATTATCCATTAATTTGAAGAGTGCGGCCATGCATTTAATAAAATTAAGGAACATTTATCGTCTCTAGAAGTTCTATCAAAGCCTTTCTTAACCAAAAAACTATATGTTTACCTATAAATGTCTGATTATGTTGTGAGCGTTATATTGGCTATGAAGGTAGACAAAAATTTAAAGCTCGACTATTACATAACCAAAATATTATTTGATGCAGAAACAAATATCTTCAACTAGGGAATCTAGCACTCACACTGGTTGTAGCAGCAACAAAAATAAGGTCATATCACTCGATCATAATTTGAACATTCATCCCTCTTTAAAATATCCTTCAGAGTCCAAACGTATCTAAGCACCTAATACGTTATTAACTACTTTTGTACTCACCTTTATTGCAATCAAGTTAATGAAAACAAAAACAATTAAGCACTTTTCATTATCAATGGCATAAAAACAAGACAATTATAATATAAAACATATATAAATTTTTATATTTTTTGGAGGAACCCGCGGTCGCTACTCAAAGAATGTGTACTGAACATAACCCTAAGTCTGACGCAATGACTTTCAAATCAACGTCACAAGGTAACAGACTCAACCAAAAAAGCGTTTTTAGAGGAATTCAAACTCATGACCTTTAATCGGATACCTTCCTTCACCATCTCAACTACCCCTTTTGGTTAGAACTCAAAAGAGTTTGTAATTGATGTGGTTTAATTTTGTTAAGCCAAACTGTTTTGTAGCCAAGTAGATTAATTTGGATTTTAATCTAATTGTGTTTTGAGGTTGGAGGTTAGTGTAAAACGATAAAGGCAACGCAATATTAGTTTTGAATGATTAGAGTACGAATATAAGCTCTTACATCAGATTTTTTATTTATAGTTAGGTTAGAACTCAATTGCATTTAGTACAAAATAAATTTCCATTATGTCACATGTTTAGTGACATTAATAAGATACAATATGCTAGTTAACCGTGTACTTAAAGGTTTGTTTATTGTACATATATTAGCGCTTACTTGAGCTCTTCATATTGTTAGGGTTTGATTAAGCTACACATCGAGCCTCTTAAAATATAGGGTTTGGCTATATTATAAGTCTAGCCCTCATTAATAGTCCCTTAATCCTTCAAAATGAAATGAGGGAGGAGTGGAGTCGGTCTAAGTGTAGCTATACTATTGTCTTGCATGATTTGTATTTTTCGAGCCACCGCTTCTTTCTCATTTTTTAGGGATGCATGCTTCTTGTGTTTCTGCCCCCTGCTTTCTCTCATTCCTTCATCGTACTTGTCCTTTTTGGAGGACCCTTCTCGTATTGCTGCTCGACTTGCCTCGACGGTGGACCTAGAAAGGCACTGATGCTCATCCGTTTGCAGCTTCGCTATCAAGGTGTTGATCGCTTCTTGTAGCTCTACCATGGTTTCCTTATTTACTTGATCTCTAACTTCTTGGTCGCGATCGGCCTTACCTTGTGCCACTTGCATTGTCAAGATTTTCTCCTCCAGACGCCTGACTTCAGTTGCTTCTTCCGTATAGTTGGGCTGGAGAATTCGATCTGCAAGTTTGGTGATAACTTCTGTGATGGCTGGTTGCTCTGGTGGGTCCACTACAACCGAGTATTTTCTTTGCAAGTTCTCTTCCAAGCCGACCTGGCCAGTCATCAGTGAGAGAGTTGATCCCACAACTAGATTATTCGCTGGATTAGGGTTAGCCATGGGATGCGTCTTTTGGTATGTTCGATATCGATCCCGGATCTAATTACTATCATTGGTCACTAGACTCAAAGGGGAGGGTTTTTAGGGTTCTTACAGACGGTGCCAAAAAATTTATGGGAAAACCTAAAGACCGATAAGCCAAGATAGTAAATATTATTGATTCAGGAAGAGTTAGAACATGATCCTATTACATTGCTTTTTTACCTTTATTTATACTATTTTTAATTATTAATCTTTTCATTTATTACACGTGATTCTTCGTAAGATATAAATACTTGGACAATAACATTTCCTAATTATCCATAATCAGCGGTCTTGATTATAGTCCTCAAGTTAACCCTCATAATGTACTGGTGAATTATAATGATCATATGTTTCTGACTTCCCGAGCGGATCAACTTTCATCTTATGTACCTCGAGCGGAGCCTCGGTTTTGGGCTCGCTCGGTCTTGAATGGGCCTAGCTCGGCTTGATACATCTTATATTTACTAGGAATTTTATTTGTGCAGATCTCTAACTTCATGTTCGTGCTCGGCTTCAAGCGCGCTCGGTCTTGAACCTACTCGGCTCGGTTCAAACTCTTATCTGCTATTTCTCGTCATTTTGAGTATGCTCGCTCCTGCTATTCCTCAGATCTTCCTTGGTTTATTTCTTGTTCTGCTCTACGTTTTCTAACGCTTTCCCTTCACATCAGTTGTGGATATCTACTACCTTATTAAGTACATTACTTACCGTGACAACCGAACGTTGTCATAATAAAAAATTTATGTCTTAACTTTGATATATTTTTGTTAGTTTTTTTTGCGTCTTTACTTAATTTTAAGTTTAGTCAGTTTATTTTCCGATTTACTTCTTTATGTTTATGGACTGTAAGTCTTAGTGTGTTTAATTTTTATATTGATTCTTGGTTAAACAATCCATCCAGATTGTAAGTCTTAGTTTAGGATGGTAACATGGCAAATTGAGGACAAGTATCTATATATTACCTTTTAAGCTCCAACAATTAAGCACCTATTACAAAAACCCACAAGTTTATATAATGTAATGTCATAATAAGTACATTACTTATCGTGACAACTGAACGTTGTCATAATAACTTTGTTATGTATTTACTTTCTTATATAATGCAATGTTATAATAATTTTGTTATGTTTTACTTTCTTAGTAAGTTTACTTTATGTTTACTTTATTATGTTTCTGAATTGTAAGTCTTACTGTGCTTTTAATTTGTATATTGATGCTTGGTTAAACAATTAATTTGGATTGTATAACAACGGGGTAGATCGATGAAGGGTACCTATATATCCACAACCTGCCCCATAGTAAAAAACTGGTACCCGAACTCACCCTTAAATCCGACGAATATATTTTTATCCAAACTAGATCCAAATTCTTCCATTCGGGTTACCCACATCTGGATTGTAAGTCTTGGTTATGGAAAACAACGAGGTAAATCGAGGACGGGTACCTATATATCCACAACCTGCCCCATAGTAAAAAACGGATACCCAAACTTGGCTTTAAATCCAACGAATATTTTGTTTATCAAAACTAGATCTGAATCCGTCAGTTCGGGTTACCCACATGGGTACCGCGAACTTCCCATAGATAAAACCCGCTTTAAATTATCGAACCGCATATAAACCAAAACAAAAAAATTAAAATTAAAATTTTAACATTAAATTGAACAATTGAATACCATGATATCTTCATGTTGGCATTGAACAGTACATCGTCTCTCGACTATCGCGTTTAGTGTCAAATAGTCCATTGACTTTCATATGTCTGTTGACAGTCCCTGGATTATCGCGTTTGGATAAAGTTAGTCCACCAGATGCTCTGATCCATGAGAGGATGTCAACTGTCACCATAGTCCCCAGATTTTTGTATCACCACATGTCACCAGATTTTGATCCATGAGGTCCTCAAAATGTGAATTCTTATACTCACTATTTACCAACATATCGTCAATACACACTTTCATATTCCGCCGTAGTTGTTGTTTGTATGTTTTGTTCAACATCCTTTAGTAGATAGATCCGGAGTTTTTGAGCCCAAAGGGCATCACCATATAACCATACCACTAGTTCGTTGTGAATGAGGTCTTCTTTTGATCAATAGGGTACTTGCCGGTTCGGAAAAAAATGTCATCCCTACTTACACATTCTTGATTGTGCTAGGGTGTGTAACTATCGGATTGAGCTAGATTCCTCGGATCACCTGCCGCTTTCTCGTAGGTTAATCTGCCGTATCCATTGAGGACCTCTATATTATCTCCTACCACATACATCATTCATTAAAGATGGGATGACATTGAAGTCAAGTAGTTATGGTCTCCGCCAAACGAGGTTGTAGGAGAACGAAGAGCATCACGAATTCTGCCATCTTTGTCTTAGACCATCTTGCAATTCTTATTAAATATGCAGCATCACTTTTCCATGGACGTAATAGCCTTTCCGCCATCCGCTATAATGAGATTAGGAGCGACAAAGAGAACAGAATTAAAGGGAAATTGGCCTTTGAGAGGCAGAAAAAAATAGGGTTTTTATGCCCTATTTTCCAATGAGACTATTGATATATCACATTTTTCTACCTAGGTTTTTATCAATAGTACTTATCGACGAAGATTAGTAATTCTCCCCCCCCCCCAAGTTCTTCTGTATAAAATATATACTCGGCTCCTCCGAGCTCTTTTTGCACGACTGTATTGCATATTTTTGGGAGAGATGTTCTCATGATTCATTTTCTCTACCGTTTATTTTAACGGAACTTCGTTTCTGTTTTCACTCATTGGGTGGTGATGTGGCATGGCTCATTAGGAGGTTTCCATGGTTACTCTCACTTGATTGGTTGGGACATATGGTTGTGTTCGTTCCCGACAACGGAACTAAAATGATAAGGTAAAAATCACATAATCTACTAACACTTGATAAAATATGAAAAATAAAAATAAAAGACAAAAAGAGACAAAAAACTCGAAAAAGTGATAAACACGTGTATTAATTTCTTATATTGTTTAAAAATTGCTATCTTTTACCGTTTATACTATTTACTCAAGCTTTTCACCCATTTTACAAAAAAAACTATTGTTTCTTATATCATGTTCTTTTTATTTTCAGGAGTCTTAAATTTTATCCTCCTCATTGGTGTATTCTTTTCTGACCATCCAGGCGCTTTATCAGAGTGAAGTATGTCCTTAGAGGCTGATTTTCTAACCAATGTTAGATGTTTTACCTGTAGTTTTCAGAAAAGATTTTGATACACTTAGCGATGTTGGCAGGCATGATATTCACGACTAGAACAAAGGCTATGTTGGGAATATGGGTATCGCATATTCCATATCTGTATATAAGTAAGAACATCCGATGATGTAAAAATCACATAATCTAAACAAAATGATAAACACGTGTATTAATTTCTTATATTGTATTACAATTGCTCTCTTTTGTAGGTTATGCTGTTTACTCAAGCCTTTTTATCCCTTTTACAAAAGAAACTATTGTTTCTTATATCGGGATCTTTTGATTTCGAGGAGTTTTAGGTTTTTCCCTCTTCACTGGTGAAGTTTTTTCTGTACCATCCACACCCTTTACCAGAGGGAGGTACATCCTTAGAGGATGATTTTCCATTGAATCTCACAACTAGAACAAAGGCTTTATGAACATATTCCACTTTCGTATATAAGTAAAAACATCAGACCTCCACACTAGTATGATATTGTCCGTTTTGGACCGAAATGCCGCACGAGTTTGTTTTTGGCCCACTTCCAAAAAGACCCACTTTACTGATTTTTTCCGTGTTTAACCGATGTGGGATGTGGGACTTTGATACTCACCCTAGCAAATCCTTCTCTCGAACAAAGTACCACATTAGTCTCCTCTCAATTGAGTTGGCTAAATCCCGTTGTGTTTAGCCTTGCAAATGCGTGCGATCACCACCTCCACTACACTCAAGGTAAAAGTGTTTCTTGCACTCAACATCAAAGTGTGTCCTGCACTCAACCTAAAGAAGGTCTTACACACAACCTCCACTACTAAATAAATATTAATTTAATTTGTTTTAGAATGTGCTTTCTATATGGGCCTTATTAAATGGGTTGGACCCTTTAAGTGAGTCAAGTTTATGATCCAACTGTACTAACACAAAGAGTGGTCTCTTACAGCTACCTAGCCGAGACCATTTTGGTCGCGCACTTATACGCCACCAGGGTAGTCAAAGTACTAGCTACCTAGTTTTTAGTCGCGTATATGTAGCATCTTACCATCATATTTTATAGTTCTTTAGTTAGTACTTTACCTAAGATTTATTCGTGTGGTGGTGAATAAGTCCAAAAGAATAAGTTAGTACTATTCTGCTTCTCCCTGTATAACGATATATTGTACAGTTTCTCACTTATACATTTTTTAACTTCTAAACTTGAAAAGCTAAGTTTCAAAACCAAAATACCTAATTAAGCCACTTAAGTTTTCAGGAAACCATAAACACCTCAAATGAATCTAGCCATGATAGGCGTGTGGGACTTTACCGAAGAGATACACGTATAGTCTTGAATTTAACTGTTGTTATTTGGTTTATATGACATTGTTCCAACCAGTTCTTACAACTTATAAGTTTAAGCTTAAGAAAGATAATATATATAACTATTTTGGATTTAACATGGAAAACAACCATCTCTATTTGTTAAACTCAAGCAGAATCACAAAATTGTTGACCAAAAAAACAAAACTACAAAGTTATTAAACCAAAACAACAAAAACTACAAATTCTGAAAAGTAGAATTGTGTCCAGGAGAGAATCCATAGGTCTCAGCAGGAGCAAATGGAGGAACACAATTACTCGGTGTCTGAGAAGAGTATCTGATCTAAAAAGTCCAAATCGTCAATCTGAGAGTTTAAATAACTCGGGAATGTAGAATCGTTTCCAAAAGGCAATCCATAATTCTCAAGGGGAAGAGGCAACTGATGCGCTATAGGGTCTGTTGGAGTCGGGAACTGCATTTGAACCCCAACGTTGCTACGGTCTGGATAGTCTGGAAACTTTTGAACAGCTTCTAGAGAAAACTCACTTTGAGTGGCAGGAACATGCTGAACAACTTCAGTATCTGGTGTAGTTGAGAAGGGTGCTTGGTCTCCAAAGCTGCTACCGTCTGACACTACTTGTATATGGCCGTCTGGATCATTCTGAAGCATAGACTCGTATTCCGAAGACAATCTATGTTGTTCAGCAAGAGCAGACTGATTAACCATGGTATCACCATTGTTATCGTCTGAAATTACTTTAGCCAATTCAGAAATATTCATATTTGGGTCCCAATCATGAGCTGGATTTTCCTGTATAACATTTTGAACAGAGCTGTTCATATTTTCTTGAGAGAAAACAGATGGTTGATTCATGACAAGAGGAGGAGGAGGCTCCAGATTATTGTTTCCTGAAATTTAAACAAAATGATCAAACAATATACATTTAAGTGATTAACATATAATTAATATTGAAATTCAACAAAACCTTTTGAATTTGTGATATTACCTTCGTCAGGATCGGCATTATGGAAAACCCAGCGACCATTGCGGGACGAACCAGCATTGTTTAAAGGATATTGCGTCCGTCTATAATCCGGAGACGTAGAACTATTCGGACGTTGTTGTCGTCTTTTAGTAGGGTAAGTACCATCCATTTCCTTTTTGTATTTCTAGAAAATAACATTAAATGCATATAGTATATATAAATCTAGTGATATTGATTGTTTATATAATTTTTCAGACCGATATACCAATGAACAAAAACAAAAGGAGAAAGTTTAAGAAAAACCTGAAGATGACTAGCGACTTGACGTTGAGACAAGTTTGGAACATTCATCGTCAAACATATCGCCTTAGGAAAAGCATCTACGACGAAGAAACAAAATATAATTAGTTCATTTGTCACATCTTAAACCTTAAATAAATCCACTTATAACATATAATGTATATATTTTGAACGTGGAGTTTAAGGAAGATTTACATTTCTCTCCGAGAACCTTAAGTGCTGTGAGGAACTTGTCATGCAGCTTGGGATTCCAGTTTACACGTTTTTTACGGTTGATGAGGTTGTGGCGGTGGTCGTCATCGTCGTCAATGTGGTCATTTTCATCGTCTGAGATCATTTTTCTTTTTTGGGTCTGCAGCCATTCTTCTTGTTCGATCATTTTTCTTTTTTCGCTCCGCAGCCGTTCTTCTTCTTGTTCGATCATTTTTCTTTTTTGGCTCTGCAGCCGTTCGACTTCGAGTGCAGATAGTTTTCTCTTCCCTTTGCGATCACGAGGATCTTCAATCCAAAATGCATCATGTTCCTTTTTAGTTGCAGTCTTTGATGTTAGAGGTGGAAGAATCTCTTGTCTGTAAGCGTGTTGCCATATATATTTCAGATCGTCAAAGGCGATAGGCCTCTCCAAATATTTATAACAGCCATCGATCTTCGCATACCTTCGATTAGGACATATTACTGCACACGAATTATTATTTATTTATCATATTCTTTAAAAAGTCGATTATATAAAAAATAAATGAATAAATATCAATTTACATTCTCTATTTTTTATGTTAATAATAAAGAAGTTCCAACTAAAAGAAATACTAATTTATTTTATTAATTTAAAGTAACATAAAATTTAAAAAATTATAATTTACGAACATTTTCTGAATAAATTGTTAATAATTTTAATTATAATGTAAAAATAATACACTAAACTAAAAAAAATCTTACGCATAAATCTAGTTCTAGTTTTCTTGAGCTCCTCGGTAAACATGTTGATATCCATGTCCTTCATAGTGATATTGGCCATGACAATTTGGAATCGGTATCAATCGTTTCCAACCATTGATAGAGCATCAGCTGCTTTTTCAGTAGTGGTAACTGTTCAATCATAATATAAAAATAAGCTAATAAAACAATACAAGTTCAACCAAACATTCACACTTACAGTTAACTACTTTTGTACTCACCTTTATTGCAATCAAAGTTAATGAAAACAAAAACAATTAAGCACTTTTCATTATCAATGCCATAAAAACAAGACAACTATAATATAAAACATATATAAATTTTTATTTTTTCCGGAGGAATCCGCAATCACTATTAAAAAAAAGTGCATATCGGGCATAATTTTAAGCTTGACGCAAAAGCACACAAACAAACGCCACAAGGTGAGAGACTCAGCAAAAAAAATGTTTTTTAAGAGACTCAAGCTCATTATCTTCAATTAGATGTCTTATTTCACCATCTCAACTACCCCTTTTGGGACAAATACAAAAAAAATAAATTACGACTATACTAAACGAAATTACCAATAGAGTATCATCGAATACACGGAATTGTGCAAAATTAAATAAACCACTTCTATTATATGAAGATCAAGCTTAAAATATGCAATGTGTTCTAAACACTAAAATTCGAAGGGTATATTATCGAACTACAAGAATATATAACATTCATAAACGATAAACAATATTATCCAATTTAATATTTATCGTTTCATAAATAAAATCAAATTCAAAATGAAAAGTGTATACATAAACTTTTAAATCAATCAATGATACTTAAAATTAAGGAAGAAATGATTACCTTCGTAAGATTGTTGTCTTAGCATTGCTGCTAAATTCTTCAAAAAACAAGTTTCATATTCTACGAGTAGTATCGAAACCACACTCGGATCAAACTCGTCTTTTAGATTGACCATGGAAAAACTAGCTTTATTTATACCCAAAACACAAGATGAAGATAATTTGAAAGGATGAAAATGATTAAGAGTAATAGTCCGTATTTATAGAGAAAAAGAACAAGACAAAGTGCACGTGCTCACGCGCGGTGGATCAATAACAAGCGCGCGTCGTATTTGTCTTTAACCAATACTAAAACCCAAGATGGTATATTTTTCATTTGGATTGAATTTTAGATAATTTGGTCAAATAAAAAACTGCGTTTTGATGACCATATTTATCGAGCCTTAATTGTTTTTTTTTTCATTTCTTTCCCAATTTTGGAATTATTTTGTTAAATTTTTAAAAGTTTACTTGATAAATATTGGCTAATTATAAAAACCCTAATTAAAATAAAGATTTGTTAATTTAAAGCAAACAAACTAATAATGGCTAGAGTATTCTAATCATGCGATTGTACTCCAAAATATATTTCCATGGTTTATAAAAATGAAGATTTTGTTGACAGAAATGTTAGTATGCATAATGTATCAATTAATAGTCCATAAAAATGAATTAATTTAATTTTGTTTTGGATATGATACAAAATAAATAATTATTTAATTAACTTAATTATTTGGTTGCGAATATTTTATTTTATATTTCATTTGGTACAATAATATATATATAGAGCGAAAGAAATAGATGTTAGTTTAGTTTAATTCTACAAGTCCAATTATACCAACAAGTTTTAACATGTTTTAAATTAGCAATATAACTTGAGGTAGTGAGTTTTCCAAATCATTTAACATTGATTTTTTAAATTTAAAATTATTTACTGTGCTATTTATTTTAATTGATTTTCAACCATAACATTTTTATTTTAAATACTATTAAGGTTGATAATGGATAATTAGTTTGCTAGCCACTTGATTTTGGATTGACGGTAAAAACCAGTGTATTGATTAAGGATATAAAATAACTCTATAGATGTTTCATGTATTTATAGATTTAATATGCTAAAAGCTCATAGACATCACTATGAATATATATTATCCTTCTGATAAAAAAATGAACAACCAATATTATATATTTTAGTTTTGCACTATTTTATCGTTTTAGATTC
Organism: Limnanthes douglasii subsp. nivea; assembly: GCA_036936605.1. Lineage (NCBI taxonomy): Eukaryota > Viridiplantae > Streptophyta > Magnoliopsida > Brassicales > Limnanthaceae > Limnanthes > Limnanthes douglasii. Next base: position 221,905,449 of record JAUPFV010000004.1, read on the forward strand.
TTTATCTAAATTTGTAAGGTGATAGATCAAATTGATCAGAACCATGTCATTGGCATCGTCTAAAATTGTAAGGTGATAGATCCAAATTATCATATTTTTAGTGTGGCATAACCTTCTAAGACAATAGTACTTTAAGCTTAGTTAGAAATAAACGTTGGGTTTGTGCATCCAGACTACTACTCCCGAACCTCGAACTGAGCTGCCAGCTGCTACCTCACCCACTTGCTCCACAACCTTGGACTAAACATTACCACTTTTATCCAGAAATGTAATGTTAAGCTTCAGAGGAGATTCTATTCTCATGTATTGAGTATTTTTCAATACTTTCTTGGGGAAATGCCTTAACCTAGTTCAATCAGCTCCTGCGAGGTTCCATCTTAATCTTTGACATGCTTTGGATTTTTTGAAAAACCAATTTATAAGGAGAAAATAGATTAATGGTGATTGTGACTTCATCATGAATTATAAAAAATATCTCGGTGAAAGTTTGATATATTATACTCGTATAGGTGGATTTGCAATAGGTCCTTCAGGCATAAGACAATATGATAGGAGAAATAAGTGGATTTGCAATTAAACCGAGTTAAGAAAAAATATTGCATACATTCATAAAATACCAAAGACTTTGTATAGTTTTGAATGACATTCCTTATAGTGAAAACTTAAGAAATGATATATCCAACAAAAAAAATTGCTAGCTTCACAACGTCATTAGTAACTTGATAAATGAATATATGATTCTTAAGAAGAAGATACAAAGTTTGGTCAATGATAAAAACCAATTAAATTTGTCAAGTCATAGACAGGTCTTGTTCGATGAGATAATAGAACAAAGACCGGAAGCCCTCATAAAAAAATCTCTGGTAGTGGTTCCAAATGAAGAATGTAACATGGTATTATCGGATCAAGACAACGTGTATCTTGACCCGGATCCCAACTGGGATAACATAAGAACCATTTTTTTATTCTACTCGATGTTTGACCTCCACCCACTTCTACCGAGACCATTTCCCTCAACTTATCTTTGATGACGATGATACCAAACGAATATAAGAACCCAATGAGGTTTTTGTTATGATAATTAACAATATTACATAAGAGGGGGGTAGAAATCATAAGAATTCTTAATCAATATCGGGAGCTCCACTAACATCATATTCAAATTAACATGTGATAAGATAAAAATCCATTTGCTCATTCAAAATTCAGAAAATGTAGTACTTGGTTTCATAAGTGTGAGCGCTCCAGTAAATGGAAATTTTGAAGTTGGGGTCATTTTGTGCATAGGCAAATTCATGAAACTCGTATTGTTTTTGTTCATAGTTATTGTATAATATTCTTCTTATAATGCAATTTTTGGGAGGTCGTAGATTAATATGATGTGGCTTATTTCTTATATTGTGCACCTATTTTACGTTATGTTGCAGAGATTAAGGTTGGGTGAATTAGAAACAACTATAAAGTCGTCTTCAAATATTATACAACTTTTATGGATTTGAAAAAATAATAGTCATGGACGACCCAAGAGAGGCCCCGAGCTTAGTATAACATGTCAATATACCCAGATCTTTGAGTTTAAAGAAGGTAAATATTTGAAGATTGGGATTTTATTTCTGGGTGACCTCATATATGAATTTATACCTTTCTTACTTATATGTATTTTCTTAGAAAATAGAAGATGTGACGGGAGTACTTTCACATATTGTTTGTCACAAGTTATTTGTTAACCTCAGTGACAGACTCATAAATCAGATACACATGCTTCTTTTTAGAAAATATTTTAGGGTTATAGTTGATGGTTTCATAAATATCCAAGCAGTATTATGGTCTAAGAAGTTTCGCGAATCAAAGATTGTAAAGAGGGAAACACAAGAATTCTAGAGAGAAAATGTGTCAAAAGTAATAATAAAGTAATAATAGTTCATATTTTTTCAAAAATGGATACATTGCTTTATATAGTAACAGTAGTGGTCTATTTAGGGCTATTTCACCCCGTTATTCTACTAAGTAACATATATTTGTTCTTTATTACATAAATAACTCTAATGTTAAACATTTATTGGACTTACATCACACAGTAAATATCGGCCCAATAAATAGCCAGTTGGACAAGCATATCGTATATTTCATACCTTTATCCATAACTCTTTCATCTTAGGCATTGCTTTAGACTTCTACGAGCTACACTTAGCCATATGATCCGAATTGAACTGGATTTTTCATGCGGATTGGTTTTTACCTTTATCTAGTGATTGGGTTATCCTCCAAGTGCTCATGTGATATAAAACGGATCAGTTCATACGAAAATTTCCTAGGTAGGTTCTAAAATAGAAGTTATTAGTTTTGCACTCGTGCACTATGTGTGGCTTTCTCGTACAAATACCACCAAGTCGTTCAACCTATGCTATAGATCCTTCATCATAAAATTTGGAGAATTTATACGAGAAAAACCTTTCCAGTTTCCTATGTGCATGCCAGTTGAAAGGTGGGAGAACAACTATGAGACTTTTCCACTTCTCATTTACAATTATTGCTAGAGAAATATATATATATATATAATTTGCCATCACCGCAAAAACAACTTTTCGGTCAAGAAACCACCGCAAAGTATATATTGGTTCCCTTGTTAGGAAATTCGTTAACCTTCTCAGATTATATCCATTCATGAAAAAGAAATTTACTGCTCGGGCCAAATAAAATAAAGTTGTTGGAATAATGGACGAGAAGCTTGTATTCTTATCAATTTATCATGAATATATTCTTATTTAGATTACAAACAAATTTAAATATATCCAAATGACTAAAAAAACATTGCATTCATAATTGGTTAGGGTTTCCATTAGTACAAGGTTATGCATTTTTGGGTAAAATACGGGAAAAACTTACCAAAGTTTGGTTATTAAGGATATCTGCGATCATGTATGCCAAAATATCGAGGTTTATATGTATGAAATTCTATTCAAGGATATTGATGATTGCTACACATAATCGACGTCGTGGTAACATTCAAACATACGTTCTATCAAACTTAAGTTGAATCAAAAAAACTATTTATTTGGGGTTATATATGGTAATTTTCTTCGTTAATTGGTATATGAAAGGGGGATAAAAGCTAATCTATCATAGTTAAAATCTCTAGATGCAATAATTGTTATATATTATCCGAAATCGCATCAAATAATATATAACAAATCACGGAAAAATAATAAAACCCTTTGCTAGATTCATCTATAGAAGAAAAGAAAATCAAGAATACTTACGGGTTTGCCTGCTGCTATCCATCTAGTATTCTCTAGCGTTCTTTTGCGTTCTTTAGCGATTCCACGATCTCCGGCGATTCCGTTTATGAAACTAAGAGACCTGCAGAATCAGATTAGAGAAGAAGGAAAAGTTTCCAGACACTAAGGAAGCGGCCGTATTTCTGATTAGGGTTTAGAGTGATGAAATACCTAAACCTAGCCCCTTATTTATAGATTTTACAATGTGAAGCCCAACATTGTAAAGCCCGTCCTTTGTTACTTCCTTGTGTCCGGGACCATAACCCAATAAATTGATAATTCAATTTATATCCCTGATTTATTAATTCAGGCTTAAGTGTTGAGATTTGGGCCCTCTTCATCACAGTGCCCAAATTCAACCCGGTTACCACACTTGAGCCCATAACGCCTTTTTACCCATAGGTCCAATTTAGTTAATTAAATAATTAACTCGACTACTTTTAATTTGGACTTCCTTAAGACAATAATCGAATATGTTTATTTAGCATGTCGGTCCAAATTATTATTAGTCTATAAATATATTCCAACAATCTCCCACTTGGACCGTCATATGCTACTCAAGAATACATATTCAACTTTAATGGGATCCCTATATTCATTGTCAATGGACAAACGGTACAACCCCGTACATGACTGATAACAATAAAGGACTAAAGACCTCTTTCTCGTAATGTGAACAATAGGATGAAACAGTAATCACATTACCATTATCAATCAATTACTTGGGCTAATTATGGAGCATGGCATAAGAGTAATATGGCTTGTAATCGTACATATCTACTCTTAAATGGTTCCTACTTTTGGAGATCCAATACAGTACAAATATCAATAAATATTTCCAAGCATATATATAGCAATAAACTTTAATGTGCACAATACTGCAAAATATAACATCAGATCCTATTACAAACTCTCCCACTGAAACTAACAATCCTCTAAATCAACTACACCCATATTGATGGTGTGTCCCTGGAAAACCTTAGGCAAAACCGCCTTTGTTAGTGTATCTGCTATCATGGAGTTTGTACCGATGTGCTCTATACTTATCTGACCCATCTGTACTCTTTCTTTAACAGACAGAAACTTTATGTCTATGTGTTTGGATTTAGACACGCTCCTGTTGCTATTAGAGTACTGCACTGCGGAATTGTTATCGCAATATAACCTCATAGGGCCTTTTATCCCTTGTACAATGCGTAACCCAGTAATAAAATTCCGCAGCCATAGTGCCTGGTTTGATGCCTCAAAGCATGCAACATATTCTGCTGCCATGGTGGACGATGTAATAAGTGTTTGCTTTACACTTTTCCAGGATATTGCACCTCCAGCCAATAAGAATATGTTGCCTGACGTGCTTTTTAATGTGTCTGCGCATCCACCAAAATCCGAGTCGGAATACCCGATGATCTCCAGTTTATCCGACTTCCTATATGTCAACATGTGCCCCTTTGTTCCTTGCAGATATCGGAGTACTCTTTTAACTGCTTTCCAGTGATCCATTCCTGGGTTACTAACATATCTCCCCAACATGTTTACAGCAAAGGCAATGTCCGACCTAGTACAAACTTGAGCATACATTAAACTCCCAACTGCAGAAGCATAAGGGACCGTTTTCATTTCCTCAATCTCAAGTTTTGTCTTAGGACATTGACTCAGACTAAGTCTGTCACCCTTTGCTATAGGGGTACTTAGGTGTTTGCAATCTGCCAATCTGTAACGTTGTAACACACTTTTAATGTATGCTTTTTGTGATAATCCAAGAATACCACGAGAACGATCTCGATGTATCTGAATTCCTAACACAAAACTGGCATCACCAAGATCCTTCATATCAAACTTGTCTGATAGAAATCTTTTTGTAGTGTGTAACAATTCCTTATTGTTCGAGGCAAGCAATATGTCATCCACATATAATATAAGAAATATGAAATTACTCCCACTGAACTTGTGATAAACACAATCCTCAACCGAGTTGATCTCAAAGTCATAACCGACTATCACCTCAAGGAATTTGTGATACCATTGACGAGAAGCTTGTTTAAGCCCATAAATGGATTTCTTAAGTCTGCAAACCAGATATTTTGAGTTACTTTCTACAAAGTGTTCTGGTTGCATCATGTAGATCGTTTCCTCAATATTACCATTGAGAAAAGCGGTCTTAACATCCATCTGATGAAGCTCAAGGTCAAAATGTGCAACTAATGTCATGATTGTTCTAAAGGAATCCTTCGTCGATACTGGAGCGAAAGTTTCTTTAAAATCAATCCCTTCACGCTGAGTATAACCTTTCGCTACAAGACGTGCTTTATGTCTTTCCACATTACCCAGGGAATCGCGTTTGGTTTTGTAAACCCATTTACAACCAATTGCCTTTTTCCCTTCAGGTAATGGGACAAGATCCCATACCGCATTATCCTGCATTGATTTATACTCTTCTTTCATAGCGTCAATCCACTTTTGAGATTCAGAGCTTGCCATGTCCTGTTTGTAGGATGAAGGATCATCTACAGTTCCAGCACATAACTCATCATGCTCCTGAAGATATACTATAAATTCTGGACCTATAGTACTCTTTCTTTCTCTAGTGGACCTTCTTAATGGCACTATTTCCTCTTGTTGCACTTCTTGAGGAGGTAGAGTTTGATCATTATGAACGATGTCATTTTGATTCCCTTATGGAAGATTATCTTGAGGTTCCTCTTGTTCTACCTGAATCTCTGTATCCTGGTTAGAACCCTCAAGTGGAGCATCAGTGTTAATCTGAGGATTACCTTGTTCTAATGGGATCGAAATGATTGGCATTACCGCCCAATCTTCAGATATCTCAGTATCCCTATTAAAACCTTCATGAATCTTTATGGATTCTTCCTCAAAATCAACATATGTTCCCTTATTCTTCCCCCCAAACTCAACATCCTCTAGAAACTTGGCCGTTCCTGTCTCAAATATTGTACCAGTGAGAGAATCATAAAACTTAAACCCTCTAGAATGTTCGGAATAACCTATGAAGAAACAACTAACTATTTTTGGGTCCAGTTTCTTTTCTTGAGGTTTGTAAGGCCTCGCCTCAGCTGGACAACCCCACACATGCAGATGCTTTAAATTAGGTTTACGCCCGTTCCAAAGCTCATATGGAGTCCTAACAGTAGCCTTTGTGGGTACTCGATTGAGTATATAAGCGGCACATTTGATGGCTTCCCCCCGGAGAGATAATGGTAGAGATGAGTGACTTATCATGCTTCTAACCATATCTTTTAGTGTTCGGTTCCGTCTCTCAGATACACCGTTCATGCGAGGTGAACCGGGCATAGTGTATTGAGGGACTATTCCATACTTCTCTAGGTACTGTGCAAAGGGTCATGGACGTTGTTCACCCGATCCGTCATATCTACCATAGTATTCACCACCACGGTCAGATCTAACGGTCTTAATGCTTTTACCAAGTTGTTTCTCAACCTCGGTCTTAAAAGTTATGAACTTGTCCAAGGCCTCAGACTTTTCATGAAGAAGATACAGGTAACCAAAACGAGAGTAGTCGTCGATAAATGATATAAAGTACCGCTGCCCGTTCCACGATTCCTGTGGAAACGGTCCACAGATGTCGGTATGTATCAACTCTAAGACTTATTTCGCTCTATATGCTCCTATCCTTTTAACTTTGGTTTGTTTCCCTTTGATACACTCGACACATATACCAAAGTCAGAGTAATCAAGGGGGCTTAATGAACCTTCAGCAACAAGCTTGTCTATCCTAACTTTGGATATATGACCTAACCGCTTGTGCCACAGTTTAGAAGATCTTTCAGATTTAGTAATGTTGTTTGGTGTACGTTGTGTATTCATAGAAATATTGTGATTATTAATAGTATTCAACAAATACAAATTATCCTCTTTAATCAAATTTCCATTTCCAACAATCATATTATTTAGAGAGAGTGTAAAACAATTGTTTCCCATCAGACAAGAGTAACCTTGCAAGTCTAAAACTGGAAAAGAAATTAAGTTCCTTCGAAAAGTGGGAACATACATTACATCCTCGAAAAATAATACATGTCCAGTGGAAAGTTTTAAAGAAAAATCACAAATAGCTAAAACATCACATGAGCTCCCGTTTGCTGTGAAAATGGATCTTTCATCATCACTTAGCATCTTGCTCTTTGACGTACCCTGCAAAGAAACACAAACATGAGTTGTTGCAGCCGAATCAACCCACCAAGTATTCCTTTTCACAGAATCTATATTACTTTCTGAAACAACCAAAGATGTGGGAGTACCTTTGCTTATCATGTAAGCCCGGCGTTTCTCACAATCCTTCTTCAGATGTCCTTTCTCTTTGCAGAAAAAGCATCGACCTACAGTCGATTCCTCAGGCTTTTCTTCTTTACCGGACCTTGACCTGGTCCTTTGCCATCTGCTTTCCGCTTAGGTCCTGCCTTATTTGGTTATGTAATCACATTAACCTCAGGCGCTGTGTCTTTAAGTCTTTCCTCCTCCTGTGCAGCGTGGGAAATCAACTCATTGATATTCCACTTTTCTCGCATGCAGTTATAGGTGGACTGGAAATACTTAAACCGGTCTGGCAGCGAATGAAATGTGAATCCCACTATGCATTCCTCGGGTAAGTCTAAACCGATTGCCTTTAACTTTTGGCCAATCATCGACATTCCCTGAATGTGCTCCCGGATTTTACCTTTGCCATTATACTTTTTGGTAGCTAGCTCGATGAGCAAACGCTGCATCTCTACCTTTTCATTTTTTTTATTTTTTTTTGGCAAAGGCTTTCTCAATCTCCGTGAGAAAGACCGAGGCAGTGGTAACACCTTTAGGGACAGCCCCACGCAATGCTACTGCTATTCCCTGTAACAAGAGCGTCATGCATAACTTATTTGACCTTTCTCACTTTTCATCAGCCTTAGTTTCATCCGGTGTACTTTCTGGACTAAGGGGAGATGGTTTGGGAGTTAACAATGCATAGTCGTAATCATGTACAGATAAAAACAACAACATTTCTTCTTTCCACAATTAGAAGTCCGAACAATCCAACGTTGGTGGACGATTCCCCAACAAATTGTAACCCATGGATACTATAATAAGAACAAACAACACAAAGCACATCTAGCATCTTGACATATAACTGAAAACATATGCATAAACATGACAAATACATGTAAAACATAAAATCCTTGATAATAGATACCGGAGGGCAAATCAAATTAACATGAAATTTTATGAGTTTGAGAAAAATACTATGATCGTTATTTTAATTTTCTAATTGCCAATGAGACCTTCCGGAGGGCCGATGTCATTTTCATATATTAAAATAACCATAATTTGATTTTCTTTAGTACCGGTGAAATCTTCCGGAGGGCCGATTTCACCTACTTAAAATCAAAAAATTGTAATGCTGAATTTAATTTATCCTTAAGTACCGATGAAACCTTCCGGAGGGCCGATTTCATCTAATTAAAATTAAAATCAGCACCAAGACCATTTTCAATAATTTTCTCCCGTTCATGATTAATTTAAACCCAAACGTGAACCTTCCGGAGGGCCGATAATATTTGAATTTAAATTAATCCCCGAACTTTTCGAAGCCTAGGATCCTTAAGAAAATTAATTTTAACCTTCCGGAGGGCCGATTAAATTAATTTCTTAGTTTCACCTACCGGTCTACGAAACCTTAATCATGCATCGTCATTTAATCATTCACACACACACAATTTAATTCACAAATAAACATAACAAAAATGCATGCCAAACACAACATACTTGTGAAATAATTTGCATACAATATATATATTTCCGAACAAAATATGTACTTTCGAAGAAAAAATTATTATTTTTTCTCTTTTTTTTTATAAAAAAAAATAATAATAATAATAATAATAATAATAAATAAAAATTACAGCAGTAGCCTGCCTGCACATACAGCAGCTAACCTGCTTGCTACAGTGCAGCAGGCCGTCTGCTGAAATTGCAGCAGGCACCTGCTGTTATTTCCAGCGGGCCCCTGCTGTAATTTTCAGCAGACCCTTGTTGAAATTGCAGTAGGTCCCTGCAATTTCTAACGAGCTGCAAATTGTTGCAGTAGTTTTTTTTCGGTTACCGTGATAATCAACAGACAGTCTTCGATCAGCGTTAACATCAGGGGGTAAGCTGTCGATGAGCCACTGTCCCATAATTTTGATTTTATTTGTTATTTTAGGGTTGATTTGATGCTAATTTTGAGAGAAAAATTCCAGACATCAATAAACCTTAATTTTACCCGAAAAAAAAATTTAAAAAAAAATCCCCAAACTATAAAAATTGCAATTTACTGCTTATAAAACATGTGTTTCAAAACAATAAATCACATAACATGCTTTTCATACAATCCCTAAATTCATGTCCTACCAATTCAATTAACACATAATCCCAATGACATGGATTCTTTACGATTAAGAAAAAATATGCATCTTTGTCTATCAATACTCAATTTGAATATTCTACTGAATCCAAAAAGGGTTTTATTTGGCTCTGATACCAATTGTTATATATTATCCGAAATCGCATCAAATAATATATAACAAATCACGGAAAAATAATAAAACCCTTTGCTAGATTCATCTATAGAAGAAACAGAAAATCAAGAATACTTACGGGTTTGCCTGCTGCTATCCATCTAGTATTCTCTAGCGATCTTTTGCGTTCTTTAGCGACTCCACGATCTCCGGCGATTCCGTTTATGAAACTAAGAGACCTGCAGAATCAGATTAGAGAAGAAGGAAAAGTTTCCAGACACTAATGAAGCGGCCGTATTTCTGATTAGGGTTTAGAGTGATGAAATACCTAAACCTAGCCCCTTATTTATAGATTTTACAATGTGAAGCCCAACATTGTAAAGCCCGTCCTTTGTTACTTCCTTGTGCTCGGGACCATAACCCAATAAATTGATAATTCAATTTATATCCCTGATTTATTAATTCAGGCTTAAGTGTTGAGATTTGGGCCATCTTCATCACAGTGCCCAAATTCAACCCGGTTACCACACTTGAGCCCATAACGCCTTTTTACCCATAGGTCCAATTTAGTTAAGTAAATAATTAACTCGACTACTTTTAATTTGGACTTCCTTAAGACAATAATCGAATATGTTTATTTAGCATGTCGGTCCAAATTATTGTTAGTCTATAAATATATTAAATAAATATATTCCAACAATAATACTCCCTAAGTCCATCAAAGAGGTTCAACTATTGACAGGGGGTTAACATCGATTAATATATTTATCACTCGGTCGTCCAACAACTGTTTCCATTTATTCCAAGTGTTGAAGAAGGTCATCATTATCCATTAATTTGAAGAGTGCGGCCATGCATTTAATAAAATTAAGGAACATTTATCGTCTCTAGAAGTTCTATCAAAGCCTTTCTTAACCAAAAAACTATATGTTTACCTATAAATGTCTGATTATGTTGTGAGCGTTATATTGGCTATGAAGGTAGACAAAAATTTAAAGCTCGACTATTACATAACCAAAATATTATTTGATGCAGAAACAAATATCTTCAACTAGGGAATCTAGCACTCACACTGGTTGTAGCAGCAACAAAAATAAGGTCATATCACTCGATCATAATTTGAACATTCATCCCTCTTTGAAATATCCTTCAGAGTCCAAACGTATCTAAGCACCTAATACGTTATTAACTACTTTTGTACTCACCTTTATTGCAATCAAGTTAATGAAAACAAAAACAATTAAGCACTTTTCATTATCAATGGCATAAAAACAAGACAATTATAATATAAAACATATATAAATTTTTATATTTTTTGGAGGAACCCGCGGTCGCTACTCAAAGAATGTGTACTGAACATAACCCTAAGTCTGGCGCAATGACTTTCAAATCAACGTCACAAGGTGACAGACTCAACCAAAAAACGTTTTTAGAGGAATTCAAACTCATGACCTTTAATCGGATACCTTCCTTCACCATCTCAACTACCCCTTTTGGGACAAATACAAAGATCTTCATGATACTAAACGAAATTACAAATAGAATATCATCGAATACACAAAAAATTGAGCAAAATTAAATAAACCTACTTCTATTATATGAAAATCAAGCTCGAAATATGCAATGTGTTCTAAACATTAAAATTACAAGGGTATATTATCCAACTACAAGAATATATAACATTCATAGATGATTAACAATATTATCTAATTTAATATTTATCATTTTATAAATAAAATCAAATTCGAAAGGAAAAGAGTAGATATAAAATTTTAAATCAATCGAATGATAAATTAAATTTACAAAAGAAATGATTACCTTCGTAAGATTGTGGTCTTAGCATAGCTGCTAAATTTTGCAAAAAACCAGTTTCATATTCAACAAGTAGTATCGAAATCACACTAGGATCAAACTCGTTTTTTAAATTGACCATAAGCAAACTAGTTTTATTTATACTCAAAACACAAGATAAAGATAATTTGAAAGGATGAAATGGTTAATAGTAATAGTCCGTATTTATAGAGAAAAAGAAGAAGACATAGTGCACGTGCTCACGCACTTGGATCAATAACAAGTGCGCGTCATATGTCTCTAACTCGAGATGGTATATTTTTAATTTGGATTGAATTTCAGATAATTTGGTCAAAAAAGAAACTGCATTTTGTTTACCATTCTTATTGAGCTTTAATTATTATTTTAATTTCTTTCCCAATTTTGGAATATGTTTGTTAAGTTTTTAAAAGTTTACTTGATAATTATTGGCTAATTATAATAACCCTAATTAAAATAAAGATTTGTTAATTTAAAGCAAGAAAGGTAATAATGGCTAGAGTATTCTAATCATGTTATTGTACTCCAAAATATATTTTCATGGTTTATAAAAATGAGAATTTTGTTGAAACAAATGTTAGTGTGCATAATGTATCAATTAATAGCCCATAAAATGAATTAATTTAATTTTGTTTTGAATATGATAGAAAATAAATAATTGTTTAATTAACTCAATTGTTTGGTTGCGATTATTTTATTTTATATTTCGTTTGGGAAAATAGTAAAAGTTTTATGATTGAAATATAGAAGAGTATTGATAAAAAAACACTAATGAAGTATATATGTATATGTTTTGCCAAAAAAACTAACAAATATAACTTATTTTAGTATAATGCTACAAGTCTGATTATACGCGCAAGTTCTAACATGTTTTAAATTAGCAATATAACTTGAGGTAGTGAGTTTTCCAAATCATTTAACATTGATTTTTTAAATTTTAAATTATTTGTTATGCTATTTAATTTAATTGATTTTCAACCATAACATTTTTATTTTAAATACTATTACGGTTTATAATGGATAATTAGTTTGGTAGCGAGTTGATTTTGGATTGACGGTAAAAACGAGTGTATTGATTAAGGATATAAAATAACTATATAGAGATTTTATGTATTTATAGATTTAATATGCTAAAAGCTCATAAATATCATTATAAATATATATTATCATTCTCATAAAAAAAATGAACAATCAATATTATATATTTTAGTTTCGGATTATTTTCTCTCTTTAGATTCTTTATCAAAATTTGTAAGGTGATAAATCCAAATTGACCAGAACCACATCATTCACATCGTTTAAAATTGTAAGGTGATAGATCCAAACTATCATACTTTTAGTGTGACATAACCTTCTACAACAACTGAAAGAGAGGGAGGGTTTTATCTAAACGTCTAATTTGAAGTGAAGTTATGATTTTGAATTCTATATATACAAAAATTAATACATTATTTGAAGTTAAAACAAAATGAGTTGCTTGAGAGGCGAGTTTGAATTCTATCTAGTCTAGAAAAAGGATCTGGTTTTAGATATATAAATCTTGTATCTTTAATTAAAGTAGAGATATGAGATAAATGATGAAGAGAGAATTGATGAATCCCGTTATTTGTACTTACTATTGAGAGTTTTATAACACACAATGATTGGACATTTTTTGTTTGAAGATTTTTTTATAACCTGTATGTTTCCCGTGGATGTAAAATTTCTTCACAATCTGAACCATGTTAAATATTTTTTTCTGTTTTTGGTTTTCCTTACGCTTTCTTTTACTTGTTTCTTTTATCAAACAAAAAAACAGTTTTATCTTATGAACTTGGATTTCTCAACAAGTCGTGTGGTGGGAGCGAAAATACAGACAAAAAGAAGTAAATTGATCGATGATGTGAATGTTGGAGAAAAATATCTTATGTGGAAACCAAAAAGTTAAAAATAAGAGTTTCATGAAGCTTAGCCTAAAAAAATCAACATACCGGATAAAATTAACCTCTGAAGAATTAAGGTTGATGCTTACGTAGTACATAAGGGAATGGATAATATTATCGACAAGAAATCTACAAGGATTGATATCGTGGAACTGTCTAAGTCTCATAGCGTCCTCACATTAAGCTTGGGAGAGAAAGTGTTGCATGAGGTATAAAAAAGCCACTACATTGGGGATATGGAATCGGGTGGAGGCACGTTATATGAAGAATTCCTTAGCGAACATATTATATCTCAAGAAATAAATTTACACGTTCTCTATAGATGGTAACAAAGAGATATGGAGGCACCTAAATGATCATAACATAAGCATACTTGACTTTAATAAATTTGATGTAAAGATGGAGGAAAAGGATGAACAATCAACGTCTTAGGTTGATTTGACCCAACTACCTTTGCTGAACCTCCAAACGTTGCCGATGTCGATCCTTCAACAACAGTGGTGACCAAAACCCAATGTACTAACCAAAGTATCGATTTTTGTTGTCGATTTCATTGATCTTTTAACATCCAAATAGCCCATTTAATGTTCTTTTTAGAGGGGTGTTAAAATCTTCCACATTTACTTTCTTGTGTGGCATATGTTATCTAATGAGCATAAAAATGGTGGTTGAAGGTAACTCGTGGCTGTAAAAACTAAATTTTCGTCATAGACGACCAGTTGGAGGGAATCACTATGAGTTGAAAGCTTTCTCCATCTCTAAAATTTGGAACGCACAAGGTTCTCTATTGTCAACATGATATGCAATTTATTTCCCTAACAGTTTGGTGTAAAATTTCCAACTCTACAAATAAGTCTTCATTGTTAGACCTTAATGAACTAGTCGTTGGAACTCTACAAACATAAGAAAACAAATATAAAATTCTAAAGAAAGGTAATGAGAAACTTATAATAAATCTAACAGAAAAAATGTAAAATTAGATGTTAAGAGGCGGCTCGACCAAGTTTCGGCCTTATCATAATTTTTATGTTTTTTTGGGGTTTGATGATATTTATATTTATTTGACAGTATACTAGACTCCTAAGTCACATTATTAAAGACAAATCTCATCTTTCGATCCTTAACAGATTCTTGAAGGTCATTAATCACCATGTGTGGGTTTAAAGAGTTTGTAATTGATGTGGTTTAATTTTGTTAAGCCAAACTGTTTTGTAGCCAAGTAGATTAATTTGGATTTTAATCTAATTGTGTTTTGAGGTTGGAGGTTAGTGTAAAACGATAAAGGCAACGCAATATTAGTTTTGAATGATTAGAGTACGAATATAAGCTCTTACATCAGAGTTTTTATTTATAGTTAGGTTAGAACTCAATTGCATTTAGTACAAAATAAATTTCCATTATGTCACATCTTTAGTGACATTAATAAGATACAATATGCTAGTTAACCGTGTACTTAAAGGTTTGTTTATTGTACATATATTAGCGCTTACTTGAGCTCTTCATATTGTTAGGGTTTGGTTAAGCTACATATCGAGCCTCTTAAAATATAGGGTTTGGCTATATTATAAGTCTAGCCCTCATTAATAGTCCCTTAATCCTTCAAAATGAAATGAGGGAGGAGTGGAGTCGGTCTAAGTGTAGCTATACTATTGTCTTGCACGATTTGTATTTTTCGAGCCACCGCTTCTTTCTCATTTTTTTAGGGATGCATGATTCTTGTGTTTCTGCCCCCTGCTTTCTCTCATTCCTCCATCGTACTTGTCCTTTTTGGAGGACCCTTCTCGTATTGCTGCTCGACTTGCCTCGACGGTGGACCTAGAAAGGCACTGATGCTCATCCGTTTGCAGCTTCGCTGTCAAGGTGTTGATCGCTTCTTGTAGCTCTGCCATGGTTTCCTTATTTACTTGATCTCTAACTTCTTGGTCGCGATCGGCCTTACCTTGTGCCACTTGCATTGTAAAGATTTTCTCCTCCAGACGCCTGACTTCAGTTGCTTCTTCCGTATAGTTGGGCTGGAGGGTTCGATCTGCAAGTTTGGTGATAACTTCTGTGATGGCTGGTTGCTCTGGTGGGTCCACTACAACCGAGTATTTTCTTTGCAAGTTCTCTTCCAAGCCGACCTGGCCAGTCAGCAGTGAGAGAGTTGATCCCACAACTAGATTATTCGCTGGATTAGGGTTAGCC
Source organism: Limnanthes douglasii subsp. nivea (assembly GCA_036936605.1). Classification (NCBI taxonomy): domain Eukaryota; kingdom Viridiplantae; phylum Streptophyta; class Magnoliopsida; order Brassicales; family Limnanthaceae; genus Limnanthes; species Limnanthes douglasii. The sequence continues at coordinate 221,921,163 of JAUPFV010000004.1, forward strand.
ATGGGATGCGTCTTTTGGTATGTTCGATATCGATCCCGGATCTAATTACTATCATTGGTCACTAGACTCAAAGGGGAGGGTTTTTAGGGTTCCCACAGACGGTGCCAAAAAATTTATGGGAAAACCTAAAGACCGATAAGCCAAGATAGTAAATATATTGATTCAGGAAGAGTTAGAACATGATCCTATTACATTGCTTTTTACCTTTATTTATACTATTTTTAATTATTAATCTTTTCATTTATTACACGTGATTCTTCGTAAGATATAAATAATTGGACAATAACATTTCCTAATTATCCATAATCAGCGGTCTTGATTATAGTCCTCAAGTTAACCCTCATAATGTACTGGTGAATTATAATGATCATATGTTTCTGACTTCCCGAGCGGATCAACTTTCATCTTATGTACCTCGAGCGGAGCCTCGGTTTTGGGCTCGCTCGGTCTTGAATGGGCCTAGCTCGGCTTGATACATCTCATATTTACTAGGACTTTTATCTGTGCAGATCTTTAACTTCATGTTCGTGCTCGGCTTCAAGCGCGCTCGGTCTTGAACCTGCTCGGCTCGGTTCAAACTCTTATCTGCTATTTCTCGTCATTTTGAGTATGCTCGCTCCTGCTATTCCTCAGATCTTCCTTGGTTTATTTCTTGTTCTGCTCTACTTTTTCTAACGCTTTCCCTTCACATCAGTTGTGGATATCTACTACCTTATCAAGTACATTACTTACCGTGACAACCGAACGTTGTCATAAAAAAAAATTTATGTCTTAACTTTGATATATTTTTGTTAGTTTTTTTTTTGCGTCTTTACTTAATTTTAAGTTTAGTCAGTTTACTTTCCGATTTACTTCTTTATGTTTATGGACTGTAAGTCTTAGTGTGTTTAATTTTTATATTGATTCTTGGTTAAACAATTCATCCAGATTGTAAGTCTTAGTTTAGGATGGTATCATGGCAAATTGAGGACAAGTATCTATATATCCACCTTTTAAGCTCCAACAATTAAGCACCTATTACAAAAACCCACAATTTTATATAATGTAATGTCATAATAAGTACATTACTTATCGTGACAACTGAACGTTGTCATAATAACTTTGTTTTGTATTTACTTTCTTATATAATGCAATGTTATAATAATTTTGTTATGTTTTACTTTCTTAGTAAGTTTACTTTATGTTTACTTTATTATGTTTCTGAATTGTAAGTCTTACTGTGCTTTTAATTTGTATATTGATGCTTGGTTAAACAATTAATTTGGATTGTATAACAACGGGGTAGATCGATGAAGGGTACCTATATATCCACAACCTGCCCCATATTAAAAAACTGGTACCCGAACTCACCCTTAAATCCGACGAATATAGTTTTATCCAAACTAGATCCAAATTCTTCCATTCGGGTTATCCACATGGGTACCCGCGAACCGCCCGTAGATGAAAGCTGCTTTACATTATCAAACCACAAATAAACCAAAACAAAAAAAATTAAAAAATTAACAATAAATTGAACAAATGAATACCATGATATCTTAAAGTTACGCATCCGCCAAACCTTTCCAAAACAACATAAAATATAAACAAAACAATCATCAATAAAATTTAAAAAAAAAATCATCAATAAAATTTAAAAAAACATTCGTCAAATATTTAAAAATAAAAAGAAATGTCTTCGTTAGCTTCAACCTTTCAAGCTCAAAACATCGACCACCTATTGCAAAAACTTGAGTTATTAATGGTTAACAATAAATTCAATTAAACATAAGATTAGTAAATGCACTCTATAATCCACAAGTTTATATAATGCAATGTAATAATAAGTACATTACTTATCGTGACAATCGAACGTTTTCATAAAAAATTTGTTATGTCTTAACTTTGATATATTTTTGTTAGTTTTTTTGCGTCTTTATTTAGTCTTAAGTTTAATCAGTTTAATTTCTATTTACTTTTGTTATGTTTCTGGAGTGTAAGTATCAGTGTGTTTAATTTGTATATTGATTCTTGGTTAACCAATTCATCTAGATTGTAAGTCTTAGTTTGGGATGGTAACAGGGCAGATCGAGGATGAGTATCTATATATCCAACTTTTAAGCTCCAACAATTGAGAACCTATTACAAAAACTTCAGTTATTCATGTTTAACAATAAATTCAATTAAACCTAATTTTAGTGAATGCACCGTAAAACCCACAAGTTTATATAATGCAATGTCATAATAAGTACATTATTTACTGTGACAACTGAATGTTGTCATAATAACTTTGTTATGTCTTTAATTTCTTATACAATGAAATTATATAATAACTTTGTTATGTTTTACTTTCTTAGTAAGTTTAGTTTATGTTTACTTTGTTATGTTTCTCAATTGTAAGTTTTAGTCGTGTTTTTAATTTGTATATTGATGCTTGGTTAAACAATTAATCTGGATTGTAAGTCTTAGTTATGGAAAACAACGAGGTAAATCGAGGACGGGTACCTATATATCCACAACCTGCCCCATAGTAAAAAACGGATACCCAAACTTTCCTTTAAATCCGACGAATATTTTGTTTATCAAAACTAGATCTGAATCCGTCAGTTCGGGTTACCCACATGGGTACCGCGAACTTCCCATAGATAAAACCCGCTTTAAATTATCGAACCGCATATAAACCAAAACAAAAAAAAATTTAATTTTAATTTTAATTTTAACATTAAATTGAACAATCGAATACCATGATATCTTCATGTTGGCATTGAACAGTACATCGTCCCTCGACTATCGCGTTTAGTGGAAAATAGTCCATTGACTTTCATATGTCCGTTGACAGTCCCTGGATTATCGCGTTTGGATAAAGTTAGTCCACCAGATGCTCTGATCCATGAGAGGATGTCAACTGTCACCATAGTCCCCAGAATTTTGTATCACCACATGTCACCAGATTTTGATCCATGAGGTCCTCAAAATGTGAATTCTTATACTCACTATTTACTAACATATCGTCAATACACACTTTCATATTCCGCCGTAGTTGTTGTTTGTATGTTTTGTTCAACATCCTTTAGTAGATAGATCCGGAGTTTTTGAGCCCAAAGGGCATCACCATATAACCATACCACTAGTTCGTTGTGAATGAGGTCTTCTTTTGATCAATAGGGTACTTGCCGGTTCGGAAAAAAATGTCATCCCTACTTGCACATTCTTGATTGTGCTAGGGTGTGTAACTATCGGATTGAGCTAGATTCCTCGGATCACCTGCCGCTTTCTCGTAGGTTAATCGGCCGTATCCATTGAGGACCTCTATATAATCTCCTACCACATACATCATTCATTAAAGATGGGATGACATTGAAGTCAAGTAGTTATGGTCTCCGCCAAACGAGGTTGTAGGAGAACGAAGAGCATCACGAATTCTGCCATCTTTGTCTTAGACCATCTTGCAATTCTTATTAAATATGCAGCATCACTTTTCCATGGACGTAATAGCCTTTCCGCCATCCGCTATAATGAGATTAGGAGCGACAAAGAGAACAGAATTAAAGGGAAATTGACCTTTGAGAGGCAGAAAAAAAATAGGGTTTTTATGCCCTATTTTCCAATGAGACTATTGATATATCACATTTTTCTACCTAGGTTTTTATCAATAGTACTTATCGACGAAGATTAGTAATTCCCCCCCCTCCAAGTTCTTCTGTATAAAATATATACTCGGCTCCTCCGAGCTCTTTTTGCACGACTGTATTGCATATTTTTGGGAGAGATGTTCTCATGATTCATTTTCTCTACTGTTTATTTTAACGGAACTTCGTTTCTGTTTTCACTCATTGGGTGGTGATGTGGCATGGCTCATTAGGAGGTTTCCATGGTTACTCTCACTTGATTGGTTGGGACATATGGTTGTGTTCGTTCCCGACAACGGAACTAAAATGATAAGGTAAAAATCACATAATCTACTAACACTTGATAAAATATGAAAAATAAAAATAAAAGACAAAAAGAGACGAAGAACTCGAAAAAAGTGATAAACACGTGTATTAATTTCTTATATTGTTTAAAAATTGCTATCTTTTACCGTTTATACTATTTACTCAAGCTTTTCACCCATTTTACAAAAAAAACTATTGTTTCTTATATCATGTTCTTTTTATTTTGAGGAGTCTTAAATTTTATCCTCCTCATTGGTGTATTCTTTTCTGACCATCCATGCGCTTTATCAGAGTGAAGTATGTCCTTAGAGGCTGATTTTCTAACCAATGTCAGATGTTTTACCTGTAGTTTTCAGAAAAGATTTTGATACACTTAGCGATGTTGGCAGGCATGATATTCACGACTAGAACAAAGGCTATGTTGGGAATATGGGTATCGCATATTCCATATCTGTATATAAGTAAGAACATCCGATGATGTAAAAATTGCATAATCTAAACAAAATGATAAACACGTGTATTAATTTCTTATATTGTATTACAATTGCTCTCTTTTGTAGGTTATGCTGTTTACTCAAGCCTTTCATCCCTTTTACAAAAGAAACTATTGTTTCTTATATCGGGATCTTTTGATTTCGAGGAGTTTTAGGTTTTTCCCTCTTCACTGGTGAAGTTTTTTCTGTACCATCCACACCCTTTACCAGAGGGAGGTACATCCTTAGAGGATGATTTTCCATTGAATCTCACAACTAGAACAAAGGCTTTATGAACATATTCCACTTTCGTATATAAGTAAAAACATCAGACCTCCACACTAGTATGATATTGTCCGTTTTGGACCGAAATGCCGCACGAGTTTGTTTTTGGCCCACTTCCAAAAAGACCCACTTTACTGATTTTTTCCGTGTTTAACCGATGTGGGATGTGGGACTTTGATACTCACCCTAGCAAATCCTTCTCTCGAACAAAGTACCACATTAGTCTCCTCTCAATTGAGTTGGCTAAATCCCGTTGTGTTTAGCCTTGCAAATGCGTGCGATCACCACCTCCACTACACTCAAGGTAAAAGTGTTTCTTGCACTCAACATCAAAGTGTGTCCTGCACTCAACCTAAAGAAGGTCTTACACACAACCTCCACTACTAAATAAATATTAATTTAATTTGTTTTAGAATGTGCTTTCTATATGGGCCTTATTAAGTGGGTTGGACCCTTTAAGTGAGTCAAGTTTATGATCCAACTGTACTAACACAAAGAGTGGTCTCTTACAGCTACCTAGCCGAGACCATTTTGGTCGCGCACTTATACGCCACCAGGGTAGTCAAAGTACTAGCTACCTAGTTTTCAGTCGCGTATATGTAGCATCTTACCATCATATTTTATAGTTCTTTAGTTAGGTACTTTACCTAATATTTATTCGTGTGGTGGTGAATCAGTCCAAAAGAATAAGTTAGTACTATTATGCTTCTCCCTGTATAACGATATATTGTACAGTTTCTCACTTATACATTTTTTAACTTCTAAACTTGAAAAGCTAAGTTTCAAAACCAAAATACCTAATTAAGCCACTTAAGTTTTCAGGAAACCATAAACACCTCAAATGAATCTAGCCATGATAGGCGTGTGGGACTTTACCGAAGAGAGACACGTATAGTCTTGAATTTAACTGTTGTTATTTGGTTTATATGACATTGTTCCAACCAGTTCTTACAACTTATAAGTTTAAGCTTAAGAAAGATAATATATATAACTATTTTGGATTTAACATGGAAAACAACCATCTCTATTTGTTAAACTCAAGCAGAATCACAAAATTGTTGACCAAAAAAACAAAACTACAAAGTTATTAAACCAAAACAACAAAAACTACAAATTCTGAAAAGTAGAATTGTGTCCAGGAGAGAATCCATAGGTCTCAGCAGGAGCAAATGGAGGAACACAATTACTCGGTGTCTGAGAAGAGTATCTGATCTAAAAAGTCCAAATCGTCAATCTGAGAGTTTAAATAACTAGGGAATGTAGAATCGTTTCCAAAAGGCAATCCATAATTCTCAAGGGGAAGAGGTAACTGATGGGCTATAGGGTCTGTTGGAGTCGGGAACTGCATTTGAACCCCAAGGTTGCTACCGTCTGGATAGTCTGGAAACTTTTGAACAGCTTCTAGAGAAAACTCACTTTGAGTGGCAGGAACATGCTGAACAACTTCAGTATCTGGTGTAGTTGAGAAGGGTGCTTGGTCTCCAAAGCTGCTACCGTCTGACACTACTTGTATATGGCCGTCTGGATCATTCTGAAGCATAGACTCGTATTCCGAAGACAATCTATGTTGTTCAGCAAGAGCAGACTGATTAACCATGGTATCACCATTGTTATCGTCTGAAATTACTTTAGCCAATTCAGAAATATTCATATTTGGGTCCCAATCATGAGCTGGATTTTCCTGTATAACATTTTGAACAGAGCTGTTCATATTTTCTTGAGAGAAAACAGATGGTTGATTCATGACAAGAGGAGGAGGAGGCTCCAGATTATTGTTTCCTGAAATTTAAACAAAATGATCAAACAATATACATTTAAGTGATTAACATATAATTAATATTGAAATTCAACAAAACCTTTTGAATTTGTGATATTACCTTCGTCAGGATCGGCATTATGGAAAACCCAGCGACCATTGCGGGACGAACCAGCATTGTTTAAAGGATATTGCGTCCGTCTATAATCCGGAGACGTAGAACTATTCGGACGTTGTTGTCGTCTTTTAGTAGGGTAAGTACCATCCATTTCCTTTTTGTATTTCTAGAAAATAACATTAAATGCATATAGTATATATAAATCTAGTGATATTGATTGTTTATATAATTTTTCAGACCGATATACCAATGAACAAAAACAAAAGGAGAAAGTTTAAGAAAAACCTGAAGATGACTAGCGACTTGACGTTGAGACAAGTTTGGAACATTCATCGTCAAACATATCGCCTTAGGAAAAGCATCTACGACGAAGAAACAAAATATAATTAGTTCATTTGTCACATCTTAAACCTTAAATAAATCCACTTATAACATATAATGTATATATTTTGAACGTGGAGTTTAAGGAAGATTTACATTTCTCTCCGAGAACCTTAAGTGCTGCGAGGAACTTGTCATGCAGCTTGGGATTCCAGTTTACACGTTTTTTACGGTTGATGAGGTTGTGGCGGTGGTCGTCATCTTCGTCAATGTGGTCATTTTCATCATTTGAGATCATTTTTCTTTTTTGGCTCTGCAGTCATTCTTCTTGTTCGATCATTTTTCTTTTTTCGCTCTGCAGCCGTTCTTCTTCTTGTTCGATCATTTTTCTTTTTTGGCTCTCCAGCCGTTCGACTTCGAGTGCAGATAGTTTTCTCTTCCCTTTGCGATCACGAGGATCTTCAATCCAAAATGCATCATGTTCCTTTCTAGTTGCAGTCTTTGATGTTAGAGGTGGAAGAATCTCTTGTCTGTAAGCGTGTTGCCATATACATTTCAGATCGTCAAAGGCGATAGGCCTCTCCAAATATTTATAACAGCCATCGATCTTCGCATACCTTCGATTAGGACATATTACTGCACACGAATTATTATTTATTTATCATATTCTTTAAAAAGTCGATTATATAAAAAATAAATGAATAAATATCAATTTACATTCTCTATTTTTTTTATGTTAATAATAAATAAGTTCCAACTAAATGAAATACTAATTTATTTTATTAATTTAAAGTAACATAAAATTTAAAAAATTGAAATAAATTGTTAATAATTTTAATTATAATGTAAAAATAATACACTAAACTAAAAAAGAATCTTACGCATAAATCTAGTTCTAGTTTTCTTGAGCTCCTCGGTAAACATGTTGATATCCATGTCCTTCATAGTGATATTGGCCATGACAATTTGGAATCGGTCGCGATCGTTTCCAACCATTGATAGAGCATCAGCTGCTTTTTCAGTAGTGGTAACTGTTCAATCATAATATAAAAATAAGCTAATAAAACAATACAAGTTCAACCAAACATTCACACTTACAATTAACTACTTTTGTACTCACCTTTATTGCAATCAAAGTTAATGAAAACAAAAACAATTAAGCACTTTTCATTATCAATGCCATAAAAACAAGACAACTATAATATAAAACATATATAAATTTTTATTTTTTTCGGAGGAATCCGCAATCACTATTAAAAAAAAAGTGCATATCGGGCATAATTTTAAGCTTGACGCAAAAGCACACAAACAAACGCCACAAGGTGACAGACTCAGCAAAAAAAAATGTTTTTTAAGAGACTCAAACTCATGACCTTCAATTAGATGTCTTATTTCACCATCTCAACTACCCCTTTTGGGACAAATACAAAAAATAAATTACGACTATACTAAACGAAATTACCAATAGAGTATCATCGAATACTCGAAATTGAGCAAAATTAAATAAACCACTTCTATTATATGAAAATCAAGCTTGAAATATGCAATGTGTTCTAAATACTAAAATTCGAAGGGTATATTATCGAACTACAAGAATATATAACATTCATAAACGATAAACAATATTATCTAATATAATATTTATCGTTTCATAAATAAAATCAAATTCAAAATGAAAAGTGTATACATAACTTTTAAATCAATCGAATGATACTTAAAATTAAGGAAGAAATTATTACCTTCGTAAGATTGTTGTCTTAGCATTGCTGCTAAATTCTTCAAAAAACAAGTTTCATATTCTACGAGTAGTATCGAAACCACACTCGGATCAAACTCGTCTTTTAGATTGACCATGGAAAAACTAGCTTTATTTATACCCAAAACACAAGATGAAGATAATTTGAAAGGATGAAAATGATTAAGAGTAATAGTCCGTATTTATAGAGAAAAAGAACAAGACAAAGTGCACGTGCTCACGCGCTGTCGATCAATAACAAGCGCGCGTCGTATTATCTTTAACCAATACTAAAACCCAAGATGGTATATTTTTCATTTGGATTGAATTTTAGATAATTTGGTCAAATAAAAAACTGCGTTTTGATGACCATATTTATCGAGCCTTAATTGTTTTTTTTCATTTCTTTCCCAATTTTGGAATTATTTTGTTAAGTTTTAAAAGTTTACTTGATAAATATTTGCTAATTATAAAAACCCCAATTAAAATAAAGATTTGTTAATTTAAAGCAAGAAAGCTAATAATGGCTAGAGTATTCTAATCATGTGATTGTACTCCAAAATATATTTCCATGGTTTATAAAAATGAAGATTTTGTTGACAGAAATGTTAGTATGCATAATGTATCAATTAATAGTCCATAAAAATGAATTAATTTAATTTTGTTTTGGATATGATACAAAATAAATAATTATTTAATTAACTTAATTATTTGGTTGCGAATATTTTATTTTATATTTCATTTGGTACAATAATATATATATATATATATATATATATAGCGAAAGAAATAGATGTTAGTTTAGTTTAATTCTACAAGTCCAATTATACCAACATGTTTTAACATGTTTTAAATTAGCAATATAACTTGAGGTAGTGAGTTTTCCAAATCATTTAACATTGATTTTTTAAATTTAAAATTATTTACTGTGCTATTTATTTTAATTGATTTTCAACCATAACATTTTTATTTTAAATACTATTAAGGTTGATAATGGATAATTAGTTTGCTAGCCACTTGATTTTGGATTGACGGTAAAAACCAGTGTATTGATTAAGGATATAAAATAACTCTATAGAGGTTTCATGTATTTATAGATTTAATATGCTAAAAGCTCATAGGCATCACTATGAATATATATTATCCTTCTGATAAAAAAAATGAACAACCAATATTATATATTTTAGTTTTGCACTATTTTATCGTTTTAGATTCTTTATCTAAATTTGTAAGGTGATAGATCAAACTGATTAGAACCATGTCATTGGCATCGTCTAAAATTGTAAGGTGATAGATCCAAATTATCATACTTTTAGTGTGGCATAACCTTCTAAGACAATAGTACTTTAAGCTTAGTTAGAAATAAACGTTGGGTTTGTGCATCCAGACTACTACTCCCGAACCTCGAACTGAGCTGCCAGCTGCAACCTCACCCACTTGCTCCACAACCTTGGACTAAACATTACCACTTTTATCCAGAAATGTAATGTTAAGCTTCAGAGGAGATTCTATTCTCATGTATTGAATATTTTTCAATACTTTCTTGGGGAAATGCCTTAAACTAGTTTAATCAGCTCCTGCGAGGTTCCATCTTAATCTTTGACATGCTTTGAATTTCTTAAAAAACCAATTTATAAGGAGAAAATAGATTAATGGTGATTGTGACTTCATCATGAATTATAAAAAATATCTCGGTGAAAGTTTGATATATTATACTCGATATTTTGTTCAAACCAATAATTGTCTAAAAGATCATCATGAGGTTTTTTTATTGTGTTTATTTTTTACAATGAATTATTCTGAGTTTTCTAATTTTTTATGCTCTTTTGGTCTTGATTCAAAGATAAAAATACAATGAGACTAAGGGTGGTTCCTAACCAAAACCCAAAAAAAGCCACCAACGTTAGAATTTAACTTTGATTTCGACTGCGGTAACCTATCAAGAACCTTATTCACAGCGGAATAAGATTCCACAATCCTCTTACTACCCCTTAATCGTAACACTACATGTTTCTATCAAGCAGAAAAAATCTCACATAGCCCTTTCCCATATAGGTCCTTCAGGCATAAGACAATATGATCGGAGAAATAAGTGGATTTGCAATTAAACCGAGTTAAGAAAAAATATTGCATACATTCATAAAATACCAAAGACTTTGTATAGTTTTGAATGACATTCCTTATAGTGAAAACTTAAGAAATGATATATCCAACAAAAAAAATTGCCAGCTTCACAACGTCATTAGTAACTTGATAAATGAATATATGATTCTTAAGAAGAAGATACAAAGTTTGGTCAATGATAAAAACCAATTAAATTTGTCAAGTCATAGACAGGTCTTGTTCGATGAGATAATAGAACAAAGACCGGAAGCCCTCATAACAAAATCTCTGGTAGTGGTTCCAAATGAAGAATGTAACATGGTATTATCGGATCAAGACAACGTGTATCTTGACCCGGATCCCAACTGGGATAACATAAGAACCATTTTTTTATTCTACTCGATGTTTGACCTCCACCCACTTCTACCGAGACCATTTCCCTCAACTTATCTTTGATGACGATGATACCAAACGAATATAAGAACCCAATGAGGTTTTTGTTATGATAATTAACAATATTACATAAGAGGGGGGTAGAAATCATAAGAATTCTTAATCAATAACGGGAGCTCCACTAACATCATATTCAAATTAACATGTGATAAGATAAAAATCCATTTGCTCATTCAAAATTCAGAAAATGTAGTACTTGGTTTCATAAGTGTGAGCGCTCCAGTAAATGGAAATTTTGAAGTTGGGGTCATTTTGTGCATAGGCAAATTCATGAAACTTGTATTGTTTTTGTTCATAGTTATTGTATAATATTCTTCTTATAATGCAATTTTTGGGAGATCGTAGATTAATATGATGTGGCTTATTTCTTATATTGTGCACCTATTTTACGTTATGTTGCAGAGATTAAGGTTGGGTGAATTAGAAACAACTATAAAGTCGTCTTCAAATATTATACAACTTTTATGGATTTGAAAAAATAACAGTCATGGACGACCCAAGAGAGGCCCCGAGCTTAGTATAACATGTCAATATACCCAGATCTTTGAGTTTAAAGAAGGTAAATGTTTGAAGATTGGGATTTTATTTCTGGGTGACCTCATATATGAATTGATACCTTTCTTACTTATATGTATTTTCTTAGAAAATAGAAGATGTAACGGGAGTACTTTCACATATTGTTTGTCACAAGTTATTTGTTAACCTCAGTGACAGACTCATAAATCAGATACACATGCTTCTTTTTAGAAAATATTTTAGGGTTATAGTTGATGGTTTCATAAATATCCAAGTAGTATTATGGTCTAAGAAGTTTCGCGAATCAAAGATTGTAAAGAGAGAAACACGAGAATTCTAGAGAGAAAATGTGTCAAAAGTAATAATAAAGTAATAATAGTTCATATTTTTTCAAAAATGGATACATTGCTTTATATAGTAACAGTAGTGGTCTATTTAGGGCTATTTCACCCTGTTATTCTACTAAGTAACATATATTTGTTCTTTATTACATAAATAACCCTAATGTTAAACATTTATTAGACTTACATCACACAGTAATTACCGGCCCAATAAATAGCCAGTTGGACAAGCATATCGTATATTTCATATCTTTATCCATAACTCTTTCATCTTAGGCATTGCTTTAGACTTCTACGAGCTACACTTAGCAATATGATCCGAATTGAACTGGATTTTTCATGCGGATTGGTTTTTACCTTTATCTAGTGATTGGGTTATCCTCCAAGTGCTCATGTGATATAAAACGGATCAGTTCATACAAAAATTTCCTAGGTAGGTTCTAAAATAGAAGTTATTAGTTTTGCACTCGTGCACTATGTGTGGCTTTCTCGTAAAAATACCACCAAGTCGTTCAACCTATGCTATAGATCCTTCATCATAAAATCTGGAGAATTTATACGAGAAAAATTTATACGAGAAGAATTTATATGAGAATTTATATATATATATATATATATATATATATATATATATATATTTTGTCATCACCGCAAAAACAACTTCTCGGTCAAGAAACCACCGCAAAGTATATATTGGTTCCCTTGTTAGGAAATTCTTTAACCTTCTCAGATAATATCCATTCATGACAAAGAAATTTACTGCTCGGGCCAAATAAAATAAATTTGTTGGAATCATGGACGAGAAGCTTGTATTTTTATCAATTTATCATGAATATATTCTTATTTAGATTACAAACAAATTTAAATATATCCAAATGACTAAAAGAACATTGCATTCATAATTGATTAGGGTTTCCATTAGTACAAGGTTATGCATTTTTGGGTAAAATACGGGAAAAACTCACCAAAGTTTGGTATTAAGGATATCTGCGATCATGTATGCCAAAATATCGAGGTTTATATGTATGAAATTCTATTCAAGGATATTGATGATTGCTACACATAATCGACGTCGTGGTAACATTCAAACATACGTTCTATCAAACTTAAGTTGAATCAAAAGAACTATTTATTTGGGGTTATATATGGTAATTTTCTTCGTTAATTGGTATATGAAAGGGGGATAAAAGCTAATCTATCATAGTTAAAATCTCTAGATGCAATAATACCTCCTAAGTCCATCAAAGAGGTTCAACTATTGACAGGGGGTTAACATCGATTAATATATTTATCACTCGGTCGTCCAACAATTGTTTCCATTTATTCCAAGTGTTGAAGAAGGTCATCATTATACATTAATTTGAAGAGTGCGGCCATGCATTTAATAAAATTAAGGAACATTTATCGTCTCTAGAAGTTCTATCAAAGCCTTTCGTAACCAAAAAACTATATGTTTACCTATAAATGTCTGATTATGTTGTGAGCGTTATATTGGCTATGAAGGTAGACAAAAATTTAAAGCTCGACTATTACATAACCAAAATATTATTTGATGCAGAAACAAATATCTTCAACTATGGAATCTAGCACTCACACTGGTTGTAGCAGCAACAAAAATAAGGTCATATCACTCGATCATAATTTGAACATTCATCCCTCTTTGAAATATCCTTCAGAGTCCAAACGTATCTAAGCACCTAATACGTTATTAACTACTTTTGTACTCACCTTTGTTGCAATCAAGTTAATGAAAACAAAAACAATTAAGCACTTTTCATTATCAATGGCATAAAAACAAGACAATTATAATATAAAACATATATAAATTTTTATATTTTTTGGAGGAACCCGCGGTCGCTACTCAAAGAATGTGTACTGAACATAACCCTAAGTCTGACGCAATGACTTTCAAATCAACGTCACAAGGTGACAGACTCAACCAAAAAAGCGTTTTTAGAGGAATTCAAACTCATGACCTTTAATCGGATACCTTCCTTCACCATCTCAACTACCCCTTTTGGGACAAATACAAAGATCTTCATGATACTAAACGAAATTACAAATAGAATATCATCGAATACACAAAAAATTGAGCAAAATTAAATAAACCTACTTCTATTATATGAAAATCAAGCTCGAAATATGCAATGTGTTCTAAAGATTAAAATTACAAGGGTATATTATCCAACTACAAGAATATATAACATTCATAGATGATTAACAATATTATCTAATTTAATATTTATCATTTTATAAATAAAATCAAATTCGAAAGGAAAAGAGTAGATATAAACTTTTAAATCAATCGAATGATAAATTAAATTTACAAAAGAAATGATTACCTTCGTAAGATTGTGGTCTTAGCATAGCTGCTAAATTTTGCAAAAAACCAGTTTCATATTCAACAAGTAGTATCGAAATCACACTAGGATCAAACTTGTTTTTTAAATTGACCATAAGCAAACTAGTTTTATTTATACTCAAAACACAAGATAAAGATAATTTGAAAGGATGAAATGGTTAATAGTAATAGTCCGTATTTATAGAGAAAAAGAAGAAGACATAGTGCACGTGCTCACGCGCCGTGGATCAATAACAAGTGCGCGTCATATGTCTCTAACCCAGATGGTATATTTTTAATTTGGATTGAATTTCAGATAATTTGGTCAAAAAAGAAACTGCATTTTGTTTACCATTCTTATCGAGCTTTAATTATTATTTTAATTTCTTTCCCAAATTCGGAATATGTTTGTTAAGTTTTTAAGAGTTTACTTGATAATTATTGGCTAATTATAATAACCCTAATTAAAATAAAGATTTGTTAATTTAAAGCAAGAAAGCTAATAATGGCTAGAGTATTCTAATCATGTTATTGTACTCCAAAATATATTTTCATGGTTTATAAAAATGAGAATTTTGTTGAAACAAATGTTAGTGTGCATAATGTATCAATTAATAGCCCATAAAAATGAATTAATTTAATTTTGTTTTGAATATGATAGAAAATAAATAATTGTTTAATTAACTCAATTGTTTGGTTGCGATTATTTTATTTTATATTTCGTTTGGGAAAATAGTAAAAGTTTTATGATTGAAATATAGAAGAGTATTGATAAAAAAACACTAATGAAGTATATATGTATATGTTTTGCCAAAAAAACTAACAAATAGAACTTATTTTAGTATAATGCTACAAGTCTAATTATACGAGCAAGTTCTAACATGTTTTAAATTAGCAATATAACTTGAGGTAGTGAGTTTTCCAAATCATTTAACATTGATTTTTTAAATTTTAAATTATTTGTTATGCTATTTAATTTAATTGATTTTCAACCATAACATTTTTATTTTAAATACTATTACGGTTTATAATGGATAATTAGTTTGGTAGCCAGTTGATTTTGGATTGACGGTAAAAACGAGTGTATTGATTAAGGATATAAAATAACTATATAGAGGTTTTATGTATTTATAGATTTAATATGCTAAAAGCTCATAAATATCATTATAAATATATATTATCATTCTCATAAAAAAATGAACAATCAATATTATATATTTTAGTTTCGGATTATTTTCTCTCTTTAGATTCTTTATCAAAATTTGTAAGGTGATAGATCCAAATTGACCAGAACCACATCATTCGCATCGTCTAAAATTGTAAGGTGATAGATCCAAACTATCATACTTTTAGTGTGACATAACCTTCTACAACAACTGAAAGAGAGGGAGGGTTTTATCTAAACGTCTAATTTGAAGTGAAGTTATGATTTTGAATTCTATATATACAAAAATTAATACATTATTTGAAGTTAAGACAAAATGAGTTGCTTGAGAGGCGAGTTTGAATTCTATCTAGTCTAGAAAAGGATCTGGTTTTAGATATATAAATCTTGTATCTTTAATTAAAGTAGAGATATGAGATAAATGATGAAGAGAGAATTGATGAATCCCGTTATTTGTACTTACTATTGAGAGTTTTATAACACACAATGATTGGACATTTTTTGTTTGAAGATTTTTTTATAACCTGTATGTTTCCCGTGGATGTAAAATTTCTTCACAATCTGAACCATGTTAAATATTTTTTTCTGTTTTTGGTTTTCCTTACGCTTTCTTTTACTTGTTTCTTTTATCAAACAGAAAAACAGTTTTATCTTATGAACTTGGATTTCTCAACAAGTCGTGTGGTGGGAGCGAAAATATAGACAAAAATAAGTAAATTGATCGATGATGTGAATGTTGGAGAAAAATATCTTATGTGGAAACCAAAAAGTTAAAAATAAGAGTTTCATGAAGCTTAGCCTAAAAAAATCAACATACCGGATAAAATTAACCTCTGAAGAATTAAGGTTAATGCTTACGTAGTACATAAGGGAATGGATAATATTATCGACAAGAAATCTACAAGGATTGATATCGTGGAACTGTCTAAGTCTCATAGCGTCCTCACATTAAGCTTGGGAGATAAAGTGTTGCATGAGGTATAAAAAACCCACTACATTGGGGATATGGAATCGGGTGGAGGCACGTTATATGAAGAATTCCTTAGCGAACAGATTATATCTCAAGAAATAAATTTACACGTTGTCTATAGATGGTAACAAAGAGATATGGAGGCACCTAAACGATCATAACATAAGCATACTTGACTTTAATAAATTTGATGTAAAGATGGAGGAAAAGGATGAACAATCAACGTCTTAGGTTGATTTGACCCAACTACCTTTGCCGAACCTCCAAACGTTGCCGATGTCGATCCTTCAACAACAGTGGTGACCAAAACCCAATGTACTAACCAAAGTATCGATTTTTGTTGTCGATTTCATTGATCTTTTAACATCCAAATAGCCCATTTAATGTTCTTTTTAGAGGGGTGTTAAAATCTTCCACATTTACTTTCTTGTGTGGCATATGTTATCTAATGAGCATAAAAATGGTGGTTGAAGGTAACTCATGGCTGTAAAAACTAAATTTTCGTCATAGACGACCAGTTGGAGGGAATCACTATGAGTTGAAAGCTTTCTCCATCTCTAAAATTTGGAACGCACAAGGTTCTCTATTGTCAACATGATATGCAATTTATTTCCCTAACAGTTTGGTGTAAAATTTCCAACTCTACAAATAAATCTTCATTGTTAGACCTTAATGAACTAGACGTTGGAACTCTACAAACATAAGAAAACAAATATAAAATTCTAAAGAAAGGTAATGAGAAACTTATAATAAATCTAACAGAAAAAATGTAAAATTAGATGTTAAGAGGCGGCTCGACCAAGTTTCGGGCTTATCATAATTTTTATGTTTTTTTGGGGTTTGATGATATTTATATTTATTTGACAGTATACTAGACTCCTAAGTCACATTATTAAAGACAAATCTTATCTTTCGATCTTTAACCGATTCTTGAAGGTCATTAATGACCATGTGTGGGTTTAAAGAGTTTGTAATTGATGTGGTTTAATTTTGTTAAGCCAAACTGTTTTGTAGCCAAGTAGATTAATTTGGATTTTAATCTAATTGTGTTTTGAGGTAGGAGGTTAGTGTAAAACGATAAAGGCAACGCAATATTAGTTTTGAATGATTAGAGTACGAATATAAGCTCTTACATCAGAGTTTTTATTTATAGTTAGGTTAGAACTCAATTGCATTTAGTACAAAATAAATTTCCATTATGTCACATGTTTAGTGACATTAATAAGATACAATATGCTAGTTAAACGTGTACTTAAAGGTTTGTTTATTGTACATATATTAGCGCTTACTTGAGCTCTTCATATTGTTAGGGTTTGGTTAAGCTACACATCGAGCCTCTTAAAATATAGGGTTTGGCTATATTATAAGTCTAGCCCTCATTAATAGTCCCTTAATCCTTCAAAATGAAATGAGGGAGGAGTGGAATCGGTCTAAGTGTAGCTATACTATTGTCTTGCATGATTTGTATTTTTTGAGCCACCACTTCTTTCTCATTTTTTAGGGATGCATGCTTCTTGTGTTTCTGCCCCCTGCTTTCTCTCATTCCTTCATCGTACTTGTCCTTTTTGGAGGACCCTTCTCGTATTGCTGCTCGACTTGCCTCGACGGTGGACCTAGAAAGGCACTGATGCTCATCCGTTTGCAGCTTCGCTATCAAGGTGTTGATCGCTTCTTGTAGCTCTGCCATGGTTTCCTTATTACTTGATCTCTAACTTCTTGGTCGCGATCGGCCTTACCTTGTGCCACTCGCATTGTCAAGATTTTCTCCTCCAGACGCCTGACTTCAGTTGCTTCTTCCGTATAGTTGGGCTGGAGAGTTCGATCTGCAAGGTTGGTGATAACTTCTGTAATGGCTGGTTGCTCTGGTGGGTCCACTACAACCGAGTATTTTCTTTGCAAGTTCTCTTCCAAGCCGACCTGGCCAGTCAGCAGTGAGAGAGTTGATCCCACAACTAGATTATTCGTTGGATTAGGATTAGCCATGGGATGCGTCTTTTGGTATGCTCGATATCGATCCCGGATCTAATTACTATCATTGGTCACTAGACTCAAAGGGGAGGGTTTTTAGGGTTCCCACAGACGGTGCTAAAAATTTTATGGGAAAACCTAAAGACCGATAAGCCAAGATAGTAAATATTATTGATTCAGGAAGAGTTAGAACATGATCCTATTACATTGCTTTTTACCTTTATTTATACTATTTTTAATTATTAATCTTTTCATTTATTACACGTGATTCTTCGTAAGATATAAATACTTGGACAATAACATTTCCTAATTATCCATAATCAGCGGTCTTGATTATAGTCCTCAAGTTAACCCTCATAATGTACTGGTGAATTATAATGATCATATGTTTCTGACTTCCCGAGCGGATCAACTTTCATCTTATGTACCTCGAGCGGAGCCTCGGTTTTGGGCTCGCTCGGTCTTGAATGGGCCTAGCTCGGCTTGATACATCTTATATTTACTAGGACTTTTATCTGTGCAGATCTCTAACTTCATGTTCGTGCTCGGCTTCAAGCGCGCTCGGTCTTGAACCTGCTCGGCTCGGTTCAAACTCTTATCTGCTATTTCTTGTCATTTTGAGTATGCTCGCTCCTGCTATTCCTCAGATCTTCCTTGGTTTATTTCTTGTTCTGCTCTACTTTTTCTAACGCTTTCCCTTCACATCAGTTGTGGATATCTACTACCTTATCAAGTATATTACTTACCGTGACAACCGAACGTTGTCATAATAAATTTTTTATGTCTTAACTTTGATATATTTTTGTTAGTTTTTTTTGCGTCTTTACTTAATTTTAAGTTTAGTCAGTTTACTTTCCGATTTACTTCTTTATGTTTATGGACTGTAAGTCTTAGTGTGTTTAATTTTTATATTGACTCTTGGTTAAACAATTCATCCAGATTGTAAGTCTTAGTTTAGGATGGTAACATGGCAAATTGAGGACAAGTATCTATATATCCACCTTTTAAGCTCCAACAATTAAGCACCTATTACAAAAACCCACAAGTTTATATAATGCAATGTCATAATAAGTACATTACTTATCGTGACAACTGAACGTTGTCATAATAACTTTGTTATGTATTTACTTTCTTATATAATGCAATGTTATAATAATTTTGTTATGTTTTACTTTCTTAGTAAGTTTACTTTATGTTTACTTTATTATGATTCTGAATTGTAAGTCTTACTGTGCTTTTAATTTGTATATTGATGCTTGGTTAAACAATTAATTTGGATTGTATAACAACGGGGTAGATCGATGAAGGGTACCTATATATCCACAACCTGCCCCATAGTAAAAAACTGGTACCCGAACTCACCCTTAAATCCGACGAATATATTTTTATCCAAACTAGATCCAAATTCTTCCATTCTGGTTACCCACATGGGTACCCGCGAACCGCCCGTAGATGAAAGCTGCTTTACATTATCAAACCACAAATAAACCAAAACAAAAAAAATTAAAAAATTAACAATAAATTGAACAAATGAATACCATGATATCTTAAAGT
Organism: Limnanthes douglasii subsp. nivea; assembly: GCA_036936605.1. NCBI lineage: Eukaryota > Viridiplantae > Streptophyta > Magnoliopsida > Brassicales > Limnanthaceae > Limnanthes > Limnanthes douglasii. The sequence goes on from JAUPFV010000004.1 coordinate 221,941,173, forward strand.
TATGCATCCGCCAAACCTTTCCAAAACAACATAAAATATAAACAAAACAATCATCAATAAAATTTAAAAAAAACAATCATCAATAAAATTTAAAAAAACATTCGTCAAATATTTAAAAATAAAAAGAAATGTCTTCGTTAGCTTCAACCTTTCAAGCTCAAAACATCGACCACCTATTGCAAAAACTTCAGTTATTAATGGTTAACAATAAATTCAATTAAACATAAGATTAGTAAATGCACTGTATAATCCACAAGTTTATATAATGCAATGTAATAATAAGTACATTACTTATCGTGACAATCGAACGTTTTCATAAATTTTTTGTTATGTCTTAACTTTGATATATTTTTGTTAGTTTTTTTTGCGTCTTTATTTAGTCTTAAGTTTAATCAGTTTAATTTCTATTTACTTTTGTTATGTTTCTGGAGTGTAAGTATCAGTGTGTTTAATTTGTATATTGATTCTTGGTTAACCAATTCATCTAGATTGTAAGTCTTAGTTTGGGATGGTAATAGGGCAGATCGAAGATGAGTATCTATATATCCACCTTTTAAGCTCCAACAATTGAGAACCTATTACAAAAACTTCAGTTATTCATGTTTAACAATAAATTCAATTAAACATAATTTTAGTGAATGCACCGTAAAACCCACAAGTTTATATAATGCAATGTCATAATAAGTACATTATTTACTGTGACAACTGAATGTTATCATAATAACTTTGTTATGTCTTTATTTTCTTATACAATGAAATTATATAATAACTTTGTTATGTTTTACTTTCTTAGTAAGTTTAGTTTATGTTTACTTTGTTATGTTTCTCAATTGTAAGTTTTAGTCGTGTTTTTAATTTGTATATTGATGCTTGGTTAAACAAGTAATCTGGATTGTAAGTCTTAGTTATGGAAAACAACGAGGTAAATCGAGGACGGGTACCTATATATCCACAACCTGCCCCATAGTAAAAAATGGATACCCAAACTTACCTTTAAATCCGACGAATATTTTGTTTAATAAAACTAGATTTGAATCCGTCAGTTCGGGTTACCCACATGGGTACCGCGAACTTCCCATAGATAAAACCCGCTTTAAATTACCGAACCACATATAAACCAAAACAAAAAAAATAAAATTAAAATTTTAACATTAAATTGAACAATTGAATACCATGATATCTTCATGTTGGCATTGAACAGTACATCGTCCCTCGACTATCGCGTTTAGTGGCAAATAGTCCATTGACTTTCATATGTCCGTTGACAGTCCCTGGATTATCGCGTTTGGATAAAGTTAGTCCACCAGATGCTCTGATCCATGAGAGGATGTCAACTGTCACCATAGTCCCCAGATTTTTGTATCACCACATGTCACCAGATTTTGATCCATGAGGTCCTCAAAATGTGAATTCTTATACTCACTATTTACCAACATATCGTCAATACACACTTTCATATTCCGCCGTAGTTGTTGTTTGTATGTTTTGTTCAACATCCTTTAGTAGATAGATCCGGAGTTTTTGAGCCCAAAGGGCATCACCATATAACCATACCACTAGTTCGTTGTGAATGAGGTCTTCTTTTGATCAATAGGATACTTGCCGGTTCGGAAAAAAATGTCATCCCTACTTACACATTCTTGATTGTGCTAGGGTGTGTAACTATCAGATTGAGCTAGATTCCTCGGATCACCTGCCGCTTTCTCGTAGGTTAATCTACCGTATCCATTGAGGACCTCTATATTATCTCCTACCACATACATCATTCATTAAAGATGGGATGACATTGAAGTCAAGTAGTTATGGTCTCCGCCAAACGAGCTTGTAGGAGAACGAAGAGCATCACGAATTCTGCCATCTTTGTGTGAGACCATCTTGCAATTCTTATTAAATATGCAGCATCACTTTTCCATGGACGTAATAGCCTTTCCGCCATCCGCTATAATGAGATTAGGAGCGACAAAGAGAACAGAATTAAAGGGAAATTGACCTTTGAGAGGCAGAAAAAAAAAATAGGGTTTTTATGCCCTATTTTCCAATAAGACTATTGATATATCACATTTTTCTACCTAGGTTTTTATCGATAGTACTTATCGACGAAGATTAGTAATCCCCCCCCCCCAAGTTCTCCTGTATAAAATATATACTAGGCTCCTCCGAGCTCTTTTTGCACGACTGTATTACATATTTTTTGGAGAGATGTTCTCATGATTCATTTTCTCTACCGTTTATTTTAACGGAACTTCGTTTCCGTTTTCACTCATTGGGTGGTGATGTGGCATGGCTCATTAGGAGGTTTCCATGGTTACTCTCACTTGATTGGTTGGGACATATGGTTGTGTTCGTTCCCGACAACGGAACTAAAATGATAAGGTAAAAATCACATAATCTACTAACACTTGATAAAATATGAAAAATAAAAATAAAAGACAAAAAGAGACAAAGAACTCGAAAAAAGTGATAAACACGTGTATTAATTTCTTATATTGTTTAAAAATTGCTATCTTTTACCGTTTATACTATTTACTCAAGCTTTTCACCCATTTTACAAAAAAAACTATTGTTTCTTATATCATGTTCTTTTTATTTTGAGGAGTCTTAAATTTTTTCCTCCTCATTGGTGTATTCTTTTCTGACCATCCACTCGCTTTATCAGAGTGAAGTATGTCCTTAGAGGCTGATTTTCTAACCAATGTCAGATGTTTTACCTGTAGTTTTCAGAAAAGATTTTCATACACTTAGCGATGTTGGCAGGCATGATATTCACGACTAGAACAAAGGCTATGTTGGGAATATGGGTATCGCATATTCCATATCTGTATATAAGTAAGAACATCCGATGATGTAAAAATCACATAATCTAAAGAAAATGATAAACACGTGTATTAATTTCTTATATTGTATTACAATTGCTCTCTTTTGTAGGTTATGTTGTTTACTCAAGCCTTTCATCCCTTTTACAAAAGAAACTATTGTTTCTTATATCGGGATCTTTTGATTTCGAGGAGTTTTAGGTTTTTCCCTCTTCACTGGTGAAGTTTTTTCTGTACCATCCACACCCTTTACCAGAGGGAGGTACATCCTTAGAGGATGATTTTCCATTGAATCTCACAACTAGAACAAAGGCTTTATGAACATATTCCACTTTCGTATATAAGTAAAAACATCAGACCTCCACACTAGTGACCTCCACACTAGTATGATATTGTCCGTTTTGGACCGAAATGCCGCACGAGTTTGTTTTTGACCCACTTCCAAAAAGACCCACTTTACTGATTTTTTCCGTGTTTAACCGATGTGGGATGTGGGACTTTGATACTCACCCTAGCAAATCTTTCTCTCGAACAAAGTACCACATTAGTCTCCTCTGAATTGAGTTGGCTAAATCCCGTTGTGTTTAGCCTTGCAAATGCGTGCGATCACCACCTCCACTACACTCAAGGTAAAAGTGTTTCTTGCACTCAACATCAAAGTGTGTCTTGCACTCAACCTAAAAAAGGTCTTACACACAACCTCCACTACTAAATAAATATTAATTTAATTTGTTTTAGAATGTGCTTTCTATATGGGCCTTATTAAATGGGTTGGACCCTTTAAGTGAGTCAAGTTTATGATCCAACTGTACTAACACAAAGAGTGGTCTCTTACAGCTACCTAGCCGAGACCATTTTGGTCGCGCACTTATACGCCACCAGGGTGGTCAAAGTACTAGCTACCTAGTTTTTAGTCGCGTATATGTAGCATCTTACCATCATATTTTATAGTTCTTTAGTTAGGTACTTTACCTAATATTTATTCGTGTGGTGGTGAATCAGTCCAAAAGAATAAGTTAGTACTATTATGCTTCTCCCTGTATAACGATATATTGTACAGTTTCTCACTTATACATTTTTTAACTTCTAAACTTGAAAAGCTAAGTTTCAAAACCAAAATACCTAATTAAGCCACTTAAGTTTTCAGGAAACCATAAACACCTCAAATGAATCTAGCCATGATAGGCGTGTGGGACTTTACCGAAGAGAGACACGTATAGTGTTGAATTTAACTGTTGTTATTTGGTTTATATGACATTGTTCCAACCAGTTCTTACAACTTATAAGTTTAAGCTTAAGAAAGATAATATATATAACTATTTTGGATTTAACATGGAAAACAACCATCTCTATTTGTTAAACTCAAGCAGAATCACAAAATTGTTGACAAAAAAAAACAAAACTACAAAGTTATTAAACCAAAACAACAAAAACTACAAATTCTGAAAAGTAGAATTGTGTCCAGGAGAGAATCCATAGGTCTCAGCAGGAGCAAATGGAGGAACACAATTACTCGGTGTCTGAGAAGAGTATCTGATCTAAAAAGTCCAAATCGTCAATCTGAGAGTTTAAATAACTAGGGAATGTAGAATCGTTTCCAAAAGGCAATCCATAATTCTCAAGGGGAAGAGGCAACTGATGCGCTATAGGGTCTGTTGGAGTCGGGAACTGCATTTGAACCCCAAGGTTGCTACCGTCTGGATAGTCTGGAAACTTTTGAACAGCTTCTAGAGAAAACTCACTTTGAGTGGCAGGAACATGCTGAACAACTTCAGTATCTGGTGTAGTTGAGAAGGGTGCTTGGTCTCCAAAGCTGCTACCATCTGACACTACTTGTATATGGCCGTCTGGATCATTCTGAAGCATAGAATCGTATTCCGAAGACAATCTATGTTGTTCAGCAAGAGCAGACTGATTAACCATGGTATCACCATTGTTATCGTCTGAAATTACTTTAGCCAATTCAGAAATATTCATATTTGGGTCCCAATCATGAGCTGGATTTTCCTGTATAACATTTTGAACAGAGCTGTTCATATTTTCTTGAGAGAAAACAGATGGTTGATTCATGACAAGAGGAGGAGGAGGCTCCAGATTATTGTTTCCTGAAATTTAAACAAAATGATCAAACAATATACATTTAAGTGATTAACATATAATTAATATTGAAATTCAACAAAACCTTTTGAATTTGTGATATTACCTTCGTCAGGATCGGCATTATGGAAAACCCAGCAACCATTGCGGGACGAACCAGCATTGTTTAAAGGATATTGCGTCCGTCTATAATCCGGAGACGTAGAACTATTCGGACGTTGTTGTCGTCTTTTAGTAGGGTAAGTACCATCCATTTCCTTTTTGTATTTCTAGAAAATAACATTAAATGCATATAGTATATATAAATCTAGTGATATTGATTGTTTATATAATTTTTCAGACCGATATACAAATGAACAAAAACAAAAGGAGAAAGTTTAAGAAAAACCTGAAGATGACTAGCGACTTGACGTTGAGACAAGTTTGGAACATTCATCGTCAAACATATCGCCTTAGGAAAAGCATCTACGACGAAGAAACAAAAAATAATTAGTTCATTTGTCACATCTTAAACCTTAAATAAATCCACTTATAACATATAATGTATATATTTTGAACGTGGAGTTTAAGGAAGATTTACATTTCTCTCCGAGAACCTTAAGTGCTGCGAGGAACTTGTCATGCAGCTTGGGATTCCAGTTTACACGTTTTTTACGGTTGATGAGGTTGTGGCGGTGGTCGTCATCGTCGTCAATGTGGTCATTTTCATCATCTGAGATCATTTTTCTTTTTTGGCTCTGTAGCCATTCTTCTTGTTCGATCATTTTTCTTTTTTCGCTCTGCAGCCGTTCTTCTTCTTGTTCGATCATTTTTCTTTTTTGGCTCTCCAGCCGTTCGACTTCGAGTGCAGATAGTTTTCTCTTCCCTTTGCGATCACGAGGATCTTCAATCCAAAATGCATCATGTTCCTTTTTAGTTGCAGTCTTTGATGTTAGAGGTGGAAGAATCTCTTGTCTGTAAGCGTGTTGCCATATATATTTCAGATCGTCAAAGGCGATAGGCCTCTCCAAATATTTATAACAGCCATCGATCTTCGCATACCTTCGATTAGGACATATTACTGCACACGAATTATTATTTATTTATCATATTCTTTAAAAAGTCGATTATATAAAAAATAAATGAATAAATATCAATTTACATTCTCTATTTTTTTTATGTTAATAATAAATAAGTTCCAACTAAATGAAATACTAATTTATTTTATTAATTTAAAGTAACATAAAATTTAAAAAATTGAAATAAATTGTTAATAATTTTAATTATAATGTAAAAATAATACACTAAATTAAAAAAGAATCTTACGCATAAATCTAGTTCTAGTTTTCTTGAGCTCGTCGGTAAACATGTTGATATCCATGTCCTTCATAGTGATATTGGCCATGACAATTTGGAATCGGTCGCGATCGTTTCCAACCATTGATAGAGCATCAGCTGCTTTTTCAGTAGTGGTAACTGTTCAATCATAATATAAAAATAAGCTAATAAAACAATACAAGTTCAACCAAACATTCACACTTACAATTAACTACTTTTGTACTCACCTTTATTGCAATCAAAGTTAATGAAAACAAAAACAATTAAGCACTTTTCATTATCAATGCCATAAAAACAAGACAACTATAACATAAAACATATATAAATTTTTATTTTTTTCGGAGGAATCCGCAATCACTATTAAAAAAAAGTGCATATCGGGCATAATTTTAAGCTTGACGCAAAAGCACACAAACAAACGCCACAAGGTGACAGACTCAGCAAAAAAAATGTTTTTTAAGAGACTCAAACTCATGACCTTCAATTAGATGTCTTATTTCACCATCTCAACTACCCCTTTTGGGACAAATACAAAAAATAAATTACGACTATACTAAACGAAATTACCAATAGAGTATCATCGAATACTCGAAATTGAGCAAAATTAAATAAACCACTTCTATTATATGAAAATCAAGCTTGAAATATGCAATGTGTTCTAAATACTAAAATTCGAAGGGTATATTATCGAACTACAAGAATATATAACATTCATAAACGATAAACAATATTATCTAATATAATATTTATCGTTTCATAAATAAAATCAAATTCAAAATGAAAAGTGTATACATAACTTTTAAATCAATCGAATGATACTTAAAATTAAGGAAGAAATTATTACCTTCGTAAGATTGTTGTCTTAGCATTGCTGCTAAATTCTTCAAAAAACAAGTTTCATATTCTACGAGTAGTATCGAAACCACACTCGGATCAAACTCGTCTTTTAGATTGACCATGGAAAAACTAGCTTTATTTATACCCAAAACACAAGATGAAGATAATTTGAAAGGATGAAAATGATTAAGAGTAATAGTCCGTATTTATAGAGAAAAAGAACAAGACAAAGTGCACGTGCTCACGCGCTGTCGATCAATAACAAGCGCGCGTCGTATTATCTTTAACCAATACTAAAACCCAAGATGGTATATTTTTCATTTGGATTGAATTTTAGATAATTTGGTCAAATAAAAAACTGCGTTTTGATGACCATATTTATCGAGCCTTAATTGTTTTTTTTCATTTCTTTCCCAATTTTGGAATTATTTTGTTAAGTTTTAAAAGTTTACTTGATAAATATTTGCTAATTATAAAAACCCCAATTAAAATAAAGATTTGTTAATTTAAAGCAAGAAAGCTAATAATGGCTAGAGTATTCTAATCATGTGATTGTACTCCAAAATATATTTCCATGGTTTATAAAAATGAAGATTTTGTTGACACAAATGTTAGTATGCATAATGTATCAATTAATAGTCCATAAAAATGAATTAATTTAATTTTGTTTTGAATATGATACAAAATAAATAATTATTTAATTAACTCAATTATTTGGTTGCGAATATTTTATTTTATATTTCATTTGGTACAATAATATATATATATATATATATATATATATATATATATATGTTTTGCGAAAGAAATAGATCTTAGTTTAGTTTAATTCTACAAGTCCAATTATACCAGCAAGTTTTAACATGTTTTAAATTAGCAATATAACTTGAGGTAGTGAGTTTTCCAAATCAATTAACATTGATTTTTTAAATTTTAAATTATTTACTATACTATTTATTTTAATTGATTTTCAACCATAACATTTTTATTTTAAATACCATTAAGGTTGATAATGGATAATTAGTTTGGTAGCCACTTGATTTTGGATTGACGGTAAAAACCAGTGTATTGATTAAGGATATAAAATAACTCTGTAGAGGTTTCATGTATTTATAGATTTAATATGCTAAAAGCTCATAGACATCACTATGAATATATATTATCCTTCTCAATAAAAAAATGAACAACCAATATTATATATTTTAGTTTTGCACTATTTTATCGTTTTAGATTCTTTATCTAAATTTGTAAGGTGATAGATCAAATTGATCAGAATCATGTCATTGGCATCGTCTAAAATTGTAAGGTGATAGATCCAAATTATCATACTTTTAGTGTGGCATAACCTTCTAAGACAATAGTACTTTAAGCTTAGTTAGAAATAAACGTTGGATTTGTGCATCCGGACTACTACTCCCGAACCTCGAACTGAGCTGCCAGCTGCAACCTCACCCACTTGTTATACAACCTTGGACTAAACATTACCACTTTTTTCCAGAAATGTAATGTTAAGTTTCAGAGGAGATTCTATTCTCACGTATTGAGTATTTTTCAATACTTTCTTGGGGAAATGCCTTAACCTAGTTCAATCAGCTCCTGCGAGTTTCCATCTTAATCTTTGATATGCTTTGGATTTTTTGAAAAACCAATTTATAAGGAGAAAATAGATTAATGGTGATTGTGACTTCATCATGAATTATAAAAATATCTCGGTGAAAGTTTGATATATTATACTCGATATTTTGTTCAAACCAATAATTGTCTAAAAGATCAACATAAGGTTTTTTATTGTGTTTATTTTTTACAATGAATTATTCTGAGTTTATTACCATAAGACACTATTAAAAAGAAACCTCTAATTTTTTATGCTATTTTGGTCGTGACTCAAAGATAAAAATACAATGAGACTAAGGGTGGTTCCTAACCAAAACCCAAAAAGCCACCAACGTTAGAATTTAACTTTGATTTCGACTACGGTAACCTATCAAGAACCTTATTCACAACAGAATAAGTTCCACAGTCCTCTTGCTACCCCTTAATTGTAACACTACATGCTTCTATCAAGCAGAAAAAATCTCGCATAACCCTTTCCCATATAGTTCCTTCAGGCATAAGACAATATGATCGGAGAAATAAGTGGATTTGCAATTAAACCGAGTTAAGAAAAAATATGGCATACATTCAAAAAATACCAAAGACTTTGTATAGTTTTGAATGACATTCCTTATAGTGAAAACTTAAGAAATGATATATCCAACAAAAACAATTGCCCGTATCACAACGTCATTAGTAACTTGATAAATGAATATATGATTCTTAAGAAGAAGATACAAAGTTTGGTCAATGATAAAAACCAATTAAATTTGTCAAGTCATAGACAGGTCTTGTTCGATGAGATAATAGAACAAAGACCGGAAGCCCTCATAACAAAATATCTGGTAGTGGTTCCAAATGAAGAATGTAACATGGTATTATCGGATCAAGACAACGTGTATCTTGACCCGGATCCCAACTGGGATAACATAAGAACCATTTTTTTATTCTACTCGATGTTTGACCTCCACCCACTTCTACCGAGACCATTTCCCTCAACTTATCTTTGATGACGATGATACCAAACGAATATAAGAACCCAATGAGGTTTTTGTTATGATAATTGACAATATTACATAAGAGGGGGGTAGAATTCATAAGAATTCTTAATCAATATCGGGAGCTCCACTAACATCATATTCAAATTAACATGTGATAAGATAAAAATCCATTTGCTCATTCAAAATTCAGAAAATGTAGTACTTGGTTTCATAAGTGTGAGCACTCCAGTAAATGGAAATTTTGAAGTTAGGGTCATTTTGTGCATAGGCAAATTCATGAAACTCGTATTGTTTTTGTTCATAGTTATTCTATAATATTCCTCTTATAATGCAATTTTTGAGAGGTCGTAAATGGTGTGGTTTATTTTTTTCTGAGGGTAAGTTCGTAACTTTTGTTTAGAGTTTGTGGAAGTTTTGTAGGTATTTAATATTTGAGTAGAGAGTAGAGGGAGAATTAAGCAGCCTGGTTGTATTTAATTTTTATTACTCTCATTTAATGTAGGTGGTTGGGTATTTATACCCTTACGTTTGGGCCTTATGGGCTGTCGGGTCATGTTTAATGGACCCGGGTCAAGTTTAAGGACCCATGAGCTCTTAGTAGGAGAGCAGGCAGCTTAGTCAAGAAGTGATTAGGTTTTTAAGTACTTTAGTCCTTGTTCGAACAATCAAATAGATGAGGGGTTCGAACTTCCCTGTCCGGTTAGATGGTCTTTGTCTGAACTGTCCCTGTCCGAAGAGGTAACAGAATCCGGACTCATCTGTAACCCCTTTTTTAGGTGTTTGTTCAAATAACATTTGTCAAAACCTGAAAAATAGTCCGTTATTAGTGGCAGTCTTATCCGGACAGGTCTTCCGAATTGTGTTATGGTTTTATCCGGAGTGAAAAAGTTCTTTGAATCTAAACGGTTTTTTGCCAAGGTTCATGGGACACGTGTCACTCTTTAGTTGGTTGCTTTAGCCGTTTTTTCACCTTGGATTCCGCACCCACCTTCTCTGAAAAGCAACCTCTTCATTAATGAAGGTGACATCAGCGCCGTCTTTTAATAATTGCTAATCTTTTCGAATTCTCCTAGGAATCAAGGCTTCTTTTTTAGGTTTACTATAAATTAAGAAGTTTTTCCACTGTTTTGACCATCACTTTCATTTTTACTTTGATAATCTTCAGAGCTTTCTCTCTCAAACACAAGTTCTTGCTTAGGTCGTTTATGTTCACGGCAAGGAACACTCTGATCAAAGGTGGGTGGCTCAATCTATCTAAATGAGAAAAAGCACAAAAGTCGAAAGGGAAAGGCGCATCGCAACAGGCTTACCCACTTCCCCCATCGACAAACCAGCATTCTCAGCTACAGAGTCTGACCAGGGTTCTTCCTCCACAAAGGTTGTCAAACCGAAGAGGTTGTTTCAGACCAATCTTTCCCCTATCATCTCAGGTTCTTCGGTTCAAGAATCAGAACCCACAGTTGAGTCAGGTTTAACGGTTACCAGTTTTAAAAAACCCTCCCCATTCTCAGCCATGGGGTCAGATGCTGAAACTTCTCCTCACAAGCTGGCTGATCGAAGAAAAGGCCGGCTGGTCAAAGGGCAGGCTTCTCAGAGCACCCCTTCGAAATCGGGGGCCAAGGACAGCAGTAAAGGGTCAGAGGTGCCCATTAAAGCACCCAGGGACAGACTGTCCGGTCCGGAGGCCACTGGCTCAAGTCCCCGAAGAGAAACGTCTACATCAGAACCCCAACCGGAGGCTAGGATCCAATAGAGTACTGAAGCTCAGCAGTCCGGAAGTCAGGCTGATCCAACTCCAAACCTCCCCCTCATAACAACAACTGAAAATCCTTCCTCAATCATGGAGGAAATAATGGAGGACTCCATCGAAGAGGCTCCATTCGAGTCTGAACCATCCGGACAGACTATTGGTGTTGTTGCTGCCTAAAAGGATTAAGGCAAGGAAAAGCTATGCTTAAGGCATCCGGATCTGCCGGGGTGTCTTGAAGGAAAAGTGGGACCTTGTTTCCACAAGGTCAATATTAAATATCTCCTTGCCCTGCAAAAGATCAATTACACTTTCATCCATACAGCTGAGTTGGGCCGGATGCGTACAAAGTGGGGGATTCCGGAGAATGTGAAGATAAGAATCCCTATAGATCCTGAAACCCCCATGGATTGTAAACTCAGTGAAATAGTCATCTTCACTGAGCTCTTTAACTAGGGTTTAAGGTTCCCCTTGGATCCAGAAATAGTTAGGTATTTCCATCTCATCAAGCTCTGTCCCAATCAATTAAGCCCCAATGCCTGGTACACACTTATGGCCTGCATCATGGCCTCCAGGCTCTCCGGGATTCCTCTACCAATGGAGGAATTCGCTGCTGTGGCTAATCTCTGCAGGAACCACCACATCCCCTTCTATCACTTCAACATGGGTGATAATTATAAAGCAGTGGATGATCTGCTTGAGTCAAAGAGAAACTGGAGGACTCAATTCATGTTCGTAAGTGGTGCTTGGGAGAACAGGAGGAAAATCAAAGCCGGAGTCAACCCAAGTCTCCTCACCAGCAGATGGAGGAGTGATCATAAGGGTCCTACTTTATATTCTTTTTTTCTACTTTTATTGAATTTGCTTAAACTAACTGGTCTTGTCTTTTTCTTAGCAGAACTGCCTAAGGACTTCAATGACTACCTAAAGTCCGGGCAGACCACTTGCACCAAGATCAACACTTGGGCTGCTGAGAAATGGGGGAACCGGTTTCACGATGCTTTCACAGTAGGCAACTTTGCAAGGTCCCACCTCTGGAACACTACTGGTCGGAGGGACTTGACTTGGGAAGAACTCACCACTCCACCCCTTCCGGATGTAGTCCTCAAGAGAACATACGAACTGGATGGGTCACTTTACCTGCCAGGCCGGGCCAAGGCCCCGAGTAAAATGAAAGGCAAGAAGAATAAAGGCAAGAATGTGGTAGGTGAAGCTGACCCTTCTGGGGTGGAGGAGGCTGTTCCAACAAATCCGGAGGGGCCAGCCCCAAACCAGATCGATGCGGCTCTCTTAGAAGTGGTATAGAAGGAGAGTGTTAGGCAAGAGGTTCAATCCCCAAAACCCTCAAGGGCTTCCAAAAGAGACCGAAAACGGGGAGCTGAAAGCAAGGACAGGGAGGCTAAGAAGAAAAAGACCTCCAAGGGTGATGAACTTTCTCTCCGGCCTCCGGAGCCTCTCCCCCATGTTGATCCTACTGATCCAACACAAGCAGAGGAGATCCCTGGTGATTTTTAAACCGATGAGGTTGGAGGAGGAGACCTTAGTATTGATGGGGTTGACATCACCGGTCTCGATGGGCTTGGTGACTACTTTGCCAACCTCCCCAGAGATGATTTTGATGGGCCTTACCTCCCTTCGAGTACTTCGAACACTGTCACTTTTAATGGTAAGACTTTAACTGTTTCAAGTGAAAGGGATATTATAGCTCACTCTATATTAAGTAGTGTTCAGCCAGTGCTTGTGTTGGAGAAGCAAGTTCGAAGTCAGGCAGATACTATCAAAGAGCTCAAGTATGACAAAGAGAGACTCTCCGATGACCTTCTTACTGCCAATCAACATTCTGACATTCTAAAGGAAGAAAACGAGGAGCTGAAAAAGAACCAAGAGGGGTGGACCACTAAAGTTGCTTCTCTAGAAGATACTATCAGGGAGCTCCGGGAGAAGTTGTCAGGAGTAGAGAAAGATCTCACCTCTTCAAAAGAGGAGGGGAAATCCAAGGATCAAGTCATCCACAACTTAAAAATGACAAGATTGCGCTTGAGAACACAGTGTCCAAGGCTGCAGAGGCGAAAGCTGATCTGCTAAAAGAGTAGGAGGCCAAAATTCAGGCCAAGATCGATGCTTACGCTAACAATGTAATAAACACTCAAGAGGAAATGTATGCCAAGGTGAAATCGGACATGGTCCTACTCTTCGATGAGAAGTTACCGAAGAGGAACCTGGGAGATTTGTGGCTTCACGTAGAGTACGAAGACCTTCCCTTCCACACCATGGCTGATGGAGACTTGCATGATTATTCCAGTGCTTCCTCCTCTGACGAAGAAGAAGAAAATACCAAGGAGGGCCCTCTCGAAGAGAAAGACGATCCCAAGGGGAAGAAGAAGATAAGTGAGGCTGAGCCATCTTCAAAGGCTCAGTCTTAAATTATGAATTATCTTTTCACTTTTATGTTATCTAAACTAAAGTCCTTGGAAGGCCAAGGCATTCTTTTTGTTATTGTGTCCGGTATCTGACCGGATAGATCCTTTTCTCTGTTTGACAATTTAAAAGTCCTTGGAAGGCCAAGGCACTTAAGTTATTTTAATGAACATCTTTGTTTTGCACAATTCTCGCATCCTTTCATAGTTTGTTTCAATTTTGGTGGCTAGTGTTTAAATAGCCCATAGTTATTTCATAAATAATCTAAAGTGAGAGAGTTTAAATTCTCCAATGACAAATGTTTAAGTGGTCATCATTCTTTTACTTCAATCCGGATGGTGTGACAAAAAACAAAGTAAGAACACTTCGAATTTTTTTAAGAAGGCATCAAATTTTATTAAAAAGCCCGGACACCTCATTAAAACCTCCCCGTGCCACCAGGGTAGGAAAGAGTATGCCCCCAAATATTTACATGGATGTTTAAACAAGTAAATATTTACATAGATTCTACTCCAAGTACATCCGGAGATGTTCAATATTCCAATGGTGGGTCAAAACCCTTCCAGCCTTGTCTTCTAGCCAATATCTTCCAGGTTTAAGCCTTTCAACGACCATATAAGGTCCTTCCCAAGTTGGGGCCAGTTTGCCTAGCAGCTTCTCTTTAGTGTGTAAGAAGACTTTCCTCAATACCTTGTCCCCCCCGCTGGAAATCCCTTCTTTTAATTCTAGAAGCAAACCTGCTTCTCATCAAACCTTGATAGTGTGCAGCTCTAAGGTGAGCATTAACTCGTCTTTCCTCTATTAGGTCGAGCTGACCTCTGATTTCCACTTCGTTAGCGTGTTCGAAGAAGTTGTGAACCCGAAATGATGGGAGAGTTGCTTCTATGGGAGCTATTGCATCCATCCCATAGACCAAGGCAAAGGGTGACTCCTGTGTCGTAGCCCCAGGTGTAGTCCGGTAGGCCCACAAGACCTCTTGCAAATAACTAGGCCACTTCCCAGCAGCCCCTTCCAAATTCTTTTTTAAACCGGATAGTATAGTTCTGTTAGCCACTTCAACTTGTCCATTTTCTTGTGGGTGGAAAGGTGAAGAGAAACAATGTTGTATACCCTTTGAGGCCCGTTGTCTGTCGTTATTTTTTGTGGAACACCAAATCTGCAACAGATGTTGGATAAAATGAATTTTATGACAGCTTTTGATGTTGTTCCTGCCAAGGGGGCTGCTTCAATCCACTTTGAAAAGTAATCTATAGCAACAATTATTGTTCTGCGCCCACCGGACGCCATGGGAAGAGGTCCCACCAAATCCAACCCCCATCGAGCAAAAGGTATAGGCTCATAATTGACTCTAAAGGGATGGCTGGGACATGAATTTCATTGCTATATCTTTGGCATGGATCATACCTTCTCACCAGCTCCTTAGCATCCTGCATTATAGAGGGCCAATAATAGCCAGCCAGTAAAACTCTCCGTGTCAGAGCCCTGAATCCACAGTGAGCTGATTCCTCACCATCATTCAATTCAGAGAGGACTACTTGAGACTCATCATCTCCCAAACATCGCAAAATAGGTTTACTGTAAGACTTCTTATACAGAACGTCTATTAGTATGATAAAACCACGAGCTTTGTGCTTCATTTTTCTTACTAGTGCTTTATCCTGAGGCAGGATGCCATCGGAGAGATATTGCAGGAGAGGAAACCTCCAGTCTTGGGGTTGTTTTATCCGTACATCGAAAATTTCTTCCTCTTTACCTACGTTAAGTTGAATGGAAGGGCTCTCCAGTACATGGATCCAAGGATATGACTCAGTGTATGCTATGGTTGCCAGTGAATCTGCTAGTTCATTCTCTGCCCGGGGTATATGCTCATAAACAACGCTTTTGAACTTAAGAGCCTCATTTTTAAGAAGAAGCAAGTACTTCACTAGTTGCTCCTTTTTTGCCTCAGATTGACCTTGTACATGGTGGACAAGAAGCTGAGAATCACTCATCATCTTGACCCTTTTGGCCCCACATATATAAGATAACTTTAAACCAGCTATAGTTGCTTCGTATTCAGACTCATTGTTTGAGGCCCTGAAAGCAAAACATATAGCCTGGTACATTATGTCACCATATGGAGAAGTCAAACACACCCCTGCACCACATCCCATAGTACTGGACCCACCATCCGTCCGGATGACCCAGACCTTTTTGTCTTTCATCTCAGTGGTTTGCTCCGAATCCCTATCAGAGTGGAATTCAACTAAAAAGTCAGCCACAACTTGGGCTTTGACTGGTGTTCAAGGAGCAAAATCAATATCGAAGTCCCCTAATTCCACTGACCACTTAGTCATTCTACTTGAAATGTCTTCCTTTTGGAGAAGATTCTTCAAGGGAAAAGATGTTCGAACGATAATAGGATGAGCCTAAAAATAAGGCCTCATCTTCCTTGCAGCAATCACCAAGGCTAAGGCTAACTTTTCGAGTTTCAAATAACGCTTTTCTGCATCTATCAAGCTCTTGCTGATGTAGTACACCGGATGGGGGTAATTATCCACCTCTCTTACCAATACAGCACTGATGGCACAACTTGAAACTGCCAAATATACGAAGAGTGTCTCTCCATCAACAGGTTTAAATGAAGTCTTGGGGGAGGACATATGTTTCTTAATTTCATCGAAAGCCTCATCACACTGTGAAGTCCAGTCAAACCCTTTTGCACCCTTTAGAGTTTGGAAAAACGGGGCACATCTGTCCGAAGACCTTGAGATGAATCGATTTAAAGCAGCCAACCTCCCCGTCAACCGTTGTACTTTTTTAACATTCGGAGGAGGCTCCATTTGGAACAAAGCATTAAGTTGGTCTGGATTGGGTTGTATCCCTCGCTCACTTATTATGTAACCCATGAACTTCCCGGACTGCACTCCGAACACACATTTTTCTGGATTTAACTTCAAATTCACTTTTACCAAGTTGGCAAAATTTTCTTGGAGGTCTACTAAGTGAAGCTGCTCATCCACACTTTTCACCATCATGTCATCAATGTATACTTCCATATTTCTTCCAATTTGATCAGCAAAGGCTTTGTTAACCAGTCTCTGATAAGTAGCCCCAGTATTTTTCAATCCGAATGGCATCACTTTATAGCAATGAAGACCCTTATTAGTGAAAAACATGGTATACTCTTGAACCTTCAGGATCTACTTGAATCTGATTGTACCCGGAGAAATCATCCATAAAGGAAAGTAGCTTATTCCCAGAAGTGGAGTCTACTAGCTATTCAATTCGGGGAACTGGATATAAATCTTTCGGGCAAGCCCTATTGAGATCTGTGAAGTCAATGCACATACCCCACTTGCCATTTTTATTTTTCACCAAGACCGGGTTGGCAGTCCATAAAGGATATTGAGACTCCTTTATATGCCCCATTTTTGTGAGCCTGTCAACTTCTTGAACAATAACATCAGCCTTTTCCTTGGAAAAAGCGCTTCTCTTTTGTACCACAGGTGCTATGTCTCTCCGGATGGATAGGTGATGTGATATAATGTCTATTGGAACCCCTGTTACATCAGCATTGCACCAAGCAAAAACATGCTGATGGTCTTTTAAAAACTTCAACATTCTATTCTTCAGTTCGGATGGCATTTTGGACCCTATCTTAACACTTTTTCCTTCTTCTAAAGAATGTGTTTCTACTTCTTCAACTGGTATCAATACTCCAGGGGTCTCTCTGGGGTCATCAATTTCACCCTCACCCCCAGAAATCCCCTCAAACTTCTATTCTTCGTTGATACAAACTGCCCCCAACGTCCGTGGAGCCAGTGCAGTAGCATAACATTCTCTTGCAACATTTTGACTGCTTCAGACAACTCTCACTTGTCCTTGAACAGCATATTTCAAACATTGGTGGACTGTAGAGGCCAGTGCATCCTAGAGAGCCAAGACCTCCCTAAAATAACATTATAACAAGTGGGACAATCCACCACAATAAAAAGTATCCTGACCATTTTCTTGAAAGGGCCCTTGCCCAACAAAACTTCTTCTTCGAACTCCCCGATCACATCTGCTGAGCTCCCAGTGAAGCCCACAATTGATCTGTCTGAATGCTGAATTACGGATGGATTTTTCATCTTTTTGTAAGTGGTTAAGAAGAGGATATTGGCTGAGCTTCCAGTATCCACCAAGATTCGTCTTATGTCGTTTCCCCCAATGGATGCTCCTTTGACGACAACATCTTCATGAGGGCCAACTATATCTCTTAAGTCATCTTCATCAAAAACAATGAAGGGAAATGGAATTTGTGACTAATAAGAGGTCATGCCTCCTTCTAGCTGGGTGGCTAAAGTATGAATGTTCCTCTTCCTTGAAGAAGCGGTAGGAGCTGTCATAGTATCCCATATGAAAATCTTAAGTGACTCAAAAACTTTAATCAACCCGGAGACCGTTTTACAATGTTCTTCAATGGCACCCACTCTATTTCGAGTTGGATCGGGATCCAGGTATTCGGATTCTATATCAAATCTTTTGATTATTACCATAGCCCCCTCCAGAGCAACATTGCTTGGACCAACCCGGTGAGTATTGTCAGGCCTATTTCCTCCTCTTCTTTTGACATATGCCCCCAGCTTTCCTCTTTCAATCAAGTTCTGAACCTCTTGTTTCAAGGCTATACAATCGTCAGTGGTATGGCCAGTAGCATTATGGTACTAGCAGAAAGAGTTGTTACGATATTCCCTAGGGGGTTGCAGTGCAGTCGGTTTTCTATAATGCATTTCTTCCTTTGTTTTATCATAGATGGTGGCCACATTTTCTTTCAATTCTGCAAACCACTCCGGTTGGACCCAAGTCCCCCTCTTATTTCTAGATTGTTGACTCTGGGCAGATGCGGCTGGCTGAGATTGAGCTTTGGCCCTGTTATGTGCCTGTCCGGTCTCCCTTGCCTTGTTCCCGGACTGATTTTGGTTAGGGTTTGATGCAACCGGGGCAGACCTCACCTGCCTGTGCACCCTAGTTTTCTTCGTTTCATCAACATTGATCTGCTTTCCGACTTGATTCAGCAAACCTCCCCAAGTCATGGCTTTCTTCCTGGTTACTGAATCAGCCAAATTTCCAGGGTTCAAGCCCTGTCTCAAGGATGCTATTGCTACTTGCTCGAAGCAATCAGCCAATCCATTTTTGGTGTTTACAAAACGACTTATGTATTCCTTTAATGATTCGTTTGGTTCTTGGGCACAATGGATTATTGTGTCCCCATTTCCCTTCAACTCTTTACTCCCAACAAACTGTCTTCGAAAGGCCACCCAAAAGGTATCAAAATTCTTGATGCAGCCCTGAGGTAGGCTGTTATACCACTTCAGAGCACTCCCCGTACAGGATTGGGAGAATGCTCTACAGAGTAACTTGTCGTCATCATCAAAGTTCATCATGAAGTTTTTAAATTGCTCTAAATGGTTGTCCGGATCAGTACTGCCATCGCACTTTTCCATTTTGGTGCTATCAAACCTCTTAGGGAGGTTCCCGGACAGAATCTTGGAAGACAATGGGTATTGTCTCCAATTCCGGCCACGACTGAACACAGTATCCTCATTGGGAGTTGCAAATATACTTAGTTCGTCGTGGAAGGCAAAGGGATCCATCAGCATCCGGTCTACATGTCTCCGGCTGTGAGATGATCCTTTGCATATATTATTCTTCAATTTCCCATGTCTATCCCTTTTTCTTGAATATTTTTTAATCAACTTTTGCTTCTTTTTGGATCGGCCCTCATCAATGCTGGAGGACAAGGATTCTTCAACTCCTTCCTCATCCGAGGAGCTACCAGAAGACTCTGAGTCTGAGTCAGAACTCTCCACTGGCTTAGACCGGTGAGACTTTTTGGAGCTAGCATGAGTCTTTTTGGTACTTACATGAGTCTTTGAAAGCTCGTGCTCTCTAGGGTTATCGGTATCATGAGCAACTGATGATTTTGACTTATCATTCATGCCCATCTTAGCCTTTTCTGCCCTCAGAGCTTCTCTCTTGCCCTTTAATCTATCGCGCTCCTCGATGGTATACTCATCATTTTCACCCACCACTTCAAGCAACGCTGGTGGTACTTCTGGGGCGTCCGGATTCATTCGAACTGATTTTTCCTGTTGGTTTCGAATGCTTGATTCAGGAACCTTTCTCTCCCACTGTAGTCGCCAATTTGGTGTGGTTTATTTTTGTCTAAGGGTAAGTTCGTAACTTTTGTTTAGAGTTTGTGGAAGTTTTGTAGGTATTTAATATTTGAGTATAGAGTAGAGGGAGAATTAAGCAGCCTAGTTGTATTTAATTTTCATTACCCTCATTTAATATAGGTGGTTGGGTATTTATACCCTTACGTTTGGGCCTTATGGGCTGTCGGGTCATGTTTAATGGACCCGGGTCAAGTTTAAGGACCCATGAGCTCTTAGTAGGAGAGCAGGTAGCTTAGTCAAGAAGTGATTAGGTTTTTAAGTACTTTAGTCCTTGTTCGAATAGTCAAATGGATAAGGGGTTCGAACTGCCCTGTCCGGTTAGATGGTCTTTGTCCGAATTTTCCCTGTCCGAAGAGGTAACAGAATCCAGACTCATCAGTAGATTAATATGATGTGGCTTATTTCTTCTATTATGCATCTATTTTACGTTATGTTGCAGAGATTAAGGTTGGGTGAATTAGAAACAACTATAAAGTCGTCTTCAAATATTATACAACTTTTATGGATTTGAAAAAATAACAGTCATGGACGACCCAAGAGAGGCCCCGAGCTTAGTATAACATGTCAATATACCCACATCTTTGAGTTTAAATAAGGTAAATGTTTGAATATTGGGATTTTATTTCTGGGTGACCTCATATATGAATTGATACCTTTCTTACTTATATGTATTTTCTTAGAAAATAGAAGATGTGACGGGAGTACTTTCACATATTGTTTGTCACAAGTTATTTGTTAACCTCAGTGACAGACTCATAAATCAGATACACATGCTTCTTTTTAGAAAATATTTGAGGGTTATAGTTGATGGTTTCATAAATATCCAAGCAGTATTATGGTCTAAGAAGTTTCGCGAATCAAAGATTGTAAAGAGAGAAACACGAGAATTCTAGAGAGAAAATGTGTCAAAAGTAATAATAAAGTAATAATAGTTCATATTTTTTCAAAAATGGATACATTGCTTTATATAGTAACAGTAGTGGTCTATTTAGGGCTATTTCACCCTGTTATTCTACTAAGTAACATATATTTGTTCTTTATTACATAAATAACCCTAATGTTAAACATTTATTAGACTTACATCACACAGTAATTACCGGCCCAATAAATAGCCAGTTGGACAAGCATATCGTATATTTCATACCTTTATCCATAACTCTTTCATCTTAGGCATTGCTTCAGACTTCTACGAGTTGCACTTAGCCATATGATCCGAATTGAATTGGATTTTTCATGCGAATTGGTTTTTACCTTTATCTAGTGATTGGGTTATCCTCCAAGTGCTCATGTGATATAAAACGGATCAGTTCATACGAAAATTTCCTAGGTAGGTTCTAAAATAGAAGTTATTAGTTTTGCACTCGTGCACTATGTGTGCCTTTCTCGTACAAATACCACCAAGTCGTTCAACCTATGCTATAGATCCTTCATCATAAAATCTGGAGAATTTATACGAGAAAAACCTTTCCAGTTTCCTATGTGCATGCCAGTTGAAAGGTGGGAGAACAACTGTGAGACTTTTCCACTTCTCATTTACAATTATTGCTAGAGAAATATATATATATATATATATATATATATATATATATATATATATAATTTGTCATCACCGCAAAAACAACTTCTCGGTCAAGAAACCACCGCAAAGTATATATTGGTTCCCTTGTTAGAAAAATCTTTAACCTTCTGAGATAATATCCATTCATGAAAAAGAAATTACTGTTCGGGCCAAATAAAATAAAGTTGTTGGAATCATGGACGAGAAGCTTGTATTCTTATCAATTTATCATGCATATATTCTTATTTAGATTACAAACAAATTTAAATATATCCAAATGACTAAAAGAGCATTGCATTCATAATTGATCAGGGTTTCCATTAGTACAAGGTTATGCATTTTTGGGTAAAATACGGGAAAGACTCACCAAAGTTTGGTTATTAAGGATATCTGCGATCATGTATGCCAAAATATCGAGGTTTATATGTATGAAATTCTATTCAAGGATACTGATGATTGCTACACATAATCGACGTCGTGGTAACATTCAAACATACGTTCTATGAAACTTGAGTTGAATCAAGAGAACTATTTATTTGGGGTTATATATGGTAATTTTCTTCGTTAATTGGTATATGAAAGGGGGATAAAAGCTAATCTATCATAGTTAGAAGCTCTAGATTCAGTTTTACCCCCTAAGTCCATCAAAGAGGTTCAACTATTGCCATGGGGTTAACATAGATTAATATATTTATCAATCGGTCGTCGAACAACTGTTTCCATTTATTCCAAGTGTTGAAGAAGGTCATCATTATCTACTAATTTGAAGAGTGCGGTCATGCATTTAATAAAATCAAGGAAAATTTGTCGTCTCTAGAAGTTCTATCAAATCCTTTCTTAACCAAAAAAACTATATGTTTACCTATAAATGTCTGATTATGTTGCGAGCGTTATATTGGCTATGAAGGTAGATAAAAATTTAAAGCTCGACTATTACATAACCAAAATATTATTTGATGCAGAAACAAATATCTTCAACTAGGGAATCTAGCACTCACACTGGTTGTAGCGGCAACAAAAATAAGGTCATATCACTCGATCATAATTTGAACATTCATCCCTCTTTGAAATATCCTTCAGAGTCCAAACGTATCTAAGCACATAATATGGTGGTTGGTATAGTTAGGGGACTCTAACATAAATTTTAAGCCAAGGACTGCGATCAAAGATCAGATTTTTGAAAACTTCTTGATAGAGTTTCATGCTCAAAGACATGTACTTTCTCATGAGATCTATATACCGTAGTATTTAGTTTAGATTGTTGGTTGGTCTAGGTTTTTTGGTTTTGGGGCAGGGGTTCAGTTGATATCCTCTACAAGAGAGGCCATGCATCAAGAAATTCGCTTCAGTTTCTAAGCTTCTAATAATGAGGTTGAGCATGAGGCATCTCACATGCCTTAGTTTAACTTTAATATGTAGAGCAGTGAGGGTATGTTACTTAGTGATTCCAATATTCTTCTCAATCATGTCATTACTCAAGTATATAAACACAAAAACTATACGATAAAATACCTTAATATTCTAAAATAGTAGGCATACACTTTCAAGGTTGTCCACTATGATCACGTTCCTAAAGCCAAAAACTCGATGGTTGGAATTTTAGCTTCCATGATATATGTCGGAGAAGCTTCATAGGTAGTCCTTCAAAAGCGATATTCAACTGAAAGAGAGCTTGAAATTTTAGGAGAAATAAAATTAGATATCCGCGTAATTAAATTTTAAAATTTATAGTCTAAAATAAAGAAGTAACAACTAAATGTAACATTTCAATTAGACAAACTTGTTGCACTTAGCTTGAATTTCTCAGCTTGTACATGTATGATATTGGGATGACCATTACTTAATAAAGTTCTTTGTCATCATATTCTAAGTTATCTCGACCTTGATGAGTCTTGCATTGTTCTTGAGAAGCTCCACGATGGAGTATGTTATACTCATTGCGGATATAAAACCCTAATGAGAAGAGTTTTTTTTAGTATGGTACTACTGGCCAAGGATAATGATTGATCCTAAACAGTTTATAAATAAGGAAGACACCTGTTAGCGATTTACAAACATCATTCATCGTTTGGTGGTATCCCTAAAACTATATTATAAGATTTTTCATTTGACAAATGATGTGTGGATCTTGGTGGAACTCTTTCTAAAGCATCTAAAATACATCAGTATATTGTTGTCGAAATGGATTACTTCTTGAAGTTGGTGAAATCAGAACCACTAACAATAATAAGGGAAAGTGATGTAATCATATTTATTAAATATAACCTTTAATATTGGTCTGGTATGTTAAAAATAGTTATGAATGATAATGACCTTCGATTTCATAACGTAAAGTAATATTTTTTCTACGGAACAAGTGGTATCTAACAATACTTCACAACACATTTTCATCATTTATATAATGGAAAAGTTGAAGGAAGAAACTAAAAAATTATGTATGGGCTGAAAAATAATTTAAGAGGGGATAGCGGAGAAAGGGCATAACCTTTTGAGGGAGGTCTTATGAGCATATAGAACGACCCTCGAATGGCTACTAGAAAAACTTATTTTGTATTAGTTTATGGCATGGACGTAGTTGGAGTCGGTGACATCATCTTACCTTCTCTTTTACTCACTAATTAATCTGCTTAAAATAATATTGTCGGAAGAATGATTGAGTTACATGTGATAGAGAAATAATACAGCTTATCTCATGGTACATCACTAGCAAACTATAATTTAAATAAGGTATGATTCCTAACTCCCCTTTCACGAGTTCAGTATAGGAGATAAGGTACTCATAAATTTTTTCCAACACATTAGATCCCACAAACAGAAAGATTGGAACTAAATTGGGAAGGATTGTATATAGTCTCAGAAAAGGTTAAGGCATAGACATATAAACACATCGAACATTTGAAGCTTTATTAATCATAAACTTATAATTTAAAAAAAATGTAATTCGGATGCAATGACAGGTGGTGCATTTTTTCCTACCATGGTGGCACATGAAGGTGTTTAACTATATATCGACATAGCGAACTAATTAATATATGTTTTTGTCATTTATTTTGTGACTAACGGTTAACTGAAAGTTATGAATGTATGTTTGTGATTTTGTTTTCTCCAAAATATTACGACTTACTATAAAGTTCTCAAAAATTATAAATTCTAAATAGTTAGCGTACATATATAAAAGACATATATGGTTATAATCATAACAAATAAATAAAAAATTGTATATATCTCTTATAATAATTTTTATTATTACTAATTTAACCAAAACAAAGAATAATTAAACACTTTTCACTATTAAATGTATGAAAACAACACAATTAAAATATGACTACAGAATTAAAATAAAAAATTTATTCTTATCTTATATTATATAATAGGCCAAAACTGTGTATAAATTGGATATGAATAAATGTGCCAAATTATCTAAACTTATTGTAATTTTATTAAAATCATGTTGTAAACATAGCGTTGAAGGTCAAAATTAAAAGTTTATATTGTCTAACTACAATGAAATATTGGTCGGCTACCTAGAAGATACACAAAATATTATCCAATTTAATATTTAAAATCGGTATATACAAGTCCGTTGTAATTGATAAATAATAGTATAAAATCAATATTTATTGGTTGGTAAGTCAAGATCAAAATTAAAATTTTATATTAAACATATAAAATTTTAATTTTAGATATTATTTATTAACATTTAGAAAAATAATCATTTTGTTATCTTTATAAGGTTTTTGTTTTGCCATTGCTGCTAAATTTTACATAAAACAAGTTTTTATACTCTACAAGTAGAATTGAACAACACTATGATCAAATTATTATTTTTCATTAATCATGCAAAAAACTAACTTTACTTATACTTAAAAAATTGAAAGATGAAATTAATTCATAATAGTAGTTAATATTTAAAAAAAAAGATAAATTGCACGTGCTTACCTGTTGTCGACCAATGATAAATGTGTCATACTGACTCTAACTGTAACCGAGTGTTTATAATACTGACTCTAACTGTAACCGAGTGTTTATCCGACTATTATTGACTAATTATCTAATTATAATAACCTTACTAAAATAAATATTTGTTAATTTAAAGCAGATAAGTAATGATGGTTAGAGTATTTCCATGTTATTATACAATTAACCTAAAAAAATTGTTACAAATTTTAAAATAAGCAATTTTGTTGAAAAGTATGCATCCAAATTTTAATAAATAATATATAAATTAATAGGTCATAGAAAAAACAATGAATTATCTATAATTTAACAATTAATTTAATTTTGTTACAAACATAATACAAAATATATAATTACTTAATTTACTTAATTATTTAGTTCGACGTAATCTATTTTTTATTTCATTTGTGACAATAATAAAAGTTTACTGATTGAAATAAAGATGAGCAGGACACACACAAAATCCAATAAAATATATTATATGCTTTTTTTAAATGACAAATAAAACTTAATTTAATTTAATTCAATGAGTTTGATTAGACCAACAAGTTTTAATATTTCTTACATAAAAAATATAACGGGAGATAATAGGTTTTACAAGTTATTATACATCATAAAATGTTATTTATTTTTATTGAATTTCAACCATAATTTTTATTTTATTATTATTTAGATTGATAAAGATAATTATTCAGATATCCATTTGATTTTGGATCAACATTATGAATAGATGTATTGAATAAGGGTGTAAAATAACAGAATTTTATGTATTTATGGATTTAATATGGCATCATCTCTGAAAAGTGTTAGGTGGTTCAGAAGTATGTGTGCTTTTGGTGTAGGAGAACCTTATGCAATAACTGAAATAGAGGGGCGTTGTCACCCATCAAGGATATGTAAACTTCACTGGCCTAATAGTACTTTATGTTCAGTGTAATGTCAGGTCTACGCGGCCGAACAAATAAACCTTCGGGAACCAAAGGAGAATGTGGTCTCAAGATCTTCACCTCTGAGGTGAAAGGTGAAACAAATTTTATGAAGATGGAAATAACTGAGGAGGATTATTGATATTCTGAATTCTTGTTGCATTTCTGTCCTGATAGAAGCTATGGATCTCTCAAGAGAGTGTCTGACTTGATGTCATTATTTTTCCTCTTCTACCAGTGTAGGTAAATCCATGATAGTGAGAATACTATTTCTTTTTCTACCAAAAAGAGCCACCGTTGGTGGAGAATAACTCATACAAGACGCTATTACTCCTAATATATATGCACCATCTTCGAAGCTTAGCACTTAAGGGAGAGATCGAGCGTGTCCAAACCACGGCTCCCAAGCCTCGAATCAAGCCTCAACTACAACCTCACTCACTCGCTCCACAACCTTATAATAAACCTTTTAATGCTCATCTTATCACTTTTCACCATTCGGCTCTAAGTCAAAGTTAGGATTTTAACCTCATGCACCTAACTATTTCGGCTACAACCTCTTTGCTCATTTTGGCCCTTATATTTGCCAAAAGATAATCTATCATAATCCAGATATGTTTTAGGTTTCTAATCAATTCATGTGTTGAAATAATGGAGCATGGTAACCTTCTTAAAATACAACCTAGTAAGATGGCCCCTAGCTTTAGATATTTTATATGTTTATTCCAATAGAGCAATAAAAAACATAATGTTAAACCCTAAGGGAGATGATAGACTCTTATGTTAAGTATTTTACATTACTTTAAAAGTAAAATACCCTAACCTGGTTCAATCAGCTCCCACCAGGTTCCATCTAAATTTTTAATAAGCTTTAGACTTTGTTCAAATATCAATTCATCCGAAAAAAATAAATTAAGACTGATAGTGACATCATGCATTGTAAGAAGGATCTCGATGATAATTTGATATATAATACTCGATATGTTTTGAAAATAAGAATAGCATTGAAGATCATCATGAAATTTTTAATTGTGTATCTTTTTTATAAGGGATCCTTACGGGTTTATTAACATAAGAAACTATAAAGAATAAAAATCTAACCTTTAGTGATCTTTTGGCCTCAAATAAAAGTTGAAGAAACAATGATACTATGGGTGGTTCCTCACTTTTGATTCATGTTTTTGGATTCCATTATACCTCCTAATACTAAATTTTTATTATTGCAGATGGGAAACATCCAATACTCTCGTTCATATTCCTCTATGAAGGTTTACAATAGCATAAGACTTTATAATTTCTACAAGGACTTCAAAATTGAAGTGACTTGACTAACAAATGAGGAAATGGATTTTATATGATCGATATCGATGCATCAATTGTCAATTATTCCTGAAGAATCCTCACACCTCAGGTGTGTGATTATTAATTTTAGGAAATTTTTCTCGTGTTTGTTTTATTTATATATCTCACCTTGGAAATGGTTATTATTCTATGATGTTCCTCACTTCTCACACCCAACTTATGTTTTTGTGTTCCAATTTTGATATTCACTTTCAAATTTATATACATATACTTAGCTAAGATGAGCATAAGAATTCAATGTATTACTGAAATTTATTTTTTTTTAAATGGTGTTGAGTACATAAGAGAATGTAATTATGATAAGGAAAATAAGATGAAAGAAAATATAATATTTTGTATACGTTAGGTTCACAAGTTTAACTTACTGACCATGGTTTTAATTACATTTCTACTTGTAGTCTGCTAAACAATTGAGTGATTTGATGGTTTCTACTAGAGATAATTCTTGAAATTTTAGCTGGAAATTACATCTTTATTTTATTGAAGAGAATAGTAAGTATTAATCATAAATAATACAATTGGTTCCGGAAATTATCTCATAGGCATGTAGTAATATTCAACAGTAGAGCTAAGAGTTTGAAAGTCATAAATATAAATAAAATGTCTATTTAACTAATATAAGTAACGTTGTAAATCTTAGTCATATATTCGTTGGATAGAGCATTAGGCTGTTCTAGAAATTTAGTTGAAGATGAATTTATATTCTTGGTATGTTAAAAGGATAAGTAAATAGTAAATGTAGATAAGATATTTTTATTTGGGGGGGATATCTATGCATTTAAAAAATTATAAAGCTTAGTCGTTCTTGAAATCCATAATATGAGATTATGTATCTTAAGCATATATTATATATTTGAAGTAAATATTATATATATTTTTATCCTCATATGCATAACAAGTTATAATTCACTTTAGATTTATTTGGACATTCAAAATGTCAATATTTATTATTATGAAATTTGTCTTGTAAATAAAGTTTTCAGTGGAGAAAATTATGGTATATCTAAGGTTGTTGCTAATCTTGTGGCTTCTTCCTCTGCTGAGCAACTTGGAAGAGGTATGTAGTTTTCTTTTTCATTTTGTACTCATGTGTAATTTTCAAGTGTAAAAAATAATATATAATGTTCAACCAAATTAATATATTGAGATATAATGTTCAACCAAAATTTGTATAATGTTATATGATGTATTTTGAAATTATAAAATACGATTGTAATGTTTTGCACGAGTTGCAATGTATGCAATTTTTTTTCAATTTTATTAAATTTAAAAATAGATTTACAACGGATTGGCAACGAGAATAGTATGTTTGAAATTAAAATTAGCAACGATGTTGCAACGATATTAATCAAGTTTACAACAAAATTCAAATCACGTGGCCTAAATATTGACATGATATTTTGTAATATATTTACAAATAAATTTACAACGACGTGACTTGTTTTCATTCAGGTCAAATTAGTAACATATTACTGTTGCAACTGCTACCCGGTCGGAATTGTTTTCTATTTGCGACGAGTGGTTCCCGTTGTAAATTTATTATAAAATTCATATAAGCAATGGATAGTGATGAATTTTGTATTTATTTTATTCAGTCTTTTGTAAAAATGGATTCATCTAGTAGTGTGTTGTAGTATTGAGGCCGCAAACATATTTGACGAGCTTAGAGAAAGTGAGAGTATAAAATAATTTGTGCAGTCAAGGTGTTCCAAAATGGAATTTTCCAATGAAGATCCTGCAATGGTTATGAACAAGATAACATTATGTTTATTTTGAGGCTCGGACTCATTATAACACTTTACTCTACTTCTCTTAACGCTTGAACCGTGTAAAACTATGCATGCAAAGGGTCTTATTAATTTTGAACATATAGCAGAAGCAACCTAAATTGATAAAAAAAAAATCTTAAAAGTTATTTTGACATAACTACATGTATCGATCATAATTTGTCGATTGAATAATATGATATAATATGATAATACATGTCATGGGGGAGTTATTTTTAATTATAATCATGGGAGAATTTTTTTTCCTATAACATATTATGTTCATATTATACTTTACAACATGATCATGTTTCTTGTATGAGTGGCAAGTTTGGCCTGATAAAAAGTCTCACCCTATAATTAAGTATATTGTTTAAGATATATTTATTCTTTTTATTTAAGACTGGTGCGATAAAAGAATAACATGTTGAGATAAAGGATTTGTTTGAGGTTGGATATATGACTTATTAGTTATAGGCTAAGCATAAAACCTAGGATGGATTCTTTATACTAATAGGCCAATACAGCTTAAAATCCCACATTACTCAATATAACTATAACTTATAACTCTCTTAGAAAAAAGTAAACAATCGTTAGTCTATCTTAATAATAATTATTCTCTTTCTCTCACTAGTAGCTTTCTCACTCTACATTTATTATCTAGAAACTCATGGTGAGGCGAATTCAGGCTTATCATTGTGTATCTTCAGGTTGTTCTTTTTAATTTTATAACAAAATCAATCAGTACTTGAATACAAGAAGAAAATAATGATTTATGCTCAAGATTGTATTCTCTCAATTTTTTATTTCTTGGACAATATTTTACATTGAATCAGTATAAATATATATATCATAGGCTATTATATTGAGAATTGAATTATACTATGAGAACCTTATCTTCAAGGTTGTTACACAAAATATTATGTTCTATATTTCAATTTCAAATTATGTAAACGTTTGTGTGAATTGGACTTGAAATACTTGAAGGCCCGTTGTTAAATGAAACAATGTGATTTGGTCTTATGTTTGACTTACCAAAACAAATTCTTTGGACTTAAAATTATTAGGTGTAGGCTAGAAGTAACTCGTCTACAAAGATACTACTGAAATACTACATGAGCCGAATATGGATCAACTAAAGACATGTATATGCATGAATGTTTTATTCTCTCAAAGTAGAGTTGTAGCCAAGAATTAGGTGCAAAAAGGTTTTTTGGAACCTACAGGGAAGCTTGTTTGAAGACATGTTAGTTTTTTTTCTATTAGGCCAAAGACCTGAGCCAAATAAGTAGAGAATGAGTTAAAGATATGTTGTCAACGACCTGATCTGAACTAACCTGTCAAAGCTACATCCGCCGAAGCTTCAATACAACTGCAATTTTTTCCCCATAATTAGAACTAGGCTTCTTCACATGGGCTTTTAAGTATTATTCTAATTTCATTCATTGCTTAAATATTTAATCTGAAGTGTTTATTGGATTAGATATTTAGTATAGTCGTTCATTAAAGAGATTTATTTTGGACCATCTATTGTATTAGTGCTTATTGTAGTCGTTAATTAAAGTGATTTAATCTGGAGCGTTTGAAATACTAGGTTTTTATGTGAACGTTTAATTTGAAGTGCAGTTATGCTTTTGAATTCTATAGATACAAAATTTAATACAAGATTTCAAGTTAAGACAAGACGAGTTTCTTGAGAGTCGATTCAGAATTCTTTCGAGTGAGAGAATGATCTGGTTTTAGATATATAAATCATACATCTTTAATTAAAGTAGAGATATGAGATAAATAATGAAGAGAGAATTGATGAATCCCGTTATTTGTGCTTACTATTGAAAGTTTTGTAACACACAGTGATTGGACATTTTTTGTTTGAAGATTTTCTTATAACCTCCTATGATAATAAAAATAAGTGTATGCTTCTCGTGGATATAGGATTTCTTCACAATCTGAACCATGTTAAATATTTCTTGTTTTTTTTTTCATTACTCTTTCTTTTAGTTGTTGTTTTTATCAAAGAGAAAACCAATTTTATCTTATGAAAATGGATTTGTCAACAAGTCATGTGGTGGGAGCAAAAATACAAACAAGAAGAAGTAAATTGATCGATGATGTGAATATTGGAGAAAAATATCTTATGTGGAAACTGAAAAGTAAAAAAAAAAGTTCCATGAAGCTTAGCCTAGAAAAAATCAACATATCGAATAACATTAAGCTCTAAAGAATTAAGGTTAATCCTTAGATAGTACATAAGGGATTGGATAATATTATCGACAAGAAATCTACAAGGATTGATATTGTGGAACTATCTAAGTCTCATAGCATCCTCACATTAAGCTTGGGAGATATAGTGTTGCATGAGGTATAAATAAACCACTTCATTAGAGATATGGAATCGATTGGAAGCAAGTTATATGAAGAAGTCCTTGGCGAATAGATTATATCTCAAGAAAAAAATTTAAACTTTGTTTATAGATGGTAACAAAGAGATATGAAGGCACCTAGACGATCATAACATAAGCATACTTGACTTTAATAAATTTGATGTAAAGATGGAGGAAAGGGATGGACAATCATCCTCTTAAGCTCTTTATCGAAGGTGTACGAACACTTTATGAACATTATGGTCTTTGGTCAAAAATCTTTTATGATGGCCATAACATAAGCATACTTGACTTTAATAAAGTTGATGTAAATATTAAGAAAAATGATGAACAACCATCCTCTTAAGCTCTTTGTCGAAGGTGTACAAGAACTTTATGGACACCGTGACTTTTGATCAAGAATCTCTTATAATGGCCGAAGTGAAGCACCTTGAAGTCCAAATATATTTAAAGGAAGACTAATCTGAAGGGTGATTTTGAATGGTACAATCTGAAAGATGCATAAAATAGAGGAAAATATCGGTTTAAGTCCATGATGACACGAAGGAAATAAAAGGAACGATAGATAAAACCCTAATTTAAGGGTAACATGATGAAATTCTAATTGAAGGGTAACAAAGACTGAAATTTTCAGAGATAAAAAATATATTATTCCAAAAACATATTTAAACCTTAAAGTATATGTGGATATATATATAAGAGATTCTCAAAACCCTAAATTTAAAATACAAAGAAATAAAATAAATGTTTTAAAATAAAATAAAATCAAATCTTAATATAATTAAATTTGATCTAAATAACATAAGATATTTGAATAATATAAAATAAAATTGAACTTTTTTTGTTTGGACTTTCTGGGCTACACCATCCTTTCCTGGTTGACAAGAATTTATCCTCGAATTCCTAGCACCATCACCATCAACAACCAAAATTATTTTATTTTATTTTTTTAATTGTAACATTGGATATTATAATTGTTGACCTTATCGGAATAAGATAAATTCTTATCGAGTGTTCCATATTCAAATTCACATTGAAGCCATCCGGTTGATGAAACAATTTGGTTTTGAAAGCCTTTCATAGCCTATAACAAAACTTCATGTCCAATTGATGAAAAAAATTGGTTTTGAAAGCCTCTTCATAGCCTAAGACAGCATCTCAATAAGAAAATTTATCATTGATCCGACAATTGGTAGCCAATTTAAACTCCTCTACTGGTCAATAAGATTGTTATTGAAATGATTGGTATGTCCCCACATACTCAAACAATCTCTTGATCTTTATAACCATGTGTGTTGTTCTATTCTTTAAAACTTGAATCAGAGTAGTCAAGATTTAGAAACATGCTTCCTTGTAGCAAAAACTAAGGCTCTGATACCAAACTGATGACGTAGCGAAAATAGAAGAAGAAGCAACGATAGATGAAACCCTAATTTAAGGGTAACATGATGAAACCCTAATCGAAGGGTAACAAAGACTGAAATTTTCAGAGAAAAAAAATATATTATTCAACAAAACTTATTTAAAATTTAAGGTATATGAGGCTTTATATAAGAGATTCTTAAAACCCTAAATTAAAATACAAGGAAATAAAATAAATATTTTAAAATCAAATAAAATCAAATCTTAATATAATTAGATTTGGGTTAAATAACATAATATATTTGAATAAAATGAAATTATAAAGGTTTTTGTTTGGACTTTATGGGCTACATCAGTCCATGGGACTTGTGACTAGTTTGACATATGCAAGAATAAAGGGTATATCATTAGGAACTACACATAGAAGAAAAACGGCAACAACTTTTTAAAGACTAAAGACAGAGTTGATGTAATGGTGTATGATGATTGTGAGCATGTTGATGCGTTAATAACTTCTTATTCTTGCAAGTACATAATAAATGGATATTGGTTTTAGGTGCATCATTCCATATGAATTCCAATAAACATTAGTTTGAAGACCGGAGCATGCTTGATGGTGGAAGGTCATCATCTTTAATGACGAATCATGTGATGTTAAAGGGGTAGAAACTGCTTGACTCAAGTTATCTTCAGGACTTGAGAGAGTAATTACCAACATAAGGTATGTATCTGAAGTAAAATGTAAACATCTGTCTATTGGGATGTTAGACAATAAACGATTTACCTATAGGGATGGTGATGGCAGACTTAAGGTATTTCAAGGATCCCTTGTTATTATGAAATCTTATAGGACTAATAGTATTAGTTCTTGGGGGATCTACAGTGGTAGGGGGTGTATCTAGTGTCAAGATTCTACCAGATTATGGTATCTTCAGCTGAAAAATTTAAGTGAGAATTGATAAGGGAAGAAAAATATAGGTGTTTAGTACGTAATTTGGCCCACAAATAAGGTCAAAGTCCATGTATTTAGTGATTAAGGACTAAGGTAAAGCACACATAAGAAATAAGGGACTTAAATGATAGATCCCAAGAACTTGTTTGTAAATATTCAAATAATGGTGGTGAGAAATCTACTATTACGGTGGTAGATATGTAATTTTACTATCCACCTCATTTACTATATAAAGGACATTCCCTTTTGGGGAAAAGGATCAATGATTGATCAATATTTCAACACTTATTCCTTTTGTCCTTTCCTTTTCTAGTAATTTATTGTTTACTGTCACATCACACGAATATTCTCTAGTCCGACTCTCTCACACAAACATCTTCGCTCCCGAGTCTCACTAAAGATTCTTTGAGCTCATCAACAATAGACCGGTGAATTAAGAAAATAGAGGTTGTTGATGGTATCGCAGTCCAGAGGCTGAGATCTTGTGAAAGTTGGGTATTGAGTATAAGAAAGAGCGTAAAGTTTCTATTCAGCAACCAGAAAACCAATGGAGTGCCTGATTACTTTCATCCATACCTTTGGGGGTCTTACATGTGAGCCTATAATAGATGGTGCAAGGTATTTTATGTCGCTTATAGATGATTATTCTAGGAAAGTATGGGTTATACTTTTGAAGACCAAATACGAATATTTGTTGCTTTCTTTTTGAACTATAAGACATTAGTAGTGAATCAAACCCAAAAAAAATACTAAAGAATTTTTGGGCTGATAATAGCTTAGAGTACCTGAACAAGAAGTTCACTAGATATTGTGTAAAATTTGGCATTGTTAGATATCGAAGCGTGAGTGACGTTCTCCAACGAAACGCGTTTGTTGAAAAAATAAACTGAACCTTGCTAGAAAGAGTTAGGTGTATGCTATATAAAACTGAAATGGACTGAAGGTTCCGAGGAGAATCCGTGACAAAGGCTGCATATATCAGCAACAAGAGTTCATCTACAGTGCTTCAGTTTTTTTTTTCCTTGAAATTTCTAGGTTGGAGAGAAACCTAAGTTGGAACATGTGAAAGTGTACAGATGTGTTACCTACGCACATGTGAATCAAGATAAGCTTTTGGCGAGAGCAGTGATATATATTATGACTATATCTCGGGCTTAGTCAAATATTATGACTATGTCGACGGTGAGCTTACTGAATGTTAGCTCTATATTTTTGAAAAAAGAGTGTTGCTAAAATGGTCTGGGAATAAGTTTACCTGCTTAAACTGAAGCCATATGGGAATGCTTTGATGGAAATTACGTCAATTGGTAAAACTTATAAGGGTTTGACCTTCCCAAAATTCTTGCTCCTATTTTCTCTTTGATTTTGATTTGTTTCTTCACTTGCACTAGAATCTCCTCGAATGTAAGAGCCTTTCATTTTATGATGTCGTTAACTAAGAGACCGAGTAGGATTCTTTAAGTAATGTGACATATGTCGTGAAGTTGTGGCAGTTCTGGAGCATACTCTTGATGTTGACAACCTCTAAGTGTAACCTCATTCTTTCCTTGATTTTTTTTCTTTCAATAGATGATGTAGTGTCGAGCATTGGACTATTTTACTAATTATGAATTTATAATGCAGTCCAAAGAGATTCGAAAGTGTGTATCGAGATCAAAGGCGGAGAGTAAAATCATTTCAGAATGATACCTCATAATGTCATGGATAAATCTCATTATGGGAGTACATTATCATCGTCAAACCCGAGCATCATATATTAGAATTTCTAGATATGTTTCTTAGGATCACAAGTTCAATTGTATTTCTCTATTTTTAAAGAGTCAAATATTTTGGGCAGACTATCATTCGTTGTGTGTAGTGATAAAGGTGGTGAGTGCATACTTTATTTCATTTTTTCTTCCTTTTCCCAAGGAGCTTGTTGGTCTAGGCCATGACATAATGAGGAGGTACTACGTAATAATTCAGCATGCTTGTTCCCACTAGGATGTTGGGCTCGACTTTAGGCAGAGTGTCGTTATCTTGATAATGGTCAAATCATCACCTCTGTGAGTAAGCAAGATGATGTCTAGAATGAAATCATTCATGATTACCAGTCAATATATCTTTTGATCATGTATGGGAATGTGTATTTCTGTGAGATATGTTATTTCGCCGCATAGGGATCGACTAGTCGACTAATTTAATCATGATATATGATCGAACAAGTCATAGAGTGCGGAGTGCACGCTTGTTAGATTATATCATGATTAACAAGGGGCGGAGCTCCTTGCGGGGTCCAATAAATCGGTTATTGTTGCAAGTCAACGGAATTTTAAAATTTAAAATTCGAACATTTTATTTAAATTTGAATTTTGAGACGTTTGTAATTAAAATCCCGTTTATTTTATCTACCCCTAACTACCCTAACCGCCAAACTTATCTTGTTGGTCGAATTTCTTAATGTATTGGTTATGTTGAAAAAACAAAACACATCAATAAATCATTCTCCCTGTTAAAAGGAAAGATCGCTGATTTTATCCAGTTGAGAATTTATGGAGAACCCTAAAAATATTTCAATTAGAAATTGTTTTACAAGACTTCAGTGAATTATCCGGAAATCTCGAAACACTGTTTTCTACAGTGTGCACAGTGAATAGTGGTTAGTGGTGAGAGATTTTAGTGACAGTTAATAGCTATGGATATTGAAAAGTAAAAATGCACAGTTCTTGTATTACTCAATTTGAAAATCTTACAGTGTTCTTGGGTTTCAACCCCTCTATATACTATAAAACCTTATACATTATTCACTCCCTCCTAATAATTCTCCACTCCTAGTTTTACCTGATCGTGGGTTCATGTTTTTCTCCCACGTTCCTTACACATCTTGCTACTGCATGTAGTGGCCTTATTTTCTTAAGAATCACTCATCAATCAGTACCTCCGGTTAACTGTACCCTGGACATTCCTCGAGACATAGCCCGATCTTTATATGGACGACATCAGAAGTTGTGTTTAGTTTACTAATGCCTCTCTACGTCCTCTATATAATTGAACGTACCTCATTATAGGCCATGGGTATAACTTAGTAAATGCCTCTTACTAGTTGATGCCCCTCTACCTCCGCTATATGATCAAGGGTACCTTATTTAGTCGATAGGTATAATCCGGTTGAAAGGTTATACCTTATCAGGATTCCACATAGTATTTTTAAACTCAAAGTGACGTAGGTGTTCATCTTTAGAAATGATTAAAATATGACTATGAGGAGCTGCTGTTTTATTTATTTCTCCTAAAATTTCCACGTGTTATATAGGGAAATCACCTTTAATATGTAATGACAGGCGTATTGTTGTTGATGTCAGTAACCAATCGTCACGTGTCGTAAATCATATACATATGTCTGACCGTTGCAGCCACTACTTCTGCGTGCTAAAAAAATAGCACTTAATATATTTTTTATTGTTTGATTGGTAAATTTATTTGCTGCTTTGAGGCCCGTAATCTTACTTTGGGCCTATTTATTTTTCTGGACCTTATTTATTTTCTTGTGAAGATATTATAAATTATGCTAGAGTTTACTTTGAATACTTTTTCTGGTTTGAATCGCTTTTGAAGAGAGAAATCCGGCGAGTTCCTCCATGTTCTTTATACACAGTATTTTTATTTCCAAAGATAGTACGAAGGTAAGAATCAAAGTCTTGTGTTCCTCTCTTTTTTGTTTATTTGTTCTATTTTGTTGATGTTTTGATTAGTAGTATTATGGAGACTTTTAGATGCCTAAACCTATACCCTGGAAACCCTAAATTCTTTTGTTATTGATTTCTCATCTTCTGATAATAAATTATGTATTTGCCTCTAGAAATGCCTCGTAAAGGAGCTATGAAGAAGACTTGAGATGCTACTGAACGAGATCTGAAAATGATGATTTAAAGAAGAATGTTGCAGATATGATGGCAAAGAACGAGACTCTTACCAAGTGGTCTACGGAACTGATTTTTCAAAATTCTGAATTGATTGTTAAGGTTAAAGAGTCCACCATTGTAAATTGTAATGTTCCACAAGAAACTTCTACTATGAGGGTAGAGTTATCTCGACTGAGGTCAGAACTGGGGAGAAGGACACATTGCGGCTGCTCAAAGATATATGGAGACGGTGTGAAAAGAAACCATTATCGACTTAAAAAGAACAAACCCTGACTTCGAGTTAGGGAAGCTTAAGGGATTGGTGCCGAAGGATTAGAGAAGATGGATAACAGACGACGAGGAGGAGGAAGAAAATGTCTAGAAGGTGGTTGAAATGGTTACCAAGACTGGTAAAAGGTATATCTGTTTTTGCTGGGGGGGGTCAGTTAATATTGACATTACTTTGGTTGGGGCTGAGAGGGGCTCCATATATTATTTTAGACGAGAAGGAGCTCAAAAAGAAAGGTGATACTGGTGTGAATGATGTCTAAATAATTTTTATAATTGTATTTTATTGTTTATTTTATTTTATTATGTTCTAGACAGTTAATATTTTCAACCTATATTTTTAAGCTGGTTTTAAATTTATGCATCATGAAATGAGCTGAAAATTTGTTTAATATACATGTATAATTTTTTGAATCTGGAGGGGATAAGGGGCGAGTCTTTGTTATTTACTTAAGCACAATTCTGTTTTTTGTGTGGTCATTAACGCTTAGCTTATAAGGCACTTAACGTCGTAGGAAGGGCCCAACTAAATCTATACTCCATTTATCGAAGGGGCATGGTGTAGGAACGATGCTCAATGTCTCGTTTGGTAAACGTCACATTTTTGTAAATTGTTGGCATGGGTGGTAGTTTTGTACCAAAGCTTGCACATCCATAGAAAGTTTAGGCCCATAAAATCCTACAAATATGAATCTTCTGATTAGACTCCAATATTTGTAGTGGGCGCCAGCCTCTTCCTCATGCACGTATGTTAAAATTATTTTTACTTCCTATTTATTGATGTAGCCCAATACGGGTCGCACTTTTCCTGTATAACATATTATCTAAGAGTGTATATTTAGTTGCACGAACCTGTAGGGACCTAGTCTTTGTTTTATTGGTGAGAAGGGTTTTTTCGAAGATAATTAATGTATTCATCACTCGAATCTAAAATTGTTGTTATTACATGTATCTATAGTGCCTCTGCACCTGCTGCCATCATTGGATTTTATTGTATGAGGACCATTAGGTTATGTACTTAGGTAGTTGCTTTGGCGAGTGAATTTGCAATTACATGATCAGAGTGAAGTATATGTTTGTATCTGATATGATGGAACTTACTTTCTCATTATTTTAAGGCATCGAGGTATTTCTGTATGCTTTCCTACTTAGCATCGAAAGATCCTCAAGCTTGATCGATGATCAACTGCAACTCTGATCGGGCGAGTAATTATTTCCCTCCCTGATTTCAGAACCCCTAATATTGTTTCATATTATGTAGTATTGTTTGTTTCTTTGAAGCCAAACTTGATTGCATGTTGTATTTCATCTCTAAGGGTGCCCTTAATATGATTCCAACGTCTCTACAGTTGCATTTAAGGCCCGTCGACCTTGATCACCCATTAAGGATTGTCCTAATCTACTTGAATTTTTCATTTGTCTGACCCGTCTGCAATCTACAAATTCATTGATGAAGTTAGCTACTGCATGTCCGTTTATTGTTGTTCTTGGCTCGTAGATGATTTCGTATGCACCCAGCTCAACTGACCACCTAATTAATCTCCTCAAATTTTCTGGTTTTCAAAGTATGTCTCGCAATGGGAATGACGTGTGCAAGATCATGATATGACTCTGGAAGTATGGGTGCATTTTCATGGCAGTAACCACTAAGTCGAGCGCTAATTTTCTATGTTTAGGTACCTTGTCTCGGTATATCCTTTGCTAAAATAATAGATTGGTCTTTGTACCATTGTGGTTTCTCGCACTAGCACACTGCTTAATGCATAGTTTGAAACCGATAGGTATAAGTAAAGAGGTTCTCCATAATCAGATGTTGATAGTACTTCTAGTGATGTTACTTATTCTTTTAATTCTTGAAACACCGCGTTTCACTCGTCTGTCCATTTGGTTTTTTTTACCCTTTTTAAAACTTTAAAGAACATTTGGCTTTTTTCTGATGCTCTAGAGATGAATCAGGAAAAAGCGTGAGGTATCCCATTAACTATTGAACTTCCTTGATGTTTTATGGGGGTTTTATTGTCAATATCGATTTCAGTTGGTAGTGGTCAAACTCAATCCTTTTTTTATTGAAAATGAAACCCAGAAACGTTCTGTTGCGCACACCAGAAAAACATTTAAGAGGATTCAGTTTAAGACAATACCTTCGTAGTGTTTTAATATATCATTTAAATTTTTCGCTTCTCACAGTTTCTTTTGACAACTATGTCATCAATATAAGCCTCCATATGTTGGCCACCTTGATCATCGAATATGTTTTTTATTAGTTTTTGTATGTTTAATCCGTATTTTTTAGTCCAAATTACATGACTTTGTAATAGTAAAGGTCTCGCTTAGTTTGGAATGTAGTGTGCTCGTCGTCCATGAGGTTCATCAGTATTTGGTTGTATCTAGAATAAGTATCCATGAATGATAACAGCTCCTTTCCTAAGATGGCATCAACCAATTGATCAACCCATAGGAGAGAAAAGGCGTCTTTGGGGCACGCCTGAATGAGATCAGTGAAATCAATGCACATACGTTACTGGTCGCTCTTTTTTTTCACTTATACAAGGTTTGGTATCCACATTATGTATTGGGCCTGCCTAATTTACCCAGGTTTAAAGATTGCATGACTTTTTCGAAGAGAAAATTCGTCGGTTATGGCGTATCGGTCGGACGTTGCTGTCAATGTCTAATGAATGACAAATGAC